>JANRMJ010000088.1:50739612-50769219 GCA_025584955.1 Alethe diademata
GAAGTTGGGAAGCAACACAGCAGGAACAGCTGACCCTCAATGATCAAAAGGCTATTCTGTGCCATGTGGAATCACAAACAGCATATTCAGTATTCACTGCACCTCAAATGCTGTGTTGCACCTCAAGAACAGTATCCAGTTCTGAGTCCTTCACTACAATAAAGTTATTGAGGTGCTGGACTGAGTCCAAAGAAGGGTGATGAATCTGGTAAAGGGTCTGGAGCACAAGTCAGAAGCAGTTTGCCTGGAAGGTCATTAAAGAGCAGTACACCTTCAGGAGTATGACTTTGACATCTAGAAAAACCTTTTGATTTCTTTATGCCTGCATTCGTAAATTTTAACAATCAGATTTAATGGATTCAATGATTTTCACATTTGGAAAGGGAATAATTTTAAGCTCTGATACACAGAAGTTTCTATCTTCAATAAGTGATGTTGCTGTGTCACACAGCAAGTATATGGTATTGCACTATCATATTATTTTCTGAGTTCAGTTAGTGGGGATTATTTTGAATTTTAATTCCATGAACAAGTAAACTTCCAATCATAGCTGATAGTTAACGGTCTAAATACAAATTAATAGTTCAAATCTGAAGAAATTAATCTCCTTATCAGGTTAGTCAGAAGAAAAATAATAATGATTTAAAAAATTGAAAATTTTCAACTTCCTTATTTGTCAGTTTGCTTTAGAATATAGTTTCATTTGTTCTTATTTTGCAGTGTGGACTTGGTCATAATGAAACATTTTTCTTCAGCTGAGCAAATGAAGAATGAAAAAATAAAAATCAATGTCTTGCCATTTCTATTATTGCTTAGGTATACTCTTGAAAAATGACATGTTTATTTCAAAATTTAGCCATTCTATTCTTGATTATTCTTGATTTTCACTCTAGTTAGCTAATGACTTTCTCCTATTTCCATCACCATAAAAAGAAAACTCGCTGACTTCAAACCAAGCAAAATATTCAATAAAAATATGCAAATGATAGTAGAAAAAAATCAATTTGTGAGGTTTTTTTCTCTATTTGAAGTGCACTAAATAATTCTCTGAATGTTCTTTATACTGCTTTTTTGCATCTTGAAAGTCAAGATGACAGTAGAAATTTTTGATAAATAATTTTTAAAAAGGAAGTCACACATTGGCAGAATGGGAATTTTAAAAGGATTCAATAGTGCTAACTCTGGTATTATTGAAGTCAAAGGAACGTTGCTATTGATCCTAGTAGGAAAATATTAAAGATTTTAAAAACTACTTGTGCAATTATAACTTAGATACAATGGTATGACATAGGAAATACCATTTGCTCAGCTTAAGTTATTTTAGGCCTTTAGTCTATTGTAATTTAGAAGTGTACTGAGGTTTTCCAAACAAAATTATCTTATTTTTCTGTACACAGTTCAGAGACTTAGTAGTTTTTCACTAAATGTTGTTTACTATTGAAAAAAATCAACATAATCTTTGAGTCATTAGAAATCTCATCCTGTCAGATTTTGCATAAATTAAGCATCCAAAAATACCTGTGACCACTGAGATTCTTAAGTGTCTTGCAAAATTGAGTCCTAAGACATCACAAAAAAGTTGCTCAAATAAATTAAGAGGCTTAAAAAACCTTGAACAAATTAAGAAATTCTCTCTAGCCACATTCTCCTGCATTATTTTGTATGTATATCTCTAACTCAGTAGACAGAATTGAATGACAATTTCTTATTCTTTAAACCTTCTTATTATAGATTCGCCAAAGTTGTAAATAATTTTTATTGTTTGCTTTGCCTAGCTAAAGCACATCACTGAATAGTCAAATACATAGAGCAGCAACAGCTTTTGGCAGAACTTCAAGTCAATTTGCTTGGAAGCCACTATTAAGTGTTCCTGCAAATCCAAAGTTTACCAATTTTTCTTGGACCTATCATGGAGACCTAGGTGGCTGTTAATGGCAGACCTCTGCAAATAAGGAAGAAATTATTTTTAGTTAAATAGCATTCTCATTAGAAGTTCATTTTTTCAACCAATAAAGACAGATGGAAAAGACAGGAAACATCCAATACAAAATTGCTTGTAACAACTGTCTTTCAGTTTTAAATAGCTCCCTGAATCTATCCACTCGCTCAATGTCTTGTTATTTTTTTTAAGTTCTATGCTTTGAAAATAATTCATTGAATGAGTATATGTTATTTTCTATTTTATTAAAGTTTAGATGTTCCAGCTGAGATTAAGGATCTCTTGTACTCTAGCACCTATTGTGCAAATATATAAAAGACCTCATGCACAGTTTCTTGAATGTAAATTGAAGACAAAAGAAAAATAGAAGCTGATTCCTCCCGCTTGTCAATTAAGAACAAAAATCAATGGCTTTCTGAATGTCATATATGAGAGATTTTTGCAGAAATGCAAGCAGATTATAATCTTCTGAGGAAAGCTGATCAAAATGCAAGGTTTCAAAATTTCAGCTGTCAAGCATGCAAATATGTAATACTAGATATGTATTGACATTTCATTATGTGACACTGCTTCTATATATACAGTTTTTCTTCATTGTAATATATTTTAAATAAAATATTATATATAAAAATATTTTGTATCTCATCTGTCTACCCATCACGAAAATTACAAAAAACATTAATTTCACTCAAATCAATACAGGGTTTGTAGTTTACAAAATCTTTTCAGAGTCATTAATCTTTTGAAGCTATCTCAGGACTACCAGTTTTTGTGACTGTAAGACGTCATAAGAAGAGGGAGAAATATGCCATACTTCCAACCAGCCCTGGTTTGCTAGGAATGCTGAATTTTGGGTTTAATGACTACTTACATTACTTAGTTTTCCCAAAAAAGACCTGACTATCCCAGAATTATGGACCTTGGAGTCCTGGCAAGTCCCAAAGGACATAAAAGTGAGATAACTCAAATGTTGGGAGCTTTTTTTTTTTTTTCTTTTCATTTTATATACTCCCATTCTACTCTTTTCAGTACAACAGATAATTTGGGAAAGAAAATAAAAGACTATTTCTCTAGAATATCGTACTAGCATACAACTGGATTAGCATACCATCACATCTGATGTTCAACTGCTAAAAATGTTACGGTCCTTGTTCAAATTACTATTCAATTGGTTTGTCAAGAGTGCAATATATCAGTGCAGGTAAGGCTAGTAAGATTAATTATGTGCTTTAATTTTCATCTCTTACCATGTCTCTACAGAGAGAGAAGATCCTTTGAGCTTTCTAAGTTGGCTGGATCCTTACTCGTTGAAGCATGAAAGACATATATCAGGGTTAGTGTAGTGCTGTGAACAGTTTATCTACATCTAGAAGCAGGACATGAACAATTCGCACAATATTGAAAGAAATGGCTTGTTGGCTTGACCATACAAGAGCAGCAATTAAGTTTGCTACAATAAACTTACTCCTATCAAGCAGAATCAGAATATGGGCAGGAAAGTATAAATATGTTTAAACACTACCCTCTAATTATGTATTTTTATATTCTGTTGTCTTGCAGAATGTTTCATAGATTTTCTTCTTTATAATATAGTTAGTTTATTTGTCCTTACATTTATTAAAGGATTGTCTCGTTTCAAGGTGAGGAAGAGGAGAAAGTCCTTCTGTGGATTTCTTCCTATGTGTATTTCCTGAATGGCGCAGACACGAAGGGGGAGAAGGTTCTAAATATTCTGTACTTCATGATCAGAAAGTAATGCTGCAGAAATAAAGAATAATAGACAGACAACAAATGCATTCAAATTAAATTTGGAAAGCAGTGCCTCAATTCAAAACATAGATCTTTAAAACTTCCATCTCCAAGGGAAACCTGGGAATTCTGCATGCCCTTAGATGTAGGAAGGTGAAATTTCTGTATCAAATTTTCATAGCACCTTAAGCTCCTGTTTTGAATTTGGCTACAAGTGCTTCAGTCCTGCCCTGGGCTATTCAGCTTGGGATGTAGTGATACCCAAACCTTATAAGATTGCAGGATTTTCCCAGTGGAGTTTGCATAAGGGAAGAAGGTGTGAGGCAGCTTCCACCCTCTAGCTATGGCTGTTCCACTGATGTGAGAGCATAAACTGTAGGAGTCATTGTGAGTGTAATAATCTCCCTTGCTTAGGAAACACAACTCTTCCTCTTTTGATGTTCCTCATCAGATAGAACTTCTCATAAATAAAGCACCAATGCCCTGGGCTTCCTTTAAAAGAATAGTCTGAGGTAAAACTCTTGTTGTCTCCTATTTCCTCCCTACGCAAAGGTCTAGTTTTTCTTTTCTCTATCTGTAATGACTCATGTGAAATTGTTGCCACAATAAGTAAAAGACTTTAATTTCTATGAGGATGGAGTATCTGTGTATGTCTGTCTCAGTACATTGAGAATTTAACCCCTGCTCACCACAACTGCTTGTGTTTGAGGGAAGTGTGTTGTTTGTTTTTGATTTTTAGTTGGGTTTTTTTGTTTGCTTTGGGTTTGTTTTGTTTCTGTTGTTGGTTTGTTTATGGTTGTTGGTTTGTTACATGTTAATGTGAAGGTTAGATAATGTTTAATGAGTTCATAAAACATTTCAGAAAATCCCATATTGTGATATAGGAAAGTTTTGAACTCAATAATATGATGCATATATGATTGTCTATGCCATACTCGTTTTAAGTCCCTGAGGATATTAAATACAAATTTGAGGTGCCTCAGGATAATGTGAAAGAAAATGAGATCAAGCAGTGCTTAGGCAGTTCACAGAAGTGCTGACCTTCTTTCTTGGTTCCTGAGTGCTCTCTAAGTGCTATGACTGAAGATGTACATTCTTACTTAATATACATGTCTTTTAGATTTTAATTATGTATTGCATTTTATGCTGTCCATAATGAAAATTGCAGAAGTAGTTTTCTGCCGATAAGCAACTGCTGTCCCTCCACTGGAGTTTAGCTAATGGCAGGTATCTATATCTATACAGGAAATGAGATGTCAAATTTAACAAGTTGAATAGGACACGTTCACTAAAAAAATGGTTCCATCTTTCCACTTTTATAGCTCCTCCCCTACTGTTAGCAGAAGCCTCTGAAATAATACCACTAAAGAATAATGGGAGCCGCTATAAAAAACATAAAGCTATTAAAAAAGCAACAATCCTAAAATAAAGTTATTCCTGAGTGCACAAAAGCAGCTGCTGTATTGATGCTTGAAATCAATTACTGTACTAGAAGGCATCCGCTCCTCTTGAAGAACCTATTATTTTCAAACATAATGCAGAGTCACAGCAGGTGTCATAGTACAGAGCTGTGCATACTGCATCTCAGCCAGATACAGAGTCTTAAACAGGCTAGAATCTGAGTGTGTTCTACATAAAAAAAAAGGAAAAAAAAAATCCTTATTTCACTACTCTAAACTGTTTTACCACATTTGATCCGGGGATCATGACATTCACTGCTAAGACTCAATCCGTCATTATGCAGTTTGTTGAAGTGTTTAAAGCAATGCACCAGCATAAACAGAAAAAGTGGTATTTAATTTCAAAGGCTAGGTCTTGGGTTTAAAGGAATTTATATATTCACATGCTTAAATGAATATACTATGTATGAAAATGTCACTAATCAGAATTTTATAAATCTATGATGGTTTTAACATACAGTGCAAAAAGTAGGTATTCTGAAGACATTTACTATGAGATATTAATAAAGGTTTTAATTTTACTTATATTCTTAATTTTAAAATAATTATGCAAAATAATTTAGCCATATATTAGCTATTTTGTTGTTGAATCATAACTCATTAAACTAATTTGAAAAAAAAATTAGTGTAACTAATCTTTGAGACATTTAAATAATACTATATACATATTTATATCCTTACTAAATAAGAGATTGTATGAGAATATTAAATATTTGGAAAAGTTTCAATATTTGAAATTTTAATCATTTCTATTTGGTCACATAGTTCCAATGAAATGTTTATGTGTGTGTTTGCATGTATAATATATATATGCACACACACACACACACACACAAACACACATATATGTATATATAATATATATGTGTGTGTGTGTGTGTGTATGTGTGTGTACCCACAGAAATACTATTACATATTTATTAAAATACATCAGGGTCATCAGACTGAACAAGTATTACAAAAAATATGTAATGATCCATTGATCCATTTTTGGAGTTAATATTCTATGCAAGAAATCAGCTTCACATTTTTTTCCAGTGGTATGACACACAGCTAATGGAACTTTTGTATGTTCCTGACTGTTGGTTCTAAAACTACAAGAATATAAGGATCAGAAATGTTCCTGTAGATTATTAAAAAGATTCCAGAACATAACTGCATGATTTTAATTTCATCCTGGTTCTTATACACTTAAACAAAGAAGTTCAGACTTGTCAACAAAAGAAGATGACACACTCTCTGGAGAAGAAAATTCTAAGACAGAAAACAAGAAGACAATAAGGAACCCACTGAGTGCAGTTTCAAATAAGTGACCTTTTGTTGTAATTGCTATCTGCTATATAAAATAAATGATTTTTACTGTAAGTGGTATCTAAATAGGGTATTTGCTTGTTTTAAAAATTAACATGACATAGTATTTTAGTTTATATGAATGCTATAGAAAGTATAAAATCTTTGAAAGGAATGTCTGTAAACACAATATCTTTTAAAATATGAACCATGATGTGCCTTTATAGACATTTATTCAATAGCTACACAGTATCTCATGGTATCTAAATTTTTGGTATGTCAGCAAGAAGTCCCTTTCTCCCTTGTGTCCATACACACCATGCTTGCTTAAAAAAATTACTGTAAGCATAAGAAATTATCACAGTTTTAAAAAAATGTTAAGTTAGTAGCCTTAGCTGCAACAATCATGGTATTGTGGAGTTTGAGATCAGCTGAGCACACTGATAGTTCCTACTAAGACAAAGTTTTTAGGTTTTAGAAGAGTAAACTACAACCTGTTCAGAGCCCAGCTGAAGGAGATAAAGGCTTTCCACGATATAATTGCATTTAATTTGACATCTTTCTTATGTCAATGTTTTAGTTTCAGTCACAATATGATTTGGAAAACCACGTATTGTTTATATACTGGATGGTTTTTCAAATTTTTTTGAATAAAATTTAAGACAGAGTTTCAAATTTACCTGGTTAATTTGCTTTTCAGGAATATATAACTATGATGCACAACTTCTTATGCTTTTAATCTTAACCAAGATCTCATTGATTGGAATAATGGCTATGACTTATTATAATATGAAATCTAGTGTGGACTAAGCTGCACCAAACTCTACTTTTGTTTTCCCAGGAAACTATTTGGGATAAAGTCAAGACTCTTCTCATTGCTATTCTCAACCACTCCTCTGTAAAGAAATAAGGAGTTGAGGATTCTGGCTTTTTATCACTGAATTTCCACATTGTTGCTGCAATAGCAACTTATCACTTTTATTTTTCTTTCTGCTTTTGCAGATTTTATTTAAAAAAGAAATATTCACACACACATGATAGATTTCATAGTAAAATTTTGCTTACACTTTTGCAAGAAATCACTACAGGCTTAGTCACTTGGACAAATCTTCTTTAGATATCTACAACAGCAAACAAGAAAAAATTTGCTTTTTGTTCAGATTGAAAGAGATTACTTACAGAAAAAAATATTTCTTTCACCAAGACTTTTCATAACATTGATCCTACTTTATATAACTCATCCATTACTAATCTATTTCTGTATTCCCTTCATTGATGTCATGCTTGTAACTGCACTTTGTGTAAGATCATAAAGTCAGTAATGTTTGCTCGCCTGCACACTTTCCCCCAGAAGAGATATATATTATAATAGATATATATTTTAAGTGACTTATGATATTAAACCATTCTAGTCAAAGTGGAAGTCTTTGATGCCTCTACATCAAAGTGTGTTAATCACTAAATAATTAATGTTGGCTTTCCTAACATTCAAATATGAGCATGCTGAAATAATGTCAGCAATGAACACATGTAAGCATTTTGTAATACTGTGATAGTATGCCAGGCACAATGCATAAACATTTTCTGTAAGCATATGATCAATGTGACCAATGAGATAAATAAGTTGTGTAGTACATAGGAGGCATAGAAGTATAAAAAAAATAGTGCCTGGGCAAGAACAAGTATAAGGAACTCCAAAAATCTGGACATCCTGGAAAGTATATAAGGAAGATGAAAGCCAAAAAAACCCCAATAAACAGTGGGAGCAGATGAGCTGCAAAAAAAGTGTGAAGAGAGTAAATAACATAAAAATGTCAAACACAAACAGGCAAGATGGGGTAAGAAGACAAACTTGCTTCAGGTCCAGATTCTCACAGGGAGCTTTCAAATGTGATCGTTTCTACCTACATGAGTAAGGCCATAAGGAACCACAGCTGTGGTCACTAACTGTGCAGTAGTAGCACCATGATATATACACTTATAGATGGTTTAGGATATAAATAGCAAAAGCTAATAGCTTTCTGTTTTAATATTGTGCAAGAACTAACCTTTACTTGAAAAACACTGCTAAGGAATAAAGTTTGGGTTTTTTTCTCTGGTTCTGGATATTTTTGTCTTTAAAAATATTTTATAACTACCTCAATTTGTCTTCTAAGCACTCCCATTACAGCAATTTCTGATTCTCTGATATCTGAATTTATATATTCAGTTGCACCATTCTACTCTAAAGCACAGTGAACTGGAATGTTATTCCATTTGATACAAAAAAATTTGAAAGGTTAAGCAAAACAACTGGAATTATTATTGTCTGCATCAATGCACTCCTGGTTTTTTTGTTTCTTTGTTCACAGAGAATCATATTTTTTAAGAAAGAATTATGTACAATTAAATTACTCAGATTGACAAAATATTATCATATAGTGGCACATGTAATATATCTATAATTAATACAATATAATTACTATATTATTCCTTAATATAATGTAGCTTTCTAATAAAGTAAGCTATGATTTTAAAAATAGAGATACAGTGATTAACTGCTTCACTACAATGAGTGTAAAACACTGTGAAATGTAAATAGTCTTTGCTGTTATGAAGATCATATCAGATACAGACTGTGGGAGCCCTAGGCCATTACACCTAAACCAGTATCTTGGTTTTTGTGGGGGTAAATAATAGGTATTTAGGAAATTACTACTCATATATAGACACATAAGAATATACAGAGATAATATGTTGAAGTGGTGCTCTTTCAGGGTCCTGAGGACATCACTAGTCCTGACTGTGTCTGCCCAGCCAGGGCACCCTCCCCATGGGCTCAGAACTCCATCATGCCTGATCCCACTGATAGCACAGGAGAGCCTGTGCTCAGTCCTGCCTCTAGCCCTGCTCCCTGGTGCCCTAATCTTGAACCAATTAAAAAGCAGAGGGAAAACAATGACCAGAAATCCTCCCTAGCTGTCACAGAAAAAAAAATAAAACAAAAAACTTGAATCAGAGATCTGAGTGTTGGTGGCTGGGAGTATAATATTACTGAGGTCAAAAAGTTACTTAAAAAATTCACTACTGATGTAGTTGTACTGATGTATGCATTGTTTTTGAGAATGACACAGCTCTCTTAGTTGTGCCTTTCAGATTCTGATTGTGATTATGAAGAAAGGAAGTGAATGTTTTCATGTGGTAGAAATAGACAAATATGAGACTTGATTCATTTGACAGAAAGCCTTAGAATTGCTAAAAGTAATAAGAATCATGAGGTTTTGACATTGTTTGAGTATGCAAATATTCCTATTCATAAAATATTCAATGAAAAATGTAGCCCGCCACAAATAAAATCTGATAAGCAAGATGCTATCAGAACTTTCTTATTTCTACTTTTAATATAGGAAAAAATATGAGTGCTTTTGTATTGTATACATAAGCTGATTTGGTTTAGCTCAAAAACCTTTTTTTAAAATGGGTGGGCTTCATCCTCTGTCTGATCTGATTTCATATTTTTGTATTTTAAATTTTGAGAGAGAGTGAATTTTTATTTCTTATTCATTAGGGGAAAAAGCCCTGTTTTTCACAAGGATCAGGGAAATTGATGCCTTTCTTTTAAACAGACTCATCAAGAAATTGGGAATAAAACATGTAATAGAATTACCTGAACAGCTTATGTATGTTTGGATATATACAAGTGTGTATTGAGTTTGTGTGGTACTGCAGTAGTGTTAAAAGTCAAGTACTCATCACTTTTTTCTAGCTGTAGTAATTCAATAAACTACAACTCATCATATAACTCAAAATGTAATGGAAAGACATCTAGCAGCTTAACTTGTTAATGATTTCTGAAGACCTTATATAGGAAAAAATAAAGGATGCTTTTTCACTATGATTTAAATAGCAACAAAAATTCATAAATCTGTTAAAATCAGGAACATACTACTAATTTTGGTGGCACTTAACTTTTACTTATTGCAGACTACTGTTTCTTCTGAGGTCATAATGAAAAGCATTTGGATTGTTATGTTTTCATACAGTCTACTCCTTGCAATTGACTTATTAACCTTTTGATGGTGTGAAAAAAATCATGCTGTATAACATTAATTTTTGAGTGTCCCCAAATCACTTAGGAAATATGTCCATTTAGTTTTGGAAGCAGAACCTCATATCTCTTATGCCTTGGCGATTAGAACATTTTTTTTTTTTCCACTTCAGGCACTGTTCTATCGAAAAACCCGCAGCATCTCTGTCCTTGCTCTTAAGACACACAAAATACAAATTTGCTCTAAATTTGCTCTGTAAATGACATGAGTCTCCAGTTTTCAAGAGATCTAAGATTATTAAACCTTCCTAGGCAAGAAAGTTAAGATAAATAAAATTGTGCCATTTTCCATTGAATGGAATCAATTGAACTTCTGTTACAAGAAACAAAACCCATTAAAATACCATAGATTAGTTTGGGTGCATTTTTTTGGGTGAATGAAGAAGAACCTAAAAACACCTGGGCACTCAATATGCACACAAAGAAGGCAGAGTTGCTAGTGCAGTGTAACCATTTCAAAGCCTTACTGAAAACATGACACAATTTACATTACAAATAAAAATACAGTTTACTCAGGTCTAGTTGCTGCAGGTGCTATCCACTTCAGCACAGACTGGAGAGAAATAATGCCTATGGTAAAAGTTCTGTGGCTTTTACATCTGGGAAAGTATGTTTTTCATGAGGTTTTTGTTTTCTTTCAGTTTAAAACTTATTTTTGTAAAGAAATTTAAACTCGTACTCAGCATCAAAAAAACCATTAAAAATCTAGAGAAATATCATTTGCTGAAGAAAAAGTCTTGTAGAACTTCTCTAATGTAAAATTCTTGACTGAAAGATCTATCTGACCACATAAAACTGGACATAAATACTTTTACTATGCCAAATTTAAAAATGTGCATATAATATCATTTAAAAAAAAAAATAGCAACGATAAAATTGTTTTACTCCTTAGTTTTTACTAAGAAACAGCTACAGGTTCTGTAAATTTCTTTTAGGTGCAGCACAAAAGACAAGTCCCTGCAAAGGGACTTAGGTACCAGGTGGTGCAGTCACTCCTGGATGGTCAGACAGGGAAGTTTCCTCAAAACACTGAAGTCTGCACACAGCAGACTTCAAGAAACTGCCTATTTGAACCATGGCCAGAGACCTCACAAACTGTATTTGATGTTACTAGGTAGCTGTATGTATAGTTTATGGAGAGATACTATGCCAATATCTATATATATTTAAGTTAATGCACATTAGCTTGTGATATACAATTCAATCAACAAAAAATGCAGATTATATAATATTGACTGAATGTTCTTTGGAGTTAATTTAGGACTGCCTCACTTTGTGAAGTAATCTAGGAGGTTACCTAGAAATAACATTTCATAAAATCATGTAGTGGTTTGAGTTGAAAGAGACCATAAAAATCATGAAGTTCCGACCCCTATGCCATGGGCAGGGACATCTTCCACTAGATCAGGTTGATCAAAGTCCCATCCACCTTTCCTTGAACACTTGCAGGTTATATAATAGAAAGGGTCACAAAGACTACAAGGTCAATGAATTCTACATTATCAACATATTAGTAAAAGTATAACCATGAATAGACCTTGATGAAACTAGGCAGACTGTGCTTTAATACTTTCTCAGTGCAAAGAGTGTTCCACGAGTAATAATACAAATGTACTTAAAATTTCCCAAGGAAAATGACTGAAAAAATAAACTTGTTTACACAGTCAAACCCTAATTTCATGTTTAAGATGTGTTCAGTTTTTTAAAAATGAAAAATTAAACAAAAGCAAAATATTTAAAATAAATAATTTCATATATTACCTTCCCAGCAATATCCTTTACTTCATAAAGATGAGATGTGCAGAGATAAATTGCCCACTTTTACTGATTCTTGTAGCTAAAGCTGCAAGATAAAGATTGAAAACTTGTAAAAAACCAAGAACTCTATACAAACTGATATAATGATACAAAAAATAATCTATGTAAACCCTCCTGAAACAAATCCTGCAACATATTTTTGATACAAACAGAAAATGACTCATTGCCTGTTCCAAATCCAGGATATATTTTGGGAATTATTTTCAGATGCTGAGAAGGATTTCTGATTTCCATTTTATTCTCTTTCCCAATAGTCTTTTTTCTCCCAATTGACATCTAGGGATTTTTCTTGCTTTTTTCTTTTATGTGGATTCCAGATGTAGTGAGACCGAACAAATAAAAATTTCAAAATACCAAACCTGCCTTGCATTTTAACCTGGTAGATATTGCCCACATAAAGTATGGAAAGAAAGTACATATCACTGGTTCATAACTGCATCAGTTAATCACTTTAAAATTATTTTATTTTTGTGAAAGTTTTCATTTGCAGTCATGAAAACCAAGTATATGCTTATAGTTTAGATGCTGCAACCCCTCAAAGAAAAGTGAGAGGTACTGACAGCTTTCAAACTATGTCTATTATGAATTAAACAAACTATGATTTTTCTTTTTCATGCTAAAAAAGAAGTTTAATTGAAGATGAGACATTGGTAAGAATATCAATAATTCCCTACTGCCTGAATCCTAAAGGGACTACAAATTATTTCATGTTCTTCAGAATGTGGCTTTCCAAACACTTACTTTTCTGTAGTACTCTCATCCATTTATTTAAGCCGTTATGTTATTATTGTGATTAGAACTTCTTGAAAAATATTTTCATCTCCTTGGAAAAAAAATCAATTTAAGGAAAGAAAAAACAGAAAGTATGCATCTTGAGATTTTGTAAGTATAAGGCAAAACCATATACAAATTTATCTCCGGCCTGTTATTTTATTTTTTTTTTTTCATTTCAAAGTAAGCCTTGTTGACTGTAAGGTAAATGCTATGTGAGAGATAAATATTATGTAAGAGAAAAATATTATTAAGTATTTCAACCAAACGTGTATTTATTGAGTTACATATTTTCAAGGCGAATGAAAACTTTGGAACTTATTTTCTGATTGTTTTGAGAGAAGAAACGAAAAACATATACTTTAAGAAAACTGTTTTGCTTTTACTGAACTAACATTTATCAGAAAAAATTTACATCAAAAACTTTGCAACACAGTCCAAACTTCCTTTAATTATACTTTAATTAAGCTTATAAGTTTGCAAAATATTACTTACTCACTACATCATGAATAAAGAACACAACCTGTAGTGTGGAATTCTAATGGATGAAAATATGCTCTGAAAGGAGGGTTCCTGATGAGCATTTCTGCTGTGTGAACTTCATTCTCACAAATTTTGTCATCTCATGAGCTAGTTAAATTATTCCTGTCCATTTCCTAATTCATCCTAAGATACAATAGACAGCACATTTCTTGATGATTATAAAATGCCTCAGGTGAATTCTTCTATGGCAGAACACTGAAGAAAAAGTGACTGGAGCTACTCAAAAATTTGATTAATGATATTAAAAAGTGCTGCCTGGACAGTCTTACTAAAATCATTAGAAAAAGAATGAAAAGAGATTTTCACATTTACTCAGGATTGCTGTTTTTGCTGTGGTGTGCCTGATAATCAATTTAGAAGTTTCTGCTGTGCCTGCCATGGAAATTTAGAACAATTTCATATTTAGCAGCATTTTTACTTGTTTATACTTTAAAGCAGGTGTGACAAGCTGCTTGTTCAAGCAATCTCTCTATTATTAGGGACATTTCTCCAGTTCTTCCTAATTGAAGTCCTTGCTTGTGTTTTATTAACCATACCAAAAAAATTGCTTTGGAAAGCTTAGTATCAACTAATGCATAATACTATTGGATTTCCAATCAATTTTGTGATCTTTCTGCTGCTCTGCAGCTTTAAGGTACAGTTCTGAAAAAACCTTCTCCAGACCTTTATCTAGGATGAAGGAAATAAATCATTTAAAAAGAGCCTCCTCCTTAGACAGAGATCTACTTATCTCATCATAATTTGTTATTAAAAATGCCCTCTGAAAAAGGCATGCATATCTTATTCCACTTAGAAGAGACTGAAAAATATTCTTATGAAAATAACACTGAAAATGGTAATAGCAGCAGGTATCACAGAAGATCACATATGGCCACTCATTGTGGCAAAAGAATACCTGGCAATGAGATTTACAGTTAACACACATGAGAGTTTTCAATGTTTGTTTCCTAAGAAGGCAAAGATAAGTTGATTTGGCAGTCTCCTTCCTCCTTACCTCTGGTAATTTTGAGGCCTTCAGACTAAATTCAAACAAGCAAAACAATGAAAAATCACCAACATACTAAACTCCTACAATATCTTCTAAAATATAGCTGGCAGAGATAAATTATCAATACATTTCATGAGAGAAGGAATATTTTATACCGTTTGAATTTGATGAAGTCCCAAGCACTGGAAGTTGTACACTCAAAGAATGAGAAAAGGTTCTCGTATTTCTGTATAATGTACATACAAGAGTTCACGTATTTCAGTTAGATACTGTGGTTCCTTAAACTTTAAATCTAACTTTTGGTTCTGTCCCATGATTTTGGCTGCTGCACATCAATATTACTTCAGACATCCTCAGCATCACAAGAAAAAAAAAAACGGTTAGCAGATGAACTCCATGGAAATATGAAATTACTGCTACTTTTCACAAGTTATCCTGTTTCTTATAGCTTTAGAATATATCGGAATAGAATGAATGATCAAAAACTGCCTTTCAGATACTGCAATCTTAACCTTTTTCTATTAACACTTGCCCTTTTCTTAAGTTGTCCAGGAGATATATATATTTTTGACTTCTCCCTAGCATACATGACCTCTTGCATACATGATTTCCATTAACAAAATTATGCTGATGAAGATTCAGGCCCCAGCCATTTATTGTCTTAAGTGCTCAGGAAAGGTTTCAAAGATTTCTGTCCTCTTCTCACACTCTTTGTAAGTGGATAGCATAGCAATGGCCCTAACAATGCTGTACAAAGACACAGAGAACTTTCTCTACTTCCATGTCATTTTGGATATCTGATGTAATCAATGCAATCACTTCATCTATATTACACAGTACCTATGGAATTTCAGAAATAATACCCTCTTACATTACCATCTACATTGCTATTTCCTAAAATTTCCCAGTGCAGCTTACAGATATAACCTTCCTTCTCAGTTCTCATATGTTTTTAATTTTTTTTTATTTAATCCCTTTAGCAAAGATATTAAGATTATAATAGGACTATCCTGCCCTCTTATTTGCTTTCCCTCAGTCTTTCTTCTTAGCATTTTCAATCTAGGTCATTGATAATTGAGCATTAGTGACATGTCTAATATTAATTCTTGAGCTACCCTATAAGATTATTGATATTATTATTGATATTATTATGAATGACAATTTCAAGTGCCATATATGTGATATCAGATGTGAAATCTGAATTCTACTCAGTGGGAGATAAAGCAGATGTAAAATATACCTTTTTTAGTGAAGGAGAGGCTACTAATAGCTCTGTCTAATTAGCTGGCTAGAGCTATAGTAGATCATTCTCTATTAATATTTGTACATGGGCATAGATAAAAGGCAAGTTACTTAGCTTCTGATTTATGTTTGCAGATTGTATTTACCTCTTTCTGTCTTTACTCCTATCTCCAGATTAGAAACTATAAAACTATACTGTACTTTGACTTACGAACAGGATATGAATCTCCAAATAAGAGAGAATTATGTAGTCTTAAAATACGCAGAAACAGAACATGCACAACTAAATAAAATTCAACCCTTGATGAGAAGAAATTGAGTCAGAAAATTAAGATAAATGCTTGTCTGTCTTGGAAAAATTTGGAAGGGAAAAAGAAGGAAGACAGCTGCAGCTAATGTATCTGGAGTTTCCTCTCCAGTTCTTTTATTACCTTAATTTAAAATGAGTTTAGTGCTAATAAAGTTTCTAAGCAAAACAAAGTTTCAGATTACAGACAGGAGTTTGACTGTCTTGGGAAAAAGGCTGATGACTGCAGAGGATCCAGCCCTCTGTTCAAACACAGAATTAGATTAGTTATAGAACGTTAGCTTTTTCTGCTGCAGAGTTTAGTAAACAAACATCTTTCTTGGCTTCACCTACTCACCTCTGCTTGATGCAGAGGGAGCTTAGTAATTATATCTGCTGTGTAAGGGAAAAAGTGATATCCTCCATTCTGTGGCTTTATACTTTCAATATGTGGCTGGCTAGGAAAAATATACTTAATGGAACTGACAAAAGCCTGATGTTGATATTAATTTGTTCAAGAGATTGCAATTTTTAACCAAATTTAAATGGATAGTTGTGTTAACTTGCAAAAAGACAAGAAGATTCTCAAACTTAATATTTTCCTAATCAAATTATTATTGTTAATAATTGTAATAATTCTATCTTGCTGCTACTATGGGTTTTTTTTGCATAAGGCCATCCCTTTTGACCTTTTTCAAATGTCAGCAATAATATTTAATATGAATATGCTTCACAGGCACTTTAAACACTCATATAATGTTTAATATTAAAAGATAATAATCTTGGTATTTGTACTCAAAATGTCACTGAATATTGCATGAACAGTGATCATGCTGGCTTAATAGCAAGGTGTGTATCCAAACCCTGATATTATCAAATAGCTTAGGAAATTAATATGGAAGAGAATTGTTGTTTTGATTATTCTTTGGTTTTTAAATTACTGAGTGTTTGTAGAACACTCTTCCTTTGTAAGGAATTTGGTCATAGGGTTCAGTGTTGAAAATATGCAAAAAAGAAAAAAAGTTTATTCTATTCATGAAGATGTATCTTAATGTTAAGGCTTAGATTCTAAAAAAATTCTTGCCATGAACACATTTGAGATCATATCCAGTGAAAGACCTACTTTGAGGAATCTAGTATGCAAATTATGTATTAAGGTACTCCAAAAAAGCAAAATCCTAAAATGGGTGATTTGAAACATAAACAAACAAAACCACCACACTTGAACTGACAAAACACTTACAACAACCTGCAAGAAATATCACTTACATCTTGTGTGCTTAAAAAAGGAAGTAAGTACGATCCTCTGAAAAGCTTCTCCAAACACATTGACCTAAATCCTAGAATTTTCTTCCAACAGAAGGTTCCTAGAAACATTATTTTCACAGTAATTCAGTAAGACCCATTGAGTTTTTCTAAAACTTAAATTCACAATTAAAAGCCTTCTCTTTAAATTTTCAAAGCTGTCACTGGGAAAGGGAAGATCTGTTTTTTTTTAAATTTTCCTTAGATTTAGGACACAAACGATCACATATCCAGACAAATTCTGTACCAACTGTCATAAGGGCAAACGAAATTAACAGTGAGGAAAAATCATAGGAAGAGTTTTGATCATGCCAGTAGCTCACTTACTAAAGAGGGTGGACGAAAATTCTGAATTTGCAAGGGTTTTCACCCTATTATTGCAATTATAGAAGGAAAAAACAATAATTATATTAAACAAAATAACTACAAACAAATGAAAAATGCTGTCTAAAACAGGAATGAGAATTCACACATTTCTTCATAAGTGCTCTTACTGCTACATAATAGTATTGTACACTTGTCTGTGTTGAAATTGCCTATTCTGAAAAAAAAAACAAAAGTCCTGTTCAACAGAGCAATGGCCTGGCATATCTTGAAAGTGCCTATGTATTATGCACGTGCCATGGTGTGACTGGGCACATACAATAAGTTTGAAGGGTTTATGACATATGCATGGTACATCTTCTGGCAAAACATACACAGAAAATTTAATTATGCTTATGCAAGCACAGGATTTGGAATCACTGAGTGTCCATTGACCCAATACCCAAGAAAGAGTTAATACCAAATACCCAAGAGAGTTAAATAAAACGTAGAGTAACGTTGTGATATCAAACATGATTAAAAAATTGTTGAAGATAATAAAGGAAACATTTCATTAGATATTATTTCTGAAAGTTTAAGGTGTATGGTCTATTTCTGAATACAAGACTGATGGCTATGAGGTCCATGTCTTCACAGCCCAACGTTTTTTTTGGCTTTATTTCTCTAGGGTTTTTTTGTAAGTCTGGAGGCTTTCTGAGATTTTCCTCTGCTCCCTTAGAGATTTCTTAAATAAGTGTAGAACCTACTTATTCACTATTAAGAAAATAATTCTTTACCAGTAAACAAAACACATACCTCACTATCATTAATTAAGACATCAGATATAAAAAACAAACTAACAAAAAAATTCACTTGTTACAGGCAATAATGTACCACTTAGCAATCAGAAGCAGATCATGCCTTAGAGTTCCTGGAAAACTCTTCAAACCTCCCATCAAGGGATACTCGTTTTCCTGCACATCTTCATGCTTTTCATTTTATTTATTCTACTCTAAATTGGATTATAGTATGACTGGGTAGATGTTTGCCAATAAACTTGAAGTGATTTTTGCCATGCTATGGCCCCTGTATAAAATAAATGTGTTTTTAAACTATGAAATGTATGTTTGTATGTCCAAAGGAGACAAAACTGAACGTTTATTTTAATGACCTTCTTGCATACCATTTTTTTGTAGCTGGAAGAAATAGCATGGATTAGAAAAAATAACATCAATCAACAAAACAGGTGTTCATACTAAGATGGTCACTTATTTCTTATGCTTTCTTAAACTGCTTCCTTAACTTCTGCTGTTTAAATAGTTTTTATGCAAGAGGTGCCCTCTTTTCCATTTTTTGCTTTTTTTTAATTTTCTGATTAGCAAGAACTTTTTCTAAGATAAATTCACAAATATGAGACGGGACGTCCTTCTAGTTTCCATTTCTGACTGAGTATTGACTGTTTAAAAAGGTTAACAGACCATGGTATAGTCTCATTAAAAGCCCAGTGTCACCTTTTTTAGTAATTCACTGATACCAGGGAGTCAGAGAAAAAACTTGATTTTGCATCTAAAAGCATTTTACTTTGCTGTGTGGAAAAATGTTGGAGAGTTAGACATAAAAACATCTGGAAAAGTTTTTAGCATGAACATTAATATAAGAAAAGGGAGGGAAGATTAAAAAATAAGTAATACCTGTTTTTATGAAAATCTTCCTTGCTACTACTAAAAAATTCTAATTTGTTTTAGGCTTTTTAACATGCATAAGAAAAAAATATCTTCATAAGTTTTTCGTAATCATAGATGGAAAGTACAAAAGGTACAGATATAAGTATTTACATATAATGTGTCCATGTGTGGATGGGTGAGTGTCATGAGTTCATATGTGTGGCATTAAGACTTCAGTCACACAGCTGTCATTGGTAGTATTTTATAGCATAATCACTGTTTTTCTTCCTCATAAAAATAAAACTGTCTGTTTTTTATATTAGAAATTTAAATCTAAGAACTAAATACATGAGGTCAGTTATTTATAGCATCAAATAAAGACTGAGTTCAGTACTTGTAAGTCAGGTAATTAACAAAGAAACAGAAGACTTGATATTGAGCTTTTAATTTAGAAAGAGAAAGGTTAGAAAAATCTTATAAATGGCATTAAAATTTATTTAAAATGTATGAAAAGGGAAAGAAAACACACCAGAATATATTCTGATAAGAACTTTAAAGTTGTTTTAAAATAGAATAAACTTCAAAATGAGTAAGGAAATCTGATATATTGCAAATACAAATAAAGAGAATACCATAAAAATAACAGCAAAACATAGAAATCTTAAGGGTGTCTGCAAAATAGTTAGCCTTGAAATTTGTTTTATTTGCAGAGAAATCAAACTAACAGGAGATAAATTATAATACATTAGGAAAATGACAAATAAAACTTTGAATTTACTAAGTATGTGAAACTCTGAACATTGATCAAGACTCCAGAAGCAGTTATCTCCCAAAAGCTGCTATTGGGAATGGGAAAAGAAATCAGAGAAGCCAATAGAATACTCTTATTTAAGAAAAAGCTTTGGGACACAGCAGGAAAGTAAAGAACAAATAGTTTAACTTCAGTTTGGAGGAAACTATTAAGAACTACTTTAAACCACCAGATTGGAAAATGATTAGAAAAGCACAACGTGATTACATGAAGGTTGGAATAGGAGAGTTATGCCTTACTAATTTCTTAGTTCTATGAAATTATGATTGCCAAAGTAGAGAAACGAATTGCAGCGTAGGCATCATACTTAATGGCTTCTCAGGAAGCTTTTTAATATCAGAGGTTGTGTAAGGTTCAAAATCATTGGAGAGGAGAGAATCTGGCATATTAATTTTAAAAAAACCCAAAACTGGCTAAAGGATGAAAAGACAGAGGGCAAGACACTGTAGACTTGGAAAAATATTGTTTGGAGGGAAAAAAAAATAAGAAGAATGGGGAACCTGAACCTATAGAAATAAATTTCTAGACTAGCGCTGAGAAAAAATGTACTATGCTGGGTTCAGGATAACATAATACAAAGGATTTGCATTGTGTATAAGAATCTAGAAATAAAAGAAAGGTCAAAATTTAATAAACTATCTTAATTATTTTTTTTTAATGGCAGGCTTTTCCCTACTACTTCTAACGATAAAGCTAAACAAGTACAGTCCATTTTTCTTTGTGATACCCTTAAAAATCCTTATCTACACTATGACAGAGAAGTGCCATATGTGTGCTTTAGGTTTTAGTAAGGGTTATAAATGCCAGTGAAGATCAGGAAAGAATAAAATTCAGCTTTCAAAAAGCAACTATTCCTTTGTCTGATTCTATCCCAGAATGTATTTAAGACTTTGAAGTGGGAAAAAAAGTATCATCTTAGGAGAAAAGTAAAGACAAAACAAAATAAGAAAAAAATATTACCCACAAACTCATGCTAAATGGAAGTGAAAAGACCACTTTCATCTTGCTCTTCAGGTGTTTGGAAGACTGATATGGTTTTTACTTGTCAAAGTTTCTAGTGAAGATGACAATAATATCTCATATAGCCTGAAAATTGCTAGGATCCTTTTTTTTATCTTTTCACTTTGTCTCTACTTTGATGACAGTTACTTATCATTACAAAAGAGAAATGGAAAGAAAAAATCTTCTGCATTTGTGGCCACTGAAATGTCAAAAGATTTGGGAAACTGAATTTGATCATGGCAATTTTAGTCTTAGAATAATATTTTATACAAAAAGAAAATCTAAAAAAAATTCTAAATTATTTTCAATTTGAAATTTGTTTCTTTTAAAATATATATAATATATTAAGACTGGGAAAATAAATTTGTAGTTTTAAAATAAATAAGTTATACTTTTAAAAGAAATAAAACAGACTCTCATCTGTCTTTAATAAACACTGTGTAACACATTATCTTATAACGAATATAATTATCTATAAGATAATATAATTTTAGAGTATCTTACAAATAATATAAATGCAATAGAAATCTAAAAAATACATGGGGTTATTTTTTCATATTATTTTTTCTCTTTAGTGTTGACTTGCTGAATAATGCTTAATATTTGTGGAGGTTTGACAGTGGCCAGCTGCTGGATACCCACACTTTCACTTCTCCTTCTCAATTGGACAGGAGGAGAAAATTAGATGAAAAAGCTCACAGGTTGAGGTAAAGACATGGAGATCACTCACCAATTACTGTCACAGGCAAAACAGACTCAACTTGAGAAAGAATTATTAAATTTATTGTCAATTAAATGGAGTGGAACAGTGGGAAACAAAGAACTAGACTTAAATGCTTAGCCTCAGTCCTCCCTGCTTCCCAAGACAACTTCATTCCTGACTTTTCTACTTCCCTTAACAGCTGCTCATGGAAGACAGGGAATGAGGGGAATTGTCAGTGCCACTCCCTCTTTACACTTTCTGCTTGTTCCAATGTGGCTTCTTCCCATGGGCTGAAGGGCTTAACAATAAACATGTTCCACTGTCTGTCCTCTATGGCCTGCAGTCTCTGCCAGAAAACCTTCCTGTGTGGGGCTCTCTCCATGAGTCAAAGGTTTTACACGGCACAACACTGACATGGGGTTCTCCAGGGGCTGCTATGTGGATATCTGCTCTGACTTGGTCTCCTCCATTGGCTGGAGGAGTCTGTTTCTGTAGTCTTTAAACAGAATGCCCATTTGTAGTGGGCTGATGTTAATTGGATTCCAGGCATTCACCAAAGCTGCTCCATTGCTCCCCTTCACTCCACAGCTGGACAAGGAGAGAAAATATAACAAAGGGTTCATGAGTTGAGATAAGGATGGGGAGAGATCACTCAGCTAATCATCACAGGCAGACAAGCTAGAATTAGGGATATTAACTGAATTCATTACTAACAAAATCAGAACAGGACAATGAAAAGTGAAATAAGATCCTAAAAACACCTTCCCTCCTCCCCTCCTTCCCAGCAATACCTCCTCCCCTCACTAGTGCAGGGAGACAGGGAATGGGGGCTATGGCCAGTCCATCACACATTGTTCCTGCCACTGCTCAGGGAGGGGAGTCCATTTCCTGTTCCAACATGGGGTCCTCCCCATAGGAAGACAAGTCTCCATGAACTTCTCCAACATTAGCCCATCACACGGGCAAAGTACCTCATGAACCTCTGCAACGTGGGTCACTCTTCCATGGGCTGCAGTCCTTCAAGGACAGACTGCTCCAGCGTGGGCTCCTCTCTCCATGGGTATGCAGGTACCTGCCAGGAGCTTGCTCATCATGAGATTCCCATGGGTTCACAGCTCCTCTCAGGCATCCACCTGCTCCAGTGAGCCTCCTCCACAGGCTGCAGGTGGATCTCTGCATTCCCATGGATCTCCATATGCTGCAGAGGCACAGATGCCTCACTGTGGTCTGCAACACTGGCTCTGGTGCCTGAAGCACCTCTTTCACCTCCTTATCCACTGGTATCAGTGTCTGCAAAGTTGTTCCTCTCACATATTCTTACTCTGCTTTCCTCTGGCCACAATTACATCTGTGCAGTAACTTTTTCTTTCCTTCCTAAGTATGTTTTCACAGGGGTGTTGCCACTATCTCTAATCTGCCCAGCCTTGGTCAGTAGCACGTGCATCTTGGAACTGCCTGTCTTTGGCTCTGCCAGACATGGGAAAAGACATTCTGGCAGCTTCTCACACAAGCCACCCATGTAGCCCCTCAGCTGACAAAAACTGGCTGTGCATCACCAATACACCATTTTAGACCAGAACATCTTTTTCATTGCTAGTAAAACCCCACTGATTTTATATTTACTTGACAGTGCTATGACTGCCTTGTACTAAGCTTATTTTCACTTGTTTCAGCTGTGGTTAAAATTGTGTAGTGGCTAAATAACCACTGTCTTGTGTTATTTAAGTTTTTGTTTATAGGAATCACATGGCAGTAGAATCAGACTCAATTGCAGCTCTAGAATAAAAAGGGACATGGAAGAGTGCAGACAGCATGATACAGTGAAGGCAGCCTGGTGAATGAGGTGAAATGGGTTTAGTGATAACAAAGAAAAGCAGAAAATTGAATGACTGTGAACTGGTGAAAAGAAAGAGCATGAAAGCAAGGTGTGTTAAATTGTATTAAGATAACCCTGGATGGATTCCAAGAGCCAAGTGGAAGACAAACTCACTGCTAATATCCAGGAAGGTTATTGCAACGACTTAGTTTCAAGGCCTGGTTTCTCTTGATTTGGATACTTGGTTTTTCCTTGAAACACTTTGGAGCTTGATTTTTCTTTTGGTTAGGAAAGAAATTATGCCATCCGATTCTTTCCTCTGGGATAATGGAGAAGTGTATAAAGTGGCAGCTTCACCAGCCAATTATCCAGATCCTCAAAGGTTTTTATTCTTGCATTGCTTCTGCTCTGTCTACCCCAGCCACAGGTAATCCCTATCATCTCTCTTTGTATCAAGAATTTTTGATGGTCAAGAGTTTATGATAAACTCAGAAAGCTCCTATGTGAAGATGTTTAACTAGAATAGTGAGTGTGATATCTTCATTGACTTAAGCTGTGATGCTCAGGAAAACATGAACAATTCTGCGGCTCATCTGGAAACTTGTAAACTCAAAATTCTAGTAAATCCTATAAAGACATGGGACTATCTATATCAAAGGATAGATAATTGAAACATTTATCAGTTGTAATAAGCCAAAGACACACCTTTCCTATGTCCAGCAAAATATTGCTACTGAATTTCTCTGAATATAAACCTGGGGACCACCAGTCACATTTAACTATATGAGAGGTGTTTTTGGACCTTTTTTTATTACAGATGTTTAAGCAAAATGGAATGAAATTTCATGCTATATTGTCTCTGCATGCTATAAATTTAGCATCTATTAAAGTCTAAACAAGTAATTCTGTCAGATCTTTGCAGCTAAAATAGTATTGTTTTATGGTTTAGGTACTCCAGATAAAATACTGTCACATTTTAAACATGATTCAAACTTGATTTTCTACTGTTTCCAACTGTCTGGATTGGGTGAGCACTACTGTAACAAAAATATTGCTAATATCCAAGCATTCAGTGTTCCTGATAGGATGAATTTTTTTTTTTCAGGAGAAAAATAGTTTTCTTGGAGATATTTGCATGAGCATAACATTGTGGGTTTTTTAAATAATACATTGCCATTACTAATACTGGGATGTAAAGTTCTCCAATATCATTGTAAAATATATTCAGAAGAAATCCCTGAGTTGACTGGTAAAATGACTTCAACTAGCATTCTCTTCTAACAAGGACACATGTTAAAAGAAATAGAAATTATCTTCTGGCTAGCATAATTCCTCTGCCAGTAACTTTTCTGTAGCCAAAGCAGAGGCTTCTGACAACTGTAGACCCAAATGTCCTAATCAGGATATTATTAATATTATCTTGCTTTGATCTTGAATTTAGATGTATTGAAATGGTGTAACTAACAACATATAAACACTTAGTAACACTGTGATTTTATAGCCAGACATATATTTACTATGAGAATAGTGACCGATGTGACAACCAAAATGTCAGAGGTGTAATTTTATACAGGAGGCTCTAAAGTAAACAAAAGTTTGCATATTAAGAGCAAGATAAGCACAAGGAACTGCAAACAGGCAGGGACATCCTAATGAATATGCAAGAATGACTACCAAGAGAAAAGAAAAACACGATAAGCAGTATTGAGAACAGATGAGACATCACCTCCACTCCCCTTTTGGGGATCAAAGACAATAGCATACAAGCATTAGTATAAACAAGGGGAATTGGAGAAGAAACAAGACAAACCCACTTTGACTTTGACGTCTCTCATCAAACAGTTTTTAAGTCTGAACACTGAGACCTTAATGACTAAAAATCACTAAGGGTTGCAGTGATCAGTGCTAACTATATGGCATCAACTTTGTAGTACTGCATATGAGAAGTTGGAAAAGTATTCATGAAAACTAAGATCCATAATTTCTCATGGCACCGCACAAGCAAAATAGCTGTGTCAAATCCTTGGTCTTTTCTGTCCTGTAGTAGACAAGACCTTAAACCTTCCCCTTGTTGCACAAAGGGTATGAAAATTTGGCAGAAAAATAAACGCTCTTGCATTCCAGTCGGTCCTTAGAAATCAGAGTTTCTGGTTGCAGCTAGGCTTAATTTCTGATTATAACCAATTCGGCTCTATAAATCTGGTGTTCATTTAGAATTTTCATGAGCACAGATTCACAAATAATTTGATTTAGCAATTCAGTTTTTAAGTTCTTGTTGAATTCAGTATGAACTTTCATGATACAGATTAATGAATAGTATGGTTTTTTTTTAGAAATAGGAAAGTGGGTTCAGAACTAATAGTAACAATGGAGCTAACAGAGTAGTAATGTATGTTGCAACAGGAAGTATAGTAACAGATCTATTAGCACTAAATATAGATAGATACAGACATATAGAGGGTATAGATATAGATGATATAGATACAGATAAATCTCCTGGGTCCAATGCAGTTGGAGGCACAAAGCTCACCTAAATGCTAATTGTTTGTAGTAACTCTACAGGACAATTTCTCATCCTCTTCTGCCATATTGTCCATTTCCATCCACCCAGATTTTATGTGTACCTGATAAATTATTACCTGAATTATCATTGAGTGCATGCATGGTAATAATACACAAAATACAATAATTAACAACACCCCTCTCTCAGCAAACCAGAAAGTGCAAGACAGTGATTAGAAAACAGAAAGGCGAAATATAGGGGAGGATTTCTTATGAGAGGTAAAAAGACACAGGGAAGAAAGAAGGCATTCACTGAGAGTATGTCCCATGCACTGAGTCTCACACACTGTGAAATTTGTTTATGTGATCCCTTCTTCATAGTCTCTCACAATTCTGGCATCATAATTTCTAAGAGAGTAAGTTGCTTCACAGACCACAAAATGGAAGGTTCCCCAGCTAGTGATCAGGTATATGGTCCCAGGAGCAGCAGAGGCACTGTGAAGTAGTGTTCCTCAGCAACAGGAAACAGGACTCATGCGAAACCAGAGTACTACAATGCTGGGACTCAAGTTCAAGGTAACCTAAGAGTAGACTAATAAATTGTCCATATAGGAGACATGCAAAAAGGCCTATCCCATTACAGGGGTTATCTCACAATATGGTGCATATATAAATTTATATATGTATGATTTTGACAAGATAGGAACTCATATAAGTTGCAGTAAGCAAAAAACATTTCTCGTAATGCACCTTTCATTGAGAGGGGAAGGAAGTAATTTCAGCAGTTTTAAAATATGTTCTATGTTTTAATTCATGACTTAAACCTTTAACCTTGAAAGATGTTAGTTACTGAATCAAATCAGTAAAGGCTCATCTTACATTTAAGCCTTCAACTGCATTACAATTGAACAATGAAAAGAGTGTAGGTCTAAGTGATAAGATAATAGATGTAAGACATAATGATTTATATTTTTCCAGTCACAGTTGCAGGAAAGCTATCTCCCACATAAATTAATGAAAATCAAAATGGAAAATAAATAAATAAATAAATAAATAAATATTTCAGTAAATGACAGACTGGAAGGTAGAAGGCAAAAAAGGGAGCCAATCAACAAAATACTAAGCAATATAGGAAAAGGAGATTTTAAAATATCACGAGACACATGCTGGTACTTGATCCTCAGTCTGCGCTTCTTTTTTTTTTTTTTCCCAACAATGTATTTACTCGTTCCAAAAGTATTAAAATTTTTGAAGAATAAGGAAGTATATAAAAAAAGAAACATAAGTTAATTTGAGGAAAGAAACCTTTCTACATAGTGCTTCATTATTTGTTATTCGTCTCTACAAAATGGGGAGAAAAGTCAGGAATTATAAAGCCTAGGTTACTCTTCATAAATTGTGATATGCCAGCACATTTTTCACTAATATTCAGAGATTATGTGAGATGCTATGTTGTTCAAAGGTTTAGTGACTCAAGAAAACATGAACATGATTGCAATGTACGGAGATATATTTCCTATTAATTCTGATATATTATAGAACACAAATTCACTAAAGAAGTCCGATTGAGTAATTAAAACTTTATTCTATGTAAAACTTGAACAATTAAATTGCTACTTAGCCTTTTATGATATTTTCTGACAGTCGGCAGACAATTTCAGAGACTAGCTTGAACTGTCAAAATAATTTATATATATTAAATGTCAATGCAACTCAAGAAGAAGATAAAATTTGCTTTCAATATGACATTTATATGCCAGAGCCTGATTTAGATATGCAGAGGTAGCAAGACATGTTAGCTAAAAGTAGTTATGCAGCATATTTCTAAACATGATGTCCCATTTATGTTCAAAATGATGTGGACTGAATCAATTAGGAGAAACAAGTGAGTTCCAAGAAGTACTTTTAAAAAGCTATGGAGTTGCTTAGTAACCTGATGTTATACTTCATTTCCCAACAGAACTATAAAGCTGTCAGACTGGTAATGGGGAGCTCCCCAAGATAAATGATGCCTCGTGTTTTGCCAAAAACATGATTCTATGAAATATGTTATACATAACTTTGGGGAGTTATGCATATGCGTATCAGTAATATATGCAACTGGACAGTTATCAAAGAAATTACTTTTAGCTGCACTTTGTCATAAAAATGCAATACTTTCCCTCCTTTAATGCATTATCTTGTCAGACAGGAGAAGGCACTGGATCCAAGATGCCTAAGGGGAAAATTTTAATCCGGCTCATTCTTAGTGCTATACTTACCTGACACCAGCTTTGTTCTTCACTGACAGTAATCTAGCATAATCTACTGTATGCATCCTAGAATTGGAAATTTAGCTTTTTTTGCCTGAAACTTCTTTGAGAACCCAAAGTTATCATGTTGTCTTCTATCACAGGAGTTTGTTTTCACAGTGTATCAGAATAGATGTGTCTTAAATTTCAGTGAAAATTAAATGTTGGAGACTATTTCAAGCCCATTTAGTTAAAAAGACAAACATTCTCAAGGAAGGATATCAAGCTTGCTTTCTCAGTAACTGAGATATCAGTTCCTAAGTCTACTTGCTTCTTAGGAACATAAGCGTTTTCTGAAATTGAGAAAACTACATTTAATAATTAAGGTAAAATCTAATCTAAAAATCAGCCACAGGAATTCTGCCAGTATCTGATGTGAATTTAGTTATTTCAAAACACTTTATAAATAGGGGCGAAAAAATAGATATCTAATATGATAGGGTGAGATCATCAGTTGAGGTGAAATGGATGGATGAACTCAGTCCAGCTGCATTGATAATATTTACTATGACACATTTATAAAGAAAAAATACTAATTGGATAAGAAGGGTGTTTTTTTCTTTTTAAAAAGTACTTTCTTGAATTCAATCCAAGTAATTTTCACACTGTCTTCTCCAGCAACTTAAGTGCTCCTGAAAAATCTCCTTTAAGACCACAGTTTGTTGTTCACTTCTCTAAATGGCAGAACTAGGACAAGATAGTTCACATTGCTGAAAATTATAACAGTCCTAAAATATATAGCAAAAGGTTCAATGAGCTCTTTTTTATTTTTTGTTTCAGTGTTTGTAGGTAGAAATATCAGATAAAATAGCTGCAGTCACATTAAGGGGCAAGGAATTTGTGGAATGTTTCAAATTATATTTAAATTCTAATTGAATGAAACAAATGTGAGAAGGTAGAGCACCAAAATTTAATAATGGCTTGTAATGAACCAGTTTAACACAGAAGACCAAAAGAAACTGAGCCCCTATGAAAAAAACAGATCAGACCCAGAAAGGTTAGAAATAAACCCCAAAACATGATTAAAACCAAACCAG
>JANRMJ010000088.1:50776955-50797904 GCA_025584955.1 Alethe diademata
CCTTCCCTTCCCTTCCCTTCCCTTCCCTTCCCTTCCCTTCCCTTCCTTCCCTTCCTTCCCTTCCTTCCCTTCCTTCCTTCCCTCCATCCCCTCTCTTTCTCTCTCTCTCTACTCAATTCTGTGGTTATTAAAACACATAAGGGTTTCTGTGGTTTTGAATAAAAATGTGTGACACCTAGGTTACATTAGATTTTATTCTAGAAGTGTCTTGAAAAGAATTGTGAAACCATGAATATGATCTTAATAAGAGCATTAGTTTTGTAAGTAGTAAGACTGTTGAGACGTTAGTTGCTGCAAGCCAGAAAGATGTGTGAAAATGCCTCTCTAAAACTGGAATACTTTTTTTACAGATTAGCAGCAAAAAATTCCAGAATCAAAATCTGAATTTATTTCACTTTTTGAATAGTTAAAGGTATCATATGAAACTGTATCCTCCTACATTAGTGCCAGCAGATGTCATCTAAACAGTACTTCTTTCTTCCTCTGGAGTTATCCTTAGTCATTTGATATACAGATTTAAATTGTTTTTTACTATTCAAACCAGTTTTCAGGGAGTAAGTGATGTCTAAATGAGTTAGCTGGTCATTCTAATGAGATATCATAATATTCCAGAACACATGAATTCAAGAACTGTTAGCCTGGATGTTAAAATGATGTCATAATGAATAAAGAAGAGATTTTTTTAGTATCACCTAAATATTCTTTACATTCAAAGGATCATTTTTGTTAATGAATATATTTGGAAGATCTGAGAAAAAAAAAAAAGAATGATCACCAATTTTATATTTGGATTCCTTGGTAAAGTACTTACATAAAAAGCAAATCTTAACTTGCCTACACCAATGATGAAATATAATGTCATGTGAGTCTACTTTTGAAGCAACCTATGTAAAACTTGTGCTTAAAAATGTTTTACAGGTCATCCAGGATCCTGGTTTCAAAAAAACCTCTTACAAATTTACCAAACCTAACATCAGTAACTACTATCAGAAAAGAAAGCCCTTCAGTGAGACAGAGTTTTTAGTCACTTTTGAAGGCACAAATAACTTTTCTCCATGTTTTAATATGCTCAAGTACATAGTTTGTTCCTATTTCCATTGCAAATATTATATGCCTTTATTTACAGTGGATTCAAATTATTGGTTTAGTAAAAATTGAAATAGCTGAAAATCTTTCCCTTGATTTCAATTTATGTAGTCAGGTTTCCATTGAGGTGAGACCAAAAATATAAGAATCTCTTGGTCATACAATTAAAATAAAACTCTCTTTGTCAAAATTATTTGAATCATGTGCATAAAATAAACTGCTTATTTTGCACTTTCCACATAAAGAGAGGACATTTACTGAAAAGTAATAACAACATTTGATTTGTATTGATTAATTCAGAGTTGGGAAGCCCAGTCCAAAACCTACCCTCAAGATAATAAAATTCCTGGTAAAAGTTTACAGTTTCTGGATGTCAACAGGAAGGCAAAATGTTTTACATATTTTTGAGACTAACAGTCAGCAAAGTAAACAGGATTTTTTCTGAAAAATTAAATTGTTCAGTATCAAAAAACATATATACATGTGCATGCCTATGTGTATGAATATGCGTTTGTGTGCATCTAGATGTGCATCTTGATGTTATTAAAGTCGTAGGCAGCAATTAAAAAAGTTAAATCATATGACCTACATTTAACTTTTACTGCTGATGGGGCTTTCTTAACAGAATTTCTTATTTTCCTGCAAAGTGTTGTTAGCTTTCTGCATTACATTATCATATTATTACATAATGAAGCAAAGAAAAACAATTTCCTAAAACTAATTTTTTTTTAAATCAAGTATAATAAGAAATAGTTATTAGAATTTGAATTATATTGATTACAGAGGTTTCTCTAATTTTTCTATATTCATCTGTGCTTTATGTCTAGGCAAGAAATGTTGACTACTATGATTGTTAGGTGGCAAATCATAATACTGCAATCTTCATCATGAAGTTAGGGAATTTACAACTACTCCTATAGGGTATTCAGAATCTCCACTTTTCCAAGGAAAACAACTTTTGCTGCTGCCAAATGAACTATTTTGCTCAGCTGGTGGAAAGATACAATGTTTATTCTGATAAACCAGGAGTCTATGGAATCTCACAGTGCTCATTCTGCAAGACTCTGTTAAACAAAAACCAAGAAGAGGATGTGAAATGATGAACCAGTCTAATAGTATCAACTCACTTCCACGTTTGGGAAGTAACACCGAGTTCACCAAGTTGTCAGGTAAAACTTTGGGGCTGACAATGAAGGACCAGCTAAGGGACACCCAGGAGAGGGGTTGCATTCATCAGTGGGAGGGAAAATATGTTAATGAATTTGGGGAAATCTGTAGGTGTTTTCCAGGAAAAACAGTGAATATGCATATAAAATATAGTACATAAACATGACCTTTTCTGTAGTTGGTATGCATGACAAGCTTGAAAATATTCCCTGTGCATCCAGTGCAGAATGAGAACGCCCACTTCTTAATGCTACACTGGTGTTAAGGAGTTTTATTTTACCTGTTTTGGTAAAATGTGACCAACATTCAAATATCTAGGAGGTAAGGTATTATTCAGAAGACACTTCACATTATTGTTTCTTTTGTTAATATTTAACATTAGAATACTTACTGTTAATTTTGCTGAAGTACAATAAATAAAAGTTATTGGTGAGTTCAGTCAATAATGTAATTTAAATTTCTTAAATATAAAGTGTTACAAAACATGTCTTAAAATCTTGCACAGAAACATATGATATAAGCATTTTTTTTTTCTCTTTTGACATCAGGAAAACCCAGCTGTGAAATTATTTTTAAAGTGTCCTGGTTCTGGCCAGAAGAGGGTTAATTTTTGCAGTAGCTCTCAAACCACCTCTCAGCATTGCCTGGATGGGGGAAAGGGAGTCCCTTCCCATTTGTAGGAGAGTGGCATAGGGAGCCTTGGGTATTGTTGTTTGTGTGTGAATCATCTGCCTCTTTCTTGTAGCCTGTGTCATTAGTATTGCTGCTGTTACTGTTTGTTTTCTTATCCCATTGCTCTTTCCAGTAAATTGTTCTATCTCACCCTGTGATCCTTGCCTTTTGTGTCTCCAATTTCTCCTCTCTAAGGAGAGGGACAGAAGAAGAAGAGGGAGTGAGCAAGCAGCACATGGATTCAGTGAGAGCACTGAATTGGAGAATACCATTCCTAAACCACAATATAGACATCTGTTTTCTTCAGTTAAGGGGCTAAGCTCAGCATATTGACAGGAGTTTTTAATTTACCTTGCAAAAAACAAGGAAAAAAAATTATTTTGTTTGTTTCACAACATTGTGACATTGTGAGAAGAGAATATGGATTGTAAAAGTCAGGATTCTTCGTTGCTTTTGTTTGGTGGTATTGTGGTGTTTTTTGAGAAGGAGAACATATTACAGAATTAAAAAAATATATATTTTTACTTACTTAGGTCTGCAGCTGAAGCTGTACCAAAAGAGTGACAAATGGGAACTTTTTTGGTTTACATATTTGGACTTTATTTATAACTTGTATTGAAGCTCTGATATATATATTTTAAAAATCTGGAACATGTTGACCAGAGTGGGTAGTTAGCACTCTAAAAATATTAAATAATTAAATCCAGAACTGATTGCTGGCAATTACAGGGACATTATTTAGGAGAAAAATTAAAACAGAAAAGTAGAACTGTATATGCTCTTGGGCGGTTGTGTTAGCTGGGTCATATAGAGGGAAATATAATGAGTAATCACTGTCAACATTCTAAGTCATTATGAAAATTATTATAAATGAAGACATTTATTCAGCCCATGCCAGGCTGAGGGAAGAGATTTCCAGAAGGTAGACCAGATGGTTAAGTATGTTTCACTGCAGATCTATGCTGACCCATCCCCAGTGCTCCAAAAGTCCCCACCATGTCTCTGGGACGCTGAAATCAATGGTAATGTCAGCTGAAGTTTGCTGTGCAGGAGTTCAGATTGTCAGAGAGAACACAAAGGTTTGGTACCTAATTCTCAGGATTCTTTACACACTTTGAGGAATTTTCTTAGCTCTCTGGGTGAGTGAACTGACATCAATTAGAAACGGGCCATTTCATAAAGGTATATTTTTATTTTTTAATAGTGCGCTTCCACATCTTTTAGTGTAAAGTACTCTATGACTAGATGATTATCTCAGAACCGAGAATCACTGGTTTTGATTCTCTTTTTTGAAGGGGCAACTTCTATTTTGATAGCCTTCATCTGTGTTATTAGCTGAACATCTTGTCCTTTTAAAAATATTTATAAACTTTCAAGAAAAATTTCAGTTAAAAACTAAACAATATCAGGTTTGCCAGACATTAAGGAACACTGTAACATTCTAATACTGTAGCAGTGTAACAGCAGACTAAACTAGTACCCACCATAAATTCCATCTCTTTCTTGAAAACTTTTCTTTATGAGCTACTTTCCCCAATAGAGGACCATTTATAAGAGTATTATTGCCAGAATATCTTCTGATATTACCCTTAAATATTACCTTGAAGAATAAGATATCTGTGACTCTAGTCTGAACACTTTTTAATTGAGCCATTTTGTGGGGGCTTTGAGAAATGGCCTTTGAAAAATGAAATAGCATCTCTTTCATTGATGCTATATTATCATGATCCTCTTTATTTTTTAAAAATGTTGTTTACAAGACATTAACCTCTATTCTCCAGGGTATTAAGCAGAAAAAGGCTGAGGCAAGAGGAAAGTGAACTAGTCACTTTACTTATGCAGCCAGTTCCCAATAGAAAGTTTTATTTAGAAGAAGACTGACCAGGATTACTCAATTTCCTGCTTCATTGAGGATCATGCCATCTTAGTTCCCTTGGCTCTGTGTATAAGGAGCTTAATGAAGAGGGAAATTAATTCTTAGTGGCAACCAACTGTAGCTACTAACTTATTCACTCATGCTCTCAGTCCTCCCTAGCCCCATTTGACAAATGTGAGAGCATTTGTCATTCATTTAAATCCCATTTTCTGAGCACCTTATGATGCTGCTTGGGTTTCTATTATATGACTGGTGTGTAGCATAAATAGGCTACAAATGCTAGTGTAATCTTTTGCACCAATAGATCATAGTTATTTCAATGCAGTCCCTCTGGTAACAAGGCTAGGAATTTTGCTGGCTGTCATTTTTCTCATGGGACTACTGGACTCCCAGGTACTGCCGGTACCAGATTGCTACCAGGACTTCAACAACTAAATATAATACTGGAGTCCAAAGAGAAGCTCTGAATAAGACATGCTTAAACTAAAGAACTTGACTATCTGATTTTAGATTCTTGTGGTTGTGCTCCATATGGTTCTGGGGGCTGACTAGTCTGACATTTTGCTCATTCCAACTGATACAGGAGGCATTCCACCAATAAATCTTAGAAGTCTTGATTTTGAAGATAACTGAATGCATGCTGACATGCTTGCAATCCCTAAGAAATCTAATTTTCCAATATTTAAAGTATTTTCCTCCAGGTTTTTTTGGTTTGGGTTTGTTGTTGTCGTTTTTGTTGATTTTTTTAAAAATTTTTTGTTTGTTTGCGTTTTTTACTGATTGGGATAGAATAGTTAGTTTGTTGGGTTTGCACGGCGAGATTTTGGTAGGGGTGTGTGGAGGGTGGCTACAGGGGTGTGTTTTCTGTAAAAATGCCAGGCTCTTACCCTATGAACAACAGAGCCAATGCCAGACAACTCCACGATAGAACACCAGCTGGCCTGGGCAAAGGCCATTGATGATGGAGGTAGTGCCACTGGTATAACAATCTTAAGTGGGAAAAATATGCATTATTTCAGCTGGAGAGCAGAGTGTGAACATGCAAGAGAAACAGACACCAAGGTCAATGAAGAAGGAGGAGCAGGTGCTGCAGGGGTTGAAGGGATTCCCCTGCAGCCCGTGGTGAAGGTCACAGTGGGGCAGGCTGTCCCTGCTCCCAAGATAGATTCACCACAGAGCAAAGATCCACCTGAAGCCATGGACGACCTCAGAGAGGAGCAGGTGGGTGCCCAAAGGAGGCTGTGACCCACTGGGATGCCCACGCTGGAGCAGGTTTGCTGGCAGGATTTGTGACCCTGCAGGAGACACATGCTGGAGCAGCCTGATTCTGAAGGATTGCACCTCATGGGAGGAATCTCATGCTGGAGCAGGGAGGAGAGCAGGGAGCCAAGAGTGGCAGAAGCAATATGCAATGATCTGACTGCAGCTTCACCTCCCTGAGCCTCTGCAGGGGAAGAGGTAGACAAACTTAGAGCGAAGTTGAGCCTAGGAGGAAGGGAGGGGTGGCAAAGAATGTTTAAGATTTATTTTTTATTTAACATTATCCTATTTCAATTTTATCCTTAATAAATTGAACTTATTTCCCCAAGCTGAATTTGTTCAGCCCATGATGGTAATCAGTGAGTGATCTCTCCCTGTCCTTACCTCAACCCACAAGCATTTCATTATATTTTCTCTCCCACATCCATCTGGGAAGGGAAGTGATAGAGCAGCTTTGGTGGGCACCTGGCATACAGCCAGGGTCAGCCCCACCCATAATCACACACCCCTGAAGTCTGCATTAAACACTAGCTGTAACCAGAGAATTAAGTCTCTAGGTGCTTTGAATCAAACACCAAAACGTACATATGGCTAGTAAATATGGCAGATGAGAACATGTTGCATGAAATAAGAATTTGCATGTTTTTCTCAGAGTAACAGAATCATTAGTATATAGCCTGAAGACAGATGCCTGCAATCATTGCTGGCCATCATATCTCCCACTTACAGGCATTTGAGGTTCTTTTTCATGACATTAAGAGATGAAAAATCACTTCCTTTCTCTTGCCATAAGGTATTAATCTTATTTCATACATAAGTTTTCAGACTACATGAGGGGTCTTTCTGGATTAAAGCTTCTCTTATCTCCCTGCTAAAAGTGTTGCCTGAACTATTTCCATTTTTATAAATAATGTTGATAACAGTGACTAATCTCAGGACTTTTCTCCCTTAACAAACACCCTAACCCACTGTTTTATACCTTCCTCTTTTAGTATGACTAGTCAAATAGTTCACTAATTTGTGGAAAGTAGTCTGTAAACTAGTTAACTAGATAGTTAGACCAGTGTTTGGGGAGATAAATTATGAGCTGGATATTTTTAGACACAGAGAAAATAAACTTGCATCTCCTGAAAGTCTACTAATTAATGAAAACCTGGTAAGACAAGCAACTTTTCTTTCATTAAACACTTTTTTCTTTTTCCTTAATGGAGAAGGGCTTTCATGCTGACTAAATAGAGTTTCTTGGAATGTAGAATGAATGATTTATTTGTTGATAGTACTTTACTAAGAACTTAAAGAAGGGAGTAGAACAAAAACAGTGTCTTTATTTTTTTCCTACAGGAAAACATATAAGTACCTTGCTTCAAAAAGCAGATAATTTTAGATGACCTTGTTTATACAAGTTAGTGTATTTATATGTTTCCTGAAGCAAGATTTGAGAATTGTTGAATTTGGTTATCTAACTCAGAATATCAGTGGAATCAAGCTGCTGCATTCATTGCTATATTCACTGGACTAATCTTTAGGCATTCCTTTAGAGAAAGGGAACAAGAAAATAGACTTCTGTTCTGGGGTCGAAACATTTACCTGAGTAAAAATTTGTTCCTTCCTCAGGATTTGGTTTATGAGGAAGTGAGCTGATTAGTCCAAAATATCTCCTTTTACAGGAAAATTCTAACCATGTTAAAGAACATGCATACTCCTTATGGAAAAGGTGCTCCCCAGAGCATTTGTAGCCTGCCTCTGAAAGACAAAATACCTTTTAAGAATACTGAAACCTTAATTTTGTAAAGGTGTGCAAATGTAAAGATATGCTTGTATATATATATTTAGCCTTTCAAGCGCAGTTGTAGTCTTGTCCACTGTTTGGAAGTATTTTGATGGGAAAATATTCCATTGTTTAAGATTTGCACTGTAAGATTGTGAAGAAAATTGTGAGGAAGGAGATGATCCTGTGCTTGCCATCTTGCTTACACAGGGAATATTAAAATCTTAAAATCTATATTAATACAAGTTTGCATTTTGAGTTAGTTTCTCCCCAAAGACTGAAAAATCCTACCACCCATATAAGTGTCACTACACATTTCAGATTCAACACCTACCTGTTTAAATGTAGTATTAATAAAAACAGCTATAGGATCATGGAATATGCTGAGTTGGAAGGGACCAAACTCAGGATCAGGATCAAGTCTGACTCCTGTGTCTGCACAGGACACCCCAACACACCCTGTGTGCATTGTCCAAATGTTTCTTAACTCTGTGGTCAGGCTGGTACTGTGACCACTGCCCTGGGGAGCCTGCCCGGTGTTCAGCCACTCTTTGAGTGAAAAATCTTTCCTTGATATCCAACCTAAACCTCCCCTGACTCACTTTCAGCCCATTCCCTTGGGTCCTGTCATTGATCATGAGGGTGAAGAGACCAGTGCCTGTCCCTCCACCTTCCCTCATGAGAATGTTGAAGGCTGCAATTAGTTCTCCCCGAAAAATTTATAATTTCATACAAAAAACCCCACAAAGGTGATTATATGCAGAAATTATATGCAGAAACTACCACAGTTTAGAAAAGAGTAAATCAGATTTTAATTTCTATTAACATTTTCTTTTTATTTCATTTTTCTCTTACAAAGCTTGCAGAACAATTTTGACCACAATACTCTTAAGACAGATCTTATGTTATTAATTTTCCCTCTACTTTTTGGAATCCTGTAAATATCTGTAAGTATGTCAGCAAAAGAAACAGTTAAAACAGGAGAAAATCCATATATATATACAGAAGAGTAACAGTGCTGTCAATGAGATTGCTTCAGCTGCAGTTAGGATACCCTAATCATTTTCATAAACAAGTATTATTAGTTTTTCAATAAATCTGTTTGAAAACTGCTAATTCCAAGTATAAAAGAATGTGAATGGACAGAGGTTTGGTTTTTGCTTTTTTTTTTGTTTTTGTTTTTCTTTTTTCATTTTATGTCTGCTTTTGAAGTGCTGTAATTAACTTTTTAACAGGAACATTTTTTTTTTTGCACGCAGTTTTTAACTGCAAATGCATGGTGCCAAAGAAAGTTCTGTAGAGTAAAACAGAGAATATGTAGTGATTAAGAAAAACAGATTGTAAAGTATATTATTCCACACTGTGAAATCCTAATGATGACAGATTGCTGTCATCATTAGAGACTGAGCTCTGCTATTTGCCAAAATGATTACACAGCTCTGACAAATAACCTGGAAATATTTCAGCACAGAATATTTGAGGCAGTAATATATTTCACAACAAAAACATTTGTGTGTATATTAGAACATATAAAGCATCTCAGGCTACATAGCTCCACATAAGTTTTCAGTTGTGCCGATCTGTCAATTTTCTTTAACTCCACAAGAAACTATTAAAATCTCCCTCCAGCAAACTTCCCTTTTCCCACTGATACTACTTCTACCAAGAATCGTGCATCCTGATCTTGTTCAGCATCAGCTTTTCCTTTTCTATTTTCTCACCACCCACTTCCCTTCCTACTTTCAGACATCCATCTTATAACTTTGCTACTGTAGGTGTATGGCTGAATCCTATGGAGAAGTGGGTTATTTTTAACCCGTTGTCTACACATTTGTGCCCTGTTTAATTGTGAATTTGTGATGGTTTAAAAACAGCAGTCACTTTTATAAAACTGAAAAAGATGAGGACCACTACATGTGTTTATGTTTTTTCAACCTTACTGATCTCTTAATTTTTCTTCCTTCTGATCTTCTTCTCCCTTCACACCATCTGTTTCCAATTTTAAAATATTTTTTCACATATTTAATTAGTTAGGATTTTATTTCTTTTACTTGAATATTTCTACCAACACCCCAGTAATACTGGTTCTGACTCAAGTATTTTTTCTTATTCATTATGAAGAACTACTGTCATTATTTCACTGCTATGACTATTTCCTACCCACAGTTTCCTATATATTATTTCACACAACTTACAACAGGTCATGAAAAACATTTTCTTTTTGACAAAATGTTCCATATTTCTAATGTTAATAACAATTGTATTTGATGTATTGGATATTGTAATGTTATTCATCTATCTTTTGTTTTCTCTGAATCAAACCCAGATATATAGTTTTGTATTTTCTTTGGTACCTTGCAATAAGAACAGAACTTTCATGGAGTAGTGCAAACTAAACAGGATTTTTCAAAGTATTTTTTAACTCTACGCACGTGAATGCAGAAAAAGAGGATCAGAAAATGTCTAACCAAAACTAAAACTCCCTCAGTTTATATACTGGGGACGACTGTGTTATGGAAATCCCCTTTGGTCAGTTCAGGTCAGCTGTCCTGGCCGTGCTCCCTCCCAGCTTTTTGTGCACCTCCTCACTGGCAGACACTAAGCACTGCTTAGCACCAGCTAAACCATCAGCATGTTATCTCCATTATTCTCATACTGAATCCAAAACCAGGCCCTGTAACAGCTACTAAGAAGACAATGAAATTTGTCCCATCTGAAACCAGGATATTTTTATTAGTGTAAACAGTGTAAGTTTTGAAACTTGTTATGGTTTTATTCTACATACTTTCTTATTTTCTGAGGTTCTTAAAGTAGTTTATATACTATCTAAATATCTGCAGTATCTGAAAAAATTAGGCTTATACATAACTATATGCTGTAAACCAATCTTCTGGTATTCCTAAGAGGAAATTCCTAAATCTGCATTGCCAGTGTGCACTGTCTCTCACATTTCAATAGCAATTAAATTAATTCTAAAGTGAACAGAGTAAGATCTTAATTGTCCTGTTTATGGTTTTATAGAACTAAATCTCGTTGTTATGTTCCCAAGCTCTATCTATTCTTTGAGAGTTTTGACTTCATTAAAGTTTAAATTTATTGTTCAATTAATCATTAGTTAAAGCAGGACAGTGAAAATTATTAGGATGCTCCAAGTGTAAATTAATAGTTGCAATAGGCAGAATACAATCTTATTATCATGGCTATCAAAGCATGCTGGGTTTGAAAATCCAGATGTTGGTCTTATTAACATGAGATCATTTACAAATGTGATTGCCCACACAAACAAGGATTACAATTACTAAATGACTGTTTTCTGAGTTTCATAAGAACAAAAATAAGGACTATGTATTGCCTAGGCACAAAACACAAAATTATATAGATACTCTAATAAAGATTATAAAACAAAAACATAGATTAGAGAGACAAGAACTAAGCAAAAAAACCCCTGAACATATATTCCTCAGATTGTTTAAGTTTATACAATAAAATGTTACAAATACATATTAGTAGGATCTTTTTTTATGAGGACTTCTTTAGGTCACTGATAGTTTTATTATTCTGTAAGGACTCAGGAAGTTAGAGACAAAATAACGTAGACTGAATAAAAAGTTAAATACACCTGACACAGAAGATTGTAATGATTTAAATACATATCTGAGACACACTTTCTTTAAAAGAATAATAGTAATTGAGAGAATTATCTATATTTTTAAAATTTACTGCCTTGTGTGAAACTTTTTTCTTGTGCAAGCAAAAAATACCATTAAAGCATGTACATCTATATATTCACGCATCTTTCCAAACTACTAATCAATTGTTTTATTCAATTTTGTAGTAATGCATTTGAAAATATCAGTGAATGAATGAAAACCAAATTAAACCTATTAAAGAAAAGGGGTGGCAATAAATATTTCACTAAATAGAAACACTACTAATTCTTTTGTTATTACCAAAACAGCAGATGAAAAATAATTTGCTAAATCCCAGCTGAGTTCTCTTTGTGTAAGTTACAATGGTCTGTCAAAGACTGTAGTAAAAAGTTTGAGATTAATTTAAAACTATTGTTTTTCCTCTCTTTTCTCTGCATTGGATGACTAAATTCCATCCGGCAATAAAGAAAAAAAAAAAAAGAAAGATACCATGGATCTGGTTCTTGGAGTGAAATATAAAAAGTCATCAAGTGGCTGTGATTGTTATGCTGTTATTCAAATCACTTCAACTCAGGATTATATTTTACTCATTTATTCCAGCAGTCCTTGCAGTGATTAAACAATCAAACACCCCAATCAGTCATCACAAAGTTTAAAACATTCACACCTTAGATATCATGTTTCCTGTTTGCTCCTGAGACAGTGGTGCTTCTGGTTAGGCTTCCTTTGGAATTATCATAGTTATACACTCAACAGCACAATCAGCAACAACAAAAGCAGAAACTCATGAGGAAACATAGGACAAGAAAGTATGGGATGTAATACAGGCATTGAGCATCTTGCATTGGCTGCTCTGCATGAGACTTTAGCAAACTGATGCACCAGTAACTGCAGTTCTCAGCTATAGCCTGCAGAGACTTGGCATGTTGACTCTTGCTGGCTTCTGTTTCTTTTTCTGTCTAGAAAGAGAAAACTGCACAAATAATTGGAGAATAAGAAGTGATCCTAAAGATCCCAAATCTCTGAAGTAAAGAACACTAAGATTTCAGGACTGCAGTTTACATCTTCATACCAAGCAGTGTTAGATTTTGTAATATATTTATCATCTCAATATGTTTGTGTAATACAATAACTCCCATCAGATTCTGGTATGGTTAAGTATTTATATAGAGCAGAAAGGACAGTTTAATTTATCTGTTGTTCCAAGTACTAACAAAAAATGTTTCTATGTCATGCATAGTTGTACATAATGTAATCTAACTAAAATCCACAGTTATGCCTGCATCTTAAGCATATTCTTAATCTGCATAAAAAATGCCACTTGGTCTTCTGGAAAAATAAAACATTCACAAACAATAATACAAATTGTAAGATAACAAATCATGATCTCTGAGACACAATCAGTTTTATTTAGATAAGAAAAGGCTGGGAAGAAGACAATAATAGCTTTGCAATATATCCAATGTCTTCATAAAACTAACAGTGAAAACCATCTCTTCTTGTATGTTGTGTGTGCTTCACTGAAATAGTTTTAATTTGAGACACGACTTCTCTGTTTTCAGAAGTCTGAATTGAGTGAATTCTAACATTGCTGGGCAACTAAAACATGATTTTAACTCTTTCACTATACCTAGTTACTTGAATGGTTTAAAATTACCATGAGACAAAATAACACCACTAAAATGTTAATGAACATGACTGACAATGACAAAAATACATCCTACTCAGATTCATTCCTCCTCAAAGTAACTTGGATGACCATCAAACATAAGAATTGCAAACAATTTAGAAATAAGAAAATAGGCCAGGTTCCTCTTATGCAGAAAGAGTAGATAACTACTATGAAGAATGGATAATATACTAGGCAACTTAATTATAAATTTGTACTTGCTGCAGATATCTATCTATATATCATCTATATCCATATAATCTATATCTATCTACCTCTATCTATAGATATGCATAATATATATATTTCAAGATAATTTTAAAGGCATCAGCCATTTTATACTTGTGATACACATGTAAAAATCATGTAAAAAGAATTTAAATACATTCCAGTAGAGAGCTTGTGTTCATTTCAGGATTTTCATCTTTTATTTAAACACTATCTCTCACTGTCTCTCAGCTTAAGTTTGATGAGCACAATTTTATTTCTAACAGATTTAGTAATATACTTTGAAGTAAATTTAGACAAAAGAGTTTTTTTGCTTTTTTTCCCCCCAATAATATAATATTTCATATTGACATAGTTTTCCTTTAGTTCTTATTCTGATTGTCTGGTTCCTCCCTATTTTATTGTGTGATTGAGCAGGATCTTTACCTCTTAAAATTCTAACTGAAATATGTCGAGATCTAAATTTCTCTGAATTCTACTGCTTCCCATCTGAGATCTAGGGAGGCAGTCTGTGATGCTCATATAATGAAGAGTTTTATCACTGTGCTGCTTTCACATTACCACTGTTTATGTTACTTCTAGGTGAAAATAAATTTGATGGTAACAATACAAATACATGTAATTCAGAAGGTTTCATGCCTGGACCTTCTGTATCATTCTGTGTCTACCCTTCTGCAACAGTTTTTATTTAGGAATCATCAACAGTTCACTATATACATTTTTCTTTTCATTACTATAAACTAAAGTTTAACTAAAACAATTTTAGGCAATAATTACTGTGTGTAGTTAGTGTGCTGGACAAATTATCACAGCTATCAAAGTCAGGTCAGACCAACAAAAAGTCAATGGCCATTTGCTAGTATTGACAGAAATAATATTTCCTAAGCTGCATGATGCCAGAACAGGAGATTAAATTGAACAAAGTTTTCATGCTGCATTCCTTTTTATTCAGAGTTTACCAAATGACTCATATATACTCCTTATCTGCATAAACTGGGTGAAGACAGAGAAAAACATTTGATAAAATTTGGACTTGAGAGCCTTGAACAACAAAAAGGAGACTGAAAAATGAAAAGACATTATCAAGAAAGATCTATTATTTTTTTAAAAGACAAACACTATAATCAAATTAGAAATGAATGACTAAGCCATGGCATCAAAGTGATGCTCTATTGCTTCTAGGAAGCAGGAATAGCTATATTTTGAATTATCTATAATCCTCAGTTTTGTCCTTTATTATTATGTATACTTCCAAAAGCCTTAATATTTCTCTTATTTTTCTTATTTCTTTTAAATTTTCTATTCTTATTAATGAAAACCAAAGTCTTATACAATACACTTATGTTGTTTGCAAAATGGATGTTTAATTTTCTTCTCTCTTAAATATTCAGGTAGATCTGTAGAGAATTCATGCAAGCATAACTCTGAGAGCATGTAATAGGGAAGTAATTCTTTTCAGTATTGTAGTTATTTTTTAGACAAAAGAACTATTTGTGAGTTTGTGCTGGGAAAAAAATATAATTTGTATGCATTTTGGCAATCAATTTTCCATCTGAAAATCAGTCAATAGCTACTTTAAGTTACTGATTTTTTTATTATGCCACGCAATACCAATGAGCGTAGTGTTTCTTGTTTCACATCAATTACTTTGGAAATTCATAAGCAATTTAGCTATATTTCTATATGAGCTACACTTTCATTAATTGTCATTAAACAATTTAAACCGCAGAATTTAACATATGAGGGAAGAGAACATCAACATTATTTTGGGCAGCAGTGACTTCAAGAACATTAACAAAGGATCAACATTAGTAATGTTTCTTCCTTACTCCAAGACAAATAAACATGTTTGGTTTACTTTTAGAATGTTCAGTATCTGAGGTAGCTTTGATATTAAGGAAAAGAGAAATGGCATGGAAGAATTATTAAGTTTAAAAGTTCCTTCATCAAACACAGAATTAATAACTTTCCCAGTGACAGAGTATCACAAAAGCAAAGCAGGGGGAAAAAATATATCACAGATTCTATTTCCATGCCCTAATTTCTTCCTGGCAAGGGTGCTCTCTATGTACCTTCCAAATTCCCTTCCCCTCCCACCTTCTTTTTAATATATTCAATGTGTTAGAAAGAAAGGGATGGAAGAGAATCCTAATCACAAAGTAAAAATTAAATCATACTATTTCACAATGGGATGTCATAACAGCATAATTACACTATTGCTCTGCACATAATATTATAATTTCAAGGCTATATTAAAGTATTAAGCCCAAAGAATAACTAATAAACCAAGATTTGAACCTATTTATTGAAGTAAATGTATATCCTAGTTCATGAGGTTAACATCAGATATTTTTGCTTCTAATTTGAAAACAGATATGAGATGCCATGCTATTCTGATCCCTACTCAGCTTTCACTGAGAATGGGAGATTTTTTAACCTGATTCTAGTAAGGTTAGATAAGATTCAGTCTGTGATAGAACAGAAAAAAAAATATATATATACCATAATATGTTTTAATTAAATTGGAAAGGTTAAGTTGTATTGAATCTTTCTGGTTTAGCAGGGAAAAATATCTCTTAAACCTTTAGAATATTTCAGAAAACAATTTGACTTATTTTATTGATTTTATTTTTCTATTTTTCTGTCTTACAGGAATAGATAGTACAGACACAAGTATGTCCCACGTGATTAATTTTCAATATTTTATCCTCTTTAAATGTAGCTACAATACAAGCTGTTCTATAGCACTGCAATGTTAAAATCACAGTAATTTACATAGAACAAGTTGTTGAAGATAATTATTTTCCTGATGTTCATGAAGAAAGAAGTAAGCTAGTGACACGTTGCTACGTTTGTGGATTATTTAATATTTGTACCTGAATTTTCAATGGTGACCTTTTTGAGATGTAGAATGGGATTTCTGCTTACAAGAACTGTCAGACTAATGACAATAGAAGCACATACTATGTGGCAGCAGTGTCAGATCCTTGACTCTTCTGTTCTAAGGAACCTCACCTCTACTGGAGATTGCTCAGTGAAGTGAGATCATTTTATGTTCATAACCATTCCTGTTTAGGGTCTTATGTTGTTTTTTATTTGATTTTTTCCCATTGATTTTGCTGGTCATTGTTCTAAATCATCTCTCTTGTAGAATAGCAATATTACACATTAGGAGGGCAGTGGATCAAAACTGCCCATTGAGAAGACCTGTGATCCTCCCATAAAATGATAAAAAAAGACCATAAAAGTTATGCTGGGATTGTATGTGAACTGATAGCATGAATAATTAAAAAAAAAAATCATAGCTAACACTTCTATCCGAACTGCTTAATATGCTGCTTATTAAAACAGAAAACTACAGAATTACACGAAGAATTTAATAACATACCTTAGTACCAAATTTAAGATTATACAGTTAGATTAACAGAGAAAATATAGAAATTACATATGAAGAAATTTTCATGATATTTTTCTTAAATGTTTCTGGTTACTGATGCAGATGTAGACAGGCATAAGCAACTCCAGAATTTCACTGAGTCATACAGAAAATGGTATCAGGAAAATATTTTAAAATTTACAATGCTTTGAAGACTTATAATACTTTTGCTTTAGCCAGCAGCTAGTAGGTTGTCAGTATCTCAAACCAAAGTTGTACTACTCTGCTGGCACCAGAAAAGTAGCAGGAATGGTTTAGATTCTAAAACCAGGCAGAGGAAAGAAACATAAATGGTCAAATATACCATCAAATCAATATACACCTCGGCAAATACAAAATTTTTCCCCCTGCTTGCTCCCCCTCCTAGTAAATATGCATCATTTAAGGGAAGGAAAAATAAATAAAAGAAGTAGGTCATTTTTGACCACCACTTGGTTCAGGTGAGCTAAAAAACCCAATAAAATATTCCTGAGTTAAGGTTTAAAGAATAAGTAAAGAGCATAGCGAGATGTAAAGGTGGTGCAGTAGAATTGCACATAGAAGTCTGTATGGAATTTGAAAAAACCTTTGTAAAAAGTCTATACAATTTTATCCACTCCCTTAAAAAAAAAAAAATCACTAATATTACAGGTCGTTTCATTAGGGAAAGAACATTGAACTCAAAGTTTGCCGTGGACACGGAGAGCAGAAGAAACTTGATTTAATAATGTAGTAATGACTAATAACCAAAAAGCTTAGATGTGTAGACATGGCATATATGTGCTTGATGTGCAAAAAATCTAGGAGGGATAGACACACTCATGCTTCAATGAATACACCAGTCATTAAGTACTTGGAGAAAGACAGTTCCTTTATGAACAGATTATTTTATAATTATGTTTTTTTAATAAGGATTGAAAAATGGCAGATAACAGAAATAAAAAGGAAGGCTGGATAAAACTGATCTGACATTATGGAACCCTATTTAACCTTTTGATAGACAACGTTGATAAAATTGAAATCACTTTTTGATAAATAAATGATTGCAAAAAATATAAGTCATTCAAAAAAGAAAATATTTTTTCATTCTTCTATTTCACCCTAGAGGGATGCTTTAACACAGTAGTAGCAACTTTGATAAATACATCTATTTAATGTTAAAAAAGAGACTGTGCAAGAATCATAATAATTATTTTCTAGAATATCCTCTGATATAAGTCAGGTAAAGATAAAGAAAATTACATTCAACTAACTCTTCTGCAGGTCACTGATGTTAGATCTCAGTAGAAGAAAAAATCCCTAGAATAGACACAGCGTATTAGCAATGGGCTTCTTCTCCTCAAGAAACTGATCTGCAATACTGAAAAGCAGTTATTAAGGAGAAAGACTTAAGATGCATAATGGAGGAACATGTCTTCGAAAATGTCTTCACTCAGCAACCCACTTCCTGCTCTCATTTGTTAGTAAAATATCCAGGACCACCAAGTAGTTTGATCCATGAGACTTGAACTCCCCACTGGTATTAAAAAATTCTGATATTTAGAGTCAATCTACAGCAAGTTTCATCTAACCCACATAATCTTTACCAAAAAAATAAACAAACAAAAATGTAATTAAAAACATCAACCAGACATTTCAATCCAAAAACATGTCCAATGTGCATCACAGGTTTGTTATAATATCAGACATATGTTCAATTATTAAAAAACAAAGATACATAATATGGTGGAAGTTTTGTAATATTGGCAGAACTGAGCTTCTGTTGAGACAGCTATAGCTTTTTTCCCCTATCAAGCAATCTCCAAAGCGTAACTTCTACTTAAATGAAAACCATAGCAAACTCTCTTGGTAAATGAGATTCCATGTTAATCCCCCATGCTGCAAATCAATTATTTAAAGCCTTTCACAGCTAATGAATCATATAGTACTTTCTGATTAATGCCAACAAGCTAGTTGTAATGCAGTAAAGCAATCAACAGTCTTAACCACTCTGTTTTAAGGATACTTCTCTGTGGCTAAATTAAAAACGACACAAAATATTTTAAAAGAAAGTATTTTTGCTTAAGAAAAACACATAACTCAAACTGAAGCAGAGAATATACTGTCATACTTACTAGTAAGACACTAGGAGCCATTATATGCTAATTGCAAATTCTGCAAAGCAGTAGTCAAATAATGCTTAGTATTTTTCAGGAAAACCTTTTTTACAGAAGTATAGATTATACTGACTGTTTCTCACCAGATGTTGACGAAATAAAGTACTTGTACTATAGTAGAAATATGAAGTGTTCTGGATACTTTATTTAAGTAATATAAGTATGTTGTTTCTCAACTTATCTGTGATGCATTGTGATTGATATTCTGCAATGGCATGGAGTGAGATTCTCTCAATAAGCGTATACAACAATGGTATATTACAGAGGAAAGAAGTTTGCGATAATAAGAAAAAAGATAACATGGTAAATTACTAGAATCAAGCAAAAAATATATATATATAATTGTAATTTAAAAGGAAAGTGTTAAGCTACTGCGCTGGTTTTGGCTAGGGAAGAGCTAAATTTCTTCAGTGTGTCCTTTATGGACTATGTTTTGGGTTTGAGACCAAAACTGTTAATAACAAGAGTGCAAACCACTTTGTGGGGTGTCTGGTACATCTGGAATCAATTGCCCTAGGGAGGATAACAGAGCCCATCAATTGCTATGGACTTATACAGAGCACATGGGAACAGGATGAAGGTCCTGAACACTGCAATATATTGATGACATTGTTCTGGGGGGTTTCGTGCTTTATCCTGAGTCAGTAATCATGCACAATACAGCTGCTTGCTCATTTCCCTATCAAAAGGATCAAGGAGAAAATTGTAAAAGCTAGGGAACTCATGGATTGAGAGAAAGACCTTAACAGGGAAAACAAATGCAAACAAAGAAACCAAGGAATTCATTTACTGCTTCCAATGGGTAGACAGGTGTTCAGCCATCCTCAGGAAAACATGGCCCCATCACACAGAATGGTTACTTGTGAAGAACAATGCCCTCCCTCCAAATGTCCTCCTCTTTCTTCTTCTTCCCCCACTTTATACACTGAGCATGATCTCACATAGTCTGGAATATCCCTTGGGTCACTTTGGGTCACCTGTCCTGGCTGTGTCTCCTCTCAGCCTCCCATGCACCCACAACTTCTTTGCCAGTGTGGCAGTATAGGAAGCAGAAAAGGCTTTGGCTCTCTCTAAGCCCTGCTCAGCATGAGCAAAATTATCACTATACTATCAACCCTGTGTTCAGAACAAATACAAAACCCAGCCCCACACCAATCGCTATGAAGAAAATTAACTCTGCTCCAGTCAAAACCAGAACATGGGGCAATGCTGAAATGTCTGAGAAAAGTAAAAGAAAAATTCAGATTTTTCTGGAAGCTAGTTTTGCCATAAAATGATTGAAAGTCAGAGGCCTTGGACTCCGGAAGATCTAACTTTGACCTCTTCAGGGACCTACACAGAAAGATCTCATGGAAGCACACCGCAGAGGGAAGTCCAAGAGAGTTGGTCAATATTCCAGGACCACTTCCTTCTAGTTCAAGTGCATCCCTCGAGGCGCCGATATGCTTGAGCAGGAAGGTTAAACTAGGTGACTTCCACTAATCCCCTCCGATCTTGCCCAATTTGTGATTCTGTCACCTGTACAGAGATCAGTTTTTATAAATGACAAGATGGGCATCATTACATTGTAGTAGATGTAATTAATATAGTAACAGCTGTGTCTCTACTAACTTACAGAAAGGAAACACAACATCACCGGGAACTTGACAGTTCTAGGGTGTCCCGTCCCGCTGTAAAAGAGGAGCCGGGGAGGATTCTTTCTTATAGATATCTCGGAAGAAAATAAAGCGCAAACGCGGCAGTATTTTATCTGAGAACTGTTTACTGATAAAGGAAGATAAGTGCTCCTACGGAAGGGGGGATAGAGAAGGGAGCAAAGGGCAGAAAAGAGAGCACAAAGCCCAGGCCGCCGCGGTGCCGCGGGCGCGCTGTCGGGGCCCGCTCGGCAGCCGGAGCGCGCGCGCCGCGAGCTGCGCTGAGTGTGCGCGCTCCCGGCGCGGGCCGGGCGCCATTTCCGAGCAGCGGCCGCTGCGTGTCCCTTGTGCCGGCCGAGAACGCGCTG
>JANRMJ010000088.1:50799575-50829044 GCA_025584955.1 Alethe diademata
GGTACCGGGACAGGGCTCCACACGGGGACAGCCCCTGGAGCAACTTCCCACCTCACGGGTAACACATGAGGAGGCACAAAGAAATACCAGATTGGTCCCGCTCATAGGGGCGTGTTATTAAAAGTTGACAAAATCTAAATGACCAACCAACATTCAATTTCAATCTTGAAGTATTGACCTTCCTTTTTTTTTTTTTTTTTTTTTCTTTTTTTTCAGGGAATGAGTATTTCAGACCAAGAAACGATACAATAAATTTAAGCAGTTGCTGAAAGTAACATAGAAAATGTGCTTCATGTACCCCTGTACCCCTTGAATTCAGTCAAACATGATATTGCACATAATAGTCTAAGAAAATAAATAAAGTCACAGGGGCAAAATATAAATAAATAAATAAATACTCTTAAAAAGCACAAAAACCCCAACAGAAATAAAACCATCAACCCCCCCCCCAAAAAAAAAACAAAAAACCAACAACAAGAAAAAAAAACACAACAAAAAAACCTGCCAAAACAGAATAAAAGGCAACCAGCATAAAGTCTAGAGATTTATGTAACATTGGACACTTGGAGTTACCAGTTTGTGAATTTTTTACTTGATTCTGGAGAAATGAAAAACAAATCAAAGTATTAGACATACATAAATCACAGAATAGCCAGCAATAGTGATTTATTTATGATGAAGGCTGAACTGAGAAAAAGTATGACAAATATGAAACTATGAAAATAAGGCATTGATTACAGGGCGTTTTCATTTCCTGAAAAATATTTTTCTATTTTTACATGACTATAGGACATTTTCATTTTTTAATATGAAATGTTTTTGTATTTTCAAACAAATACAAATATGTACAGAAATTGAATATATTTTAGTGATAATTATGAATAGAGAATCTTGTACTTAATTTAAAAATATTTAAAAGATTTTTTTTAAATTTTGTGCAACTTTATCTTTGTTCAGAGAAGCACCTAAAAAGGAAGTATAATAAATGAAAACTCCTCCTAAAATATGTCTTAGTCAGATAGCTAAGAAATAGTCAATGAATTTCTTAGAAAGGATCTTCCAGATACCTGAGCTCAGTTCTAGATGTGCACTAACTCATTATTTGCTGTGTCAGGTCAGGAGTAAGGCAGACAAAATCATTATGCATTTAGCAAATTTGCAATTGCTTTGTGCATGCATGTCACTAGTAGGTATTTGAACCTTATTGCTTTTTTTGTTCGTGTAAAGCAGGATGAATAAAACTAGAAGTGGTTCCATCACCTTTGCAGAATTGGTAACGTTTAGGCAAACGTCAGGATCTGGGTAAACTTGATCACCACAGCACAAAGGAATAAATCTCCCATGTCACTTACACAAGGATAAGGTCCGGGGACATTCAGTCTGGGGGTACTTCTGTCTCTGGAACCAGCAACTCTGGAAATGTGGGGTGAGAAGAATGGTAAGCAAGGTGGAGGAGCATCAGTCTGGTGTCTAGTACCACTCACATATGGAAGTTAACAGCTTGCTGCAATATCTGCACCAAAGGGTTATTTTTGTCTTTCAACAAATTGTTCTGGAGATTCAAAAAGAGAAACAGTGTAGGAAAATACAGGAAAGATAGTCTGTAAGATGTCTACACATTAAGTCTATCACTTACTCTTGAGAAAAACACAGTACTAGCTCCTAGATAGCCCAAAGACTGCAACAGGAAAAAAAAAAGTGCAAATAGCATATTATGAAAAACATTAAGCATTTTAATGAAAAACCCCAAAAAAAACCCCAAAAAACCCCAAAAACAAACAAACAAGCAACAAAAAAAATTTAAAAACAAAAAAAAACAAACAAAAAAAAACCCACCAAAAAACATTTAAAGCACATTTTTTCAGTGATACTTGTCCTCACATTATTTTACTAGTATTTTAAAGTTTTCTATGTAAATTATAACAGCCTTTGGGAAAAAAAAAAGACTATATCTAATTACTTCTTTTTAAAGATATCTCTCTTTTTCATGTAATCAGAAAAATCTTATGAATCAGTTATTTAAATACTATCAAAATAATAACAGATATTTTTGTGTGTTTTTCACAAAGGGACTTAAAATCAACTGAGATATTAAGTATGCAAAAGTTTATGAGTTAATGCAAAAAGAATTCCTGCCATCCCTTTAAAATCACTTATTGTGCATTTGACCTAAATCAGTCTATTATTACAGAACCAACATTAGTGTGAGGATGATGATTACCATTGCAGTTGGGGTAGCTCAGCAGGATAGCAAATAATTGAAACTTCAGTAGTATGTAAAATAAAATGAGCTTGATTTGTTCTATGACCGTACAGAAAACAAGGTGTTTTCTTCTCTCCAGTGAATATGTTATACATAAACCCATACCACAGATGCAGCCTTTTAGAGGATTCTGACTTCCTTCCCTGACAAATTTTTTATAGCTCTGAAGATCCTGGCATTTTTAAAAATCAGTTATTCCTATGAGAGTGAACATTTTAAATTATATCTAGATGGCAGTGGTGTGGGTGGCTTGACATTTTGAAGTTTCTACTGACCAGGCAGTAATTTCCAAATAATTTTTAATAAAAAAAAATAATTTGAACTACTAGGTTGAAGGACTGAGAAGGAACCCACCAAAAAGTTATGGAAAAGTACGCTTAAATGGGGTGAACATAGGATAGAAACTCTTTAAGAGCTGTTTTCCCCTAGGATTTAATACTGAGTTGCCATATGGTATAAAAATGTGATAGGTCTGCACTTATAAGGAACAGTTCCTACAGGGTGACTTTTCTGGAACTGTCAAGATCTGTGTTTTGATGAATATAACTGGGACAGCTTCTTAACATCATGTGAAGGTTTAATGTAATTCATAAGTGTTTGTTTTACTTTCTCTACTTTATTAAATTTATCTGACTAGCAGAAGAGGCATCATAAAACAAGTCAACAAATGAAAACAAAGTCATATGACTACTTTGTATGAATGATAAATGATTTCCATAAAATTCAAATGTTCTTCCTGCTATTTTTGCTCAGCATTCACTTATTAGGAGCATTCAGATGAAGGAGTGAAATAAACTAAAACTATTCCTTGTTTATATGTACCTCTGTGTGCTTGAGCCATAGAGGAGTGGAAGGCTTAAACAGTGTAATTGTTTGTACATTCTTGTGATGGTTTTTAGTAGTTAAGTACTGCACTCATACTAACAGATAGCTAATAAAAATTCTCATTACCTCTTGAAAGTATTGCTATTCTCTTTTTTATAAGTATGGAAGTGAAGCCAGTTAGTCTATTTTTGCTCTAAAAAGTCTTGAAATGTTTATTGAGGATTGCCCCGAAGTAAAAATATTCCCTAGCAGCTGTTAAGAAAATTGGCTTTTGGTGAAAGTTGCCGAACAATGAGTTGCTATAAATTTGGCTTTGCTGCTGAGATCTGGATTCTTCCTTTCTTTCTGCCTAGCATCAGAATGTATATTTGCAAGATAAGTACAGTATTGCTTAATCACATATGTGGTGTGATTTCAGAAACCTATGTTGATTAACTCTGTTAATTGATCATATTCTGAAGAAATGGTGATTCCATTTTGATTTTATTCTGTAAAAATTAGAATATACTCAAGTCCAAATTAAAAGGGGCATTTGCAATGCAGTAAAGCTTAGCATACATCTAAAAGTGCTGTCAGGCAGCATCGCTTCACAAAGATAAAATACATTAGGGCATATGCACTTGTGACTGAGACACTTCGGAGTAACAGATCTGTTAGGATTTGCAGACATAAAATGAGGCCATAAATAAAATCTCTGAAGAAATATTTGCTGTTAATAAAAGCTAATGTCAATAGCACAGAGTTAGTAGTTAGAGGGTGTGTGTTGATCTCTCTAGTTCTATCCATGTCATTTACCCTGCAATCAAAAGAGCTACTGAACTATCAAATGTATGTATTGAAATTGCTTTTAGGGACAGCATTAGTATTATAAAGCCCCAGGTACAACTACTGTAAATCCATGTGCACCTTACCAAAAAGAAAAAAAAATATCGAGGGAACTATTGCATATGTATTTGTTGTTTGTATAGCATTATACCCATTTTCATAATTGTATTTGTCTTTTAAAATTCACTTCTTCAGAAGAATGCTATGGAAAGTTTAGAATTATTTTAGCACCCCTGCACAATATTTCTTTTGTGAGCTGACCTGTAAAAGCTCAATTAAACTCTGCATATTGTAATAGAGTAGGCAGACTCAGACATCCTGCATCCTTGCACAGAAATGACAAAACTGGTTTCACCAGTACATTCTAAGATTAGATTTCACAATTAAAAATACCTCCCATCTATATCTGCAAGAGAGTTTAGAGGAAACCAAGAAGGAAGAGAGGCTTTCCTGTTTTAATCAGTGCAGAAATCCAGATCTACTGAAACACTGAGTGGAATTACATGTTCTTATGTCAGTATGTAGTTTTGTCTCTTAAGATTAATTGGATTCAACTGTTCAAGTCAGAGTATATCTGAGCATGAGTACATTAAGGATAGAAACTGAAATTCGTTATGTTAATGAATCAATGTATCAACACTGAGCATGTTCACCCTGCTCAGTGCTGTTCCATGCTAGATATGCTGGTTGTAAGTAGCAGTATTTCCGTGTTTTTACAATATTCTCTTTGTCTAACACACTGCTTTCCCACTCATATGCTTGCTTGCTTCTCCTGAGACAGACAGGATACCTTTTTGCAGCCTCATTTTGCACCATGAAGACTTAACAAAAAAATGACCTTTTAGTATGGTATAAGCCAGCAGTGTTGTTCATAGGATAGTTTCTTTTGCTAAAGGATTTTTGTTTTCCTCTGTAAAACAGACTCTATTCTGTAAATCAACTGCCAAATGTGGATGACCAGATGTATACCAGAGAGATACCTTCTCACTGACAGCTTCATTAATTTCAATTGAGTTACTCTCAGAGATTAATTTGACTCATTAAATCAAAACTAAGTTCTCACTAAAATTAGTTGTAGCCCTCCTGCTTGTCTTAGAATCCTTAAATATCTAAACTATTATTAGATCAGATAAATTAATTAATATGCTTTAAAAAGTGTCAGTCAAAACATGAAGTATATTTTATATTTCCACCTTTCTGGCTGATTGCAATAGCTCCAGCTGAGCATGATTATCTCTAGATTAAAAAAGCAACAGCTAAATAGAATGACAGCATTATGGAATCACTTAGGTTGGAAAAGACCTTTAAGATCGTCAAATCCAACTGTACATGTAAAGACAATGAATATTAAGGACTGTTTGCGAAGATGATGCAATAGAATATTTTTCCTCAGTATTTTGTAGAGTGGCACAAACCTAACTGTGAATTATTGTTTTATGATCCAAAACTATTTTTCTTCAGATTTTAATGGAGGCAAAAAGCATCTAATGGAATTTAACAAAGACATGAACGTTTAAAAAAGCACAAATGAAAGATACCTTAAGCACTGAGATAAAACTGTTGTTATTATTATTAAATTATTTCTTTATTAAAGTGCTCTACAGAGCAGTAGAAGACTTAGAAGTTATATCCATGAGACCAGTCAAGTTAGTATGTGAGTAATTCGTATGGACAATCTGGATGAGGAATTGGACAGAGAGCAATGCTAGAGAGTTCACATGTACTCCAAATTTGTGCTGTCACTTAGATGCACATTCTTTAAAGCCAACTTAAAACACTTTTCCTGAGTATAATAAGGACCAGTACAGATATGTGTTTATTGACATATACATAAAAACATATATAGAAATGTCTTCATTACAAATGGGTTTTTAAAGGAAGGCAGTATTTTCTATTGGCTAAAAGGATCTAAGCTTTTTGTAATCACAGTGGTTTTGCCCAGTAATTGATTGCAACAAAATTTGGCCAGAATAAATTTGGTTGATTTGAACCTGAAAGCTAAAGGAAGCTGAGGCATTTTCATTAAAATCCATCTATGAAATGCAAACTTCTCCTTTCAATTTAAACATTTAATCCTTTAGATACTGAGCATCTTATTACTTGCTGCACGTCTTAGTGACTGAATGTTAGGGGCATGATGGATATTTATTTGACAGTCATATTTTATTCATGACACATAACAGAATGTATGTGGCTAATGGCCAGGAAATAATCACTCTTTTGCTGAATGCATGCATTTAGGTATTTTATGAAGCTGCTTGAAATCAGATAATTCCCAAAAGAAAACTGCTAGTTCTGCTGCTGAAATACATTACCTAGTTCCAGAGGATAATTTCTAACTTTTTGCCCATTACTAGCTATAATACTAAGAACTTTGTAAGAAATTATAATCTGATATCTGCTTTTCTGAGTTACCTGGCAAAAAAATGGAAAAGTTTTATAGTTGGTTTAAAAACAACTCACTTGCTTTCAGAAAAACTTGTTCTGTACTCACACAAATTATGAATTATAAATTGAAACCAAGTGCTTAACAGTGGATCAAACAGTGCGTGAAACTACTGAAACTGTTTATACTTATATATTGTTTCATGAATTAGCATTTGAATAGAGGGAAATATTCGTATACCACTAGTAAAGCAACTGTCTTTTTGTGGTGATAAGTGTCACTGTATTTGACTGAGTTAGAGAAAATAAAGAGTAAAAATCTTTAATTGGGTTTTACAACAAAAGTTATTAAAATTTCATAAAACACATTTTTTAGATGTCCGGTTAATATTACTATTATCCTGTTCTAATAATAAAATAATAATGAGACTGGTTTGATTATTTTATTATATTGATTTAAATTTTAATTAATTGCAAAGTAATCATTACCTTTATTGTATTTTGTTATTTAAAAGGTAAACTGAAATACTTGTCTTCTGTTTTAGCTACTTGTATTTTCTTAATCATATTTTTACAAAAGAAGAACCCTCTGAAAACAAGATAAATCGTCAATAACTTTATTTAAAGCCTTACATTGTGATTAATCTTTAGTTCTCTAAAACAAGACTTTAAACAATGCGGGGAGGGGGAAGCAAGTACTTTAAATAAATGATAGTCACACAAAAGCACACACATAAACAAACAAATGCTTAAGGATTACAAAGTGTACTTTTCAGTAATTACACACAGCATTGGGTAATTGGTTTTGAGGAAGGTGGAGACATAGGTTCTGGTAACAGGTAGATAAAGAGAAGTAATATTAGAATATGAAACTTCCTTAAAAAGCTTATTACAAAAGATTGCCAATGACCTTGCTGGAAAGGAAATGTCAATGAAGCCCATGCAGCCTGACTGTGAAAGACATAACTTAGAGAGCAAAGCGAAGAAAGGAACACATTCCTGCAGCTGAAGCAAAAGTAACAAAGGATAAAGAATTTTGAAGTAAAAAATTACACTCAAATGGGTTTCTTGAATTAAGAAAGTAAAACTGGAAGAATACAAGTGTGTGTTACATAAGAATTTTATGTAAGTAATCTTACAGTCTGAAAAAAGTTATTTGTTTACATATAAGTAAGTGACTACTATGTATAACTGTGATCTTCAGTTAAGGCCATGAAATTGTAGGCCACACATACTTGATGATCTTTGATTATCAGGCATCTTTCAAACTGATACATTAAAAACTTCAAAAATCTCAAATGCTGTTACAACTGGAAGTGAGAGATCGAATTGGCTGCTTCTCAGTTATTTTCCTCAGAAGAATAAGGTTGGGGAGAAAAATAAGATTTGGGATTTTTTTTTCCCTGATGCTTAAAGAGGAAATTCTAAGATCAAATAAATAACATTTTAAATTTTTTTACTTTAAAATTGGTCCCGGTAGATAGGGATATATTAAGAGTTGCAGAGAGGTGAAGGACAATAAAGGAGAGGAAGAAAAAATAAAGAAACTATCAGTAGCTTCAAGAGATATTTTTAGTAATTTTTCTGGGATTTCTGTAATATTATGAAAAAACTTCCAAATAAAAGTTAATCCCTACCTTTTTTTTATATTGTAATCAAAAGTTTTCTATGAGCTTTTACTGAAGATGTGCCAGGATCTTTGAATATCATAGCCAAAATCTGAAACTCATCACTTCACAACTAACACAGTATCAAAAGCCTTTTTCAAAAATGTGAAACTAGGGGATGAAATTGTGTCTAGAATTTTCTTAGTAATCTTAAACAGTAATAAGAAGAAACGGTTGGCATTTGCAAGATAGTATTCAGGAAAATTCGAAGTTACCTTGAATTTAATTTTTTTTTTTTGGAAGTACAATAGAGATGAATTTTTAAAAGTAACTTTTCATTTAAAAAAACCCACATTTTGAAGGAAAATTCTAACCTCTTCTATAGAGTTCTCAGAGAGATATTGGAAGAAGATTGCTTTTGTTGCTGTGTATTCTACTTTGTTTGTTACAAGATAATGCTGTAGAGACCACTGAACTTGCTGAACATATGAACATATTTCCTTCTTTTTAATGACATTTGCTACTAGTTCAGTTTTACACTTCCTTTTCAATTTGCTTTTCTTTCTGTCTGCTGTAGTCCTATTTGTCTTTGCTGTCCAAAAATAAGGAAGACATAATGGACTTTGCTCCTCCATTCACTGAGAATGTGCAGATTTAATGGATTATACTGTATCTCCCAATATGTTTTCATCCTTTTCCAAGATCTTACTTGCTGGCCTCAGCAATAAGAAATAACACACCAATTAAACAGGACTAGAATGGGGGAAGAGGAAGTATAATCATTAAGCAGATATAAACTAGAGTTGGAATGAATAAGATAAAAAGAGGTAATGAAATTCAGCTCCGTATTCTAGGAGGTTCCAGTTATATGCTCTTACACTCCCGAGTCTAAAGAAGGAGGAGGTTGCTACAAATCTCTTTTTATTAAAAAAACCAGTGTGTTAATCCTCCAAAGTTTGAGGTTTGAGTGGAGTTCGAAAATATTTACCGAGGCTGAAGACTCGGTAAATGAAGTGGAGGAATGATGACTGGAATCCAGATTTCTCAAAACACTTATTTTACATCTCTTGCTTGTTTTTGATGTTTCTCATGTTCAAGTATATCTGAGAACCAGAAAGGTGAAGATACACCTATTGTCTTTCTGAGTAGTGTAAACACCGCTGACCATTCTGTCCATGAAGATCTCTTAGAAGTGTAGATGGCAAATGATTCAAAACCTGCATTAGTAGCGAGGCATGGCAGTGGGAGACAAGACTGTATGATTCCTCTGAGGAGTCAGGGAAGAGGAACTTTTATTTATATTGCACACATATATATGATTATGATTATATGTATATATATAAATATATGTCACATTCCATGGTTGCTAAGATTTCATAAGGACTGTCAGCTGATTTTCTTTGCATAAAGATATTTGCTATGGCTCACATTTCAGACAGTTGTTAATAAGTAGATTAAATTCTTGAAGTGGTTAATTGTGCTTGTTTTAATTTGCTTAATTATGATATTCTTTAGAAAAAATGCTTTCATATGGATTAACTTCAGTACTCCCTGTTTTTTTACTGTGTTACTGAAATGAAACTTTCTACAGAACCAGTCTAAATCAGATAATGTGGAATCTTCATCCTGTAATTAGGGATGAATGAAGCTTAGAAAGCTTTGGGTTTTGGATAATCTTTCCGGAGGTAAGATGCTTAGCATGTGTTTTTATGAAGTTACCTGGCTGAGGTGATGTTTTTGCAAGGAACATATAGCTTCTATCAGTATTCAAATACTGTGTATACATTAATTAGTTACTCTTTTATAATGAAAAGATTCCTTAAAGTAAAAAATTACAAAAAGGTGTATGAGGTAAAATTCAAATATCAAAAACCGTTTGAGAAGGAATTCAGCAAGGTAATATTTCCCACGGTAGGTGTTCCTACCATTTCGCTTCTTAACATTTGATCTTCTTTTTTCCTCATCTTGAGAATTGAAACAGAAAAGTATTTCCACTACTCTTCTGCACAAGGTGAACTTTAATATTTGCACTAAAATGACAAGTCTCTTTTTCCTTCTTCTTCCAGAAACTGCAGAGATATGACTACAAGTGGATGTGTATGTTTTGTGGCAGATAGAGGCTTACCTCATTGCCTAAGTTATCCAACCATTTTAATCCTAATAGATCAGACATATTACTGTGCATATGACTTTGAAGCTGTAGCTATTAACTTCTAGTGTAATAAGACAGGACTCTGTTTGCAATTTCATCTCATCTAGAACTCTTTCTGACAAGAGAAAATAACTGAGGTGCTTAACAGTCCTTCTAATATGCTATACCTGCAATTCATGTTATATTGAAACAGAGCTCTCTGACAATCTCTTGAAGGCTTTATTTTGCTTGCCATTTTCTTTAAAGTATATTTCAAGTGCGTTGAATTTACATACATCATAAATTGAAAAAAAGAATAGTGTCTCTTTGTCCATAGTGTCAAAATTTCTCGTTGTAATAAAACTCAATTGCTTTGCATAGAACTCTTTGACTATATCTGATTTATAGACATAAGCACTGTAGCTTGAGAGGTACATTTATTAGGTACATTCAGACATCCTGGGTATTTCTTGTCTAATAATAGTTCATCAGCTTATACTGCAGAATGCTTTCATGAAAGTCTTTCCTCAGTCTTACAAGGAGATCCAGTGTTCTGTATTTTTATTTGCCATGCAGTTAACAGAGTAATTGTAAGAATGCATATTTTGTCTCATTTTTGTTTCTTGCAGAAATACTTTTGTCAGGGCTATTCACTCATGATTAAAAAACCCAACTGGACTTTCTCAAAACTGAATGAGTAGGATTGTGAAAGTGTTTGGTTTGGAGGTTTTTTTGGTGGGTGTTGGAGTTTTTTTAGGAAAGTCCATGTTTTCTTTGTTTTACTCTTGAAAAATTCTAAGTACTCTGCTTTATGACCATGGTTTCAAAGGACAGTGAAAGTGAAAAATTTTAAAAGTCAAGTACAATGGACAGCATTTCTGTGTGCCTCTGTATGTCTGTGTGTGTTATGGCTTTCTTTTAATAGACTTGGTAGAAGAAAATGTATGCATAAGAAATTGATGTATAATCACTAGCTGCATCTAGTGTGAACCTGTGATTCATAACATTCTGTACATAATATCTGGAAAAAACTTCTTCAATTCCACATTGTCTTGCGAGTTCTCGAATTCTGGAGAACCTGAGAATGACAATGAGAATGAAAAGGAACACCCCGCTGATTTCCATATGATTTCTGTACTATTTAATTTACTATTATAAATCAGAACCTTCCAGTAAAGTCACAATATTTTTTCTACTCTGTTTTACACTTGTTTTTTTTATCAATTGTGTAACTTAATATGTATTTATGCAGATACTTTTGAACTTCAATTTTTTTGATTAATAGAGATCTCAATTATATCTAAATGATGGCTCACTTTTACACATTTTGACACTTTCATTTAAAAGCAAATTGGAGTTCAACTATAAATATATTGTAAATTTTTATTTAAGAGAATCCTTTCTTTATTAAGGATAACATAACTACTCATTATATATGAAATATCTGAATACTGATAGAAGCTATATGTTCCTTGTAAAAACATCACGCCAGCCAGATAACTTCATAAAAACACAACTATAAATAGGCAAAAGAGAAGTTTGATAAATCAAATAAAATGTGTCAAACACACTAGGAAAAGATATATCTAAACAAGTTTTTCAGAGAAAGCTACTTGATTTATAGTAAAGGAACCACATATGGATTAACAGATTTATTACACTGTGTATAATGTTTCTGACATTTTGGATCTCTTCTGATGACACTTTGTTTTTTATTATGACAGTGGAGAAATCTTTCCTCTTTGTGGCCACTGTTTGCTAGTAACTCAACAATTTGAGGTGGAAGAAAGGCATTCTGTTTAAAGGCAAAATTATTTAGAATTTCTAGGTCTTTTTCTGTATTTTATGATAATCCTCATTGTATCCTCTGAAATTATACAGATCTTTGAAAAACCTAACTAAAAAAATCAACAGATACTTGGAATGAGAAAATGAAAGCAGGAGATAGTTTAATGTCTCACAGGTAGAATATGCAGTAACAATGCCACATGCAGTTTAAAAAACCCAATATAAATAGCTGCCAACCTAAAGATACTTTACCGATTAAATGGAAATATAAAATGTTTGATGGAAATAGGGCAAAGGAGGGTAATCTGTTTTCCTTACAGAGATTAAGAAATGGTACAAGACAGAAAGGAGAAAAAAAAATCTGCCCATGCCGCCATGCAGTTAGAAAGAGAAACAGTCAAGAGAGATCTGAAAATGAATATTGAATGCAGCACGCATACCCATCATAATCAATAGTATTATATAAAACTTCTGAATTTGAAACGTTCTTTTTTCCTAGGAATTTGTGCCAATTTGTTCTTTCCTTTGTTCGTTGTTTTGGAATATTTGCCATTTCACCCCAGAAAAGCAAAGATATGAAATAAAATGCACCACAGAATTAAATACTGAAGTAGACACAGAAAAATTTTAATCTGTGAAAGCTTTAATTTTAGAGCAACTTGATGTGAAACAGTCTGATGTCGATCCTTAAAGATGATTTAAAGTTAAAAGGATGATAATGAAGATTTTTGGCTTTAAAGAAAAACACATATGTCATTTAAGTTTATAATTTCCCTTGTAATGTTCACAGTATGTTGCAGTGTATCTGTTTGCTTATTGAGTGTTTTGTCTTCTCATTTTTAATTTAAGGAAAGTTAGTATAAAGCGAGTGGAGCTGCAGAATAGGGTGAAAGATCAAGAGAATAGGATCATGTATAACATCGTGCCACTTAGCCTCTAATTGTGTAATAGTTGAACTATGTCTATATAACAGTTAAAATAAAACATTATGATATTCTGTACTTCCTTTGCCTACTTATTCTCAGTATTTTTTTAGTATGTTATGTAGTCATATTTTTATATTTTTATAGCAAATATTTTCAACCTGCAAATTACATCTTTCTTTTAGAATATTTTGTGTCCCTGCTTCCTTTGAGATGAAAGGCACAGCCAGCCAATAGCACTCTGTTTAAAAAAGAAGTGAGGAGAGAAGGCCACAGGTCACATTTTATATTGTGTTATATGATACAGGATTCAGCATCTGAGCAGTACAGATCTAAATCGACACTAAATAGACAGTCTAAGTAAGCTCAGTCCTTTTTTATACTTTTCAATGTATAAAAATAATTATGCATATAATTTATATTCGTGTTCTTTATAGATGTTCCTTTACATCTAAATATTTCCTTATTATATTTAAAATAACAGACATTTGAAAAAGCATCATTTAATAATACATTATTCATTAACAGCAAAGCCTATCTGCCTTATCCATATCTTCTGCTAAAGATTAACACCTGTTTTGTAACACATTGCTTTTTAGTTTGCCTGTCAATACTATAGATTTATTGCACAAGGTAAACTCAACAGTCAGACCCTGTCTGGAATTTGAATAATACCAGGAAATCCTTAAAAGCCTCACCTAATCTTTCATACATATTTAAATACTATGTTATGTCTGGGGCTTTAACTTGAATTCACTTCAGTAGATTACATAGTGTCTGGCCACATAAAAGCCTGAAATCTATTTTAATGTAAAATAAATGATTTTCATTTCAATTACTAGCTGTAATTCAATTAATTAGTATTAGCAAACTATGTAAAATTATTCTAATTTGGGCATAGACATGTGTAAGCATAAAATATAATTCTTTTACTGATTTCTTACCATATTTTTTTTTTTCTGAGCTGACCAATTTTTTCCTTCAACAACTTTATAGAAGCCCCCTTGAGAGACATTAGATGTTTAAATAGGATATTAGCTGACAACCAACCTGAAAAGTAGAAGACATGATTCCTAATCAGCAGAAAGCCCAGTGATTTATTGCTGTTGATTAGTTTGAGATTCTCATTTGTCTTGAAGGACCTGGGAAGCCAGTCAAAGACTTCTGGGAAGTGATAGACTTTTAAAAACTTCAGTAGCTGCTAATCAAGAGCTTACCAATTGATCACTAAACCGCAGGTTCGTGAGATCATGTGGGATATTTCAACTGCTTTACAACTGAAATACTCTGGACTAGTGCAGTAAAATTATGCTTTAAAAACTGTTAAGAAGTACATAGAATGGACCACCACTCCTATGAAGAAATGCTGAGAATTGGGTTTGTTCAGCCTAGAAAAAAGAAGGCTTAGGGGTGACCTAAGTGTGGCCTTTCCATACCTGAAGGGAACTTTGAGAAAAGATGAGGCAAGACTATTTACAAGAGCATGTAGTGACAGGACAGGAGGGAATTGGTTCAAATTGAAAGAGAGTAGGTTTAGATTAGGTATTAGGGAAAATTTTCATTTCTGTTGTGGGTGGTGAGGCACTGGAACAGATTGTTTGGGGAAATGAATGCTCCATCACCAGAAATGTTCAAGGCCAGGTTGGGTTGAGTTCTGAGGAACTTGGTCTAGTGGAGTGTGTCTCTGTCCATTTCTGGGGGCTTGGAACTAGATGATCTTTAAGGTCCAACCCAAGCCATTCCATGGCTCTATGATTCTATAGACTGTAATGGGCTCATGTGAAAGTACAAAATGTTACCCCTTCATCAAATAACAAGACTACCTCTAAATGAGGGGGAGAAAACAGCGGGACAGTGACAAGTAGTGAATACTCTAATAGCAAATGCTTATGTCTCCCAATACAAACTGTTTCATTGGAAGATTTAGATGTTTTTTGGTTGTTTTCTTTTCTTTGAGGAAAGAAAAAAAATCAATCTTTTTCAGACCTGGAAGTCAAAAACTCTTATGTAAAACAGTGGTCACGCAATTGGGTCATAGGAAAAACTCACTATATTTCTCATTCGCTATTTCTAGTTGCTTTTGGTATAGCTGCAGTTTGCCTCTCCAGCAATCCAGAAAACAGCTTTGTTGTTTTATTTAAAAACCATAAGTGATTGTGTATTAAACATAAACTGAAATATATCAATGCAATCTTACTTTTCATCAAAAAATTTCCCAGAGAAGAATATAACAAGTGTAATACTTGTTTCATTAATCTAAACTGTCTTCATTAATTTATGGTTTTAAAAATTATACTTTCTCTCAACCCAGTCATGATTTTCCTGGTGATATTTCCTTTCAGACAATTCTTTTCCTCATGGATGGAATCTACTTAGTCTCTCTTCATAAAAATTATAATCCTTCTGACCTATAATTTACATTAGCAGAAAACAGCAACAACAGTAACAAAAAAAAAAAACAAAACAAAAAAAAAAAACAAAAACAAGCAAACAAAACTAAAAAATTGAACACAAAAACTCCCAGCAGCTATGAGGGCAGGATTTTGTCATTCTTCATTATAAAATATCCTAGGCCTTAGAGCATGGGAGCTTATTTTTTAACCTGAACCTATTGTATGCATATTTTAAAACAGGAAAATGTATTTTACTTCATTATTCTTAGTTAAAATTCCTGTATAGTGAGAGACATTAAGTTGGATATGAAATTTAGCCCAATCTATAATAAGAAGACACCTCAAATACCAAAAATACTTGGGTCGTTTTCAAATAGTACCTTTAGTGTTGTACCCCAGACAGCAATGGCAGGTGTGTAATAGAATATCACAGATCAGTTCAGTGATGGATATAAAGGAATGTTTTCTGTTTCAGCTGGGAGAGAGTTTCATGTCAGTTTTGCATTACAGGTTGTGCAGGACGTTAACAATTATTTTAATGCGCATTTGTAAATGAAAATTCACTAAATAGGAATGTAATCCAATTCTTTTCCTTATTAAACAAGACAGAGAGAGTTATAGATTAATTTTTATCTTTCTGCTTGGGGCTGAAGTGACAGGGACTGTTGAGTCAGTCTCCTATAAAATAAGTGGTTTTGATCTCTATGATATCCTACCTTCTACTCCTCCTCCTTCCTTTCTCTTGCCCTAGTTCTGACAGTACATTTTCTTTCTCTTCTTTTTACCATTACTGGTTAACTCATCAACTCAGAAGAATGATGTTCATTGTGAGGGGAGAGGGAGGAGAAAGGTGATAGTTTGAACTAGTTCATGGAAGTGATGTTCCAGTTTTACAACGTAAATCATTTGTTGTAAGGGCACAGGAATGTTAGAGGCATAACATGGAGGAAAAGGCTGATTTGTTCAATGAAAGTGTAACATTAAAACAGCATAGCGTGGCATGTAACCAGCTTTTCAGATTATACTCCAGTAAAACCACTACTTTAGTTCTAAATACTCACCTCGTATATATATCCAAAGAAGGGAAATGAGATCTAGAGCACAAATTTTTGAAAAATGTCTGAGTGAACAGTTGTCATCCTGCCTGGAGAGTAGGAGGCTGAGGAAAAACCTTATCACCCTCTACAACTACCCGAAAGGTGGATGTGGTCTCTTTTCCCAAATAACAGTTGATAGGACAAGAGGAAATGGCATCAAGTAATGTTTAAATTGGACATTAGGAAAAAATCCAATGACACCTTTCCTCACTGAAAGGGTCATGAGGCATTGGAAGGGCTGCCCAGGGACGTGGTTGGAGTCATGCCTGAGGGTATCTAAAAGATGTATAGATGTGGTGCTTAAGGACAGGTCTTAGTTGCTTTGAATCTATAACGTGAGATATTTTTTTATTTTTGAGGTTGTATGTGGACTTCATTCAGCCTTAAGTGTGAATCAGTGATACCAGAAATCTGTGAAAGTAAATGGAAATTAGTAAACTAAAGCTGAAAGAAATTATATTCATTTATGGAAAAAGAACGTATTTTGTAGCAAACTATTCAGGTTGCTATTATATGGTCTCCTACAGGTGTCAAATCTCCATAAGTGAGACAGGATTCTGAGAAAGCATATAGTTTGTCTCCAGGTGAAAAAGGGCATATAAACTGAGGCTTTGGAGAAATATCTTACTGGGGACTAGGTGCAAGCAGAAATACATAAACACTGTAAATATAGAAACTATTTCCTTGTTCCTGTGGTGATATGCTTTACAAAATGCTTTCATTATTGTACTGCAATTCTGTATGACATTTCCTCCTGGAATGCTTTCTCCTGTTCTGCTGATGCTTTTCTCTGTTTATTTTTTTCCTTGTAAATAGGAAAATTGAGAATACTGACATAATTCTGGGAACAATGAATTATGCTTACTTTCAGTTTATGGTCAAAGCTAGTATTGGAAATAAAAGTCCCCTTTGATAATATGTAGCCTTTTGCTAGACAGATTCATGTTAAATGTCTGTTGCTTGAATGAATGCATTGCACTGTGGTGAAACTAAAAAGCTTCTTCCAAAGAAATAGGATAGTCATTCCCTTTATCATAAGAGGTTCAGTGACTTCAGATTGTGGCTAGAATACATGATATAACTCTGTTTGTAAAGAAATCCTGTGACTGTAATACTGCATGTATCAAATAAGTATTAAAACACAACTAACTGGCACATTTGATACTCATATTTTATGGAAATCAAAACACACCCATGTACACAGATATTAAACAGGTTATGTTGTTCAGTTTATTCCAGAACAGACTACAGATTTGAGCTAATATATATGCAATAGTTAAGGTCTGTGATTTCAAACAGCACTCTATCAAATCATCAGCAAGTGTGCACTTCTAATGGATCAGGCCTTTGAACACATGAGTCTAACTACTGTTCACTCTTCTGGTTCCTGCAGGACCTAGATCTCTAGTTGCTGTAAAGAGCAATTCTAGGCATGAGCACCACAAATAATTTCAAGGGTTCAGGGAATTCCTTGGCTAAAAGCTACTGGATTGGATGACTGCAAAACAAGTACTTTGAATCACAGCCATGTATTTAAGTATCCAAAGATCTTTTGATTCTGTCCTGTCCCAAAAAAGAAACTTACACTGTGCTTCTTAAGTAACTGCCACAGACATTGCTACTAGTAAATAGCATTTGGAAAATATAAATATGTGTAGATATATCAGAGGCCACCTGCATCTGGAAAAATAGAATTACTTTAAGAAGCTTTTGACACCAGCTTGTTTCAAACTTAAACATTAAGAGCACCAATCTGTTATAATTCTCTAAGCATTTTATTTGCCCCGTTGTCCTGTAAAAATAGAATTTCTATTCTTTTTTTTACATAACAGAGGGTTCATGCCAACTGAGTCTTTTGTGCAAGGCCTTACTCATGACCTGTTAGGCTTGTTATCAGCTGCTTCTGAGAGCTCACAATGTGAACCAGCTTGATATCTGCTTCCTTTTCTGATGATGCACAATTTTGTCTTGGGATAAAAACAAAGGTCTTGAAAATATGAGAATGGGTTGATAGCAGAAGCCCCAGATCAAGAAAAATTCACTGATAGTCGATTAGTGATCACTGGCCTTGAGAGCTGGACGAAGACAGGTTTTGCTTGAAGAGGAACAGCAGCTGTGCAAAGTTTAAAAAGTGCAAAGCAGTCACATGCCATGGCCTGGGAAAGCAATCCTGCAGAGTGCAAAGTCTAGAGGGAGGGGAAGCCATGAGTTAGCAATTCTCTAGAAACATGACTGGCTTACGAAAGGAAAAGACACCAGATTTGAGAATCTGGGTGACAGAAGAAAATCCAACTACTGCATTTCTGTCTTCTCTTATTAACAAACCCTGTAAGCAGTCTTGCATGATAGTTAAGATTTGATAAAGGAGTAGGTCTACACATTGTTGCATACTCAGAGCTAATATAGGATTGTATAAAAGTGGTACCCCCAGAAGAACAAATCTGAAACCCCCAGCACTGAGCAGCCCTGGGCGAAGAAGGAGCAATGGGCTGCCAGTGGATCCACAGGTGTTTACCTTGATCTCACTCTCTCCTTGTCTTCCCTGCTCTTTTTCTATTTGTTTCTATCTCTGTAATTCACATTTACTGTTAAAAAAATCTGTATTGTTGATTTCAGGATATGGTTTCATCTGCACCATAATTCAGGCAGAGGCATCTCTCACTAATCTGATCATAAAAACGTGTCACTTTGAAGAAGTTATAATCTTCATGTTCCAGGCTGACGTGTTGGCTGCCACTGGACTAGCCCTTAGCCACATCATTAGTAGCCTCTGTTTTAGCTCCACAGAATTTAATTTCCCTTTCTGAGGTAATTTTCACAAAAGAAGCTGTTGATTGTAATCCATCAGGCATTGCATATTGTGGACATTATTATCTGCTTAATATCTTAATGCTTGGATGTAATATCCACACTAACTTTGACTATCCTTCACTAAATTTGTATTCCTAAATACATTGAACTTCATAACACCTACCTTTGTGTGTTACTTCAGTAAGGAACTGGTTTTGCTTTCAGTGATTAGTGAAAACAATGCCAATACTATTAATCCTTTTCTGTGTCCAAACTCTGTACCTATTACAGTATCTATTATCTGTACAGTCTGCACTTTGCTTTTTTGCTCTCACTGTCCTTATATTCTGTGGCAAACTGTGTAACTGGCATGTTTTTATAACACATTATATAGTAGACTTTAGTTGAATCCATTATGAAGAATAAAATGTGAAGTAAATAACACAATCACAGACATTTCTTTATATAGTATTACCTAGGATGAAGTCACAAGAAGAAGTTTTACTGCATTAATTTGCCACCAATCTGTAGTTAACATCAAGAAAAACATGCTATCTTGCCAACTTCTATTACCATGTATGCTTTATAATGCACTGAAGGAAAATGTAGTCCAGCTAATATATTAATAGGAACATGCCTGTTAAAAAAAGAAAGCCTATTCTGCATCATGTAAGTTGCAGTAACAGCTTCTTTTCAAGTACTTTCTTTGTTAAAAAGGATACATTAACCCTTTGCCAAAGTTGAATTTACTTACACAATTCCTGAGTCTTTTTAAAATAAATGTTTTTTTAAAAGAATGCAGTTGGCAAAAAATAAACAGATATATGAAGTACCAGGGAAGTACCAGGCCAGCTTTTACTGTACTGAAAAACTGTACTAGGTACTTTATATTAACAAAGGTAGCCTTTTAGCAATCTAACAAATAAGAATAAATTCCTCCTCTTTCTTCAGAAATACTGAAACACCATATTCAAAAAGCTTTAATCTTTATTTCTGTGTTTCTTATTTTCTAAAGCCCTTCGCCACTATTGGTAGGAACTTCATTTTTCTTCCTTTGTTAAGCAGTTTAATTGTGTTTCTTTTCAACACAAGAATAATCTTAAAAAGTTGTCTGAGTTATTCTGAAAATGTGTTCTACAGTAAGCTCAAAGTTAGCAATATAAAGATATTAATACATAATATATTCTATAATATACCTTTCACCTGCCCAGTCAGATGTGAGGCAGATTTACACACCTTATGTTATACTCCAGTGAACATACTGAGTATAGGCAGGTTCCCACCTGGAGTACTGGACATACAGAAGAGACAAATACATCCAGGTGCAGGGGGGTGAGGGTGGATTTTTTGTTCTGTATAGTTTTTCCAGCATGGGATTATTCATTCTTTTGGAGGAAAAAAACCCCAAAACAACAAAACCAAAACAAAAAACAAGCAAGCAAGCAAACAAACAAACAAAACAAAACCCAAACAGCTCTGAAAAAATTCTGGAAAAAGGATGAAGGTTTATTGGGATGGTGAATTGCTGCTGCTGAACTGAATCAGAGAAAAAGCTTCTTTAAGTGTATATATAAAATGAACTTTAAGACTCTTCTTTTGAGCTGTATACAATATAGACCCAGTTTATGCAGGGGGAAGGTGCATAGTTTGGTCTGTTAATTTCAGTCTTAATAATCTTATATTGTAACCTTTCCTCTTTATGTACTGCATTTGCATAAAGAAATCTGTTTGGGTGATGGAAACCTAGCATTTTTAAGTCAGCAAGGCAAAATTTAGTGGCATCGGTCTTTGGGATGCCTGACTTGTCTTTTTCAGTGAGCAACTTCATTAAAACAAGCAGTTGGTGAGGAAAATCTTTATTCATAACTTTTTGTGGTCATTCACATAAATTAAGATCTGGATATCTTTTGTTCATTTGGAACAAGATCTGCCCACAAAATTTTTTTCTCAGATCAGGATTACACATTTGTAGAGACATTTACTAATGCATGTTGGGGAGGAAAAAGTTGGTATTAAAGGAGTATGGAAGAACTAATAAATGGAGATAGTTCAGGAAGCTGTGATTTGCTAACCACTGCTGTGTAAGGGTCCACAGCTTTTCACAGGAGAGAAGGTGCACTGTGTCGTATCATACATCTCCTGTCTTCAATAAAGCTAGTCACAGTCCTGTGGGATTGACAAATGTTAGTCCTGAAAGATAAAAATAACTGAAATTACTGTCTAAGTTAGAACAGTCAAAAAAAGGATGACTACATGAGATATGCTTGTCTAATAGAGTACCTAAATTGCTTAAGTTTCTAACAGCAATTCTTCCAAAGCACTAGAATAGTAGAGGTGAGGAAGGCAGACTGCTGCTTGCAGGAGATTTCACAGAATAGAGTAAGTGATTTTTTTTTTTTTAAATGATGTTCAAAGATGTTATCCGTGCTCTTCTCAAGTGAAAATGCAACCCTAATTATTCTCACTTACTTTTAGTGGCAATCTCACCATATCTTAATGATGGGCAATATCATTGTATTAAGTCGTAGTAGCCAGCCCAGTAGCAGCTGTATCAAATAGAGTACTTAAAAATAATCTGTAATCAGTTACTTCCATGTAATCAGCATTGTATACCTGTAACATTGTTTTCCAGATCCAGTAATCAGCAGCTGGTAGTAGATTGGTTTCTTAAGAAAGCTTCGACAACCCTGCAGATCAGCTTTTAGCCTCTGTTAAGTCAGTGTGAATTTTTATCTATAATATTTATTGAGTTGTACAATTCATAAAATCAAGGCATATGAGAACCAGATCTGTGTTTTATTTATGAATGCTGAAAAATCCTGCTGCTGTTAACAAAGTTTCAAACTTAAAACAATGTGATGTTCAATATTAATAATGATTGTAAAATACTTTGAAAACCAGTAGGAACAAATTGTTATAACTGTTGGGTATAAATATTTCTGATAAAAAAAATTCTCTCAGAAATTTACTTTAACATCAATCAAAATAATTAATGAAAATGACACATATTAAGAGAAATTGTAAAACTTGATGTCAAGTTTAGTAACGAAACAGAGTCCATCAAAAATATAAAAGATCATCTTATGTCAACTAATTTATGTAGTTCATTTTGATACAATTTCATTTCAAACCATTCTATGTATTGGCTTGTCCAGCCATATTGTCTGTCTCTTCTATTATTGAGACAGGTTGTCTGTAGGGTTAATTTGGCTACTTTGATTGTGACATCACTGATGAGACAGAACTGAGTGATATCAATTTGTATGACTTACCAGAGTCAGAAAGGTTGAAACCAGGGCTGTGACTGCACAGCTGTGAACTGGCCTAAAAGAATAATGAAGCAAATAGAGTCACTCTAGCTCCTTCTAGCTCTTCTGCATCTGCTCTTTAAAGTGTATAAAATCTGAAGACATTAATGTAGATCTCAGCTACTATCTATAATTATTTTTGTAGCTTTCACATAAAAGCAACACTTGCATTACTGGTCTCATTTCTTCCCTACTGAATATAATCTGGCTTTCCCTTTCTCCAGCTCCCCCATATATCTCTCCCTCCCCACAGCAGGCGGAGTCCAGCTGTGCACATGTTCTCTGGAACCATTTGCCCATGATTCTGTAAGGCAAGAGCAGCAACATCCTCATCTTGTGAGGCAACTACAGCAAATTGCATACCAAGGCTAAATATGAACTAAATGTATCAATGCAATAAAGCACATAATGTACTTATTGGTGTAAGTGAAGGGGAAAGGATCCTTGGTTGCTTTTTACTCTCCTGCTTTACTCCCCTCCCATAGTTCAAAATGGGATTAGGTGGTACATATAATAATTCAGTTATTCCAGACCCTTTTAGCACTGGGATGTGTCCACACTGTGGTCTCAAAATATTGCATGACATGATGTTCTGAGCACCACAAAAACACATGTATGTTTTAATAAGACAGACAATACAGACATGAAGACATGAAGAGTTTGTATATATGTCCACAGAAAGAAGAAATTGTCATCCAGATTACTGTCTTGATAAAAAGAAGGAACACAAAAACTTGCTGATCAATAATGAGATTGCATTTGGACTGTAACTATTGACCAAAATAATTTGTCTTTTTTTTTAATATAATAATATAATTCAACTTGTTTGGTTGTGTTTGTGAAAATGGGGATTATGCTGAACCCTTGCCAATGCATTCATAATAACTGGCTGCTCTGATTCAGAAGGGACCTAAATTATTACTGTAAATGTTTGTCCCAAGAGATCACCCATTTCAATATATCTTCTTCAAACTGTTTCCTTTTTTTACAAAACTTGTAGAAATTTCTTTTCTCTTTCCCCTTTACCCTCTATATGGCTGAAACGCCTTGACAATGAGAGCATATCTTAGACACGTAGGGACAGACTGTTGTCTCATTTTCACAGGAAATATAATTAAAAATAAACATTATTCTACGGTTTCACCTCTGTGAGTAATTCAAGAAGAAAAATATAGGTTTTTTAAACTTCTTTGTTCTTTGTCCAGAAGAAAATTGTCCCATATGCAATTTCAGCCCCATTCTAAAATTACAAACCTGTGAACTGTCAGAGTGATGGGGAAAAGCTCTGTTAGAGGTAGGAAGTCAGGATCATAAAGCAGGCAATGTTACAGAAACACTGATAACTGAGGTGCTGCACTGCCATGCCTGCTCTAACAGGGCTGTAGGTTGATTGAGGCCATGAGATCAAGAACATCTCCATGACAGCCTCTGTCCTTAGTGCATGTGACCACCTGATTCACAGTCATGGAGCTAAGTATGGCTTCAGTCATAAGTACTGGCGTATTTCTTCCACTTTTTTCTTTTTCTTAGTTCTGTTTATTGCTTCTTCCACTCCTCTCTCATCCAATAATAAAGTACAGTTTATTAAGTAACAGTTTTTCTTCTGCATTCCTTACCCTTTTGCATGTATAGTGGCTAAAATTTAAAAGTCCTAATATTTTTACGTTTAGAATCAAAGTGGAGGAAAAAACCTATTTACATTTATTAATTGGAAAATCATTCTCATTTTTGAGATTACTGTGATTATTTTCTAAATCTAAATATTGCCTGGGTCAAAAATGAGTAGTGAAATTTCATTTTCCAGTGAAGTTGTTTTTGGTTTCCAAACAGTTTGAGTTTCAATGTAATAATTTTTTGTTTTCAGTTACATGCTGAGCAACTTCTTGGAAGCAGAGGCAACATTTTTAAGAGCAGGTTAATTTTTCTAAAATATTGTATGCACCTTACATAGAGTAGACCTTGTCATAAATCCACTGTTTTCAGTGCAACATGGAATTTACAGATTTTTGCATTTATTATTTACAGAATAATATACTCTGTAGTTATTTGTTATTCACACATATGTGGCTCTTGTTTCCATTTAATACTCTGTTTTAACAAAGTATTAATTATCTACTTGTTTCACATTTCAGTAATTTTTTTTGAAGTGCAGGAGATTTTAAAAAAGGAAATTTCTTCACATGCTAAGTGTTGTAAGCTAATTAATATTTTCAAATTCACCAAAATAATGTATGCATTGGATAAAGTGTTTGCAAAGAATGCCATGTTGATATTGCTTTTTGGTTTACAGACCAATTACCACTTATTTTAACAATGGCAGAACTAAAAAGTAAGTACAAAACTGCCACTGTGAACTCTCTTTGTAATATCAGTTTCATTATTTTTAAGACCATGGTTGGTCTACTAGTTTCTTGCACATATTATAATCAGTATAACTACCACCAGTAACTTCAGTTACAGACTTTCAATGCTTTGTGCTTTTGGCTGAGGAAGCTTGATAGTTAAGCAAACTCAAATAGTCAGCTAGACTGTGATGTGAGAATTGGTACAGTAAAAACAGTAATTACAGGAACAAACAGTACTCTTTATGTAGAATCTCTTATTTTCCCTGAGATTGCTGCTGCTATTTTGAGGGAAACTTAACATATTCAAACTTCTTATTTCTATGAGAGAATTTCCTTGAACAAAAGGTGATTAAACATTAGTTATAATCAAATATTTGCCTAATTGCCATATGAATTGATATTTTTTGATTCAAATTTTGAAAATCTATAAAGCACTTACTATAGTTTCTTTACACCTTTGTATAAAGCCATATTTAAAACGTAACGTACACAAGGATGAGTCTTTCTTTGGATCTACAGTACAAATTTGAATAAAAACCCACATTTTCTGATGAATATGCACAAAAAAGTTGCAATCAGAAATTAATAGTGTTCCCTCCAAAACTAAAACCAAAACCCCCAACTACATAGAAAGTGATGAGTAGTGTTCTATTTACAGCTGCTCACTGTATTTCACTGTAGCAGTCTATCAGAAACACTCTTATCAGTATAATAAAGCTGTAGACATAATTAGACTCTTAGTCAGTCCTTAGTGATACAATATGCAGTGTCCACCATTTCTAGCTCTGTGCTCATATGGCAGAAAGGACTGTTAACTGCTATATGCTCTGATGGAGGTCATAATTGGTTTGGAATCCTTCTCCAACTTCATTTCACTAACAATCTTCCACTAGACTTTATTCAATCCTAAGGACACTAGAAGCATGCTGAATTTAAAACTTCTCTGACATAAAAAATAACCATTTGTCAGTCTAATTTTCAGAATTCAACCATGATTCATTAAAGGTAAATGAAAAAGCTTATTTCTATGTTTCAGCTCTTCTGTTATGAATTCTGCGACAGGTAGGATTATGAAGAAGATTCAGAGCCAAGCAAATATCGGCTGGTTGCATGTTCTGCATGCCCACTATTCAGTCAGTGGTAAAGGTACAGTCTGATTAGCACTGGCCTGCTGTATGGCTTCCAACAGTCAAAGAAATAAGGTGGCACAATAAGAAGAAATGGATGTACAAATACTCCTTTAAAACACTGTAGGTCTTCCTTCTCTGAAGTCACTGGGAAATTCTTATAAATTCAGAAAAGTGAAAAAACCTGAGTGCTTCCAGCCTGCACGTTGTACCTCTTACTACATAAAATTTGCCCAAATCAGCTGAATGCGCACTCCTTAGAGGCTGTGGAGCATCTGCAGAACAGTATTGTGCAGATTTGAATACTAGATGCACAACTTGCCTTGAAGGTCCACATACTCCCCCAGAGCATCTGTGTAATGCAGAATGTGATTAGGCCCTAATTTACATTATTCTCTTCATTTGATGTATTGTATTTCAGGAACTCATTATTCTTTATCCTCTTCCTTTCTTCCCTGAATACATTCCATTTCATCTTCTGGTGAGACATCTGTGCTTAATTAATTACTGCAGACCTAATAAAAAGAGTCTGTAGACAATTTAATATTTTTCTGTTCAATAGATCCAATGTACACCAAGATAATTTGCCTCAGAGAAAGCAAGATTTTCACTGCTTAGGCTCTAAATATATATACCAGCACTTTATATTCAGTTGCATAATGTTAATGTGCACTGGCATGTGGAGGAACTCCAGAGAAGCAATACTTGGTAGTGACAACTAATGACAATTGGGCTTCAGGGTTCTTTTGTTTGGTTTCTGTCCTTCCCTTCCTCTGACAAATAGAGTAGTCTTTTTTAAATCAATTTGCAATTAGTAGCAATGTTAACTGCAAAACTCAGCATTTGTGAAATGGAGTTTCATAAACATAGACTTTTCAGTGAGATTCTGAAGCAAGTATAAACAATGTTATTGTTACATGTTTGTAACGCTTTAAATAGGAGCAATGGTTCCTCCCCTTTGCCTCTGCCAAGTGTAAAATTGTAATAAACAATAAATTTGTTCATAATTTTCCCCTTTTTTTAATATGGAACTTACCTGTTTCTTCTCAGTCAGTTTTGCCATCCAAAAAAAAAAAACTTTTCTGGCATTCATTTAGCCAAAAAAAAGAAGAAAAAATGAAAAGCACGAAAACCTGCCTTATGCTAAAACTCTCTGAGCGCCATTCAAAAAGTGAAGTTCCAATTTTCAACTGCTTCTGCATAGGACTTGTGTTTGGCCTTAGACATAAGGACAGACTGAAAGATAAAATTTAAAAGATAAAGTAAGAATTTGGGGTTTTAAGACATGTATTAGGCATGTAATTAGACAGTAGCTGGTCATGTTAATCAGCCAATCTACTGTCCTAAAATCACACAAATATCCTCTAGATGGGACACCTCATGGTTCCTGTGTCATAGGTTTTGTGGATGTCTCAGAGAAAAATAAAATGTAGATGTCTCAGATAGTGACATGTCAAATGTCACTAAGAATTTAAGATTAAGAACAAAATTTCAGCCCAGATACTTAATCACAAGACTGATCCTGAAAAACTTTGTGAAAGATTATAGATCTTATTTATGACTTAAATGGCTTAATATTATAAAACTCTCTTCCATTCGTGTTATTTACTGTCTGTTTATTATTATTCTCATTTCTAAGCCCAGATAGATTATAGAAGAAAGATACTTTTTCACCTACATTTTGAGACATTTAATCAAATCACATTTATTTAGCATGCTAGTATTCATCCAGATCTACTGCTCTGTGCAAAAATAGAACCATTACCATGGCTATTGTTTAAAATACAAGAGGAGAAGATGGCACCTTTTATGCATGGTTGCAATAAAAGGTTAAATTAATTCCTTTGCATTCAGCTCACCAGAGTATTTACCTACTCTCCCAATTACCAGGAATTAAAGCACAGGACTCTATCCTCCTGTATAATTATATTTATTATGAGCTAGCTGTTCTTCCTCTCACAAACATATATTGACATGTACACACATGGAGACCCCTTCCTCTGAGAACTCTCTTAAATGTAATCTGTTCTTACATATTGGTAATAGATTCTGTGTCCATGTTTCAAAATCAAAGACTCTTCCTTTTCAATTTTTGAGTGAAATGAAGCAGTTTACCTTCGAGGCGAGATTCTCAGGTGCAGATTTTAAGCAGAATGAGGCAGCTCCTTTAAGGACTAATCAAAATACTTCACCAAAGATCTAAAGCACAGACCACCTTATTTCCACATTTCTGCCTGTAAGACTTGGAACAAAATGCTTTTCAAAATTTACTTCTGTTAATGTGTCTTTTCTATTTACTTTTTAAGCTGTTTGAATTCAGTCTTCTTATTGTTGTTTATCTAGAAGGTGCAATATACAGCAAACTTGTGCTTACTTTGGACTGATAGGCACTTCTCTAATATAAATGCAAATAATAATATTAGAACTAAGAATCCCAAGGAGGTGGTGTGTAATTCAATGCTTTAAAGTGAAATAGTGCTTCTCAAAGTCTTTTCTGAAGAGAACGCTATTTGATTTTAAATGTGGAGCCTGCCTTTATTGAATTCTAATTTTCATCAAAAAATTCTTTTTAAAATCTAAGAAATCTTAGAATGTACAAGTCAAGAATTAACCACTTCCCAAAGGAAAAAAAAGCAAAAACAAACAACTGCACACACAAACAAACAATCAAAAAAAAAAAAAAATGTAAGCATTTTAAAAGATATATTATTCTCTGCATAGACAAGTACTTTGGAGCAAGCTCAAAAAACACATTTTATCAATAAAGCAATTTGGCCACAGGAGCATCCAGCTACTTAGGTAACCACAGTAAGAAAAATCCTTGCCTCAGTACAGTCCACAGAAAGAGAACTTCTCTTTCAATACTTATAGAAAGAGAGAAAAAACTAGCCAGTTTGATGAGGAGACATGAAGAGACATTTTTCCACACTGCCAAACATTAATCACCTTCTATCACTTCAGACAAGTTGTCTCTTTCTTAGAAAGCTTCAGAGATCTGGAATCTCATACCTCAATACTTCAAAAGCTTGACCTTTTAATCTGAGAAACTCGACTCACCTCATCTCAGCAGAGGATCCAAAGAGGTAAAGGAAGAAAACTGAGAACTGTATCCAGCGATGGACTAGACTTGTGAGTATTACATGCATTAGAATTCGACAGCTATCATGCTTCTGAAAACGAAAGCACTAAAAGAAGTTAGGCAGTGGGCACAAATAAAAAGAAAAAATTGTTTGTAGACACCTTCCACACTTCAATTCCCCCCAAACCCCTGGCTATAAAGACACGGCCCTGTTTATTTTTACATGCAATGATTCTAGTATTTAAAATTCCTTCAAGTAAAAGTACAAAAAAATTATGGCAAATAATATCACACATATACTATCTATTAAAGACTCTTTTGTTAATCTGATGCTGAAACTCCCATTAATATTCATAATAGACTCAAGGTAATACTATTCTTAAATAATATTACCTGGAGTTTTAAAGGTAGTTGTGCTGGTTTTGCATGGAGGGAGGTCGCCTGAGAGGGGTCTGAGAGAAGGAGCACACGCACAGAAACACAGGAGAGCTGTTTCCTCTCTGGGAGCTTCCTCTGTGGGCTGCAAGGACCAATTGGAGGGCTGATTTGGTGGTTGACAGCCCGGGTAACCAATTAAAAAGTT
>JANRMJ010000088.1:50834252-50863172 GCA_025584955.1 Alethe diademata
AAATGTAAGCAATATTCTTACTATAACTCTATTATGTCTAAGCACTGTCTACAACTGTAGGCCTGGAGCCTCTACTGAAGATATCAGTATATTTCAATCTTCACTAGAACACTCACTGCTAGGGTGGCATTTGAAACCTTTCACTTACTAAAATCATTATAACTCACCCTAAAACTTATTCAATCCCTGCACTCTGATTTCTCTACTCACTGACTCCAACACATAGGAAAAATTACTCTTAAGTAGCCACTGATAATTTTGATCTGCTTTGCTAGCAATTTTAAATGTACATTTCTGTATGCTTTCTACAAAATAAATAAAAGTAGATCTTGAACTAGTACTGAAGAGATTTAACTAAATCACAGTGATATTTACAGACCCCCACTAAGATCAAGACTATATTGTGTTAGGTTCTTGTACAAATGCACGTTTTAAAAGAACAAGCTGGAAGGACAAGAGGGGTGAAAAAGGTGAATAAATGCAATGAGTTGTCCAAAAACACACTTATAAAGCTTAAGATAGGTTTATAGCCCTAATACTACACCCTGTAGTTAGATTTTCCTAATCTGTTGATTGCCTCAGGCAGAAAAGCGATACTACACAAGACATTTCTAAGCTTGTTCTCTTTCACACCCTTTTTGCAAGTACCTAACACTCACTGCTAGCCACAGAGCACTCAGCTAAATGGACCTTTGCACTGGCCCATTATGGCCATTTGATAATTTATGATTAATAGTTAATTTTCTTCAAAAAACAAACTATTAAATTGATCAAGTTTATGCAGTTTGCTCCAAAATCTGTCTATTTCTACACGTTTCTTATTGCGTAGACTTGGCCTGTGGTAGGTAGAGAATCCCTTTCCCTATGGACTCCTAATCTCTCCATAAATATCAATAATGATTAATTTAATTTAAAGTGTGATACATGTTTACCTTACAGAAACACCAACACCTATGTGTGAAAATATAATTTGTATTTGCTATTGTCATAATGAAGAAATAAGTAAAATAAATATATACTAGATGCTTTGTCATGTACAGAAACCTAACAGCAGCATATATTGGCATAAAGTTTTCCTAGTAGTACTATATACCAGCTAGTCCAGTTTGGGAGGCACTTGCCACAAACACTGTTCGCTGATGGTGTAGTTCATCTGATTGGAAACCTATGCTGCACGTAGTTTCAGTTTTTAACCTGGACTACTGTACTTCCTAGATATCCATAACCTACCCCACAGAGCTTAAATATTCAGCATGGACAGATGAGAGATCATTAGGAATTTCAGATGAAACTAGAGACTGGCCAAGATTTTTCTCCTTACCACTGCAGAGGGATATTCGTATCTCCAGCACAAACTCAGGACTTGCTAATGCTTTCTGCCTCTTTGTGTCTGAAACCTCACAAGCTTGACTCTGAGAGAGTAGTCACAAAGACAGTGAAGTCAAACCTGGGTTAATTATGCAATGGTTTTCCTATTCCCCATCTCTTGGAGAATTGTGTTGCCTAATATAGAAATCATTTTCGTGTTATCTTGCATACTTTAACTTAACGCCTCTCTAGTGTAGAGATATGAATCTGCATCACCTCTTATTTAAAGCTATGAGCAAACCATACCATCTGTCCCAAATGAAGGAATATAGCAGTCAGTCTCCAAATGTTAGTATAGAAAACAAAAAAAAAAAGAGAGCTCAATATTTATAATGATTAATAATGTTTCCTCCAGTGAGAACAGGAATGTTTAGTTCAAGTTGTGTCAACCTAAGAAGCATTCCTGTAATTTTATGTTAACTGCTTCTTTAACACCATGAAGCCAATAAATATGAGCTTTTTAAATACATGCACAATTCCGTAGATGCTGAGCTTCTAAACAGTGGAATGATCAAACACCAGTAACCAAAATAATTGCATATTATATCTTTTGGTGATAGTTCATTAGATTCTCTGTAGCTTTCAGCATACTCCTATAAAGTGTTTGACAGACTCAATGAGAACTTTTGAACTATTGCAAACACCACATTTTAGCAAAATAATGAGCTCAGTTATCTGAAGAACTTTTTTTTTTCCTTTTTTTCTGGAAAGAGTTGGCTCAATGGATACACAACACATTAGACCACTCAGGAAATATGTTGCTAAAATGTAGGCAGCTGTCTTTGCGCTCAGACCTTAATCTAAACACCTGGAACAAATGTGAAATATTTGAATCTTTGAATCAATTAGGATACAGTCTAAACAGACAATATGGTAACTTCTATTTATTCTATTGCAATGAAAAAATTATGAGTTCAAGCAGATTCCTCAGAGGTAAAGTTTGCCTGTCTTTCTGAATAATGCTCCTTCATTGGATAGAGTTTTTTGTTACATATACATTTTACAAATTATCTTGAATCCAAACTGTTATTAGTCTCTGGTATTTTTGACAACAGTTTTCCTTCTTTCACTCAATCTTCTCACACACATTAATTTTTCTTGAATTAGTTTGGTATATGGAGAAGATCCATTTCTGTCATCAAAAGCTTTATCTACCAAGAAAAACTTGGAAGTATGTCAGCTCTTTTTAATATGTCCCATTATTTTTTGTATTGTGCTGAAATGTAATTTAAACCATCAGAGAAGATGACATTTAAAATGGTTCCACAGATGACTTGACTACTCAACTAACTGGTTTTAATTAGTAAATTCCTTTAAGAGGAAGAAAAATCCTGCAGGTGAATTTTCAGAATTAATATTAGTCCATTTAAAGACGTCACAGATTTTCACATATCCCCTTCTGTGTATAAGCTAGTAATTATTGAGTCATATGGTAAACATGAAGTTCGATGATTCTGCTAAAAAATAATTGGAGGAAAAGGGATAAAAAAGATTATTAGACTGAACTCATCCCCTGCACATCCTCATGATCATTAATGCTGACGAAAAGGGAACACAATTAATTTCATGGGTGAGAAGGGAACAAAAGGTCAGTAGCACCCTTTCTGATATCCAGGAATCATATTCTTCCTTGTAGTCACTTCCATATTTGTTGTAGTTCCTTGTTTCTGCTTCTCCATTCTCTGATTCTTTCTGCTTAATACTTGGCACTTCTGGATTTAAAAAGCAAGCAAACAAGTGACCTTTCTACTTTGATTGGCCTTTCAGCATTTTAGCTACAACATGAACTGAGGATATGCAAATTTTGAAATAATGGTTTCCGGTGTTCAAGAAAATTTAGATAACTTTACTAGTATAAAGTAGCTTTTAATAAACTACATGTGCCTGTAGAATCTCTCTAGTGTGGAAGAGCTTTCATAAGAAGGCTTTGTAACAGCTCCTATGTTATCGTCTTTGGGTTGTTGTTATAGAAAAACTGATGGAGAAAATAATATGGAATTGGCTGTATATATGACTTCATTCACATAGTACTGATTTTTGCCAGAAGGTTAATGCTACTGTCTGCATAACTAACATTTTAAACATTAGTTTGTAGTTTTAAGATGCTAGAGACTATATTAGAGACTAAAAAGTATATCACCCCACCTTGGTGATTCTATTGGTAGTACCTTCACAGGAATGAAATACCTAATGTGACTTTTAGATTATTCTTCTCATCTATGTATCAGTCACATTTGTTTGCAGTTCATTTAAAATCTTAATTTTGATCAGCAGTTTCATGATTAAATAAGAAAATTCTGTTAAAAAAACTTTTTCAATATCCCTCTCATACAACGGCTGCTCCAATGCATTACTCCTGGCATAAGTACCACATCTACGAAATTTGCACTGCAGTATTCACATTGTAAGGAGGATCTTGTTGGCATGAGAATTTTCACTGAAGTATATGTGTATCTGTACAGCAAAATCCTTGTTCCAAAATATTCCCTCTAATTCATATCAATAATTATCTACATTTGAGACCAGTACAGTATTCCCTTTCTGACAAATCCATTTATTTTGCACTTCTCAAATTTCATGAGAAAATAACTTGCATTAATAAAAATATGTAGTATTTCCTCTGATATGCATTATATTTAAGTGCAAATATATTTACATGAAATTTCATTACGGACTTTTCTGAAGTTTTTCCAAATAATTTTTTTATCAATTTGGATATGCTTAAAAATTTATTTTAATTTATTTTTTAAAAAATTTGCTTTTTTTTTTTTTTTTTAATTCACGGGTTCAAAGAAAAAAAAAGAAATCATATGAGATAAAAAGAATAAATGTGTCTTGTCCAAAGCTTCTTTTACTTCTTTAGATTAAAACATATGGCTTATTAAATTTTTATGAGTGCCCTGCTTACCCTTTTAGAAAATATGTACTGTTCCATACAACTGCTTCTTTTTCAAAATTTTATAACAAACTAGAATATCTTCCAACATCATGATATGTTTGTAGAAAATAAGGCTTTTTAATAAAGAAATATGACTTTTCACACTAATCTGATAATCAGTGAAGCAGAGTACATAACTACTGAAATAAAGGAAGTAAAAAAAAAATCTAATTTGATGTTCCCTCTTACAGTAAAATCAGAGTTAATTCTGTCTCATTTTAGCAAACATTTTATCTTCCTACAATACATCAGATCTTATTAAAGACCTCATTATTATACTTAAATGTACAAATATATGAAACAAAATCCAGCAATTAAAAGAATAGCTTTTATCTCTTCCAGAATAATTCTGTTTGTAAGAACTGCTTTTTGACACACTTGAATTAGTATGACCAATCTTTCTTCATCAATAGTCCTTACCTTTTGTTAACTAGGCTGGAAAAGAGGTAAAATGCAAACTTTCAGCTCTGAAAAATGGAAGACCTTGCTGAGCTATTGGGAATTCATTTGCTGCAAAGGTAAGGGTCAAACTTTTCTTTTTGATAATCTTTGTTTCCATTTAATTGCATAGGAAAGTTTCTCTATTGTGTCCAAAAAAATGAAAGGAGATTAATGCAAAAATGCACTTTTTTTTTTCCTGAACTATTGTTAAAAAATACTTAAGTACAAAGGACAGACTTGATTCAAGTCCTTGACATCCATCAGATATTTTGTCCTATTCTTGGTATTTTGAATGGGGTAATACATACAGGAACATAAATTTACATTAAATAACAACAAAACAATGACATAGATATAATTGTTGAATAATAAAGAACACAAATGTAAGCAAGCTTATCTTTAAACAAACTATTCAACTGACAAGAGAATCAATGAAACTGCATAAGAAAGCTCTACACAGCTACCATATTGTGCTTGTGCTTTAACAGTAATTTTAAACACATTTTAGATCAATGGAACAAGCAGTATCACATTAAGTGATACTAAGTTTCCAAGATGCAGAATTTTGAAATGTATTAAAGGCCACAAAAGTATTTTGTGGCTTCCCTGTTTTTCAGTGATGCAGCAATTGAACAGTGCCATTCATGGCACCACCTCAGCCATGGCCAAAGAATTTATTTACAGCCCCATGCTTTTCCTTCTTTCATTTTCCATGTATGCTATTTTCTGCTTTGCCGCTGAAACAGTTAATTACCATTTCAAAAGTAGTACAAAGTAATTTGGCTGTTGCTGTGGTTTAACCCCTGCTGATGAGAAAGCACCACCTCACTCCACCACCCTTTCATTTAGAGCATTTCTCTTGGATCTTCCCAGGACTATGCATAGCTCTGCTTCTCTTTCCTTGTCTCCAGCTAACTACCAAACAGGTTACATTTCAGTCAGAGCAGGACATCCATTTGTGTGACTTAAATGTTGCTGACGATGCCTCTACATGGCAGAAAATACATTTACATATGATCATGTAAGAAGCAGTAATTTTCCAGTCACTCGAATTTTTTTCAGGTTTCTGCAGCCTCTGCCATTTGTATTGAGAAAGGGAGTCTGTCTGTCTCACTGATTATTGTTTTTTTACCATAATACAGATATTCTTCAACATTTTTGCATTCATGTTCTTGATTTTCACTCTCTATTTCCTGTAGGCAATAAAACAAATTTTCCTTGTGCTACAAAACAAAAACAGCTCAGAGAATAATATAATATTTACCCTTATGAGCATGAGACCTTCACATCTGCTGTCAATCTGGAAGAGCTTTTAACATTTACATGTTGGGTTATCAATTTATTATGGAATGAAAATGGTTAGTTTTAAATATCCATGTTGTTTATTGACATAGTTAGGATTAAACATTCATGAATTTAATAAATGTGGTCCACACACTGAGAAACTTCTACATCTGCTTTAATATACTTTACTACCAAAATAAAGGACTGTTCATGATGTCAGACACTAGCACTATTCAGTCATTCCTATAGTATGAACTGGGCTTTTTGTCCTTTATTTCCATTATTGTGCTTAGTGGGCAAAATCTGTAGCGTCACAAAAAACAAACAGCATTCACGTACAGATTTTTAATCAGTATTTTAACTATGAGTAATGGATTTTTTCTTTCTTACTATATAGATGTTTTATAGACTCCAGACTAAATTCAGCTGTCTTACCTCATACTTAGCAAGAGAAGAAAGAAAAAAAATACTTAGTCTTTCAATGTGAGTTTCATTTGGAAATAAAGTTATTCTTTTCTTTATGAAGAAACATTGACTGATTTATATGCAGACAGTTTCTAGTGCATATGGACTATGAAGTGGTATGAACCCTCAAAGATTCATGTAAGATAAATGGGCCAACAGAGTTTCTATCTGTAGAACAAAAGTTCATTTAGAGTTGTCACTGATTCATATCTAATGCAGCAAGTGAAGACCATCAGAAGAGAGTCCTATCATTATCACTGAAGTGTCATAGGGATGGGTCCATTTTTCTCTTCTGATAGCAGGTGAATCAAATGCAGATAAATGCAGATAAATCAAACTTTTTTGCTCACATGCTCCAAAACCACTTTTAAGCAGCATATTTAAATGTGCTTCTGACCTGCAAATTGTTCAGCTAATCCTAAGAGAAAAGACTGAAATATAAGCACTTGATCTTAAGTTTAAACTCAAGTAGTGTGTTTCAAATTATATTCCAAACAAAACTTTTCTTGGAGTCTGTCACAACTTCTTTCATTTGGCTGTGGTGTTAATTTGTAGTTTAGAGTGTGTTAGTACCATTGTAGAAAGGTATTTTATGAATATTACTGATCTTTCGCATGTAATATAAAGTTCATTGTAACCTAGAAATCATTATTTTACTAAAACAATACTAAAACAATTTTATTCTTGGAGGTGCAGGGGGACTCTGTCAGTTTCAGCTAACCTTGGAAAAAAACCCAGTCAAGGAAATGCCGAAGTTTAAATTTAATTCATTCATGCTGATCCAAAATAAAGTACTCTGCAGCCTGACCCTGAGGCCTCTGGAGAACTTCAGACCTGGGATTACAGGACTCCTTGCTTTGGTTCAAGGGTATTATCAGTGATTTTCTGAATCAGGCTTGAGCCAGAGTGTAAATAGATCTATATACATCACTGGACTCAACTCTAACCACAATGATGGAAAGTAAAGTGGCTCAAAAGGTGGACATTTTGCATGCATTCTTATAATTACTATCTCCAAGAAGATAAATTTTAATTTCTTTGCTTTTATTTTCTGAGATAAATGACCTGCACATTTTTATGCATATATGACTCTATTTTCTACTCTCTTTGTTCTTGAAGTAGTTAAACTTCCTTAGTAGAGGAAAAAAAAAAAAAAAAAAAAAAGGGTTCAACATTGAGAAATATAGTGATATTTAAGCCAGCACAGACTGTGCTAACTCCATCACCAGGTTCATCAGAGTTGGCATGGCATTACATTAACTATACTGGTTTTAGGAACAAACGTAGGAAATGTTATATTCTAGCATATAATCATATTAATTCCATTGTACTGTATCTTAGGGAAATAAATTTTCACTGTCGTACTGAAGCACACATCTTCTAGATGTCTTTAAGTATAGCTTTGACTTGTTTATTCATAAGGCAGATAATCAAGGATTGTTGCTTTTCCTGTTCTGTTCTGGATTTGACTAATTTCTAGTGTATTTTATAGAATTACTTTATTTCTAGTGACTCTATGTTGCACTCAGCACAATAACAAAATATTTTCATGTTTCTTTTAGTTTTTCCCTTTTTATGTTTTGTTAATTTAAAAACATTGTCAGGTGTTCAGAAAACTGTTTCCTTTAAGAAAGAAGGCTGCAAAAAGATTTATTTAATAACTGTGTATGTGTCAAGAATTTACAATTTTCAGTGTTCTAAATGCTTCAAATAATTTTTTCAAAATTAGCAAATTCTTTATCTTTTGTAGTAATGAGAGATTTTAAGTCATGCAATGTTTGCTTAACTTAAAAACAAGAAAACAAACAAAGAATTAGCTGTAAGTGTGATACCAGTCACTGTTTTTTTCAGAAGTCTGACTGGGTTCTCCTGGAAGTTAACACATAAGAACACGTTAAAAAGAATTACAGGGAATGAGAAAAACCCAGCGACGGCATAAACAATCTTTTGCCAGTGGTACTAGTTCTTGCTTACACCTTTGCTCCTGGAAACAAGAGCAGTGTGCATTGTAATAGCAGTCACTCCAAGACACAGAATGGATGTAGTAATGTCAGGATCTTAAATACTATTTTCTCTCTGCACTTTTAGGTACAGAATCACAACACTGTATGTAGTGGACTGACCTTGACAGGCTGCCAGCTACCCACCCAGTTGTTTTGCCTTTTCCTCAACTGCACAGGAGAAAAAATAAGATAGAGAAGATTGAGAGTTAAGCTATAGACTACACTATGGGGAGATTAGTTTAATTTATTGCCAATTAAAACCAGATATGATTGGTGAGAAGGAAAAGACAAAACCAAAGACATATTTCGCCCTCCCTGCCTTCTTCCCAGACTGAACTTCACTCCTGTGTCTTCTATCTCCTTCCTCCCAAACGGTGCATGGGGATGGGAAATTTGGTTTGTCGCCAGTTTTAAAAAGTAATCTTTGATACTGCTGCTCATCCTTCTCACACTCTTTTCCTGCCGCATTGCAGGGTCCCTCCATGGGATACAGTCCTTCAATAACTGTTTCAGTGTGGGTTTTTTCCACAGTCCGTCAGAAGAAGACTGCTTTAGCACAGGTCCTCCACAGGCTCAGGTGCCTGCAAAAGCATGTGAGCTCTCCATGGCCTGCAGCTTCCTTCAGGGCACATCTCTCTGTTCCAGAGTGGCACATGCTGGAGCATGAATATCTGCTCCAGCACAGTCCTCCTTGGACTGCAGCTGCAGAAGCTTCCTTTGCCTTGGTCTTCATCAAGGACTTTGGGAAGAATACCTGCTCAGGCTCCTGGAGCAACTCCTCCCCCTCTTCCTTCTCTGATTGAAGTGTTTCCTCTGCTTCAACCCCTTCTTTCTCTTGCACCTGGTTCTGGCATTTTTTTGGCCTTTCTTAAACATGTATTTCTGGTGCCACCAGCTCAGCTGAGGGGCTCACCTCCATCTTGCAGGGGTTTGCTGGAGCAGGCTGGAAGATGCTGGAACCAGGGCAATCTCTGGCCTCTCCTCAAGGAGGCTGCCCTGAAGCACACAGCACAGCAACAGCCTCCTCCCCACCACCCACCACTTACACTCAATACAGAAATAGTAAGCAGTAAAAAGAACTCTGGGACAACTAGCACTAAGACTTCTGAAATAAACAGAAAGTAGACAAAGAGAGAAAAGTAGCACAGAGAAAAAGAAGCGTGGAAAAAGAAAGGAAAGCACTAGGAAAGTTTTGCTTTTGAAAACTTCAGAAAACTGCTAAGGGTAGCAGTTAGAAATGAAATTAAAAATTAAATTGAAATATAACAGCAGGTTGTGTTGAGATATATTGCAGAAGAAAAGACAAAGGGAAGGTTTTTGCTACCCTTGGGCTAGGGCTGCAGCATGTGCTGTGCATGCTGGCCATGTTAGTACTGCTTACAAGAGCTGGGACTTGGCGCTGCAGCAAGCAGTCTCGCAGAAAGGACAAAGGGAAGGTGAAAAATCTCACATCTCAGGAAGCCATTTAGCAAAATGACAATTGTCACAGTTTAATTTAGCTTTTTATCTCTTTTTTCCTAAGTGTCTTATGTAGAAGCTGTTATACATTTGTTTAGGCAGTGATGGGAAAGGCAGCTGTGATAACAGAGCTGCTGGTACTTCGTGTATTGGTTCTGTTCTTTTAAAGGGTGAAAAAGACATTCTGTTGCTGAATTAGGCTTGCTTTCAAAATCATTTCAGTTCCTCATTCCCGATTATTACAAGCTATTTTAGATACAAAATGACGCAAAGCAATGGGGGAAGTTTCTTTCTTCCCCCACAAGTGTCACAAATGTAGGACTGAGAGACCCACACATATGCATGACTACACTTCCACATTATTTCAACTTTATGAACATCTACCAAATGCCTTAGAAGAATCTGTTCATCCCAATTAAAATGAAACGGGAATAAAGAATAAGAGAAGCCAAGAATTTTGGCACGTGCAGTTAGGAGGGCAGCCTCCCATTCCATGTCTTCAGCCTGTGAGGTAGGATTGCTGCAGGGTGGCATAAATGCAAATAATTTGTTAGCTTTCATGAGAGAATGTTTGGCTCACACTGGCTGAATTATGCTTAGATATATATAATTATAAAAAGTTAATGAGGCTGCAATATAATTAACTACAATAAGATAAAATAATCCTTCTCTCTGCTGTATTTGAATCAATAGGGTTTTGATTAGAAAAATCTTCTGTTTTTAGACTGTCATGCTTCAATTCTGTTTTCATTGTGTGTCTTAAGTTACTTAACAGACTCTCAAAATAGATTTCAGATGTTAGCTCCAAGTGATTTCTCATTACTTTATTGCTGAGTTCCCAGAACTCTAAGGATATGTCAGGTGAAAATGGAGTGGAAACTCAACAAGAGTTTCATTATCCTTTTTTAGTACTTATCTGCATTTAGCTACAACACAGTGACATGGGTCACTCACATCACAAGCAAGAGTGGATGTTCCATTGGACTGCAGTAAGGCTTAAGGTTAACAAGGGTGCCAAAAATCCTCAGCAGTAAATGACTGCAATTGGATTGGTGGTGTTGTGGTACAAACATAATATAAACAAAACAATTTCGCTTGGAAACAATGCAGGGAAATAGAATCTCTTTTTGAAGAATATGATAATGCTTCAATCCAGACATCTAATTAAAATTATTGATATTTCATAGGAAGGAAAAAAATAAAGGGAATTTTCACCTAAGTGATCTAACACATTTTTTTCCTATACTCTAGTTCCTAAACCTTTCTTTTCAAAACAAGATTGAACGAGAAGGCCGATATAAATTTGGGTTATAATTTTCCTTTTTAATAAATAAAACATTGTCCCAGAATACAAACATGCTGGCTCTTTTGCATCTTGTGGGTTTAAAGAAGAACAATATAGCAGAACATATTTTTTAAGAAAAAGAAACAAGCAACTTTTTGCTTAAGTTATAAGAAAGAAATGGAGATTCTCAGGGTCCTCACTATTAATAGAGACATATGTATGATGTGATAGTTGGTCCTCTTTAATACAAGCCAACACACTACAATGGCAGATAATACCATGTTTAGCAGATTTGCCTCTGGTTTGTTTTTGGAGCAATGCTTGACAATTCCATTGGAGACAATAAAATAGTTGTTGGCACATTTTAATTACTATATAAGGGCACACTCATTTCATGGCACTTCAGGGGGTAAAGAAGCCATCAATTACTCTGCTCAGCTTGAGTTTGTTTAAACAAATGATTTTCTATTTCTGGATATATAAACTATACACGTTCAGTACTTTGTGCTATTTGCTTCCAGGAGCTTTTCATTTGGGTTATAAAATATCCTGGCCTAGTCATATATATTAAAAATCAATGTTACAAAGGACAAGGTGATTATAGGCACCCTACAAGTGCTTTGGAAACAAACTCACATTTGTAGAAATGTCTGTGCCACTATTCATTGAGCAGAGCAATATGTTTAACACTGAAGCCCTTAGGCATATTAAGTGTTTAGTAGCTGAACAAAAATACAGTTTTGGCTCTTAAAGCTCCCCCTACTGATTCAGCTCAGTTTCAATATGGTACAATAATAAATGAATATATAAACTAACAATGAAAATAGTGCAAAGAGAAGATGAATATACCAGGATGTAGATATGACACAGAGTTCTTCAAACTGACTGCAGCACTTTTTATTTTTTCCAAATTCATGAAACTCAGAGATTATGCTTAACTTAGACACACACATGTTACACAGATCTCTTACTTATGTTAAAAATACAACTTGTCAGTTATGACAGAATAAGGAGATGGACGTTGTCTGGTATTAAGCAGTTCAATGGTTGGTATTTTTGCAACTTCTTTAGAATCTGCCTCTCTAGTTTGAATTAATGATTTAAAATGAATAGCAAGTACTATTAACATGTATATATGTAATTATTTATAATCAGTGCTTGTGAAGGTTAAATTATGTCATCTTTTGTGGCCAGAATTGCTTTTTTTGGATATTACAACACTCACCTTACATTTATGAATATATGTTTCATCAACACATTAAAAATGTGTTTTACAAAATGCTGCTTTTATCTTAAGAAGGCGTAATATTGCACACTTGACAACTACTCTACTTGTGAATATCAAATGTATAGGCTCTAGAAAATTCAAGGTTTGTAGAGAAAGTACTTTAATTACTTCGTATATGTACATCATCCTGCCCCAACACCCCATCCTCCATGCCCTCCTCCAAAAAAAAAGCAAAACAACAAAAAAACCAACAAAAAACAAACAAAAAGCAAAACCAAATAACAAAAAAAACCAAACAAAAAAAAACCAAAAAAAAAACCCAACAAACAAACAAAAAACCAAACAACCAAAAAAATACTTCTGAGCTAATAGACTGACTTATGAAAAGTCTTAATATGAATTGAAGGAGTTAAGAGTAAATTCATACCAAAGTAAAGGTGTGTAATGATCACTAGGAGTAATTAATTAAATACTCAGCATAATGACAGTGCTTGACTGAATTGTATTTCTAGCTTTCCACTCAACTCCTAGTCTAGCCACTAAACAGATATCATATTTTAATAAAATTAAAATATATTAGAAGATTCATCATAGTAGGCCCAATTTTCTGTTTGGTAAAGAATGTTTGAACTTGACTTTTCTCTTTGGCTGTTCAAACATAAGAATGATGGACACAGAAATATTACTGTCAGAATACATTGAGTTCCTATCTGGGATCAAGTGGATTACAACATGAGACTATGTTTGGTCTGTACATACAAACCTCCTTTCATTACGATTGTTTCATCTCTACTAGTACTCACTAGGACATGTCAATTCTTCTTCACTTATTCTAATTCCCCAATCTGTGCAGATTTTTTCCTGACTAACTCTTGATTGTTTTTCTGCCATGACCTCTATATCTGTTCATACTATTTTATTTTTTTTTTCATTCACTTTCCTTTGTTTTTTACATGCACTTCTCATACATAGCTGATTATCTCAATCATACATTGAATAGTACTCAACCGTAAGTGATTGTTGTATCTCTCAGGCACTATTGACTTTAGGGTGCCATTCTAGGAAAAAAAAAAACCTGCAAAACAAAACCCCACAAAAATTGGTGACTTTAATGTGCATAAGCCCCCCAAAATTTTATTAAAATATCACAAATAGATTGTATTAAGGAATCAGACACAGTCTGCAGATGGGGACTGGCTATCTTTTTTGTATCGAGCAGAAGAATTACAGAACTTGTTTTGAATTATTTTTAGCAAAACAAAACAGTCACAGTTCATGTATGGGGAGGACGGTATCATATACTGGCTGAATAACTCTGCAAATTTGTTATTTGATAAACTCCCTAATTATTTCAATGTCTTTACAGGTATTTCTGAATTTAGTTGCTCTTTCTGGAATATTTATTATGCTTTTTACAATATTTTATGATGCTGGTGGTGAGAAGTGCTATGTAAAAGTGCCTGATTTACAGAATATAAGATGAGGCCTACAGATGATGGTCTTGTTCAGAATCTCTAGGTAAACTGGTAGCAATGACAGGAAACTGTAAATTTTATATCCTTGGTCTAAGTCTTATTCCCAGTTCTTAAACATTGAAAAAATAGGGGGTGAGAAATATGTCCAGAGTTAGTAAAAAAAAATCTGAATTCACTCATGAGGTCCCTGACCTCTGTTGCATCTCTATCCAATGCAGTTACTGGTATGTCTTTCTGGTATTAGTCCTACTATATTTGCTGTCTTGTTCATTTCTTTATGATTCTGTCCTTTCTTTATGTATTCTTTCTTTACAAAAAAAAACTCTCAAAACTCCAACCCAAAAAACCCCCCACATCTAATTTTGTTTAAATTCTTCATTTTCTGTCCTTATTTACAAATAGAATTTGAAACCATTTGAGAATACATTTTTTCATCCTGGAAAAATTTTTAAGAGACAATCAGTTATTTTTAATCATGCAAACATTTGCACTGTTTGTTCCTGTACATTTTAAGATTTTAGGTTCTTCAGATATTTTGTATTCCTAAAATGATCTCAAAAATTATTGCATCTATTGAGACAAGATTTACTTATATGTTAAAGCAAGCAAGATAAAAGGCTCACAAAAAGGTCCCAACACCCCTAACAGTTCAGACATTACAGCCTTGAGAGATGAGCCTGACTGTCAGAAAGATCCAGTCAACAAGACTGATGACTAAATTTCTAACTCTAGTCACTAAATCTAGTAGAGGATCAAGCTTTCAGTAGATATTCTGTTGGGTTCTTGGACGCAAGTCCTAGACTGTATTTTTGTCTATTCATTTTGCATTAAGGAAGGATTGAAATTAAATTAATAAAATCTCTGTAGGGCAAGTGCTTTGCTTTGATTTCTCTCTACAAGTGAACTGCTTTGTGCTTTATGCAGTACCCTTAAAAGAAAGGCAGTAAATGATCAGTCACAACAAGCACATTGACAACTTTAAATGGTGTAAATCTCAAATCAGGCTTATTGGAGATCGAAATGTATTTTACTCGGCTTTTTATAAAACATTTAGGAAACGTACAAACTAATAGAGAAAGCAAGATTTAGTGGAGGAAGTGTTTCATACTGACAGATACATTATGAGGATATGCTTTACCATCCTCAGCCAAACCTAATCAGAGTTCCTTGGTCCTGCTTCAACACTCACATTTGTTCCAGTCACAGTGAATACATTTGTCCCTCCCTTATGCCACCATTTCTACACATGTGTAGCAGTTTAGTTCAGAGATAGCTGAGCTGCCTGAAAACAGTCCTATAAGGAAAGGGATTAGTTTTCAGCCAGAAGAGCTGAACAAAACATCCCTCTGAATGTTTATATGTGTCACAGCTAGCACTAATAACAGAACTATGCAGCCCTCAGCTGCAAAGTGTTGAACATCTAGAGTTTGTAATTGTGTCTGAGCCAGTAAAGACAGACTGTTTTTTTCCTTGCCTTGAGTCAAATAGTTACTAATTGGCCACTCAAGTCCAAGGATTGATATCTAGTATTAAAAAAGAGACAAATCCATCTTCACGGATATTAAGACATGCATACTTCACTGAAAAATAGTGGCCATTTTATATATTCTAGTAAAAAAGAATCATGTTCAGTAGGATTTAAGCTGTCCAGACCCTCTGAAGTACTTCAAAAGCAATATATATAAAATCTGGATGCCAAAATACAACAGTTCTCACTTGAGATGTAACCTCAGAAACAAGGAATTCAGAAAGACAAAAAATCCTGTCATTATAATATCAAATATACAAAAGCAGTCTGATGGACAGAGGAATTGGGGACTTTTGACAATTCTGTCTTAATACTACTTTGCTTTTGTTTCTTCAATTGTAACTTTTATCAAAACAAGCAACCAACCTAATGATTTGTGTTAGCTGCTGTGAACGAACACTTATTTTTACTAAATTCTAAGCTATCTTGAGCTCAGGATGACTTTGTAAATGCCAACAAGGTTTTCCTAACTAAAGACACTAAAAAATGCACACAGTGAGAAATTGGATACATCAGCCAATGACAGCTGACAAAAGAGGGAATAAGGTGAGACTGTCTGGACCAAGTGAAGGGCTGCAGTGACAAAAGTCAGAAAATTAAAAACTCCATTATAGTAATCAGAAGTGACCAGGATGAATTTCTGCATGCAACAGAAGAAGAGAAACAGAAATGTACTTAAACTCGGAGGGTTCTCTGATATTCTTGCAAAACTTTGCTAAGTTATTGTGATTTTTTTTCTTTAAGCAGTGGCTGTATTGCATAACCATCCACAAAAATTTTCTAGAATGTGTGAGTTTACGCGGTATACATCTGATCATGATGGATTGCACCATATATATTAGCTTATGGGTTTGGTTTGTGTATTTGCTTATGGCTTTGGAGAATTTTTTGAATATTAATGAAATAATTCCAACATAAATTATCAGCTTTTCAGAACTGCATGGTGGCAGTTTAAAAAATAATTTATCTTCTTCGGAGGTAGTATACAATATTTTAACCACTACCTGTTCTAAAAGTTATTAATGAAATAACTACTTACAGTCAGTCTTGAATTATAATTTTATTGTGTTTCTGTGCTGAAAATAGCGTGCCATAGCTGCTAGGAGTTTCCTCATTTTAACTCATCAACTGTAAAACGTATATGATTATAAACACTAATAATATAAGAAAAAAAACCCCTGGTTGTTAATATAAATGAGAAATTATTTATGAGATCGTGCCAGCCCAGTCCCCTATACCTTGGTCTGACTTAAATTATAGGAGAGAAGCTCAGGGTTGGTAATATAAAATTGTAAACTGAAAATCCTAAATCTTCCTTTTAGGCAATATTTTTTTCTCTCCTTACACTGTTCATTCTGAGAAGAAAAACAGACACACAACATGGATTAACTAAAGAATTATATGGGGAAATTAATTTATTTTGATGTACATTTTAAAATTTTCCCATTTTCTTCAGCTGAGTGTTTTCTAGCAGCAAACATAAATAAAGGGACCATGCTGTTTACCACCATTTGTATAAAATTACACCTTGGCTGGTTTAAGTTTGCTTAATGGTCCATAATATCCCTACATAATCTGAAAACCTTTGAGGTATACAGTGTAACATTTTATTACATCAGAGAAAGGGAAGTACCTACTACTATCTCCACAATAAATTAGTAATTAAGAATATTTAGCAATTAATTCAATAGTGTCTTCTTAGGACTCCAAGAAGTAAAGAAGAGGTAAAGAAGGTAAACAAGAAGTAAAAAGAGGAAAATCACTTACAGCTGATAGTAAAGTCTAAAGATGTCAGGTTTTGATATGGAAGCAAGAAGTATGCTAAGCTTTACAGGTATCTTCTATTAAATATGGTGGGCTAAATTGATTCAATTTCATGGCATTGAAATCCCACATCCTAACTCCTTGAGCCTGGAGTTCTGGCCCTGCAGAAATCTTGTGTTATTAATATCCCTTAGAAGCAATTATTTACTGTTTCTTGGAAAAAGGAAAAAAAAGTTAAAACTACAAAAGAAAGAAAAAAACATACAAAAAAACCAAAGAAAATTCAAATCAAATCAGAATATAACCCCCTCCCCCCCCAAAAAAAAAATCACAACAAACAAAGAGACTAAAAAAAAAAAAATAACACCAAAAAAATGAAGTGCAGTTGTTTAGGCTGCAAAGTAATAGGCTAATATACATTTACATTTAATCCCCTTGACTTTAATGATATAAAGAATATTAAGTTGGAATTCTTTTTGTTCCTGTCAGTGATTTAAGGAGTAGACATCCAGTTGAGGGTCTTTAAAGGAGCAGAGGTACATCTTATTTGTGACAAAACTGTCTCTGAAGAGCTGCAAAAGAAATGCACTGGGGAAGGCAACTTGCAACTGAATGGGAGAAGTACGACGAAAAGTTTGGAGGTAAGGAGAGCAGGTATGAAAATTATTTGGCACTTAGAGAAGGGGGTCAGAATTCTCTGCACATCTGAGTATCACAAAGCCAAGTGAGATGTCAGTACTTGTCTCACATATCTCCTCTGTATTATCCTGAGGGTAAACCCTGTGGTCCACACAAACAACTGCTAGAGTACTTCTCCATCCCCGCGTGTTTCTAAGGGGGAAAACTCTGCTCCCAGGGGATCTTAGCTGTCATGTTTTGAATTCTAGGAGAATATTGCCAGCCTATCAAAGTGAAAAATTTTGTTCTTGCGCATTTTAAACATCTTTTAAAATCTTTAAATTGGAATGAAGGGGCTTGGGGGCTAGTAACAAAGCTAATCTATGCATTTATACTCTTGTTCTGTGTTTCAAAGGTAGTTGTAATGAACTGCTTCAAGCAAACATTACAGGTTGTTTTTCTGCTGAGAGAAGTCAAATGAAATGACCTTTTTTCATCTGCTATTCTTTTCAGCTTTTGAAGTTACTTCTTTTTGAAGATCCATTTATCAGTCATATCTGTGAGAAAGTCATAAATTTATCTAATAAAAGTTCCAGTAATTTGCTTTGAGGTCTACTATGCAGACTGCTATCATATTTTGTTGTTGTTAAATAAATTAATGAACACCTTAAAAAGTGAAAGGCTTAGAAAAGTTATAAGAATTGCTGACTCCCTATAGCCAAAAGCAGATGTTAAGAGAGGGTGTATTTTAAAATTTATATTTTTTACCCAACTTTGGTTATTGTTCTTTACAAGATTGCTCTAATTTGTGTCAAGTGTAAATCATTAAGCTGAATTGCTAGGCCAGCAATCCTGAGCGAGACAGAAAAGTTGATGGCAACTGTTGAAGCAAGATGATTACCTAAAGATTTCTCTAGCAGTAGGAGCCATATGCATGGGAGCATGTGTAACCATATCCTATCAACACCGGAGCTGATAAAGTTAATCTATTTTTAAATATATACATAATAAGAATTAATGCAACCTACTACTATGAATTATATGCCCTTCTTCCTTCAGAAGAACTGTTGCTTAATATGTAATTCAAAATTAATAATGCAGCAGGAATGGATTCATTATCTCTTGTGTCAAAATCATTTGTAATAAGTAAGATAAGGAGAGAGAAAAAGCATGAATAAAAAAGAAGAGTTTCAATGACCAAATTACTCCTGCCCTAATCAATCTCAGAGAATAAAATTTTTATCCTCTGCAGTAACTGACTGGTAAGGTAGCATGGGGAGAATATGTGGATAAGTTCCTAAATCTGCCTCATCAGTATATTCTTAAAGTAGATGAAGAGTGAAGGAAGAAATAATATGTAAGATGAAATAAAGCAAATTCCAATATACTTTTTTTTTTCTCATTGGCATTAGAAACATATTAGAAAAAAACTATTTTTCACTTACTCATATTATCACAGAATAATTTGGGTTGAAAGGGACAAGCTCACATTGCTGTGTCATGTCAACCCCCAAGTCCTTTACCTCAGGTCCACTCTCAATCTGTTCTCTGCCCAGCTCGTATTTGTGCTTGGAGTTGCCCTGACCCAGCTGCAACATCTTCACTAGGCCTTGTGGAACTTCCTGAGGTGTGCACAGACCCACCTCCCAAGCCTGTCAAGGCCCCTTTGGATGTCACCCTTCCCCTTCAGCATGTCGACTGAGCTGCACAGTTTGGTGTTGGCAAACTTGCTGAGGCTGCACTCAGTCCCACAGCCCATGTTGCTGGCAATGATGTTAAGCAGCACGAGTCCCAGTACCAGCCCCTAAGGAATGCCACTCATCACTCAGCTCGACCATCCAGCCAATTCCTTACCTACCAGATCACCCATCCATAAAATCTATGTAATTCCAGTCTAAGGACAAGGATGTCATGCAGGATCATGTCAAAGGTTTTGCACAATCCAGGTAGATAACATGTTGTGCTTGCCCTCTCCACCGATGGTGTAACCACATTGTAGAAGGCCACAATGTGTGAGGCACGACTTGCCCCTACTGAAGTTCTTTTGAGTATCACCAATCATTTCCTTATTTTCCATATCTCTTAGCACAGTTTCCAGGAGGATCTGCTCCATAATCCTGGTGGCCACTGAGGTGAAACTGACTGGCCTCTAGTTCTTCAAGTAATTCTTCTTCCCATTTTTAAATTTTGAATTTACTGTTCCTATTCAGTATCCAGCCTTTTATTAAAAAAAAAAAAATTACTCTGAAAGCAAAAGAAAATATGTTGCAATCACTGTAACAAAGATCAATATCAGGATGTTGATCTAAAGAAAAATTACTATTAACTTGTAGATGGCTGACATAGGCATCTCTTTGATTTTGAAATTATTTCTGTATAGACTTTGATATTAGAAGTGAATATATGAAGATTTTTATATTTACAATGAACATTAAATTTGGAAATGTCTTAAAGGCGAGCAAGAATTATCCTGTTTCTGTGCATAAAAAGAATACAATTCATTGTTAGTATTATTGCTGCCATTATCATACTTTATTTGTATCACAATAGAATTTGGAGATTTCTTGCAATTACTTTGGCAGAATGTAGCACTAAATCTGAATGAGATAATTTTCCTGTTTGACAAATACCTGTAAATTAAAGTGGAAAAAATCCTTACTGCCATCTGTATCAAGCTAAGACATTTTAGAGATACTTACAGTATTTATAATGGAGGCAGAGACACAGGAATGGTCAAACACTGGGGATCTCCCTTGAGATGTTATAATTTAGTTTTGATTTAATGTTCAGTCTTATTTAGACCACTGTTATGATTTCAGCAGTCTGTGTCCTTCACATGTATCTTAGGCCTGGGTCCATAAACTCCTGGGTTATGATCCTCTCTGATCTGTAACAAAAATTATGTCCCTATGGAACCAATACTTCTTTTCTTTAGAACTGGTGAGGCTAATTAGTTTTAGACTATGGCACAAAGATAGCATAAAGATCATGGAAATCAGCAGCAGTATCAGGCTGAGAAACCTTGAATGTTGACCCAATTTACTTCTGACTGCTTCTTGCCTCTTGGATAGCTGAGCTTGTTGGGTCTTATTTTGGTTTGTTGTTTAATGGACAGATGTTTTCAGTTTGTTGGCTAATAGTTCATTAATATGTAAGAATCCAGGTGTACCTGAGGCATATGAGTAATAATTGCTCGAAGTGGCAGTAAAACTTCAGTGCAGAGCTGGAGGTTGGCATGACTGGTGTACATGCAAACAGTAACTATTATTTGTGACAAACTACACAGAGGATATCTAGGATAATATCTTTCTAAATATTAGAAACTGAAGCAGTTTGCTACCTTTGAAATGGAAAGGTGAAAAATGAAAATGGGAAAAACCTGCAGCATGAAAATCTGAAACAAGATCAGTCATTACTTTTGTCTTACTGTTTTGATGCTGAAAGATACTGACCAAAGAACAATCAGGGATTTTTTGGCTGAGATGAACTGGGCAATCCAGGTCACAGGGCACCTTTAGCTGCTTTATCTTTTCTTTTAGTGGCTGTAACTAGTTACCTTGCTTGCAATCTTGGCAGTGCTGTCACAGATCTATAGACTTCACTGACACCCAGGACCGCTTCCAGATCATCCCTTCTCATTGGAGACAGAGATGACAGGATGGATTTGCAATTTATAAGACTATCAGTCCAAAAAGTTTTTCAATGAGGTAGCAAAAAGGAAATAATGAACAGATAAATTACAGCATAAAGGAGAAATAAGTATTTTGATTATTTTTAAGTTCTATAGTATTTTTAATATCATAAAAATAGTGTTAAATCCCACAAAAGAATAATAAAAAACATTCTGATCATACAATAAACTTCTAGGCAATGTGCTTGTGGATACTCAAAACTGAAGTATAACTCAATGAGACAAAAAATATGAAAAAAAAGGTAATTTTGTGTTATAATCACACAGACACACACACTTAGAAATATTCTAATTCCTGTTAGCTGTTATTACTATGCTATTGGCCAAAATAACATCTCATTCAAAACTCATGCTTTAAAAACTGTAAAACTTTGAAAAAGAAATTGATGTAGGTACAGGTAGTAAAATTCTGCCCTGAAAGTTGACTCTACATATTTGATTTACCGTCTTTTAAAGACTTTTCCTCTCATCTCCTGTTTTCTCCACTGTCCTAAAAGTGCCGTAAGAAAAATGTTCTTTGTTTATACCATTTAAACATTTGAATGTCCAGTAAAGGCTGGTGCAAGTACACATAAATAGAATATTTGAAGCAGACACATGTGAAACCATAACATGCAAATTTTTTTCCTGTGCATTTTTTTACTGCTTTTAGCTATAGATCTGTGTGCTTTACAAAGAAAACACTGTTTTGTCCAAAGGACTTTGGCATACACAAATCAAAAATTGAAATGCATAACTTCTAGGTACCTCTCCTCTAGAGCACAATGCAGAACCATTTGTCAGATAGAGAAAATCCTAATATTAGCATACATGCGTTGATTGATAAAGTATGCTAAGACAATATCCTCATTTTGAGGTTTAAATGCCTTTTGCCACTTAGAAACTCCAGACAGTAAACTCCTCAAATAGTAATCAAATAATTTTGCATCATGGTGAATTAAAGAATCATGATATGAAATACTGTCTCCAGCTTATCTCACTGACTTCTGCTATGACATCTTTATCAAACACTACTTTTCCACAAGTAGATTTGTATAAAAATAGTTGGCTTCTCCAGACTCCTATATTCAAGACAGGGTTGAGAACTTTAATAAAAATGACTTTTGTAGTCAGAACATGAGTTAGACTTTCACATCTAAAATCAGTTTAAACATTTTTAGAGCTTTGGATTCAGCTTGGAATTTTAATTAAAAGTAAATATTCAAGTGAGAAAATTAAGTAAAAATTATTCTTATGCTCTGGTTTAAATCATTAAATTATAGAGTAGAGCAACACCATTTCCACCACCACCCCACCACCCACTTCTGCTTTGAATGCCTCATCAAGTTCAATGGATAATTCTCCTGTAAATAATTTCTTAGATTTCAGTCTGTTCTGATGAGGAAAATTCTTTGCCTGAATTGTTTCATAAAGAAGAAATGTAGTATTTCTGTAACTGACTAGCATCTTAAAAGCAGAACACTTTGCTGAACAAAAGAGACCAACAGATGGAACACTATATTTAGAAGTTATTTTTCAGCCTTCAAAACTTTTATACAAGGCACTTGAAATTATTATTATTAAGACATTGTGGCTGTGAAAGTTAAAACTTGTTATTACAAGATATCTTTTTAAAAACAATTGAAGCAGCATGACAGTCTTCTACATGGTGATTTATGTCTAAGAAGTCAGTGATGGCAATGTTAAATGCAGGATGTTAATACAAAATTGACTATAAATTATTTGAGTGAGAAAAAATTTGTTTTTAGGGTTGTATAAGAAATTAGCAAGAATTAAAAAAAAGTTAATCATTATTATCTTTGATGTCAGATAATGTTATGTATTTTATTGCTATGTTTTTGCACTGTAGAATGAAAATTACTGATGTTCAGTTTACTAATGGTTTAGGGCCCTTACAATGAGAAGCTGAAGTGGTCTGCTGACATTTGCATTGCACTGTTTCCAGTGTCACAAATGCCAAGTCACCATCACTTCACCTGTTTGTGTGATGTGCTTCTCCTGAGTCCATGCAGTTGAAGCTGTCCTACTCATATAATCCGCAAGTGAAGACAAGGTTCCTGAATTTTGATTATCAGTGGTAAAGTGTTAAATAATCTGAAAGATATTCTTAAATCTTTTGTTATCTTCCTTGTTTTCAACAAAATTTTTGTAAAGCATCTGCAAAATGGAAAAAAAAGATTTAGCATATTTGTATGCAAATACTTTTTTTTTTAATCTGTAAGCATACTTTTCCCAAATAATCAATCTAGTTTAAACTTCATTAAGATAACACACAATTTGAGATAGAAGAGTTGTGCACTTGTGCATTTTCTTTTAGGATTCTCTCATCCAGAATGATAAAATTTCAAACTGAATTGAGAAATTCCAGGGGAAAACAGAACAGAAAACACGTTAACTTCTTGGTGAGGAGAAACAGAAAGGAACCTGTGAGGTTAGAGAAAACTCACAAGTCTTTTCCTTAAAAACATCGAGTGTTGGGACATAGGTAATATAGATGATGTATCAAATGAAATATAGTATAAAATATATATAAATTTTAATATGCCTCAGTTCTTTTTTGACCTATCAAGATTTTTGGCAAATTCTTTTTAGGTTTTGGGAAATATTTACTGTTTAAGCCTTTCTATTTTAGCTATATAATGTGTTTTGCCTTGGTCACATGGTGGATAGATTTCATCCTGCTTTTCATCACATACTTCCATCCCATTTAAGCAATCCTCACTTCACACTTCTATCTAGAGAGACAGAGCTGGATGCACATAAAAAAGCTATTCTTCATTTTCATTTCCCTTTTCCACATTTTTCAGTATGCTTAAAAGAGGATTAGTAAATCCCTGGCTATTTAGAATTTCTCAGATGTCACTGTGTCTTATACCATTTCTCTTCAGTATAGCCATCCGACAAAGTGAAAAGAGCACAAATTTTTCTGAAAAAATACTTTAATTTTTCTGGTCATGCTTAGGATGAGCCATATTTCGATGTTGTATTTTTAAAATCAGATCTTGGGTTAACTAAATGGGAGTAAAATGATTTACAGAAATTTAAGAGCTGACTGATGGAGTTACTTTATTTAAATCCTGATTTCAAAAACCTACTAAATAGTATATACTTAGTGGAGTTGATGATTTTTAATAGAAACCCTCACCCAACAAAACAACACACTCAGACCCTAAACACTTAGAATAGCAAATTTTCATATGGTTATCCAAATTTTTTATCAAATTTACTTTTATTTGCCTTTAATTCATAGATAGAAGAGTTTCTTTTTTTTAAGTATATGTCTCTAACAGAACAGAAAATAGTTAGCCAAAAATTCCCCAGATCCTTGGGATCTGCATCACTAATGCTGCAATCGTGATGATACATATGCTGTGGATTGGAGTAGGTTCTAAAATGAGTGTTTTTAAAAGACTGCACCAGTAGGTAAAGGTACATGAGAGAGGTATTTGACAGTGAATGTGTGATTTATTGTGTTGCTGGATGTAATAGTGTGCTTTCTGTTGATATGAACTGTCTTATGATATCACTAATAAATACATAACTTTATTGGTTTCTGATATTGCTTATAGCTACAATATTTTAAAGGCTCACTTTCAAGAGAACACATTTAATTTATTTAATAATGTATTTAACAGTACTAAAATAATTTAAGGACTTGAGACTAGCTCAGTTAATTAGACTATGGTGCAAAAGCCCAGGTCACTGCTTCAATCCCTGTACAGGCCACTCACTGAAGAGCTGGAGTCAATGATCCTTGTGGGTCCCTTCCAACTCAGAATATTCTGTGATTCTTTGACTCAATCATATGCATTATGTGTTTACAGGCATTGATTAAAAATACTAACTTTAGGAAAGAATCTGACCTGTGGACAGATCGGCCTAAAAATCATGTCATATAAAAGTGCTTTAGCTTGCTTGGAAGCCATAGGCCTCCTCTTGAAATAGTATGTGTAATCGGACAAAAGATATTCTTACTAAAGGTATTACCAGTACCTGGCCTTTGCTTAGTGTGGCTTTTTCTTAAAATAAGGGCCAATAAAGAGAATAGTTTTATTTCTTCCTCATTCCAGAATACCTTAGCAACTGGGTCATAGTTTTAAAGTATTTCAGTAACAATACCTATCTGAAAGCTCAAGTACAATTAAATGGAAAGAAAAATCTAAATTCCAGTGTGTAAGAAAGAATAAATTTTCACAGAGATTATACAGCTAATGCCTTAGTAAAGTCACTTTAATTCAGCTCAGTCAAGTGATACAGTTGAATGAAAACAACTTGAAACAAATCTCAAAGCAAACTGGATGCTAAGTATATCAACATTTGATACCTTTTTTTCCTTTTTGTCCAAGAAAGAGCCAATCTAAGAATGAGAAAATTTTGTAGCAATATGGAATTCAAGCTATTCAATTAATTAAAACTGAAGATATATTGAAAAAGATCCTCAATTAAAATTTGCTTCTAAGCTTAGTAGTATAGCTATTAATATTTTATCTTCCTTGATTTTAATTTTTTTTAAAAAAATAAGATATTTCAAAATATTTCTATTCTGGTTCTCAGACAAGAATTTCTCATCTTTTCAAGAATAGATACAACTGGAAAGTTGAAACACTTAAAAAAAAATAAATTAAACATCTCTATTTAATGCTTATAATGTTCTTGATAAGCTGATTGATAGTTCAGAGCACAGACTATAATCATAACATTTTATGGTAGGCAGGATTATTCTCACAGCTGGAATAACAATGCTGATTTGTGCAGAATAAGAAAAAAAGAAAGGGAAGAGATTACAAAGTAAGACTAAATAAAAGTGACTAAATATCATAGTGATAACATTTAATCTTGATGGAGGGCAGTAAGTGATGCAGTGGACAGATGCTGCAGTTTGGTAGGATATACTTGTGGTTATCCCAAAATGCTCTAAGTCAGCCGATTTAGATTCCACACTGTCACATTACCAAGATGCGAGCACAAAAAAGACATGGTTTGATGATGTCTTTAGGCTGGATTTATCCTGCTTAGTTATCCTTTATTTACAGAGCTCTGATGAGGTATGTTTCCATAGCAATTCAGTACTTCTTAGTAATATTGACTTACGTCTTCATCTACTTGTGAAGTTTGCAGCCAATATTAAATCTATTTCCCTGAACAAGGAAAAAAGTACAAAAATGTTCAAGGGTCCATCTATAATCTCTCACTCTTAAAATCTTAAATAAGAAATAAAAATTGAAAGTGGAAAAAATTTTGTTACTACAGTGCACTAAAACCAAGGGTTCAATATAGAATCAGCAGTTTAATACCTATCAGAGGAATTTGGAGAAATACTCATGTCATGACATAGATAGTTTAAAACAATGAGCCTAGGTTGAAACCAGGGGACTTAGTAACCCATTTGTAGTACTGTGTTAAATCAGCTATATTTTCTCTAGAATCAACTGAAGTCCAGAAATGGTTTATGCAAAATCATACAGGTCCCAGGCTCACAAACTCTACCATGTCAAATTGCCTTTGCACAGTATTAGCCTGGATACTTCGGAGCTCTGCCTCCTGGTATGTAGACTACATGTTTGCATTTACATAGACTAGATCTTTCCACTACATATAGCATTCTAATAACTCTGAAAATGATTGCTTAGGTAAATAAAACATTTTCATATCTTATGAAAATTTATTCACCCTAATTCCATGGATTACAGCAAAACCTCCTGAGCACTGATGATAGCTTATTGAACATAACTTTTTAAGAATATCTCTCACAAGTGAAAGGATATAAATAATGTTATTACTCTCATTAACTTTCACTTGTGCTATATTTTTTTACAGTGTATCAGTTTACCATTGTCATGTGTGACCCAAAGCATGGAGATACTCGATAGAAAATTCAGCCTCTGCAGTAGAGATTGCCACAAGGGGCATATTGAAGGTAACACTGATGAGTCAAAAGGCATAACAGGATGTCATGAAGCCAGGTAATACAAGGTAATCGGGCTGTGTTTGGTCTAACACAACAAAAAACATGGGAAAAGAGAACATGGTGAATGCAGAGACCAAGAAAAAGGATATTTTACATGAAAATCTCCCAAGAGTTTACATTAACCAAAGCAAAAGCACAGTATGAAGTGCTGAGGTGTGAGACAGTGGGAATTTGAACAAGAGCTGATTTGTACACACAAACACATTTTTCTCGGAAGCTATCCTTGCATGTCTGTATAAATATAAAATAAAAACACAAACCTTGACCATATGGTAGATCATTATATGCTTGCTGTGCTATGTTTAACACAAGCCTAGTCCTTAGTTTGTAAATGGTAATTTACATCTCAATGTAAGGTTTCGAAATGCTTTGCAATGTTTTATTATGTAGGCTAAATTTGTGTTCTGGTTTTGTCTAAATGCTGACATTATCCAAGTGATATCCAATATAGCCAAAGGACACACTTTGTTAAGATTAGGAAGAAAGTTAATTTTGATTGCAAGCTGTGGGCTCTCAGATATCTAGACTTTTTTGGCATTTATCCAATTCAGGATAAGAAGGCTTGAGAGTTACTGAATATCATTATCTTAAAAAAGAACCTGCTCAGGGAAAAAGTGTCATAGATCATGTACAGGTTAACAGGTAAAATAATTAGCGTAGGAGGAATCTGTTGCCATCAGAAACTGCAAAATTATGTCTTTTAATAATAAAGAATTCTATTTCTGTAGTGTTAGATTCCAAATTCTATCTGAAATTAGAAGGCTCTTTCAGGTGGGAAGCATTGTAAAAAGATACTTTAAGTCACTAAAGTAAACTTGAGCAGTTTGGTTTGCATTGTATCTACAGCATATGTATGGTGAAGCAGAGCATGGATTGAAATTTTACCAGGCTAAAAATAACTTTTCAATTAGCCTGCAACATTTTAGGTACCTGGGGATGAAGAAACAGGCATTTTTGCTCCTTCAGTTTCTCATGATTGCAAGTCTATCCTTACACTTTTTTTTTTAATTGCTTTTCGCCTCAGATGACTGTTAGTAGATATAATTTTTTCTCATGTTGTCACCATCTGGTGGAAAAAAAAAGCATATGAAAACTGCAGAATGTCTAATGACAAGCTCTGCTTGGGAACAAGCTACTTTGTTCTGAATAGATAAAGTTTTGTTTAAATGAAATTATATGTGCATACACCTGTTAAAAACACAAGGCAAAGAGCCCAGGAATTTGCATCATGCAAAATAGACATTTCTGTGCATATGGACTGATGAGCAAATATAAATGCTGATATGCAATCAACATAACCAAAAGCTTCTTATCTGTGGTAGCCAACCAAGTAAGTTGCCAGAAGCTAATAGGTGAGCTGGCAGAAAACTAATTTTTTTATTCAAAAAGACTATTTTAATACTTTT
>JANRMJ010000088.1:50880451-50896412 GCA_025584955.1 Alethe diademata
CAAGGATGGAGCCCTGTGGAGCCCCACTAGTGACAGGTCACCACTCTGATGTCACCCCATTCACTGTAACCCTCTGTGCCTGACCTGTGAGACAGCTGCTCACCCATCCCATTATGTGTTTATCCAGATATGTTTATCCTGACATTTTGTCTAGAAGGATTCTATGAGAGAAAATAATGATTTAGTATTGACTTTTCACTAGCATAAATATTCCTCTAAAAAAACTGCAGCTATAAAACATGGTTTGAATTTTGCAAAATTTGTAAAATATAAGATGCAAACCCACAAAATTATCACTGTTTCACTATCATAATCTAGTGCACAAGTCTTGACAACAGCTCATTTACACTATAGTTATAGTGAGTTGAGAGAAAAACATAACTATTTTCTACTATGTGTCATGAGAAAAATATTCTAAGAAAATTTCACTTGCAATGAAATATTTATGCCTTCTGGTTCTATAAACAAATAATTTTTTTTTCTTATATGGGCAAATTAATTGAGATTTCAGTTGGATGTTCTTTATGTGGATCTGTATGTACACATTAGTATTAAGTACCAAATAATCAGTATTTTCATCTCTCATCAATATGTAAAGAGAAAGGAAATCCTGCACATGCAATCCACTAATATCACGCATATTAGTTATATGATTAGACTGGGTAATCTAGATAGATTACTCTAGATGGAGTCTGTATTTCAGAAAAGATAAAAGAAATTTTGGACAATGTACAGAAAACTAATTAATGTGAGAATCGGGAAGGGGATGATTTGTAGATATTAAAAGTTTAGATCACAAAAACCTGATACACTAATATTCTTCCGTTGTGGTGAAATGAAGTCTTGATTACACTAGGGTGAGAAAAGCACTCCAAAAATCACAGAATTACCAACTGCCTAATGAGAGAATATACTTGGCCATCTTCACAATGTCTTGGAAGCACCTAGGAGGTTTTTTTATAATTCTTTCAATAACAGATTCCACCCACAGGTCTTTACTGTCTGCCTTCTCATCCATCCACTCATCATCTGGTCTTTTGTTGAGAGTCAGAAACAAGTTTATTCTAGGAACTGATGCTTTGAAATGTAAGGATCTATGACAGTTTCGAGGTTTTATTGCTAAATAACTTTATTCTTTTTATCCCAATTACATAGTACCAGAGGAGGCACCTAAAGTCTCCTCTAGGAAGTCCATGGCAACTGAGTATAGAGACTTCTCACTGATAAAACTGCATCTGTCTTTTAAAAGAACTTGAGAATCTGCTTCTGTTTCGGAATACAACAAAAAAATCGATTTTTGTTTAAATTGCTAAACTTCTGTGAACATAAATGTCTCTGCTCATAACTCAAAGAAAGGTTTTGTTTTTGTTTTTTTTAATGGTCAGTATCTAGAAACATTGTTTTCAAATGGAAACTTGAAAAATTTGACAAGGTTGAATAGACTCTGAAATTACAGTAAAATCAAATACCAGGGATTGATCTCAAATCAATAGAAAGGTTTTATAGATGAAACTGCATCTAGTGGCAAACCATGATTTAAATATCAAAATAAATTAGTTGAAGTTTTGTTACAAAAATATTAATAAAATCAAAAAGTGCTGTAAAAGAAACTTCACATTTTATTCTTAGACACCACTTAATATATCTTCTCAACATCAGGAAATGTTAAATTATCTGAAGAAAAAACAGCATAATATCAAAGAAAAGTAAAAAAAGAACCCAAATATTCTGTCTTTCATATTTCTAGCTCTGTATCATACAGGCAGTTGTTGCCTTATTTCCAGCTACTAACCCTGATTTTATATTCCCAAAATTTAAAAAATATACTGATATTTTTATCAAAAAATGAGACCATTTTTAAAGAGCTGCCTTTGTTTTATTATGATCTGATTAATCTGAACAAAGTATGGAATACTGGTGAAGCATACCTGGCAAAATTGAGACATCTAGCTTTAAAACTGCCATACTTTAATTTACTTATTGATCTTTCTGTCATTTTTTATGCAAACAGAATTTAAGAAAACATTGAGAATCAGCCATTCTGGAATTTTCCATCTGTTAAAATCAATATCTTTTTGCTGCAAGGCACAAAATAAATTATATAAATGCTTTTTAGAAACACTGGGAAAACATTATTATAATATAATAACTCTATATTTACAATATCAAATAGTTTAACACAAATTATAATATATTAGAACTGAAGAGCAAAAATATTAACATCAGGGTGTACTGTACAATGGCTATGAAAAGTTTCTCAGGAATTCAAGTCTCTCTTTTTCACTGTGTTTTGTACCAATAATATATTCAACCAAAGTATCAGTTAATTTTAAAAATAATCATAATTATTTTCATGTGTATATATTATAATAAAAAAGGTGACTTTTTTCTGTTGAGGAAAGCTAGGCCTATGTATTTTGTCTGTCTCTTCAAGCATTCTTGGCTGTCACAAAGCATGCTGACAAGCTATAATTTAGCAAAACAAGACATGTCATTCTTTGTATAAAGAGAAGAAGAAGATAAAAAAGAAGGATGGAGACTTAATTGCCTGTAAAAGTTACAAGAAGCATATGGCTGGTATGAAAATTGTGACAGTCCTCTCAATGAAAGACCTGGAGCATATTTCCACAAGAAGTACATCTATCTATATGAGAATTTGGGGGAGGAGGGTTATAATAATACTCTACAAAAGAAGGCTTTGAGGAAAGCTGAATGAGTCAATTTGTTCTTCTAATACAACAAATGTGCTTTATTAAGTTTGAATTGGTTTGTGTAATTTAATGAAAAGTAATTTGATGATTCAAACTAATTTTGAATTAGGGTGTAATAAAGTGTTACTTTCTCGGGGTTTTGTTGTTTTGGTTTGTTGTTTTTTTTGTTTTGTTTTGTTTTGTTTTGTTTTTTTTGAAAATACATTTTAACTCTATTTGGGAGTCAAGAAGGGATAAATATTTTCACTTGTTCTCTATTGCACTTACTTTATTTAAAAGTGGTTGCTGTTATTGCAGTGTCCTGAAAAATCTCTTTCATTCATTCTTTTATGTCTGATTCTGTTTCAATTTTACCTGGACTGACTTATTTATTGAATTCATTTTGCCATCATGAATGGTTTAGTTAGTTTTTTTCATCTAGTTGTTTGTTTTCTTTTTCTAGTTGTGATTCACAAGAGACACTGCTTCAGTTTTACATCACAGCATAAGTTTGTCCTTTTCATTGATTTTGCACTTCTATGTCTGCAATTTCAAAACCACTTAATAAAAATCTTAACTCAAAGTTTAAAAAGTGGTGAGTCATTTCAGTAAAAAAAGGGAAAGACATGCAAACCACAGTTTTTCTGAATACAGTGGCACAGAAAAAATTGAATGGAAAATATTCACAATGACTGCAGATGAGAGAAATAGCACCAAAAAAGGCTGATCTGAGGTCATGTGGTCCAAACTGTAATGGAGTCTAACAATACATTATAGATCAAAGTTTTATTGAGGCAGTAGGAGACGTGAGCAGCAACATTCCCATATGGCAACTCAGTCCCTGGTCACTGAGGGTCATAAGTGATACCATACCTCCAGTGGACTGCCAGGGGCACTTGGGTTTGGGTTATCTGGCCACAACAGCCAATACAGCAGCAACAGCATGGAAGAGACAGAGCTCTGCGAGTGTTTGGAGGTGAAAATGGTAGATGGAAGAGAGATTTTACTTCTTCTTGATTGATACAGTTGCTCCTATATTTCTCACTCTGAAGTCTTTGAATTCTCCCTATGTCCATCCAACTGAAGATGTCACTGCAATGTCTGAGGGTATTACTGATAATTATAGAACATTGGGCACTGCCCAGGATTCATTCATATCCTTCTTCTGTTTGACATTAACACTAGAAAACATGCTACTATATCAAGACCATTGGTACAGATGTTTAGTCAATCAGTCTGTAAAAGCCTTGAAATGATGGTAAAATTGGGATAAAAGATGTGCAAAACCAATAATGTCTGGATCAGAACTCTTTGAGACAGAACATTTTGATGTATTTCTCCAGTACTTAGATCAATGAGTCTGAGTCTATGTGTTATTGTAATAAGAATAGAAGTGTCACCTGGCCATGGTCCCTCATGGTTTCCAAAATATGTTCCTTTACATGTTTTTTTTTTTTTTCAATCCATACTGTGTGAATATAAGGAATTTTTTTTTCCAAGTTCTGTCCCTAAAGACAGATTTTTTTTTTACTTCCTTCAATATTATAAGTCCATTCCAAATGAAATGCTCCTATTTTTTATTTTTTACTAATAACAAAAATTTATGAAACAGTTCAAATAATTATAATATTCATATCTAATTGAATTTTTTTCCTAGAAAGTGAAAATGCTGGAAAAGATTTCAGGTGAACAGTACTTCTAATGATTTTGAGTGTTGTAGAAGATTGGTGAAATATCCTGGTCATAAAAAAAAAGAAAACATTCTGCTCTCTAGTCAGCTCCAACTATCAGATCTTTCCTTGAATGCTACTGAAGAAAGGTGTTTTTCTTGGGAGTAAGTCACATGTCATCAGCTTAGCATTAGGGATAACATTTGGTTTCAGGTATCAGTCATATCAGTGTCAACACTTGTGAGATCTCTTTGGGAAACATTGCAGATCAAAATATTAACATTCATTAGTTTTACACATCAAACAGTTTTTCTCAAAATGGAAAAACGAAGTGAAGGAAAATTAAAAGAAAGAACAAAACAAAACAATAAAATGATGTATTGCTGTCATGAAAATGTTATCAGAAACCAAAATTTGTTATAATGACTGTTAATGAGATCATGTACTGAGAGAGACTATAAAAAGAGACTGAGACGAGACTCTAATAATAATTATAAAAGGATTCAAATCGAACATGTTTAAACAATGCAAGGAATGATCAATGAATTAAGTATCATTCAAGACAAGTAAGATCAGCAAAGGCGAGTCCCAATTGATAGCAAAGACTATCTAACAAGATCTGATAATTAATAATGACAACTGTGGCAGAAGTTTCTACTTTTAATAAATTAATCTTATCAGAGACTTAGTTAAGAGGTTGTTTGCAGAGCAATTTCTCTGTCTTCCTGTGTCGACTGTTACAAGACATGGTGTTGATCAAAAGCTAAATACACCAGATGCATTAAAATTTTAGTTATTAATAAATTGCTTCATAGGTCAGCAATCATAAAGCAAGGAAAGAAGAATTTTGTTAAATGTTAATTACAGTGTTATGTAATCATATGTTCTTTTTTGAAAAATATTGACAGAATATACAGTGAAATATTTTTGATTTGTACCCACTTCAGGCCTAAATTTGTCATGACTTCTTAAACATTACTTGAATTTACTTAATTCCCATTTTTTTTTATTTTTGGATAACAATGTAACAATGAGTATGAATCATAAAAAAAGTAAATTTATTCTCTTCTGCTTTGCAGTTAAAGGGAATCTTGAGCTACCTTTTTCAAAATTTGACACTGACAAACTGGAAGATGTCCAAAGGACTTTTCAACTCATCAAGTGCAATGGCCGAGAAAATAAATTTATTTACAGTACACACACTTCTTTTCAGGCACAGTAGTGGTAGACTGGACTACGGTCCTTTTGTAGAGTTAGGAATTAGGTTTCAATTTGAAATCAATAACATGTCACATGAGGTCACTTCTTAGTAATCACTAGACAGTCTTTCTGATAGATCTGAGTACAAGAGAGCTGTATAAACTTTATCTGGTGATAATGAATTGACTTAAAACTGAAGAATTGATGAAGTATTATGAACTATAGCATTTAAAAAACTATCTTTAGTAGATATTCCTGTACCCTTTGTCACACCTTCATGGTTTCCATACAGTGTTTATGGTTATTTGATTTGCCACTTAAAAAATGGTGATCTGGTTTTACCAGAATAAGTAAGAGTAAACAAAATAAGGAAATAAAACAAGTAAAATACAGCTAGAATTCCTGCTGGCTGCCCATCAGATTATCACAGATTATTTTAATATTAATTTCCTATAATTAAGCTTTATTTAAATATCAAATTCATAATTTTAATGTGATTTTATTCTTAGAGTCATTCTGAGACTTTCCTCCTGCTGCTATGCAACAACTTGAAAATATTCTAGAACATTTTCTTCCAATATATACAATATAGTTTAATAATTTTATTATGTAGAATATCTCAAAAAATGCTGGCCTCTTCTCCTTTTTAATATTACCATCTACTTTTCCTTGCCCTTTGACAGAGTTCAATGCTCTCTGACTAGGTTCTTTTAGATATTCCATGCACGGAGTATATAATATTTAATATCAAATTTACTTGTAAAAGATAGTTGATTTTACAGAAGATTTTTGATTTAGAAGAGTAATACAAAATATGCTACATAATGCAATACAAAAGTAAGGGCTTTGGGTTTTTTTTTTTTTGTAAAATACAGCAATTGCAATGCGCAGTTCAATCACATTACCAATGTGGTTCATATTAGCTGTATAATATGCTCAGTGTAGTAATCCTGAATGTGTCCTGTGCTGGTTTTGAAAGGCATAGAGTTATTTATTTATATACTGCAATCTCCACTCCTAGTCTATTTAGGTCAGGTTATAGGGTTTAACTAATGAACTACTCCCTTTCCTCCTAATCTGGCTAGCAAACAAGGGGTTCCTGCTATAGTCATTCATAAAATATGCAGCTCAAATCCCAGCTTACATGATCAAGGAATTTCCATAATAACCTGCATCACTGGTCCTTTTGAATCACAAACATTACCATGAACTCCTCCCCTTGCCCCTGCTCTGGATTGGATTTATTGTGCAGTGTACCAGCTCTATATGGAAACTTACAAATGAGCCAGTCATTTCAGTGCTATACCTGCTGTAGCATAGACTAGTCCACAGCCACAATTTCACTGAGATGCCTGTGTTCCAGTGTGGCCTTGCTCATGGGCCACAGCACCTTCAGAGGTACACCTGCTCCTGTGTGGCCTTAAGCCACAATCCCTTAAACTGTGATCCTGCTCCAACACATCCGTGCCCATGGCTGGAATCCCTCTGCAGATGTTCAAGCTCTGTTTTGGGCTTATTCATGGTCACACGCTTTGAGGTGCTCCAGCATGACCTCAGGCACAACCACTGGTGCTTCAAGGAGACTTCTCTACAGCTACAGATGCTTTGTGACATGGCTTCTTCTGCAGCAGTATGGACTTACCCTTTGGATATGGACCTTCTTCTGCTGCAGTATGGATTTATCCTTGGGATATGGACCTTTTTCTGCTGCAGTATAGACTTATCCTTGGTCCACAAGCCCTTAGGCATATACCTGCTGTGGCACATAACCACAGCACAGGTATCTTCAGATATAGTCCATGCTCTGGCATGGACTTATCCATGGCCACAGATGCTTTAGGGTGTCCTGCTTGCACATGAAGCCACCCATAGGTCACAGCCCCTTCAACTTGAATTCACACTGAAGATTCAGCCTGTTGTCTACAGGCACACAGGAATAGCAGCAGAGGTTAAGAGAAGCATTGCACTCTCAATGTCAAGCATAGAAGCCAAGCAATTCGTAGCTGAACAGCAATAACAGCTAGGAATTTGATCTAGGACTTTCCAATCAAATCTGTCATTATCTCAAACACTTTGAGTCCCATGTTAGGTGTCAAAAGGACTGTCATGGTTTAATCTCAGCCAGCAACCAAGTACCATGCAGCTGCTCACTCCCCCTTCACCAGCAAGATATGGGAGAAAATTTGAAAAGTAAAAGAGGGACTTTATGCATAGAGATAAAAACAGTTTAATAGGCAAAGGAAAAGTTGCAAGTGTAAGCAAAGCAAAATAAGGAGTTCATTCACCACTTCCTGTGAGTAGGCTTTCCTTTCTAGGAAAGCAGAGCTCCATTATGCTTAGTGATGGCTTGGGAAGAAAATATCATCTCTCTAAACAACTACACATCGTTCTTCCTCTCCCAGCTCTTTAGTGTTGATCATGACGTCATAGGGCATGGAATTTCCCTGTGGTCAGTTTGGATCAGCTGTTTCGTGTCCCATCCCAGCTTCTTGTGCATCCCCAGCCTCTTTGATGCTGAGGTGGGGTGAGAAGCAGAAAAGCCTTGACTCTGTGTCAGCACTGTGAAACAGCAACAAAAACACTGTTTTCAGAACAAACGCAAAACACAGTTGTGTGCTAGCTACTTGAAGAAAATTACCTCTACTCCAGACTAAACCAGCACACACATACTTTCCCATTCTTACATTTTCTAATCCTTGTCACTAATCTCCAATTATGCAAACTCTAGAAACCCTAATGTAATATTTTGTGAATAATTGAATGAATTCAGATGCAACTGAAGCATTAAGCAGTCATGTCTCGTATAAGAACAATTTTGATCAAATAAAATCAACTAAAGTTTGATCCATATTACTTTTGAACAGTCAAATAAATGTATATTTTAAAAAACAAGACTCTATGGCTGAAGTGTTTAAAACTGCTTACTAAATCATCAGTAGGTATTAATGAAAAAGTGACAGTTACTGTATAAATCTATGATATTATCAGCTTCAGGTGAAACAGATCAATTATAATAATAACAAATTTAACTTATTTAACTGTATACAAAACAATAAGTAATTAGGAACATATTCAATATCTTTCTCAACTGTATACTATAAAGGAACATATTCTTAATTATTCCCAGAAAAATGTTCACTGATGAAACTGAGAAGGAAGCTATATTTTTCAGTCATAATTCCTGTTATCCCTGAGAGAAATAGAACCCATTCTGTATATTTCAAAGGAAGTTGCTTTGTGCCACCAATTTATTTGAGTCTCATGGGCTCTGGGCATAAATTAAATGTTCTAAAGTAGACAGACAATTAAAGAAAGAATTTTTAAAAATTGACTAAAATATTAAAATTGTTTGTAGGAATAACAATTATGTTTTGCTTAATACTGCAAAAATTATACCTGCCAATATTTTTGCTTTATAAAACACTAACAATAAATAATTGGGTCTAGGTCAAAGGTCTTTCCTTACACAGTATCAAGTGTGTCTGCATAACAGGTTGCTAGCATAAAATATCAACAAAAATTAGAATAAAGTTAAAGCTACTTAGCTGTAGTTTCTCATGTGGAAGACAACGTATCTGTCTATGTGCAATTTCAGTAAATCGTTCTTTCCTGCTTAGCAGCTTCAGGATTTTTTTTTCTTTTTCTTTTTCTTTTTCTTTTTCTTTTTCTTTTTCTTTTTCTTTTTCTTTTTACATGTTTACTAGATTTGGGGGCTTTTTTGGTGTTCATTTTGTTAATGAAGCCATATATGCATGATTACTTTTCTTGACATTTAGTACCATTAAGGTCAGAAAAGCTTAAAAGTGAGATTTTCAGTAGGACATTTGGCTTACACACATTGTTTCTTTTTATTTCCTGATCTTAGATGTTATATTGTTATGTTAAGGTATGCTATGGTTAATGATACCTTGCTCACCTGTTCTATTAGCTCAGTCTTTTCACAGATCTAACAAAAATTTATGCATATCTAAAGATACTTCATCTTAATGAGACAATCTGATAACTACCAAAATTTCTCATTGTTCTCCTACCACTGATTACTAAAGTGCTGCTAAGCAAAACTAAATGTTATATATAGATTATAGTGAAACGATAGTACTAGACATTGCATGCAATAAATTATGAGGTTTAGAAAATGAAGAATATGCTGAGACCTAAACTGAACATGAACAATACCTAATACACTTATTCCTTGACATCTATTTTTTATAATTACAATGGGTGATTTTAACATTGCTACAACATTAATTTGCTGAAGGCATTGCACAAACTTGCACAGCTTTAGCTCATGAAAAGTATAAAACTGAGAATCTAGTCCTTAAACCAAAACTAAAAAGGAAGGCTTTCAGAAGGACTAATTCTCCTTAACACAATGTCCAAATGATCAGCTAAATCATATTAACCTTAAAAAACAAACAAAAAAAACCCCCAACCATATAAAAAAGTATCTGCTGGTAGTGCTGGGTCAATATGGCCCTCATAATCTAGAGAATATAAAATTTATGTGAGGTTTCTTTCTCTGAGTTTGGCAATAGTATTAATTCTTATGCTTCTGTTCTTGTACCATGTCAAAGTTATTTATATGTGCATTGTGAAGAGTTCCTGCTTTAGCATCTAGCTTTTGAGTGCTTTGTCAATGAGAAAGAATAAACAATCAAACAAAACTCTTACACAAAAAATCTTTATTGGTTTTTTCTGAATTTATTATTTTATGGAGACTAAGGCATTAAAACTAAAAGATATTAATGTTATTAAGTGCTTTTGAAAACCAGTAGAATAAGGAAATTACCACAGGTTGTCCAATATCACTGTATCTATGTATTTGCATACAGATATATATGTGTATTACATTTTGAGTTGTTAATAACCTATTTTCCATTGACATTATAGAATACATGATAGACTGGAAATGATAAACTGAATTTCCATCTTCAGAAAGAAGACTGCAAAGCTAAACATCTACAAATCACTTGCATATACTTGTTTGCCCAATGAAGCTTAATTCAATTATTTTTTTGATAACATGTCATGAATGGAACTGTAGCAGTTGTGCTCCCATTGTGCATGATTTTGACAGGCACATATTATGTTTCAGGGGACATTTAATGATATTTATTATGCAACTCATATGCTCAAAATGGTTAACACCACATTTTAAAGTGGATAATATTTTTTAAAAAATTATTAGGGAAGAGCTAAAAATTGGGAATATAACTACAGTTTGAAACAGAATTGAAGCATGAAAAAGACCAATAATGTATAAAAATATATTTTCCAGTTTGCTTAATGGGGAACAAATATGCAGTATGGTTATATTTAAATTTGGGGTGTTGCTTTATCATAACACCACAAAATTATTTAATTGCTCTTACTAACAGCAGTTTACTTGTTAAAGCTTTCTTATTTCTGAAAACTAATTGCCATTGCACAGATAGGTGGAGGAGAAATAGTGAAATAGCAAACTGAGCTGACAGCACAGATCATCTTGGACTCACCTTCGCTGAGTACTGGAGACCTGAGATCTATCACCAGTATTGTCTCAGAAATGCTGTTCAGAGTTCAGACGGATAATACACCATATTAAATTGTTACAGCTATATAAAAACATTGACTGCAACTATAGTCTTTTCCAATAACTTTAATATGTGCTTCAGTAGATTCCTTTAAAATAAAAATTTAAAAAATTTAGAAACACAAATTTTTCATTATAAAAGTGTAGTGTTTTTTTTCAATATCCCCAGAATATTTAGAATAGTCTGTTTAAATTGTGAGCAATTAATTGAAAAATGCAGAATTAATTAGTGGTGCTAACAGTATCCATAGAGAAGGACTATGGACGTGCCTAAAGCGAGAACTATGGCTTGGTTACAAAACTAGGTTAATGAGGAAATCAGCATTGAATAGCATAGTATGACCTTTTGTGGGAAAGGTGTATCTTGCTCTTTGTGCTGCATACTTGTCTGGAAGCACATATGTTATTCCACCTTATGTGAGCTTTGAGGAAAGTATGTGGAAAGATGATAGCACAGTGGTTTAGTTCCTGGACTACATTTCTTCTGTAATCTTTTGCCTTGTAAAAAGAAAAGTTCTCAGTTTTACAAGGTCAGCAAATACACTCAAGTTCGGAAAAAAATTCATGTTACAATATATATCAGTAAAAAATATGAAAGTTTAATATTCAATATATAGGAACTTTGTGAATATATTATGAACTTTCTCAAACTGATACACTGTGTAATTAAAATAAAAAAGGAATTCTGTCTTTATTTGAAACCTCACCATTCAACAACTCCTGGCAATACTGTTTATGATAACCATTAAAAAAGTAATCAATTTTACCTCACTCTGGGGTAAAAAAAAAATAATTTGCTGCCTTATTAAGTTGTAAAATGTGTAAGCATCCTGACTACACTTTGCATGAAGGTTCAAATATTTGTATAAAGCTTTGTATGTGCATTCAAACACACACACAAACATTTCCAGAATTTGTATTTTGACTTTAAATGAGCAGATTTTTTTTAGTTCAATATTTCTGCTAAAACAGTATTTCAGTGGGAATACACAGATATTTGGGTGAAAAAAAAAAAAAGCCTTTCAAAAGCCTTTCAAATATTATTGTAATTCATTTTGTATGAGCCTGCATTTCTGTTTTTGTTAGCTGAGTTGTTTTCATAAAGAAATAGTTTTCAGCAGTTTTCAGTTATATATATTTCCAAATAATGTCAAAATACTGTGGAAAGGGTAGGTGTCCATTGTGTTTTAACTGTAATTGAATATATGTGTTGTGGAGTAATATCAATTTACTTAGATTAATAGAGATTTTTTTTTTTGTTATTTTACAGGACTATGTATTTTTATTAAAATATTTGCCTATGGTTCTTAATGTTTTCTCTATAACTAGTTTGGATTGAGCTCTGGCAACTGTGTTTAACTTGTCGATGAAATTATTATGACACTAATTTCTTACAATGGTGTAAAGTATAGGTGCTCTAACCTAGAATTCAAAAAATAGAATTATAACATACCTATCTTCTGCAGTCCACTAGAATCTTCCAACTGAAATTAAGTCTATTGTAGAGAATCTAATAATGTTCAAGCAATATGGTAGTGTATGGTACAATTATAGAACATATATACATTAATATTAGTACTCTTGGGACATCAGACTTTCAATTTTCTGTGTCAATGATCTTTTTTCATTAATTGAAAAATAAACTTCCCCCTCACAAAAGAAAACCCAATAAAAAATAAAACCAAAACCAATCGAGACAAAAATCACTCAAAAATCCCCAAACAAAAACACACACCCCTTTTCTCCTTTAGAAGACAATAAAATTTAAACATTAATTTTCCTTTTTTAATGTATATTCTTATTGCCGCTTTCAGAGAAAGAGAATAGCAATATTTGTCTAAACCAACAATCAAATAATAGGCTCTTGACACTTGAATAAGAGGTACTTGACTTGTATAACTGCTGCCAGACTATAAAACAGATTTAGACCTTGAGCTTTTATGTATTTAAGCACATGCTTATAGTCCATTAATTTCATTAGTGCTACGTCTGCAAGACAACACCATAAAATTTAATTGCACTTCATCCAGCCTTAAGAATAGTAAATTTTCTTCTGTCCTTTGAATTCTTTAAGTCTATTCAGTCTAACCTTAAGGAAAGTGATTATTGCAGCAATTTTTCAATGTAGCTGACATAGATAATGCTACATCAAAGAATACCACCCAAAATATAAATAGTAGGATTTTTTTTTTTTTCCATGAGAAGCATTGAATTGAGATACATTGTCTTTGAACAAAGTTATAATCCAGTTATGTCTCCTCCTATGTCAGGGATATTGGACTAAATGATCTTTAGAGGCCCCTTCCAACCCAAACCTTTCTATGATTCTATCATAAATAGTACAGGCAGTTAGAAAAAGAAAATTATTTCTTTTTCTTGTGGTTAGAGAGAGAGGAAAACCAGTAAAATTTCTGGATGCAGAATACTCACGTAAAAACTTATCAGGGTAATTAATGACACTGCCAACAAAATACCTGTCCTGGTTAAAAAGTGCTTTCTGTTCCTCATTAACCAAATGACTTTTAGGTTATGCATCATATCTCTGACAGTAAAGCCACTTTAATGGTTAATTGCTTAAATAAATACATAATTAATGGCTGTTAATGGCTTTATGAATAAACATAGAAATAATACTGTAGCAACATGGTCAGATTGTCTTGTTAGGCAGAATGTAGTTAGTATATGAAATATATGTTGTTTGTTTTTGTTGTTCCTTTTAACTATAATAAATAAATTATTATTTTCTTTATATGTTATTTAGTCCTAGGAACTACAAGAATGCTTTATAACAACCTTAAAAATGTGCGTTCTAAACATAAAGAGTTAAGGTATGACCACTACAAGAAATAAACAAAACAAGCATGTTATTGAATTGATGCAAAGCATTGTCATCATGGCATATAATATCATTTGTAGTTTGATGAGTCCTGAATGTTGTAACAATATTGACTGGGAAACAAAGATATTATAGCACTGGCATAACATTTTCTTAATTTATTTTCCTTTCTATTTTATTCTGAATTTAATTTCCTCTTCCTTCTGTTAACTCTCTTTATAGAGGAAGTGGTACTGAAGGAGTAAAAAATGGGATGAAATCCTGAGTTTCTTGAATTAAGGAGGTTTTGCAATGGGTTTAATGGGATTTGTGCAAGGCAAAATGTGTGCCATAATTTTACCTGTTGTAATTATTTAAGATCTCTCTGTGTGTTACAGCTGGTTGAAGACAGGAGAAATATGCATATTTTCAACTTATTTTATGTGTCTAATTATCTTTTACCCTAAAAAGTTCTTCATTGGAAGGGCACATTAGCTGCTATCAGCCAGGCTTTTACTTCTAGGAAGAGTTCAATAAAAAATTCTGATAAATGAATTTCCATCTTTTATAAACAAATAAACCAATCCGTTCCTTAATGAAAACCTCAAGTTTACTGAAAGCTGAAATACTAAATGAGGTAAAATAAAACTGCTCATGTTCTAATACTGAAATATTATATATTCATGCTGAACATTAAATGAAATATTAACACTTTAGAGTGATGGGAAACTTACCATTAAGTTAGAGAGATTAAAGTATAAGATTTAATTAGATCTAAACTGAGAAAAATTTCAAATACAGGAATTAGCATCCATGATTTCTCGTTTCTCACGGTTTAGCACTTTTAGCTGTCAGTGTGAGAAGGAATAATCTGGTCTGATCTCTGGTAAAAAAAATTAAAAATGGTTTTTAACATATATTTTCTTCAAGATTAGAATTTTTAGTTTAAAGCACACTTCATCTGAAATTGAAGATTAACAGTTGTGGAAAACATCACATTATTACTCAGATTGTTTGCTTAATTATGATAATTTTTAATAGAATGTTTATTTTGAATGTGAATTTGTCTCATTTCCATATCCTCAAAAAATTCTCAATCAATAAAAGAGGTCACAAACTGAACTATATAAAATCGACTGACATCAAGTCACTCTTAAATCTCTTCTTAATAAATAGGGACCAAACTATTAAAGTTCTTACAAGTAGTGTGATCTCTTCAGCAGTTGAATATTTATTGGCAGTTATTTCTGGATACTTTGCAAGTGGTTTTTTTGTTCTTTGGGTTTTCATTTTCTTTTTTTTTTTTAAGGATTAATCATTAAAGATTGAGAGTTTTCAATACTAAGTAACATTTATCGAAGCTATCTAATATATCTAATACTATAACATAGTAAGATAAGATCTATCATGGCTTTTAAAGGCAAAAATAAAGCAGAAGAAAATGCCACAGTGACAGAGAGAAAGCAAAGTTCCAGATTTAATAGGTAAGAGTGTTTTAACGTGAAGGACTTTCAAATTATTTTGAGCAAGGGAAAGGTGAGATTATGCTATTAATGGAAAAGGCTAGCAGCTAGAAATTTGGAATCTAATAGATGGCTCTAGGTGAGACAACTGCTAGAACAAATGTACTCTGGCTGTAGTTTGATTAGACACGGTAACAACCTTATTGGCTCAAGAATACCAAGGGTGCCAGATAAATCTACAAGCAATTAGGTAACTAAAATCAGTGATCTCCACTAAAACTTTCATGTTATTTTGTATTTTGTCTAAGGACTGACCAGCTGTAATAACGTTTGTATTATAGCCATCCCATTGAATTTCACTCGTGGCTTTTTGATGGTCCCTACTCCTTGCTCTGTCAAACTGCTATACTGTGTCAGAGCCTTGCAGATGGAAAATCACATGAAGAGCAGCTGAGGTCCCTTGGTCTGTTCACTCTGGAGGAGGCTGAGGGGAGAGCCCATTGCAGTCACAGCTTCCTCATGAGGGGAAGAGGAGGGGCAGGCACTGATCT
>JANRMJ010000088.1:50900371-50915438 GCA_025584955.1 Alethe diademata
CCCCGCCAGCCCTCCCTCAGTTTTTCTCAGCTCTTTGGCATTTGTGATAAGCTTAAGAGAGCATAAAATATTTTTAACTGCTCATAACAGACTAAAAGAGAAATAAATCTGATCTGAAAGATCTGTTATATGAAGGTGTCCTACTTTGGATTAAAAGCCTCTTTCCACATATTAGCTTTGGGATAGGAACTAAACTGTGGAGACATTAAACTGAGTCATATTTGTATCACTCTGGTCTACAGTAAGATCAAATCCCATTACAGAATTTACTTAAGAATGTATTTATTTATTACTTAATTCTGGGAATAAAACAGACAAATGAATATTTTTTAACAAGTTAATAAAGAGTCAGTTAAAACTTAGGAATGAAACGGAGGATTATATTCATCAAACATGCCTGATGTTTGCTTAAAGTAGAGTTAGAATTCTACATAAGATTATGATAACAGTAGGAAAACAAATGGAAGAGAGTTACTGAAAATGCAGAAATAATTGTATCTCAGGTAAATTCTGCAATGATTAATTGGTCAACAAGACATCATTAAGTGAAGCAGTATCATGCAAAATTCCGGTATTCTTGTTCTGCTGTGGCTATGCACTTTTGACCATTATTCTGATCTCAGTAGGTCCTTGGCTTCACCTGCTAGACATAGTCCATGAGTTTATTCCACAATGCTTATAATTCTACATCAGCAAGAAGGCAAGAATTAATTGTAATGTATAACGCACAGGTAGGTTTACCTGACCCCATAATGCCTAAATTAGAACCTGAAACTCACAATAGAGTATAAGAAAGATACAAAACAATAGTTCCCTATGTAAAGAACACTTTAATATCTCAGTTCAATTATCATAACTGAGTATTCATCCACAAATCAGTTCTGTAGTCTGTTCTCAATTGGCTTTCAAACCGTGATGGAATTCCAGTGCTATGTATTTTATGGTGCTCTACTCGTTGAAATATTTGTCCAAGTAGATGCTAAAGCCAGAGATGTCTCAAATTTATGTCCCCATGAACGCATACTCTGCACCATTCAAACAGCCATGAGTATGTCAGTTTTAAAGGTGGACATTACTGAATATAGGTGCTTGCAGTTCTCTAAGCTTAGGAAAAAAGTAATAGTCTAGGATTTTAAACATTTCCACAGCTTGTCTGTTTATAGGTATGCTTTTGTTTATGTTTACTTCAGATTTTTATCTGTGAGTCTGAAGTCCAACCATAAAATGCCCTGTACCCATAACAGAGCTGTTTGAAAAAAAATGGAAATGTTATGCTAACTGATGCAGTTTTGCTGACATCAAAGATTCATGAATTTACTGTTTAAATTTCATGTAAGTATTTGGGTTCACACGAGCACCAATTTTTAACTGTGAAAGCTTGGCTCACCAATCTCTTTCTAGCTGGCTTAGAAAACTGGAGTTTCTTTCAACCAAAAAGACCCTCAGAGTTGTCTTTTCTCCAAGACAACTGAGTGTCTCAGTTGTCAGATAATGTGATATGTCAGAACATTTTTTCTCATTTAGTAATTAAAGAATTGGACTTTTATATTACTATATCCTATTCACCTAGCAAAATTATTTCAATTTTACAGTAATTTCTACAATCTAATAAACAACCTAAACATACTATGTCAATTAGCTTGTCTACCCACTTGACATCAAACAGATGCTTAAGTGTTTTGCTGGCTCTTGCTATGAATGACTACATAAGGTACAGTCAGGGAAGAACCATTTGTTTCTCAGACTTGTTTTCTGAAAGATTTCCCTGAGATATGCTCTCTGTGCAACATGATTTGAGTTTGAAGGACGATTAAACCACAAAACAAGGTATACTGCTTTTCTAACATGCAGTGCAAGCTTTCTTTAAAATGGCAATATATTACCATGCTACTGAAAGAAGATCCTTGCTGGTACTGGCTTAGAGACTTGTCTTGATTTGTAATGTCTTCTGAGTCTCTGGCACTAAATCTGGCTTAGTGTTGAGATGCCTAGTCATTTAAAGCAACCTCTTTTATGTCAGTGCACATATGCTTGGCTTCTGATGAAATATATTTTTGAATATATATTTCTTTTCCAAGACATCTTCCACTTGAAATATTTGGCAGCTACCTATTTCATTTGGAGGTAAAACAATTGATGCAATATTAACATATTTAAGGGAGTGAATGAGTAGTTTTTCCTTCCTGTGTCTTAGACTGATATCAGCAATCCAGTCTCTTCAGAAAATTTCCATTTTTAAATCCTGATATTCAGCTGTTTAATTTGGATCTGTCTTAGTATTCCAGGATTTCCTTGATTTCCTAAAACAAAATTGGGGCATGTTACATATGTTCTGATTTTTTTAATTTATTTTTTTTCTGACAACCCTGTGAATAAAACTTGTAATATTGCAGAAGATCAAAGAATATATTCATGCTCTAATGTTTCAACAAAAATGGCATTTGGTCAAATGTTCTTGCAGAGAATGTTAAAAGGAAATTGATCAAGATAAAAAGCTTCAAAATATGGTAAAAAGGAAAAAGACTAGTTCATTTGAAGTTTGCATACCTAAAGAAATCTTACTTAGAATTTACTTATTACACAAATAAAGACCATTTATTACTTTAGCAAAGTGACTACTGTCAAAACAAACCAACAACTTTTCTTATATGAAGTGAAATGTTTTATTCTAAAACAGGTAAAGACAATTAAATATATGAAAAAACAATAAAAAGTCATAAGTTTCAGAAAAATCCTGACTATCTAGATGTAAGTCTAATTCACTTCAGATGTAAGTTGAAAGGATGAAGGAATTTGCTAGTACAGAACTCATCAATGTTGGAATAATATTTACTTTGACTATACCAGACACTGCATGCTAAAATAAATAAATTATTATAAAACAGACATTGCAGTAAAGACTTCAGGAAATCTTAATTTAAAAATAAAACTTTCCTAACTCAAACAATTCACACTCGGATGAGTTGTTACATAAGAGTTCATGCTTAGTCATATTTTATTAACTAAACTTTATGAACCATCTGTGCAATGTTCTTTGCAAACATTAAAGTAAAATAAACAATTACTTATATGTTGGTTCATAGTGTTAGCGTGCATTTATAGTACAAAAGGGAAGCATTAATATATTATATAGGAATAGAGGTACTGTAGCTATCAAGAAATAGGCAAGCTATAATTTTTTAATAGATGGACAGATGAATAGAAAAGCACTGTTGAAAAAAACACTCCAAAACTTCTCATCAATTTTCAACACTTTAACTCCAACTTCCCATTTCTTAATATTTTTCCTGTAAAGCCTAAATCTTATGTAATTCAGTTATGTGTACAGTACCTGCATATTCCTCATGCCTTTTAGATTGTCTATCAGCAAATATAAAGGGAGGAAAAAATTATATTGAGAAAATTAAGCCTATTTCTGAGAAGCAAAATGAAACTTTGATAAAATCTTTATACTGAGCCTAGTTTAGCTACAGAAATACCTCATTAGACACTTTTCTACAGTCACAACTACTTTTAAAAGCTTATTTTCCATGAATCTTTGTGATGTTCAGATGGTGGATTTTTTCACATCCTTAAAAAAATTTAGGACCAGGAAAAGTTATTGACATTTGGATCTTATTAAATCTAGACTTTATACAACACCTAGCTGTGGAAAAATTGATATTTTCTTAAGTCATATTCTGTGACAGCCATTTTGAAGACAATAACAAAAACTCCTTATCAAAATTAAAACAGGGGGAAGACAACTGGTGAAAATGCTGAATATTGATAAATACAGCTAAAAATTATCTGCACAGACAGAATAAATCATTGTAGTAACTTTCCTTGCCTTATAAAGTCTTCAGTCTGCAATGAAATATCTCACAATTTGTGCCTATATGTCAAGTTCATTAATTATTAAAAGTTGGGGTGATGATTACAGCTATTAAATCAAAGTGTTAGTAAAGTCTCCACCTGGTGTTGAGGTTTGAGCTTCACTGGTTCCATCAGCACTTGAACTGTTGAAGCTCTTTCCTTAGTCTGTCCTCAGCATCCTTGAGAGATCCTTGCCACAGAACAGCCTGAGTCTGGATGCTCACATGGTTTGGGCTGCTCCCAGACAACATCCAGTCACAAATTTCCAGTATTTTCTTTGAATGTTAACACTTCCACATTTCAACTAGCACTGTTGCTCCGTCAGTTTCAGAAAATATCAGTCTGGGTAATAGTTCAGCCACAGTCCAAACCAGTATTAATTTTCAGCAGTATTGTTCCACCACTGTAAGGCACTGATATTCAAAGTCTTATCATCTTAACTTACATTAAGGCAGACAGAGGGGCTAATGGCATGGAACTGGCTAAGTGGTGTGTGGATGGGCTAGAAGTTGTGTTAAGTTTCACACTCAGAAAGAGGAGTGGTAAATGTCAGGTGCACAAGATTCACTTTTGTGCTTGGAGTAAGATACTTCCCTCATTCTGGACATTCTGTTTTCACCTCCCAGACTGAGTCCACCTTGGCCTTTCTCTGCATGGCTTTGTCCTCAGTACTGTGAGAGAATACAATGCCAAAGTGGCAGATTTTTTCTGATGATACTGTTCCTGCCTTTTCAGAAGTCACTATTGGCTCAAGATGTTTACTACCAAAGGAGGGATGAACTTTCTTTTAAAGATGATTGACAATATCAATGAAATAACACACAACTTATTCTAAGGTAAATTTCTATTTTGAAAACCTTGGTCACCCCATAGTCAATCATTTATTATAGAATAAATAATTACTTAATTATTTATTATTCTCCTAGTATACATTCTATTTTTTATGATAAACATATGCAAGCAATATAGACATTTTAGAACAATTGGAATTGCATGTATACAACTGACTGATTAATTACATAACCAGTGAAAAGAGGTGAAGATATCAGTCATCATATTTTATATTTTATTCATGCAAAACAGAAAGAGATTTCATTTTTAGTTAGTTTGTTTTTTAATACTTCTTAAAAAAAATTAAAAGAAGCAAAGAAACTAAGGAGAAAGAGACAATGGAGCTTCTGTTATTACTCAGCAAGAAACATGTACAGTCATGATAGAGGCAAAGTTATTGTACAGAGACAAGTTATTTCAGAGTCACCTTTTGGCTGTCTGAATATTTAAGAATTCCATGAAAGTGGTATCAATTCTCATAGTGGGAGATTGAATTGATGTTATTTCATGAGAGAAAGAAGGTGTTGTAGAAGTTTAATCTTTGGTTTTATGCTCAGAATTTTCTTATGGATAAAGGAGGAAGAAAGAAGCATATAAAGACAAGAATTTAAAATTAGTATTCTTGAAAACTTATTGATTGACTTGCAGAATTACTATTAGTCAAGATGCATCTGATACAGAAAAAAAAAAGAAATAAAAACAAAGCAAAGGAAAGAACACTATTCTTATAGACAAAATATTTTAATAATATTAATAATGCCACAGTTAAAATTGTTATGTATATCCTATAAAATAACTCTGCCTTTATCTGGTATTATGGTCAGCCTTCCCCAGCCTCTCTGAGGTGCAGAATAACAAGGCTCACCACCAGGCACATCAAGACAAGGCAGAGCAATCCTGGCAAATCTTCATCCTGAGGCCTTGCAATCTCAATGCACCACTTGTGGCCTGTAGCAAGCAGTGGCAATATTAATAAATAAATGAAATGCAATACACACAAAATAAATACAACAGCTTGGGAACAGAATAGCAGTTTTCAAACGTGCATGTAGATGATCAACTGTTCATTTTCTTCAGCATGTTTTCCCTTCTGCAATTCTTATCACATACAGAATGCAAACCCTCTCCTGCTCCCTTCTTTTAAGGAATAAACGGTTTGGGAAAAAATTAAAATAAGAACCAGAAACACTCAGTAGAAGAGTGCATAAACAATATGATGTATCACTGAGGATTATATAACTTTTCGTCTTCTGATTCAGTAATAGCTCTTGCCAAATCTTCAATAATTCTGACAGTGTTTGGTTTTGTTTTTTTCAATTAAAGAAGTCAAGTGTTTTTCAGCTTCTAATTTTTGTAATTAATACATCAATATGGAATTCAACAGAAAATCAAGCATATTCTTGCCAAGCAAGTAACAAGAGTCTATTTTGTGTTTTATATGCTTTAGAGAACAAAATCATGTTTTGAATTCCCTAAAAAATTATATTTATAATGTTCATTATACAAATTGAACATTTCTTGCTGGGCTATTTTTCTATGGTTACCTACAGTTTCACATTATCTCAGCTTCAGATGGGAAATAATCCTGAATAAGGCTTGAAAATAATTTCCAGTTTCGTCCTAACTCCAGGCTCACTGAAACTATTGCATCTTTGTTAACTTTGATCAGCTTTGGAAAAACACTGCTGCTTCCCAAAACATTCCTTCAGAAATACTTTTAAAAAGAAGGTGTGAGGAAACCACAAAATTAAGAAAAAAACCAAAACCCATCAATCAATATTTTCTTAATTTCTCAGAAAATGTAAGATCAGAATTATCTGACAATTACCAAAGGGATTAATTATTTTGCTTTTACTTTTGAGTCTGCCCAGAAGACCAATTGACTGCTTTGGCATCTTAACCTGCTCCATGATTACTTTTCTTATTTATTTCCAAATGAAAATACATCTTTTTTGGAGAAAACAACAGTTCCATTCTCTTCATCTTCTTCAGAAGCTCTGATAAGATTCAGTGCTGAATGAATATTTTAGGTACGTTTTGTAAGCTATGGCATACATTTCCATTAGAGCAGCTGTTGAATTTTAATCCACTGATTAAAAAACGCAGGAGATTGCAGAAGAAAATTGTCAGTAATATTTCTACCTCATGCTTGAATAAAATTTTTGTAGGAATCATCCTCAAATATAACGCAGGTCTTAAAAAAGAAACATTAACAAGCTTCAATTAACATACTAATGAAATAAAAGCACTTGCAAGAGTTTTACCTGAGCATTGATGTCTGTTGAAGTTTTCTTGACAAAAATAAATGTAATGGCTGAATATTTCTTTCTATTGTTTTATTTATTTATCTTTAATATGGGTACTCTGAAAAGTCTGATATTTCATGTTCCTCAGCAGTAGGAGTTAAATGAGAAAAACAACCCTTCTACATCAAAAAAGTTTTACTCATTGCAAAATATAAATTATGACCCAACTTAACACTGAAATTGCATTCTAAGAGTATTCTTTCTTTTATTCCTCAGTAAGCTTCACAGTTTTAATTTTTAATTGACTATTATAATACAATATTTTCATTTTATTAATTTATTTATCACTGTTGATTGATATGATGATATTATTTCAAAGATATAAAAACTGAGTAGAATTCAACTCATCTTGCAGTTTTGCAAGTAATTTTTATAATTTTCAATTGAACTTAAAGAAATAATATCCCTGAATCTTTGCTTCAAGACAGCATACAGCATATTTCCTCTGAGTTGCAGAGAGTGATCAAAGGGAGAAGATTTAATTCAATTCAGTTGTAGTCCTAACAGACTTCATACCAAAATGCAGTGAAGAAGAAAACCAGCCTTTTGCCAAACAGCATCATGTCAGCTGAACCATAACAGGGAGTGCTCGGTGTAGTCATTTCTTGAACACTCCCAGGGATGGGTACTCCATCACTTGCCTGAGCAGCCCCCTCCAATGCCATTCCAATTTCAGTAAAGAAATTTTTCCTAATGTCAGACTTGGATCTCTCCGAATGCCGCTTAAGGCCATTTGCTCCTGTCCTGTTGCTGTGCAGACTTGCACCAAAACTAGCATTTTCACCTTTAAATCTGGTCATGGATTTGAAGTGAAAAAAGCACAAAGCATGTAAGATGTGGCTTTATATAAATTTTGAAGACTCAATATTTCCACTTTTACTTAAATATCAGTATAACTTTTTTGTCTGTATAGAAGCTCTTTACAGCTGCCTCTCTTTTCCATGGCTTTGTTTAACTGCAACTTGTCAGCCTTAGTAAGTTTTTTTCTCTCTTCTATTGCTACCTGATTTAAAGAGGAAGAATACATAAGTGGCAGCTTGTTTTACACTAATGTGCATATTCTAATAATGTAAATGTTGGTCTTGTGCTACATGTGAAGAAAGTAGGAGGACTTTGCTGGATATAGTTTTTTTTGCTAAAAACATGACATTGAAATATCATTTCAACAATGCATGCTTGAAGCATAAACCTACGGTCACAAGAATTTAATGTACTGCAAGTCAGTTTCTTACAGTAAACTTAAGTCAGACATTGCTCCTTTTCTTAATGATTTCTCACAAACATGGCATTTGCATCATATTCTTTTTTTCCTGGATTAAACTTTGAATTTATTGTTCAGAAAATAATCTAATAAATGATCATTTACAAAGGTATTTTTTTAAACCAGAGATTTGTGTTCTCTCTCATGTAAAAATCAGTACTGTATATAGAATCCTTCAATATGTTATCTTTTAATTACTGGATTTTCATACCAACTATTTAATTTAGCTCTTTTGCTTTTATATTTGAAAAAAACCACAAACTTTACCATTTTCAGGAAATCAGTGATAGTTTGATAAATTAATATTAATTATTAAGAAAAAGGAAATATAAATCAATCCAAAATGGCTGTATTCTGATTTTCATAACATACCATCCTCAGTCACAAGGCTTTAAAACAATTCAAAGATTTATGAAATAATCAATCTTCACTTGAATAAATTCAGTTGAGGCTTACGTCTAGTCAAGAGGAGAAGTGTAGAGCAAGAAAAATCTTTTCCAAGCAAGTGATAATTCTATTACTTATTGAGAAACTCAGTCTGTATTATCTTTTGTGAAGTGTTTTCTACAGTGCTTTTTAGGGAATTGAACCTTTGGAGATGAGGTTGGAGCTGTGAGTTGGACAGTCATTCTGTGATGAAGGCTGTATGGAACTTGTTTCTATGCTTCCTTTTTTCAGTACTAATGGGCTTCTCACTGCTTAACTGTGACATATGAACATCTACTCCTGAATATTTTAAAATTGTCCTAAGCGTCAGATGGAAATGCTTTCAATTATTTTTCACAGTTTTTCTGAAAGAAGTATCATGTGCCAATTACCTGGGAGAGTCTTTGGTTTGGAAGACCAAATTGTTTTCAGAGACACTAGACATTCAAACAGTGAAATATATTTATCTCACTTTGCCCCTGATTTATCCCTGTCCTTTTCTGAACATTTATATTCTTGTAATAATTTCCAGGTTTGATTAATTTAATTTTGTGCTTTTTAGAATTTAAATATTTAATCTGATGGTAGATGGTGTATGTGATAGGAGCTGCTTCAAACATATAAATCACTATTGCTTATTGTATGGTCATCCAATTGCTTTCAGAAAAGCTCTGTGTTAAAATTTTTCTAAAATATTGCTGGTTTTCATGCCTCAAAATGCCTTCATGCTTTGACCTAAACTGTTTTAAGATATAATCTTGTTATTTTTCTGTCCTATCACAGAGATTAAAATTGTTGACTATGAATAGAGAATTATTTTAAGGAGGTAAAGGAGAAAAGCCTGAGACATATAATTTTTTTCCATTTTGTCACTTCTTTCATATGCCCCTGAACACACTCTAAACAGGATAAAAAAAGTTTTATGTAACATACCAACATTTGGCGATGTTTCTCTTGTACCTTGACTTAGCTTACGATATGGTAAATATGATTGTGGGTTTTTTTCTAAAACATCTTAGATATTCTTTTTCCTATTTTTTCCCTTTTTATATCAGTAATGAACACTGGTGCACAATCTGTAACTAAGAAAATGATTTCTTACAGACAAGGTTTTATGCATGACACATTACCTTTTGTTAAGCATAAGTGCCACCTGAGTCTTGGAAAAATCTCTTTGTGTAACTCATTGTTGAGTAAGAGTAAAATGGCATGAAATTTCATCTGGCTTATGGAAATACAAAACGCCTCAAAGTTAAAAACTTTGTAGTATATATGTTTGTTCATCATTACAGGACTAGGGCAGTTCTTGTTTTTCATAAATGTTATTTCCAATGCCCTGTTTGGAATAAAGAAAGGGTTTGGAAATTACAGCAACTAAAAAAATCTTAGCATTTTTATAAGTTTACATACTTTTTTCAATTATTCCAAGATACTAATTGGATATTATTCTAATATTGTAATAGAAGTAGAATGAGCTACTCATAAATTATCCACTACATTGATCTAACATATTTGCTCTTTTGTAACAGTGATAGTATTTTGCATCTTATTTACATATGTACACAAAAATGCCAATCACTATACGTTTGTTACGCAAACTGAATCTTCTCATAAATATGAATATTTATGTTTTCAAATTTACTGTGAGAAAAGTCTTACACACTTTCAGACACACTTTCTTAGTAGATTTCACATCTTACACTTTCTTTAGGGCAATTAATCTGATTGAAATACTTCCAGATTTCTGCTTCTTCTTTGGAGGGGATACATTGCATCAAAAATTTTTTATGATTTGGGCATGCAGATGACCAGGTTGGAGTGACCAGTCTATAAAGTAGAACAGAACCATGAAATTTCTAAGCATCAGTAACTTGTATGTAGCCAATATTTAGTTTACGTTTTGGTTGAGTTTGGTTTTGTTTCATCAGGCTGTAAGGCAGGGTTGAATTTAATGGATTTTTTGCTTTAGTACTGATTGTGTTAACCAACACCAAAAGCCCTGTTTTTTGGGGAAGTTGTCAATGACATTGGCACTTTACTTGCAGGCATTGATTAAGGTCAAATACTTATAAAATTATATAATTGTATAGTTGTATAGGAACTGGGTGAGATTCATTATGACCTGATCCAAAATACTGAAACAATGTGCTAAATGAATATATATAGTTACAAAATGCCAATAAGTTCCATCAACTCTATATGCTTTGCTGATGTTTTCTCTTAATTTCTGCTTGGCAAATGACTGTTTGTTTGAATTCAGCATTATTTATCCATTTCCCTTTTTTTAATCATCTCTTTTCTCTAATACTACATGGAATCACAGAAAACCAGGAAATGTAGTATTTTATGTCCAAGCGTTAACTACCCATTGCTGTTGACTTCTTTAATGCTGTGTCTGGGAACTAACTGAAATGTCATATTCACTGATATCTACTAAATTTATCATCTATGGAACAGAAATAATTATACATATCCATTTTCAAAAATATTTTAAAATATGATGGTCTTTTTTCATTTGAATAAGCTTAGCTTGCTGATTCAGTGATATTGAAGTGCCTAAGACAAAATCTGAATAAGCTACTGTCAAATTTGAAATTCAGTTCAGGTCTGTAAGTCAGATCAAAGGTCACAAGTCAGTTTAGATTTTCTGTTCCCTTTTTTTTTTCATTTCTGATTCCTTTATAAAGGAATATTTTTGCCTCAACTACTTTTAGTCTTTTGACTCATAAAACATATAAGAAGCTGTTTACTGCAATACATGTAGATGGAGATGTTCATTTTTACTCTTTGACAATTTAGTTAAGCATAGCCACATTGCAATTCCCTTACTCTTTACTCCTTCTGTTCTGAAAGAGCTAATGATGATACAGTTTTAAAAGTCTAGAACTAGAGAATATGAAAACAGCAGGGAAAGAAGTTACAATACACAGGGAATATGGTAGATATACCATTTTTAAATACTCAAAACTTCCCAGGATTAGATTTTCATATTTATTAACAATTAGTTACTTGTGGCCATTAAAAATTATCTTTGGACACAGATATTCTATACAAGTTAAAATATGTAATGTTTTTTCCTCCAAATATGCTACATAGATTTTTAGATTTCTCACTAGGGAATTAGTAGAAATTTTAGTAACAATGAAAGGAAGATAACTGGGTATCAAGAATTCATTTAGAAATGTCTGTGGTTACTGCAAGTTGCATGATAAAATTTTGCATATACTGATGCTGTTCACTTTATAAATATAACATTTTCATTAACCCACTACACAGTTTTAAACCAACTAGAAAAGTAAGCCCTATAAAATAATCATAACATCTGAAGGATGGACAGCCATTGCTTGAGAATTATGATGATACTTCTAAAAATTTTAACCCTTTGTTGCTGTTAAATTAAGAATTTAAAATATAAGATTATGTTTCTTTTTATATTAACATGGAAGGTAATCATAGCTATCTCCCAGAAATCCTAATGTTTCTTCTTAAATTCAGTCTTGGATTAAGATGCCACATCCATTCTTCAGTGCTAGTTACTGAAACAGAGTTCTTGCATTTAAAGGAAGAGAGGCAATGTCTAACAGTTTTGGACAGCCACAGAAGATTTGAGATTTGATAACATATAAAATAAGACAATATTTTTCCCTTAGAGATCTCAAATTGGTTAAATAGTATGTGATTAGAGGTAATTTTTGGCTTTTAATAATGAAGATTATTTTTAAAAGCTTAAAGAAAGAAGCTGGACTCAGTTTTATATATTTGTCACTAGCTCAGGAAAATGCACTTGGTAATAAATAGGTAGCTGAGGAAGTCCCATTCTGTAGGGAAAACAATGCACCATTTCTAAAAATTTTGGAAATAATTTTGACTTACAAAATTATTAGAATATGTAAAGCAAGTTATATTTCAACGCTTCCAGCTAGAGAAATGAACACTCTTTCTTTTTCACTATTTGATGTCAGTTCCTATTAGTTCTAAACATAATGAACAGTGGTTTAGTATTTGGTGTGTTTATCCAGATTATGCTGTTATCTCTGTTTGGTGCTTTGCATAAGTTTTTTTGCTTTAATCTCTGGTGTAAAGATTGTGTGGTGTTTCAGATGCCAGTAGGGGCTAAATGCCATTCTTGGAAAGATATGCTTTTGAACTGTCAAGAAGACCATAATTGGCACTGAGAGTAAGTAGTTTTTATGTCAAGGTTGTCAAACCTATTTTGCTGCTAGCTCTTGGCTTGAATTCTACTTAATGCCAGATGGTATTGTTTTTTAAATGTTCTTGAATAGAGCAGATCATTAATTCCCCCTGGATTTTCTCAGACACCTTATATGATGAATTTTCCTGCCCACATGCCTCTGCAGTCTGTGGTAGTCTATGTTGTTTCTTCCTTTTAATTGTGCAGAAATCATGATTCATTCACACACTCTATATAAGCTATGCAATATAAATACACGTTCCTTTTTTTTTTTTTTTTTGAGGTTAACAGGTTAACATTGTGTTTTTCAACATGCTATTATTTGCAGGCATAGTTGGCATTATTGAGGCACCCAAAAGTGCACCTAATTGCCTTGATTGTTCCTAAAAGTCAGCTAGAAAAGATGTTTAGTGATATAAAATACTCTTGGTTTTGTGACTAGGCAGTTATCTTGCAGTGTGAGACATCTGGCACACACTGGGTGGGTGTTCTCAAGTCCCTTCAACCCAGGCCACTCGAGGCTGATTCTTCAATGCTCCACATATTGTACATTTGCACACTGTCTGCTGGATACCAGATTGCACTAACAAATTCCCAGGTTTAAGGCCTGTGAAAGGCCATCTTTGTTAGAAATGGTAGAAATCAGTAGCAATGTTTCCTTTGCCAAGAAGGCATGCAGTTCATGTTAATAAGAGGGCCCTGTGAGGTTGCCAAGGTAGGCACTGAATTACTTGTCACTGCTGGAGGAGCTTTCGATGATTAAAAGCTGCTTTCTCTTTTCCACTAAAAATTTGTGAAGCAGTAATGGAAATAACTCTGTCCTCTTCTGGGGGAACCAATCAAAGAAGCTGTTTCATTGCACCTAGTTAAAATAAATACCTGGCACCAGTATATCTTAATTTTTAGTCCAGTTTCTGTTAAGGGTGTTATATTTTATTAAACTTAAGGAAACCAAAGGTTCCAGGTACAAAATCAAGATGCTGGATATCACTGGGTTTGTGTAGACATGACTTTCTGGCTTTTGAATTATGGTTTCTGTTAAATATCTCATTATTTCTGTTTGAAATCGCAAAAACGCTAACAAAGATACTTGACAACAGTCTTGAGAGCACAGTGACTTAAGAACAGCTGTTTATTAGGAGTTTTTGTCAAGTGAGATTTAGTGGAAAGAATCTGAACATCTTGTGAAAGACATAAATGTTTTGTAGAATTTTGGGGTTTATTATTTTTAGGATTAAAATAAACATTTAAGCAGCACTTCAGAGTTTGGCTAGAGTTTAACCCAAGAAGGCGGAATCTACGAACTCTCAGAATACCTCTAAGAGTATGTTCTGCCATAAAAATACAGTCACACACTCAGTAAACAGATTTTTTTTTTTTTTGAGAGAGAGAGAGAAAGAAAGAGAGCAGCTTTTTCCTCATTCAGTTTTCTCCTTCAGATTCTCGTGTCAGGTAGGCAGTCACAGCCTTCAGAAAGGTTTTTCCCAGTTGTTCTTCAGAAATAAAACTGTGATTTGTTTCTTCCTATAAATTTAACCTTTCTGAGCTGTGCATTTCAAAATACACTTAAAATTTTAAAAATGGTGTCATGTCTGGGCAAGGTCAATGAATGTTGTAAAGTAAAATGTTAAAACTTTGAAGTGTGTGATGCAGAAGGGAAAAAAAACCCCAGTCTGCTCTGAAGCATGGGTGGTATCAGTTTTGAAGTGTTGCCATATCGAGTTCCACTATGTTGGTTCCAATTTAGGAAACAAATAAATTCCCCTCTTTTTTCCAACCTCTCAGCGTCTGTATTGATTGCCTCACATGAAATTGACAGTGTGCACAATTTTGTTTGTGCTTCTACAGGCTGGTTTTAGTTCGGTCATATCATTAAAGTCACAGAGAAACCTCCAAAGTTCTTTTCAATATAGCTTCATAACAAAGGACACTGATATTTCAGTTTCAAATATCATGGTATTTTGACAGGCAACTGTAAGGAAATCATACCTGTGGGTATTTTTCTACTATCTAGTTAAGTTTATTATTTCAATATTCCATTTCATCCCATCCCATTTGTGCTTGGTATACCAGAGAGAATCCTATTGTTTACAGTGAACATAAACTTAGTATCTATTATTCCTGGAGGAATTTTTTGTTTGTTTATTAAATTCTTTATGGATGACATTAGGACTTAAACAAAAGAGTATTCATTTG
>JANRMJ010000088.1:50915538-50926145 GCA_025584955.1 Alethe diademata
AAGTGTTGGGGGAAGAAGGTTAGGTTAACTCCTACAAATATTACACCAAAGTGACGCATTTACAAGCAAATATCTTTTGATTCTGACTGTAGAATTATCTTGCATTTGAATTCTATTAATTAAAAGCAAATAAACAAAAATATGAAGCCCCTGAAGGAATTAGAAAAGTTTTCTTTGATGGAAAAAAACCTTTTGCTAAAGCAGTATCAGAATAGTCATACATTTAAATTGTAAATGAAAAATCATATTAAAGTGTTTCTTGTGGACATCCATTTCAATCTCTCTAATAACATAAGCAGCTGAAATAGCCAACTGTCATCCCAGCATTTCCCGCTCCTCAGTCATGAGCTGTTTTGCATGCAGATACAAAGAATCTCTCAAATTTGTCCTAGAATTTCCAAAGTTGCTAGCCTTATTTGCTCTTTCATGAGACTGTGGTTTAGAAAATGTTGCAGTTGATTTCTCTTTATCAGACAAAAATATAATGATCCAAAAAGAGTAGATAGTTTTGCCATGATAAATTTCTTTTTATCTCAGTCAAGTAAAAAGTACTTTGAAATAAGAAAAAATGGATTTGGAAAATAGTGTCATAAATTTAGAATATTTCTAAGATTTATTATTCATGGTAACAATTTTTGTACACTAGACTATAAGCCCAAAAGATTACCACTGTTCATAAAAGTTTCACAACTGGGGCCTTGTTTGATGTCTTAGCAATGGAGTTGAGGGGAGGATGGTGGAAATGGCAGGGCTGCTGCTGAAAAACAACACTCTATCTGACTGGGAGGTAAAAAGGCACAAAATGTGTGGTTTACTATTGGGTTCTGGAGAGTAACTCATTATATCCTTTTAGGCAGATGGAGCTGATGTTTTGCCTTCCCCTGTCACTGTGTGTGCACCATTACTACCTTGTCTTTAGCATTAACCCCAAGATTCATCTTGTAAGATCCCTGGTCCAGAACAATAGCCTACAATTATGTATCCAAGCTCTGCCTTGAAATGTAAAGGTAACATAATGCTTACTTTCCTTGATATAACTAGCAAATAACTAGTATCCAGCAAAATCAGCTGTTGAGACAATGTGTAAGTTACTGCCATTGTAGAAGTACAGGAATGTGAACAAAGAGGGAAAATGAAAGTAATTAAAATAAGCACTGGGATAGATGCCATTAAAACTTGAGATCACCAATGCTTTTAAATAGTTGCAGTTTGGTTGTCTTGGAATACTTCACTCCTTAATTATATATTATTTCATACGAATCTGGAAAGTCATTCCTTTTTTCATATACTTGAAATATATTTGGGTTTTATTAATTCTGCTATAGGAAAACATATTCTTCTGGTAGGAATTCAGTCTTTATTCCACTAACACCGACCAGCAGGCTAACTTAGAGGTATATTTACTCTGGTATAGTAGAATACCAAACATCCTAAAAAATATATAAGTATTATTTTTAATTTTAATACTTCATGTGAGATGTTAAACAGATTTAATAAACCAATCATTCTGAATAATGCTTTCATATTCTAATGTTGTTGATTAATGACACAGAACATCAAAAAGATTTGGTAATGCATCAGTTTAATGTATTCTTGTAATGGAAGCTCTTATTCACTAGCATTATTTTTGTAGCATGTCTTGTTCTTTCAATAGCAGTCATTTAAACATGAAAAGTTCTTGTACTGCATTGCCTTAGGATATGGTTTTCTAAATAAATTATATCTAGTGTAGAGTAGTGAAGTATTGGGCCAATGGGGGTAAAATGCTTATGGAATATTGCCAAATTAAAATGGCAGAAGTTAAACCATCATTAGTACAGGATAAATTTAAAATACAATGCAACTGTTCATGTTTTAAAAATTAAATATGAAATTGAGAATTTCGGATATTAAAACTATTTTTTATTGTGTCTAGTTAAATGTTTTTCAGTAGCCTTCTGTACCCTTTTTTTAGCAGAACTGAAGTTATTCCAAACCCACTTCTACAAGGTTAAGCTTTGTGTGCTGGTTTTGGCTGGGGCAGTAAATTTTATTTGCAGTATCTCTTTTGGATTTATGCTGAACACAGTGTTGATAATATAGGGATGATTTTGGTATTGCTGAGCAGGGCTTACACAGACCCAAAGCCTTTTGTGCTTTTCACACGGCCACACTGGTGAGGGGAGTGGGAGTGCATAGGAGGTTGGGAGGAGACAGAGCCAGGACAGGTGACGCAAACTGACCCAGGGCATGTTCCAGACCAAATGAGATCATGCTTAGTGTATAAACTGGGGGAAGCAGGAGGAAGAGGGGGACATTTGAAGCAATGGCATTACTCTTCCCAAGGAACAGTTACATGTGGAGGGGCCCTGCCTGCTGGGGTTGACTGAGCACCTGCCTGTCCATGGAAGTGGAGAATGAATTCCTTGTTTTGTTTCGCTTGTGTGTGTGTGGCATTTGCTTTTCCTATTAAACTGTCTATATCTTAGCCCAGTAGTTTGCCAGCTCTCTCATACTCAAGAAAGTGTGATACACAAGTTTATACAATCTGCAAAGTGGATGGCAAGAGTTATAACTGTAGTCAAATGAAGAAATTACTATTTTTCCTAATCTTTTTCATTTTATGGGCAATCATGAAAAGACATAAAAGTCAGGTCCAGTCAGAGTGAAGGTCCATCAGGATACAGTTTTTTCATCTCTTTTCAGATTAAATGCTGAAGCATATTTCTTAGAAAGAATAAAAATAAAAGACACAATACTGAATTAAAAAAAAAACCATAATGATAACTGGCTTATCTAAATGCTTAAATAAACCCCTGATTATTTATTTGAGGAAAACTTTCTAATAAAAACAAAGGTTAATAATGGAATGTGCACACCAGCTTAAACCATAACAAAACAAATCACTGGGAACAGCTGCCTTATAGCCTGAAGACCTTCAATTAGGACTCCTCTGGGAGATATCAGAGACCCCGGTTTACATTGCTTTCATAAGTAATTAAAAAATGAGAATGGGAACTTGAACTACTAGATAAAATTCATTCTTTTTGGAATTAGTAAAATATTCAAGAAATAATATTAGGGCCTGAGGATCACTATATAGTGTTATAGCTGTCCTATGACTGTGTTCTATGTAAATGTAGACATGAACTGCCTTTTAAAGGAGAGTAACAGCACAGAGAAAATAAACTTGACCTTTTAAATTTAATAGCATAGACACAAAGAATGAACTAGGATGATATAGTAAGGTCTCCTCACAGTTCTTGAGAGAATCTGTATGCATATGCTTGCAGGTGAACTGTAAGTTAATAAAAAATCTATGTGTTTTCTGTTGGTTACTGTGCTTTTTTTCTATGCACATTTACCAGTGGTCTATGTATAGTTTAAATACTTGCTGTAGCTTTAAAAAGACCAAAAATTTTATTATTTTGATGAAGAACCTGAAGCACCGTAGACCATTCATTTTCGATTCAGAAATGAAAATTTGCCTGTTTGCCCATTTATTTAGTTTAGATCAGCATAATTTAGGAAGTAAGAGGAATTAATACCAAAGAAATCACTTACTCATCTCTCAAGGCTTTCAGCAACTTTCTAGTTTGTCTGCCTTTTAATTTTGAATTGTCACATTTTCCTCTTGAAAAGTCTAAGCTGGTTACTATAATATTTGACAATCTCAAAACTGTTTATACAGAAACTTTTCTGAGAGGATTATTGACTCTTATTGTTAAATATTTAAGCTTATTCCATGATACTTTTTTACAAATCACTATGGCACTTTTTTTCTTCTACAGACTTTATTCTTCAGTCTTATTTTGTTTGTGTTCACATTTTAGCTGTCTTTCAGTATGGATTTGTATTTCTCTGTCTTCCAACAGATTAGAGGAATTAGTTAGGACTCGCTCTTTAGATGCTAATTAACCACTTGTCTTGATGATGGCTCGATTGACAATTCCTGATTTGCCTATGTTCATTGATCACTCATACTCTATTCTTCTATTTTCTTCAAGTTTGTACTCTAGATAAAATGCAGAGTGATTTGTATAAAACTAATATGTCACTGCAAAAACATAACATTACCCTGATTATAAAACAGCAGTAAAAACTGAGGGCCTGTAACTCACCCAACTAAGTATGTTTGTATGGGGAAAACAAGAAATTAGTTTTAGGAGAATGTAATGTGTATAGAGATTTTCTGGAGTATTACCATAAAATTTTGAATTATAATAGGTAATTAAAACATGGTACAAGCCACGTATTGTTGGTGATATAAAAGAAAGAAGTAATGGCAATTATTCATGCCATGTACAAACATAAGAAAAAAATGAATATTTCATACAAACCTACAGAGAAGCATATTTGTAAATGTGAATAGACTGAGAGGAAAAGTTGGCAGCTTTTCAAATACCAATGATTAATATAAATTCACTGGTGTATTTGTTGGAATTTCTTTGGTTTTAGGGAAAATGTGCCATTAGAAAGAAGGAAATAATTTTGTAAACAGGTACACCTGAGGATGGGCAAAGAAGAAATGACAGGCTCAAATTCTTCTTGGGACATTTATCAAGAACTTTATAAGATTTATATTCATGACATACAGAAGTACCTCCTTGTGTGATAGTAACATAACGGAGAATTTAATTTTTGAACACAATATTTAATAATATTAACTGCCAGAAGCATGTAAGAAAAAGAAATTAAATTAAATAAAAGCCATATCATATTCTACCTGTGCTTTTGCAATTATATTGTCAAACTAATGTTTCCTTGCATGTAATTATTTTCACTTTGAATCAGAAGACTGAGATGTTACTAACTTTTTAGACAAAAGTCTATTTTTTCCATTTTCCATTTGTTTTTGCCTTTCTAGTTATTGTGAATATCTGCTGAATTAATGAAATAAAGTACTTAAAATATAATACCATATAAAAATTTGGGTGCTTTTTAAATGCACTTCTATTGTTACTATTTTTGCTTTTCTCTTGTTCTTGTTACATAGAAAATAATGAACAAAATCTAATTTTCCTTATATTTCTCTGATTCTCTCCCAAATACATAAGTAACGAATTATAAATGTCATGCTGTTTACTCACTACTACAGCATAATAAATCCACTTACAATCCTCTCAAACCCCAGTGATTTTAGCATTTGTGACAGTAATGATGTTAGTCATTGACCAGTAATTTAATCTTAGCATTTCAGTGTGAGATGGTAGACCATAGAAAACCAAAGAGCAATTTCTGGATCTCATCTATTTTTAGAACGGTTATTGAGCTGTCCAGAACTTGAAGTCTATTTATCTAATCAACTGTGAAGCAATTTCCAGTGCTTATTCCCAGATTCTGTTTTAATGAGAAACTTCAAATGTTGTTTATGTAGCATAGGAGAACTGCTGGAGAGGACAAGATTGCTTCTATCAGAGCATATGCATTTGAACATTAATAGTTCTACAAAGACTCATATAACAAGAATTGAAAAAGTCAGTACAGTAGACTTTGCATATCACTAAGAAATCCAGTCATCCTTTAGGAAATGCAGATTTTATAAAAGCTTATTTTCTTTTCCTCTTGAAAAAGTTCAATTATTTTTCCAACTCCAGAAAATATTTATTTTTCCTCCCGCATGCTAAGTCATCTTGGTCTATCTAGTAATAACTACTAGCAATTGAACACTAAGAAAACCTGTATTCATTTAATGAAGATTTTTTTCTAAATTTATTCATATTTAGGAAGAGACGTGCTAATGCTAGTTAGGTGATACATGATTATAGACTTAAAAGTCAAATTAGATAATTTATCTGAAGAAAAATAAACGAGGAAAATTTTTTTCAATCTTTTGTAAGATTTGTAGGTAACTTTGTGATGCCTGGGAACATATTTCTGCATGTTTTGAGATACTGAGGTCTGAATAAACCCTCAACCAAGCAAACAAACAATCCCAACCCCCAATATTTCAATGAGAGATATCAGCTTGTTTTATTTTGGCAAGGAATAATAATACATGGAAAATCAAGATATTTAAAGACATGCCTGGTGCAAAGGTGAAAATCAAAGTTGAAGAGTTAGCATCTCAATTGCCACTTCTTTAATATGAGAAGACTCTGCATTCTAGGCAACTTGAAAAGAAATAATGGATAAAAGTACAGAGAATTCAGAGACTACAGAGAATTCATCATAACTGTTTGTCTTCTCACAGCCAAATACTTGTGCTAGAATTTTACCATGTGAATGTAATATTCCAACAGCAATGTGCCACCTATGATCTTAGCCTGTCTTTTTCAGTGCTATGAAGTAATCAAACCTTAAACATTTCAATGGCTTAAACAGTTGTTAGAATTTTGGTTTTTGATGTATATCCACTGGAATGCAATCCCACTGAGGTTTACTGCACTGATACAGTTAACTTGTTCTTCCTCTTACCTTGATTTTAGACATTTTAAGAAGTCCTGGACAATTTAAAAGTGCTCCCAGTCCTGAGCAAGTTACATACTATGCTGTATTAAATACTTTCATCAGTTGATTTCAGAGACAGTTACAATACTTAAAATATCTAAAGAAACAGTAACTATTACCACAGATATTTCTGTACTCTTTGTATTGCAAGTACTTTTTGTCTTCTTGCAATGATGATTTCTTAGTCTGTATAGGTAAAGTGAACACAGGATAGAATATTTTGTAATTATTTTCGTGAAGATGAATATGCTGCTTAAGAACCTGTTTTCAGGGCAATGTAGCTGAAAAAAAAAAAGACCCTGAAAAACATTTAATAATAATATTAATATTAATAATAATAAAATACTATTTAATAGCAATATAAAACATATAAATGTGTATTCTGCAATTATTATAACTGCTGATTACATTCTCTTTCTCAAAAAGTACATTTCAGCATATGTGTTGCATTCTTTACTAATTACAGAGTAAGCAGCAGATACTTTCACACCTATCAGGACCAAAGATGGGTAGATTATGATGAAAAGTCTAAACTGCAGTATTTGCAAAGATGTTTCATTCTTGCATAGTATATATATTTCTTTTATTATTCTAAATTTCATATCAGGCTATAAATTTGCTTCATATACTTTCTTTTAGAAACGCATGCTACAATTTAATAAAAAAATATAATGCAAAATAAAATGGACAAGCACAGACTACTGCGTTGAATCAAGGTCAGTTTTCAGGAAGATCCAAAACCATATTTAATTTCCTAACTGCAGCTGTTTTATTTCTAGAGCTGTTCATAAACTGCTTGCAGGATTTTGCTTCATTTTATAGTGGAAAAAAAAAATGCATTGTTCACTTTAGAGACCGAAGAACTGTGAACTTTTGTTAATGTTTCTTCCTGAAAACTTCTCCTCTACGTGAGGACAGATCACAGAAATTTGTAACTTGAAAAATTCAGAGTATACATTCAGAATAGAAGAGGGAGCAGTGATAGCTGGAGGATAGCCAGTAGGGAAAAGGCAAGTAGGTATGCAATTTCATAAAATGTCATATACAGACAGAAAATGGCTGGACAGGAAAAGATAATACAAGCAAAAAAGTATCCATTACTAAAAATATATTCACTTGCTTGTATTCTTTGTTTTTCCCTATATATCTTTCTTTGAGACCTCTCACTCAGATTCCATGTCTATTGCTATATTCTCTGCTGCTGTGTCACACTTACACTTTTCATTACTTTACCCTTCTGTTTCTTACCTCTCATGTATTCTCCTGAACTCATTAACTTCATCATTTGAGCTGAGCTTTTAACAGATATTTTTTTCACTCAGAATTATCCCAGACTTATCTACTCCACATCTTGTTATCAAACCTTGTTAAGTCGTGTCATGAAAAAGGTCTGTATTCAATTTGCTTCCTGAAATTCTAGATGTTGGATGTTGGAGACATTGGAATTGAATAGCTCTGAACTCCAACTTTTAATTTGGAGCCTTTTTTTCAGTGTTATCTATGTGATCTTTGCTTGTTGTTGCTGTGAAAAATGGACTATTTATCATATGCAATGATCTGAACAGCAGATATTAAACATGTACCTCATACAAAAGAGGGGATCCCAGAAGACACCAAGCTGAGCATCAGCCAACACTGCTCCCTTGCAAGAGAAAGGCTAGGACTTTGTTGGGCTGCATTAGGAGTGTGCCAGTAGGTCATGGAAAGTGATTCCTCCCTTTCTGTTCAGTGAGACACATCTGGAGTGCTGGGTCCAGCTCTCAACTTTCCAGTGCATGAGAGATACAGAGGTACTGAAGAGATTTCAACAAGGGATTACAAAGGTGTCTAAGCACAGCATTTTTGATTGGAACTCATATGCTTAGTTCTTCATTGCAAATACAGATTCACCTGTTATTTCTTCTAAATGAATTATATCTACATGTGGTGATTGGAACTAATTGTACTAAAAACTAAGTCATCATTTCAAGATGAGGGAGGAGTCTAGATGCAGGATAAAGGCCAATGTCACAAAGAAGATGTGTTGCTTATCAGCAGTTTGAAGTAGGTGTTAGCATTGAAATCACAAACTTTTGCAATTCTTTGGGGCAAGAGTATGGGCATGTAATCTGGTTCAAGGTCTCTGTTTTCATATTCATTTTATGTATTAATGGAGTAGGATTCTGCACTCTGAGAAATTTTTTGACCCGTGACCCATAGGTCATAGCTTTCATACTCCTCAGAAAATGGAGATCACAAAAATCAAAATATTTTTATAGCCACCAACTTTCCTCAGAGGTGTAAAACCAATCATTTGTTCTGCAGGTGGCAGCAACAGGGACTGAGCTATTTAAAGGATTGGGCCATTCAAGGAAACATTTGCTAAGGAGTTTTTGGACAGACTGAACATCTTTGGGAAAATGTTCACATGAACAATTTTGATACTGATGAATTTGTTGGAAAAGATCTTGTCGGAAAATTTTCAACAAATTTAAATTCCTTTAGGCAGTGGGACTATGTTTTCAGTATTCATAAGGTTTTTTATAGTTTGGGTGGAATCCAAGATATGAGCTTGGCTCCAAGCTAGACCAAGAAATCAAATTAAAACCAACAAAAATTTTAAAAATTATATTTCATATTGGATTGGAATAAAGCAAATAAAAATAATAATTATTACTCCATTCACAAATAAAAATCTTATATCACTTACATATAATGCATGAGAATATAATAGATACATATATAGATAATCTCTTAATTATAAGAATTTTCAATTAATTTAAAACCACAGTGGAAGTGTGAAAGATGCTAATAAAAATATTATTTGTGTAGCTTATTAATTTTTTTTTCCAGACATGAGATCATAATAGCAAAGGTCTCATCACAGTCTGTGATGTCAGTACTGAACAGGAACATCACAATTAACAAGTTTATTATTAACTAAACACTAGTACAAGCTGTGCTATTACAAATCCAGCACATAGATAGGCTTAATTGACTGCCAGTTGCCCACCAAACCCATTTTTCACACCCCCTCCTCAAGGGAACATGGAGAGAAAATAGGACAAAAGGCTCATGGATTAAGATAAAGAGTGGGAGATCACTTATATCATCATGGGCAAAACAGATTTGACTTAAATTAGTTTCCTTTATTGTCAATTAACAGCAGTGTATGATATGGGGAGAAATAAAACTAAAAACGCCTTCCCCTCTATATCTCCTCCTTTCCAAGCTCAACTTGATTCCCAACTCTTCTACACTCCCTCTCCAAGCAGTGTGAGAGATGGGGAGTGGGGGTTGCAGTCAGGTCATTAAAATTTGTCCATACCACTCCTTCTTCCTCATTCTCTTCCTCTGCACCACAGGAAGTGTGGTCCCTTCCTAAATCTATTATCACAGAGGTGTCACCAGTGTCACTAATGGGCTCAGCACTGGCCAGCAGGTCTGTCTTGGAACTGGCTCTGTCTGACTTGGGCGCAGCTCCTGATTTCTCTTATCACAAGCCATCCCTGCAGCCCCTGCCATCAAAATTTTGCCATGTAAACCCAATACATCTTACTCAGGACAGCACCAAGCATAGTGTTTTGATCTACAACAAAAGCTCATAGGTACTGCTGGAAGATTTAAATTGCAATATTTATAAATATTGTATTGTTCACATGATTTTCACTGGAAGGAAGCTGGATAAAACATGTTTGTTGCCTTTGGTTTTATCTTACCCAGAAAGATCTGCAAATTGTTGGTGAGAGATGAATGACTGCAAGATTTTTATTGGATAAATAAACTATATGTGTTCCATTCATATGCAGAGTTTTTTACCAAATATAGCTGCTGTTTGCTTGTGCTTCTAACTTTTCTGAGTTTTTGACTACAAATGGAAATTATCTATGTTCAGCATTAAGAACATTCTCAACTGTAGTTTAAATAGTTCTGTGAAGATAAATAGTACCTGGAAGAAGCCCAAATTCAGAGCAGAGCTGGTAATTCTCTTACTTATAATTGAAGGTATGTAAATTATAAAGGGGAAAAATGTTTGCAAACATGTCTTGATTTTTTATAATGAATTTTGCTCTCCCTGCACACTCTATCATCATACTTGCCATATGTGAAAAATACCGGAATAGAAAGCTGTTTCTTTTGCCAAATTTATCTCTGAAACAAGACTCTCGAGTTTGGTAACCTCTATATGCCAGACAAAT
>JANRMJ010000088.1:50935852-50959898 GCA_025584955.1 Alethe diademata
ATTTAGGAGCTTTGTTTACTCAGCTTTTTAACTTTCCTCACCTTACACATCCATATTTCTAAATGCATACCAATCTATAAAGACCATCTTCTAGCAACGAATGGGATTTTCTCTTATTCTACCTTTGCACTTTAGCAATGACATATTTTCATTGCAGGTGTGCATTTCTGATTTAGAGAAATAGTTTTTGTCATTTGATGTAAAAAAGTGAATCACATAAAACAGATATATTTATGCATAGGGTATCTTGATTATGAGATATATACATACAAATTTTATTTTTGAATTAAAATAATGATATAAAATTGCTATATTGAGAATTTGACTTCTGTGTTTCAGTCCTCAAAATGCTGTTATTTGCATATGAAAATTCCTCAAAACAAATTTCTTCATAGCTCATATCAAAGAACACATTGTAGTGACATATTTCACGATCTTCTCTTTTTGAAAGCACTTGTGATGAATGAGGGCTACAATGAATAATTTTTCACACTTTTTTGAAGCAGTTTAAGTAATTGCAATCTCATTTAAGTTACTATGATTCTATTGATCCTAGCTATTTTTCATACTTCTTACATGCAGTATTTGAAACCTTTAGAACACTTACAATATTCTTGAAGAACTTGTGAGATAGAGAAATGCTACTGATCTCACTTTAAAAATAAGAAGAGCAAGACACGAAGGTGACATTGTGTGAACGTGAAAGTTATATGTGGTGTTGAAAATCTCTATATAAATGATTCAGTCATTTATGCAGTACAACACTGCAGAAAAAAAAGATAGTTTCAGAGTTTGAAATCTGGATCTTATACCCTAATAGCTGAAGTATTTTTCTAAATAAAATATTAAATATACATTATAAATAAATATATTTATATAAATATAAATATTTTAAAGAGTCACAACTTCTTTTGAACACCTTTCACAAGCAAAGTCAGCAATCAATATCAGGGGACTTTAATTCTGTGTCCTGGTTTAGAGCAAATTTTGGGAGGAACCTTCTGAAGTGGTCTCCTCTAAAAAAGTAGATTTCAGCATCCCCAGCTGGTTCGGGAGAATTTTTCCTTGGAGAAAAGTGGGGAAGAAAATCTGTATTTAACAAGGAAAGTATTCACAAACATGAGAAAATTGATTGTATTAAACAATGGAATTTCTCGCTGTCCTGAAGAGATGGCAAATTCAGCAAGAGTCCCTTTTTATGAGGTGTAGCTCGGCTCTCTCAGTCCCTTATCAGTCCCTCCTGTGCTGGGAAATCCCTCATCCTGGCCCCGGTGGGCCACAGGTGTGTCCAAAGCAGGGCTTAACAGCCCCAAAAAAAAGAAAAGCCACAGCCCGGGGAACTTCTCTGCCTCAGCTAGATAAAAAAAAAAAAAAAACAAACAAAAAAACCAACAAAAACCACAAAAGCAAAGGTGAGCTCTTTACCACTCGCTGTCTGTGCTGCAAACATGCACCGAGAGAGAGCTGAAGCTCGTATCTCTGTGTTTTGAGTACAGCCACCTCAGACATTCCACTACTTCTCCCCCACTTCACTCCCAGACCTAGTTTTAAAGATGCAGAACTTATTTCTGGGCTAAGCAGACAGATAGGGATATAAATACAATACAGCATCATAAAGTCACCCCAGGACAGTCTGCAAAAAGGAGCAGTTAAGTATATGAATAAATTCATTGTGCTGAATGAGCATGCATTTTGTACATGAATAAAGATCAGGCTGTACAGCATATTTTAGATAAAACAAATGTCTAAATAGTAATCTTTTGTCAACCTTAGATCTACTGTTACCATAACGTATTTGTAGAATTAATCAATCACTTAAGATACGATTCAAAATCTTTTCCATAGGCTTATTTTGCTTCCACTGAGTTTCTGGCTTTGGAAAAAACAAGATTAAACTTTTTAGGAAAATAATAATGAAATTTTTTTCTAATTATGTCATTTTAACAGGAAAAGGATATTACCTTGGATACTATTTAAGTTTGTATCATTTATCTTATGTTCCAAAGGACTGAACTCCTCTTTATAGTTCAGTAAGCAGGAAGTCATTCCTTACTTACTGTTTTTAATATAATCCCATTGAAATATACTTGTTAAAATATTAACTGTGAAGTATTTAGGCCAGATTTAAATGCAGTAATAAGTAAGGGGATTTGCATAATACTGGGCAATGATGGCAGCTTTGAAATGCCAGCATCATTTTTCACAATTGAAAGCATAGTGCCTTTGCAAAGAATCATTTATTAATATCAAACCACTGTTTCAATAAAGCATTAGAATTTCCTGCACAGAATAGCCCTGGGCAGCATTCTGAAGTAATAGCGAATTGCTATTCTAATCCACAATGGAACATTTTAATAAGTGTGATAAATGACTCACAAAGGCTTCAGATTTCAACATCAGTAGAATTAGAATCAGGCAAAGTCTGGGTCTGGGTGATAGATGTAGAGGATTTTTGTGGTAAACAGTTTGCAATGTCAGGACAATACCAGCTTATTGAACTTCCAGATACTAAATTCCTGTCCATTTGTCATCTTGTTGCTAGCAGACATAGATATACATAGAGTAATAGACTTACATTCTTTATCAGCTGATACTATCTTGTAACTCCTGGACCACTTTAAACAGATCAGAAAATGAAACATTCAACTAGAAAGAAGTGAAAAAAAATCAAAAGACTAAAAAAACCCAGACTTTTTTATTCCTGCAAATACTTTTATATTGTAAGCACAAAGAACAATTCCTGGCACAGTTAATACTCACACTAAGTCACTCTGCTTTTTACAATACATTCAAGCTTCTCTGAAATTAGTCTTTTTTGTTTGTTTTCAAACAAAAAGGAGAAATCATATGGTTGCATTATTAATTGGTTTTAGTTTTAATATTTCATGTTGAAGAAAAATCAGAAATAATTTTACTGGTTTTCTGTAGTTTTCCAACTCACATCATATCAGTACTAGAGGTAATAATATTAGGACAAAAAAACATAAAAGGCAAGAGAATGGAAAACAAGATGCTTATCTGTGACTAGAACAGTGTTGTGATTGAATTTTACAAGGCGAGGTTATACGTTCAAAATAGATCCATCTCACATAACTTTCCCTATCTAAAATGTCATTGCTGAGTGTAAATTAGTTGTTCAGGCTTCCTCTGTCATTATCAGAAAGAGCAAGAGCAGCAGTTCATCTTATGTATTTGATACTTCCTTGAAAGGTGCCTTTTTCTCTCTGCGCTATGGGGGAGGCCTATCATAGTCTTGGTGGTTAAATTAATGGGACAGATATTGGTGAGATGAAACCTATTAATAGAAAAAATTCCCTTGTGTTGTCTGGTTAGGACATTATCTTTCCTTAATAACAAGCTAATAGAAGGATATAGTACTATAATTTTTTTCTTAACACAATGACAGAACAAATAATCTTTTAAATGATCATTAAAATGCTCACTTACTTCAGTGGTGGCAATTCAGTTCTTCTGCAAATCAATTTTATTTATTTAATATTTTTTTAAACAAGCCTTAAAATATTTAATATCGAATCCTCCAGTATTTCATATTATTGGACTGTTTCTTTATTGCCTTACATAACATGCTGTACTTTAAACTGTGCAGAAAACGTCAAGGAAACATGAGCCTTGGCTGTGATATTATTAGTAAAAGGCTAAGCAGGCAGTATTCTAAGCCAGTTCCTAAATGGGAAAAGTCATTTAGTGACAGTGGATGAAGAAGCCTGACATACTCAATGCTGTTTTTTTCTCAGTCTTTAACAAACACTCTTAGGCCCTGTGCCTGGAATCTGTGAGAGCACATTTAAGGTATAGTATCCAGTTTTGGACAAATGAGTCCAGGAAAGATTCTGATAAATTGGAATTATTTCTGCAGAGAGCCCTGAACTGGGCAGGAGCTGGAACATCTGTTCTGTAAGGAGAGGCTGAGGGACCTGGATTTGTTCAGCCTGGAGAAGAGGTGGCTTTTTGGAGACCACCCAACACCTATGGAGAGGTGATTAGCACCAGGAGGGTGATTCAAGTAAGAAATGCCCTCAGACTCTAGAGTATAATTTAAAATGGAATTTATTAGAGCTAATAAGAAGAAAAATCATAGATCTTTTTATATCCATTTAGATGTTGAAGCAATTTAAAATTCTTGTAGCACTGAACAGGACTCCAGCCCATGCTCACCATGTCATATAAACCCCATCCATAGCAGAGATCCTCCCTTCCATCATTCAGGCATTTGAAGGATATTTTCACAAAGAAACCACCCTGTCACTAGTTTTTACAGTCAAAGCCTAAACTATGCACCTATGAGAGCTTCTTTCTGCACTTTCCGATAAAGACAAGGATGTGCTAGTAGTGTAAAAGAAAAACAAGGGTGATAATTCTTGCTCTGAATTTATCTTTCTATGTTGTATAAATAGAAATTACTCTAAAGAGCAAAGGAGATTTGAATTACTAACACTAGAAAGGCAGAAAAAATTAAATGGAAATCTAAGATATTTATAAAATACTTGTAGGTTTTTGGCTTCTTAATCCCAAAAATTTCTACTAATCTTTACTAGAGAATTGAAGAATGCTTGATAGGAAAAAAAAATGGAAGTTTAATTAGCATCTAACTTCACTTTAAAGGGCACTTGAAAAAAATGTAAATTCTAACTTGAACCTATGATATACTTCTTTGTGTTAAAATGGACTTTTGATATGTAATTTGCATATTACACATGCACAAATTTATATGTATACATCTACTTATACATCTGTTGGTGCTTACCAAAGCAAATGGGCTCATGAAAGGAGTTAAGATTGGAAGCAGGATGAGCTGTTGTGACTATGACCTGTTTGTGTCTGTGATCTTGAAGAACATATGCCTGGCAAGAAAACAAAGTCGAGGCCTAAACTTCAGAAGAATGAAATTCCGGCTGTTTAAAGAATTAATGGATGAGATACCCTGGGAAACTGTCCTTAGGCGTAGTGGAGCTGACCAGAAATGTCAGTTATTTAAGGACACATCTCTTAGATTACAAGAACTCTCCCTCCTGGTCTGTAGGAGATTCAACAGGACAGCCTAGAAACTGCCATGGATAAGCAAAAACCTGCTCCTCAAAATGATAAGTAAGAAGGAAATGCACAGCCAGTGGAAGCAGGGACACTTGGCCTGGGAAGAATACAGTGGATGTGTAGGGTTGTGATGAGGAAAATTATGGTACAGATCAAATATGACTCAGTAGGGGATGTGAGAAATAACAAAAGGGGTCATAGAATTTCCTGAGTTGGACCCACAAGAATCAAGTCCAACTCTAGGCCCTGCACAGGACAGCCTCAAACATCCCATAATGTGCTTGAGAGCATAGTCCAAATACTTCTTGAACCCTGGCAGACTTAGATCCATGACCATGGGTTTCTAGAAGGGATTCTCTAAGTAAATAAGTCAGAAAGGAATGGACAAAGAGAGTGTACAAATAAGGGACAACTGGTAAAAAGACATTAAGAGCGCTGAGGCATTTAACAAGCTCTTGACTTCGGTCTTCACTGGCAGTCAGGCTTCCCATGTCTCTGAAGTCCCTGAACCTCTAGATGGAGGTTGGGATGGCAAAGTCCCTCCTACTGTAACTGAGGAGGTTTGAGACCTGAAGGAACTGAATAGCCACCAACACTCACAGGAAAGCAGGAAATTACACTTCTATTTTATAAAGTGGAGAAAGGAAGGTCTGGGGATCTGCAGACTGGTGAACCTCATATTTACGCCTGGAAAGACCACAGAACAGATCCTTATATAAACAATGTTCAGAAACATGCAAGACAAGGAGGTGATTTGAGACATTCAGTACAACTTTACCGAGGGCAAGTAATTTCTCACTAATTTGGTCGCCTTCTATGATGGAGGGACTGCAATGGCTGATAAGGGAAGACCAGCCAGTGTTATCTGCATGGATTTTCATAAGGTCTTTGTCATGGTCCCATCTGACACTCTTATCTCCAAATTGGGAAGACATGGATTTGAACAGTGGACTATCCAGTGGATAAGGAATTGACTGGAGGGAGATGTCCAGAGAGATGTGGTCTATGGCTCTATGTCCAGATGGAGGCCAATGATGAGTGGTACCCATCAGGGCTCCACTTGGGGCTGGTGCTTTGATATCTTAATCAATGATATAGACATCCAGACTGAGTACCCCGTTGGCAAATTTGCAGATGACACAAAACTGAGCAGTGCAGTTGACACAAACCCAACCTAAGTTCTTCCAGAAGTAAGCTGAAGTTAGTTAGTCTGTTATGTCATGCAAATGTAATTATGAAAAATGAGATTGTATAAACTGTGAAATTCTGCAATACAAAAATTGATCCTATACATCTATTAAAATAATTTAATTAACACACAGGCTTTGTTACTTGGAGTTTTTATTGGTAGACTATTGAATATACATAGAGCACTGAATATATAGAGAGTAAATACATGTAAAGTGAAGATATTATTACTAAAGATAAAAATACATGTCCTCCCTGAATCATAGCAAATAAAAACTCAAGTGCAGTTCTGAAAAATGATAAACCCAGAAATATCTAATATAATTTCAATACAACAGCATACTCAGCAGTACATCAGAACAGTTCTTCCCATCTGTGTGAGCATCAGAAGATGACTGACACCTGCTTTTGTTTCTTTTCTGTTTGCAAGGTACCCTTTCAATGAAGAGCCTAAAGTTTTTAAAGAAAATAGTAAATGTAAATTTAAAAGGACATATGTTGTACAGCAAGGAAAGTAATTTTGTTGCAGTGTCATCATCTTAACTCAGAGTCACAATGTGAAATTTCAGTGCATGATATTGGCTGTGTTGTTACTATTGCACTGTGATTGACAGATATTACCCTCAGCAGTATGCACTTAACTATGTACTTATAAAATGTATGTTTTGTTACTCCCAATCACATCATTAGGATTGTTCTATCAGATGTAAAGCTTTAAAATTTGGCTTTTTTCCTAGCTATACTTTCTGCTGACCAAAAGTACTGGATTTTATTTTTTTTATCCTGCTCACATGACAATTTCAGCTAAATGTGTTTCATCTAGACCTGCTTATCTGTACCTCATGTACTGACATGCATTTATTACTTGACTGAAGAGATCTGATCCTCAGATTTTAAAGCTGTTTTTCTGATATTTAAATGTCTGCATCTGTGAGACATTTTTAAAGGTGCAGACTTCTGCTGGCAGTTCTATGCCCTTGGCAAACCGACTGATTTCTGTTAAAATGCTTACATTCTCCATGGGGTTTTTAATAATGCTTTATATCTTCCAGTATTTACTGAAAAATTGTAGTAAATAAGATTTTTCTTGCGTAAAAATTGATAAATGGTGTCCTATGCCTTGTACAAGTGTGGCAGGGATTTTTATAGCCTCTGGGAAGCTACACTTTTCAAAATCACAGACCAGGTTGCTCAAAACACATGCAGGCTCTTCTTGAACATTTCTCGGAATGGGGCAATTATGACATATCTGGGTAACCTGTTTCTGTGTCTTATCCATCACAATGAATAATTTATTTCTGATATCTAATCTAAGCTTCTCTGAGTTTAAAGTCATAAGCCCCTGTCCTATAAGTACATGCCATTGCAGACAGTCCAACTTTCTTACAGGTCCCGTCTAGGTACCTGAAGGGGGCTATGAGAACTCCCTGAGGTCTTCTCCAGGCTGAACAATCCTAACCGCCTCAGTTTGTCTTCACAGGAGAGGTGCTCCAGCCCTCTGATCATCTTTGTACCCTGCCTCAGGACTCGCTCCAATGTGTCCATGTGCTTATGTTGGGAGTCAGAGAACTGAACACAGTACTCCTCGCGGGATCTCTTGACAGCAGAGAAGCAGGGCAGAATCACTTCCCTTGAACTTCTGGTCACAAGTCTTTGGATGCCAGAGAACAGCTGGCTTTCTGGGCTGATAAACACATTGGTAGGAAGTGTTGAGTTTCTTGGTAACCAACTCTTGTGGTTACAGAAGGAAGAGTGCCAATATGGGCATAATCAAACTACATATCCTACAACCATCTACAGTGTTCCTCAAGAACTATTAGTCGTGGGTCATTTGCAACAGCTGCCCAGTGCACACTACAACCCTCAGGCAGGCTGAGTGTTAAATGAGATGAGGAAAAAGAAGCAACCCTGTGAGGCAGGGTAATGTTTATTTTTCTTCCCACCAATGACTCAGCCCTGGTAACTCCGTCCAGGGAATCAGCAGCACACTCCCACCCATCCTAAGGGGGTCATCTCTGCTAATGGAGCATAATGAGCTGAATAGGTACCAGCAGGATAGATGGCTGTAATGACCATCAAGGACCCCAAAAATATCCTATGACTCGTAGGACTACATCATCCCACTTTGAAACTCCCTGCCCTAGGGGAAGTCCTGAACATTCCTGCCTGTATATAATCAGGATATTTTGGGGTTTGGGATCATGGGATCACCACCACCACCACCACCACCACTGGACATCCCGAAGGATGTCCTTCCACAGGACCAGTGCTTTTGACTGCAACCATCACTTTGACAGCACTGCAACCACTGCTAAGTCCAACTGTAACCATCATCATGACCAATAGGGCCCAGGTTTTACTCTGACTTTGTGGTTTTAAGCTAATTTTTCTATATCATTGCATTTATTGTAATCTTTCTATTAAATTGTAACTCCAACTTGAAATCTCCTGCAAGGAGTTTGTGTGGGGGTTAATTTCTCCCACTCATTCACTTTCAAACCGGTACACCAACACGCCCAAGTCCTTTTCCTCAGGGCTGATTTCAATCCATTCTACAACCAGCCTGTATTTGTGATTGGGATTACTTCAAACCAGATGCAGGACCTTGCACTTGGCCTTGCTGATCTTCAGGACATTCATGCAGGCCCAGCTCTCAAGCCTGTCAGGGTACCTCTGAATGACATCTCTTGTTTCTAGCATGTCTACAACACCACACAGCTTGATGTCGTCAGCAAACCTGCTAAATGTGCATTCAATCCCATGCTGCTGGAAAAAATGTTGCACAGTGCTGGTCTTAGTAGTGTTGCCTCATCACTGGTCTCTGCTTGGGTATCCCATAGCTGGCTACAACTCTTTGAGTGTGACCATCCAGCCAATTCCTTCTCCACCAAGTCTTTCAAACGCATGTCTCTGCAGTTTAGAGACAAGGATGTAGTGCAAGACAGTGTCAAACGCTTTGCACAAGCCCAGGAAAATGACGTACCTGTTCTACATGTGTTTGCATGAAGACATTTAAGTTGCTTCCCCAGAGAAGCCAACTTCCTGGCTGGGGGGGCAGGAACATCTTTGTGCTGCCCTTCAGGTGATCAGTCCCCTGTTGTCCTGCAATGTCTTTCCAGGCTCTGGAATCTCTTACTGATGTTGACGTTAAATTGTTGGGAGTGGGATGGATTTAGGTTCCCTTCCCACTTCAAGTTTAATCTCAAATTCACGTGGTCTAAACTGATGATGAAACACACATAGTTTAAATTCATATCACCAAACATCTTAATAAACTCAAAGCCTGCAATATTTGGAATATTTTTAAACTTTTGGACATGTCAATGAAAATTACAATGATACTGTCAAATATATTATTTTAGGCTTGTCAAAAATCTGTCATTTTTAATTATTATTAAATTGAGTGATTTTTAAGTTTGCTAATGAAATATTCCTTTGATGACAAAACCAACAGTTCCTAATATAGTGTCGGCAGATGTTTATTCAAGGGGAAAAGAATAAATGGCACTACATTTTCAGTTTCCTACAACCACAGACAGGTTATTGGTGAGAAATTATTTATAATAATTTAAGGGAATTAGAGACTGTACAAAATAATAGGTAGAAAGTAATGGATTTCACATTGGCAGTGCATTCATGATTTATTCAGTGCAATTATGCTGTGGAAAAGTATAATGAAAATAGAACTTACTTCTACTGTTTAGATAGTTTATTTGATTTATTTTTCTTTATGAAGAAAATTAGTTTCTTATTATTCTTTTGGCATCTGAGATTAATTGATAGTAATTTAAATTATACTTCAAATATGTAATGGTCAGAATGGACAAGAAAAAAATAACAGAAAACTTAAAGTGGACAGCATTAGCAATTTCTTTCTTTTTAATAGTGCCTCAAATATGTTTTTCATATTTCTCCTGTTCCTTGAGATAAGGAACACATACAAATATCCTAAAGGTGGGTGTCAAGAGGATGAGGCCAGTCTCTTTTCAGTGGTGCCCAGCAATAGGACAACAGGCAAGGGACAAAAACTGAAATACAGGAAGTTCTATCTGAACATGGCAAAAAACTTTTTTAAGTTGTGAGTGAAAGCGCATTTAACAGGCTGCCCAGAAAGATTGTCTCCTTCTCTGGATATACTCAAAATATGCCTGGCTGCAATCCTTTGCAACCTGCTCTAGGTGAACTTCTTTAGCAGGGGAGTTGGACTAGATGATCTCCAGAGGTCCCAATCCCAACAATTCTCTGATATTGTTAATGTATCAGCCGAAGTGTTTACTCCAAGAGGCTATTATATATTAATTAGTTTGTTAGGGTACTGCCAAACAAAAAATTAATGAAACAACATAAATCTCAAAACAGTTCTGACTGACTCAGTGATATTTTTTGATCATATACTGTTTGATCTTTATTGTCTTGTAGTTAATCCAAAAGACAGAACTTTCCACTGTCACATGAACACTTGGAGCTTAAATCATTATAGAATAACAGACGTTCATCAGTTCTTTTTATCTCTCATTTTTAATTTATTTTAAAAAAATTCTTCCATTAATTTCTGTTGTTCTCACAATATGACAAAGAAAGACAGTTAAAGATCTATAAAGGTTGAAGTTTATGTTGTCTAGCATGGAATCCAAAGATAATAATTCTGTAGTCATAGAAACATAGAAGTGTTTGGGTTGGACTGAACCTTTAAAGATTGTCTAGTTCCAACTTCTCTGCCATGGATAGGGATACATACTTTCCACGGGACCAAGTTGCTCAGACCCCCGTCCAGTCTGATTTTGAACACTTAAAAGGGTTTAAACCCTTACACAAATTCTCTAGGCAACCTACTACAGTGTCTTGTCACCTTCACAGTAAATAATTTCTTATATATAATCTAAATCTCTCCTCTTTTAGTTTAAAGCCATTACCCCTTTTCATATTTCTATAGGCCCTTGTAAAAAGTGTCTCTCCATATTTTTTGTAACCAACAAGCTTTCCCCAGAGCTTTCGCTTCTTCAGGATGAACACCACTTCTCTAAGCCTATCTTCATGGGATAGGTGTTACAGCCTTCTGATAAATTCTGTAGCTGTTCTTTGTATTTATTGTAAGAGGTCCATGCATTTCCCGTACTGGGGACTGCAGAGCTACTCCCAGTGGAGTCTCATAAGAGCAAGGAAGAGGGGGGGAAATAAACTCCCTTAATCTGCTGGCCACAATTCTTTATGCAGAGCCTGGGATACTACTAGCCTTTTGGCCCACACATGCAGATTGCTGGGTATATCTAATTATTTTACCTTGTTAAATTGATCATAAATTTTGAAGTGATTATATGAGCTGATAGTTAATACAGTTTCTTGCATTAATTACTTCCATTGGTCTTTGATATAGAATTCATAGTTTTGCCTTGTTTCTTGGTAGAACAGCTGGAAGGAAGTTTTGTAACATAAAAGTTGATTTTACTTACTAAACTAAAGTATTTGAGTTCAGATGACAATTTGACATGCAGAATATCATCTAAATTTAGTTTTGAGGAGACCTCTTTCTGTATAATCTTCAAGCCATTTAAAAATTACACTGTTAATAAACAGTAAGGCTAGAAGCAATATATCCAAGTGAAATAGTGTAAAGTGAAAGACATGGCTGAGAAAAACAATGAAAATGCATTTTTAAAATTCTGAATCTATTATAATCTTAGACAATGTTCAGGTGAACATAAAGTAGCTGCAATGATATTAAATTGAATACTTTACAATCATTCTCCGGAAATAAAAATTACTACTTTGTGAATGTGAGTATAATGTTTTGTTCTATATATCTGTCTTCCCTACTGCAATGTACATTCCTCTTTAAAAATATTCAGGTTGCCAGTAAATGGATTTGAAAGTAATTGGTATCAGTTACCAGCAGTCTCAATTCACAATATATTTATGCTTTCCTTGGCTTTCTCCTTGGTGACATGACTCCCTAGAGTATTGTCTGACTTTTTCCTTTTACGTACTCCCTCTTTCTCCCAAAAGACAAATTCTGAAGCTAAAGGAGAAAAGTCAGGCTGGATACAGAACCATCAGGTCTTTCGGGATTCATCCCTGAAGTAACATGTTCCCATAAGACTCATGCAGCAGACCATGTCTGGTTCCTAATTCCATCCTGCTCCCTCCATCACTCTCTGAAGAAATAATGCTGCAACTATAGATATAACATGGAAGGACAGCAACACAGTAGTCAAAGAAATAGGTAACATTCCAGGCAAAGTTGGAATCTGAACTCTTTCCTAGGGCATTTTTCAGGCCCTTTAGGAATCTGTTTCACCTCACCTGAATACCAAGTTCAGAAAAATGGCTTGAAATGAGGAAATCCCACGAGCAAACATTCTAAGTGTCTTTTAGCTAGATCTTTTCCTTCCTTTCTTGCAGACAGTATTCAACTCTGTAAGTAATCCAATTATTGAAATAAGAATTTTCAAATACTTTTTATGAATACTAATGACAAAATCTTGAACTTTGAGAGGACTTGAATGAAAGTATTATTTGCATCATTAACATCCAGATGTTCATTTCCTTGCCTATAATTTTCAAGGACCCTGCATAAGACTTTTTACCTAAAGACAGAACTTTTGTATTTTATGTAATATCTATGTCTGTCTATAGGTGCTGATGTGCCATTAGGAAATCAAAGACATTTGAGATAAAAAAGGCAAATATCTTGCTATCTCTATCAGCTCTCATAAGTATTTTTAAAAGGTTTTTTTTTCACTTTTATTTGTGTATCTATTTTTTATTATTATGACCAAAACAGATACCTGAAAATATATTACATAATTAAAAAGGAAGGTTTGAATTCATGAATAATAAGCTTCCTACATTTCCCTCTACTGTGTCCCTTGAAAACATGAAGTGCAAGGATCCCATATTGCCAATGTAAATTTGGAAGCAAGATTCAGCTTTTCTTATTTTCAGCAACTATATTATCTGTTGTCTCAAAAAAAATTTAATAGAAAAAATATAACATGCATACATGCAATTTCCACAATGTTGGGGCCTTTAAACAGTTTCAACAGTCTGAAGCGAATGAAAGTGCAGTAGGTACCTAAAGGATTATACTTTATAGAAAGACATGCTCTGTAATTTTATTAAAGGCAGACTTAGGTGACTTGTTTGTATTTCAAATTCAAACTCCAAAATAGAAATTCAGTATCCATTTATGTAAACATGAAAACTCAAATGGACATTCTTTATTAAAAAAAAAAGTCTATTTCCCCTTAATTAATGAGAAAGAAATCTAGAGTAGAGCATACAGCAACTGCTAATTCAAAAAGTTCTTGCTGCTGATATGATTCTAACCCAGGTGAATATTAAATGAAAACATGAAGTAATGGAAAGAATGAGCATGTTAAAAGGGCTGTGACAGAAACCAAGAGAGACTGATGATGCAATTACCCTTCTTCTAGGCCATGCAATACTAATGTGATAGGGGCCTGCATAGTTCAACAGTAAGGATGAAGAGACTAACAATAATTCTCAATTAAAGTAGGTTTCCTTTGTGCTGGGAAAATGCACTGCCTCTCATTGATTAGAATGCCAAGAAAGCTCTACATTGTGCCATGCTGTTTGCAAAAGAAAATGTTAAGAGAGGTATTCAAATACTATAAGTGAGAAGTGAGAAAGCTAAAGAATAGAGGAAAAAAGAATTGAGCAAATGTTAAGTTTAACACCACAGATACATTACTAGCCACTGTAATGTACTGAATATTTATGGAAGCAGTAGATGAGTAAGGCTCCTTGAAAATCCCACCATTGTTCGTCACAGAAAAAATTCACATTTAGCACCTGCCTCCCTCTCTAAAAATATTTGGCTTAGTGGATATTTTTCATTTAAGAGGTGGGAATTTTGCATTTGAGAGGTAATGTTTCTCAATTGGCCATTCACTTCCTGTGCCCTTTACAATCCGTTATGATTTCTAAAACGGAAGCTTCTGTTTGAGCTGATCCAGAATACACAGTGCTGGCTGATTACAGAAATTCATGTAGCTTGAATTGTATTTTTCCTGATTTATTTTGATGAAACTGAGTACAGGGTTAAATCTGTAGTCCTTGCTACAGAGTAAACTTGGCCCTATGTCATATAAGGTTTTCACAATTACTGTAAAACAGTTACAGTCTTAAGCTGCACCAAGGGAAATTTAGGTTAAATGTCAGGAAAAAATTCTTCACTGAAAGAGTGATTAGGTACTGAAATGATCTGCCCAGGGAGGTGATGGAGTCACCATCCCTGGATGTATTTAAAAAAGACTGTATGCGGCACTCAGTGCCATGGTTTAGTTGATGAGGAGGTGTTAGGTTAGGTCATAGGTTGGACTTGATGATCTCAAAGGTCTTTTCCAACCAAGCTAATTCTGTGATTCTGTGAATCAGAACTGGTTTTATTTTGCATGAAAAGCTATATTGCACCATAAGGATCTGTCATGGTTTCACCCCAACCAGTAACCAAGTTGCAACTAAGAGTTTTCCCAGACCAGTCCTAAGGCCCAGGCAGTCACTTGCTCACTCCACCCTACTGACATCAGGGAAAGTATTGGAAGGGTAAAAGTGAGAGAATTCATGGTCTCAGATTGAGGCAGTTTAAAAGGTAAAAAAAAGCTGCACACACAAGCAAAGCAAAACAAGGAATTCATTCACCACTCCCATGGGTAGGCAGGTGTTCAGCCATCCCCAGGAAAGCAGGGTTATGTCATGCAAAATAGTGACTTGTGAAGACAGGTGCTATCACTCTGAATATTCCCATCTTTTTACTTCTTTTCCCAGTTTTACAAATAAAATGTCATACGGTAAGACATGTCCCTCTGGTCAGCTAGGGTCAGCTGTGCTGGCTGTGTCCCCTCCCAGATTCCTGTGCACCATTAGTCTACTCTCTAGTGGGATGGGGTGAGAAACAAAAAGTCCTTGAATCTGTGCAAGTACAGCTCAGCAATGGCTAAAACATCCCTGAGTTATCTACACTGTTTTCAGTACAAATCCAAAATACAGCTCCATATCAGCAATTTTGAAAAAAATCATTTCTATTCCAGCCAAAACTGCCAGAGAAGCAGTATTTTACTATCCTTACAATAAATTTTGAAGAGGTTTTCATTATTTGAAGCAAAGCTTAATTAATAGAGTGAGGTTTTCTTTCTAAAAGTGATGCTACCATGCCTTGATTTATCCATGCGTCTGTCTTCAAATTCAACTTTGGTTAGGTTTTTTTCCACACCATTGTCATTAAACTTCTGATAAAATAATCAAATTTGGTCCTATACTTTTGAATGACCTTATGTTCATCTTCAAGTGAGAAGAGAGTTTATCATTCAAGAGAATCAAGACCAGAGCTCTGAAGATTATCATGACTTCATTTTAGCACTTGTGTTCACTGTTAAATATACTGGTCTTGCTTATCTTGCTCTAATGACTTCTGGTTTATTATATTTATTGTGTTTTATGGAAAAGAATATTTTTGAGCTGAGAAAACCCAATATTTAATAATGTGTAGTAGTGAAATTGAATACTGTAATACTGTATCAAAATGCAAGATGCAGAAGGCATCTCAATCTTACATGCTAATGTAGCTTACTGTAAAGTAGATTTACAGTTTTAATTGACTGAAGATTATTACCGTCTAATATTTCTTTGGCAGTCAAGAACTGAATTTGGTCTTATTCCAGTTTTAATATTTATTTATGCTTATTTCTTCAAAGCTGGGAAATATAGGTGTTGATCTGAGTCTTTAGGTCCTTTCTCCATAAATTAAAATACGTAGTCCAAAACATAAATAAATTTTTGCCTATAAATGTAGCAGAATCTACCCACATCGCCAGCAATCTTAAAAAAATAGGGAAATAAGTGGCAGGGGAGGTTGGGGTGGGATTGAGAAGTGTGCCCAGAACATTAATAAAACCAAGCTTCTGTAAATCAAAGCTATCTAATGATACTCTTCACTGGTCTACCTGAAATGAATTCTGTGAAAACCTGTCATGATTAGTGACAGTCAATGTATTTGCAGCTTCAATAAGTACAATTGTGAGATGATGAAGACTGTACAGCTTGTCTTTCACACAGTTATGATAAAGACACGTGCTTTGGAAATGTGCACACATTTTACTGTACTGAACTTCTAAATATCTACACAGATGTATTCAATTTTCAGCATCAGCTGCCATTGTTGCAAACACTTTTTTACAGATAGTGAAAATAATTGTCTGGATTGTTGCCTTTTTCCTCTTAAATATCATTATCCAATCAGCTGAACTCCATTGCCTTGGGTTGTCCCTGAAAAATGTTTTAATTACCTTNNNNTTCCTCCAGAATCAGCTGTTTTAAGGGCACACTGACAATCTTTGTTATGAGTCTGTAGAATCCTTTGATTGAGAGAAAGAAGGATCTGTTCATTTTCTCTAAAGCCAAGCAGAAGGAGATCCTCAACTATTCATATAACAAAAAAAAAAAATAAAAAAATAAAAAAATAAAAAAAAATTGAAGATGATTAACTACTCACGCTTTGGATCAATGTCCTCAAGCCCAGCTTTTCACCATATTATTTAATTCCTGTGTTTCACTCGAAGGTAATCTGAATATTTTCCCTAGTAAAAACAAGGAACTAGGGTGAGTTTCACCTGTGAAAAAAATTAGGAAAAAGTCTGTGCTGGATTTCCCCTCATCTCAAATTGTTTTCCACAAGGCATAATTTTAAATGTTGTGTTTAAAGCCCATATAGTTTACTTTAGTCACCACAAGAGGCTCCAAAGTTAAATCTGGTGGTCTGAGGATCTGTGAGCGGAGTAAACCTTGGATCTGGTAAATATCTATGTAAAATGTGTACTTTACTGACAAGCTTTGTAGATTTTTAGGAAGCAGAAGGTGGAATAGCAAGGGATGTGACTTAGATTTCAAACAAATTGGCAAAAAAAAAAAAAAATGAAGTCACAGGCAAGTGCTTGGATGCCAACCCACAGCTGCCATTTGCCATAGCTGTGTGTTTTGGTGAAGCTGCACAAAACTTTTGAGAACAACCGCCCCCTTGTAAGATCAGGGCTGAAATTGTGTGTAACTATTCTTGGATTACTCAGGCAAATACTTAGAAGCATGAACCATCAGATACTGGATTATTAAAAAAAAAAAATCCCCAAGAACTTAATATTAGAGTGTGCCTCCAGCATGGTGCAGGAACATAGCTTATGTTATTGGGAGAGATCTGGGAAAAAAAAAGGATTTTAGCCTGTGTATGTTGACTAATGCACCAAGCAGTTTCTGCTCTTCAAGCCATGAACATTAGGACATGCTAAAATGAAGGAATCATGCTTACACAGACTCCTTAATGGTCTACATTCCCCACAAAGAAAGGGATGTATAGGTTTCTCCAGGGGAGCATCCTATTCTTTTGGGGTTGTGTAGCTGATGGGATTTTTCTTGATTTTCAGCAGAAACAACAGTGAGTTTTTAAAAATAAGTAATTAAATAATTATTTAAGTAATTAAATATCAAAGAGTAAAATAGTCCCTAATTAATGTCTTTGCATGGTAGTTTCTACTGCCTAGAGGGAATACTATAGCTGTAGACCATGGAAGACCAGAGCACTTAGAGGATGGTATTGCTCACCTCAGCAACAATCATCCTGAAAGGAGCTTGCTTTCCACAATCATCATTTCAGATCAAGTTTGCCAACCTCACAGAGACGTGGTGGTCCTCTCCAAAGTCCCAAAGAAGCTTCTGAAGGTCATTTTCAGGCACCAGTTATTTACACAGGCCTTTAAATGCAATCATGCAAATGTTTAATTTCCTGGGTTTTCAGGATGCCAGCAGATGACTTGAGTACCGATGTTAATTCAGTTAGAAATTTCAGTGCTTAGGAAGACTAGTTCAAGCCATATTTCAGGGTTTATGGCCATTTACAAAATAACTATGAAATCTAAACAATAATTGATAAAATTATCCAAATCATTACTCTCTTTATGTGCAGTTACTATGATCGGCCGTCTTCCCTGATCATGGCCTGAAGTCATAAGCTTTTTATATTAAAAGCTCTTTTTGCAGAACTCAGATGAAGGCCTTTTGCTTCTTCAATTACAGTAATTATTGCAAACCTGAACACATGCATTGAACTTTAATTTTCTCTAAATAAATTATTAAACATAAATTGTTGCTATTTAATGCCTAAATTCATATGAGACAGAAAAAAAGGCAAAAAGCTTATATTTTACTTTCTATGTCACATTCTTCCCAATTTTCATATAGAGGGCTCTTCCAAAAATATTGTCAAAATCAGTCTGAAACAGAAGCATTTATGCCAGGTAGGCCAAGGTCTGCACCTACCGGGATGGTAACTGACCACCAGCAGGTGCTCTCCTCCTGTCAAATCAATTTTTCAAAGAGGAGAAAGGGGACTAGAGTCTCAGTGCTGGACAGCTTACTCTTGGGAGACATAGGATAAGTCACTGCCACCACATCAGCTTGACCTCTTCCATTCTGACTGACATGAAGAAAGGTTCAATGAATCTAAGCACTGCAGAGCTTTTTACAGATCTCCTTGCTTTACCAGATTAAGATCTGCAGTTTTGTCATTGCAGCAATGCTCACCCAATGAAAGGAAGTTTTTTCATTTTAAGAAGAGCAAAAAGGAGTGGGGAAATTGTGCCAGTGTGGTCACTGTTTAAGCATGAAATAGAACAATTGGACTGAGAGGACTGGTAAAAAAGTTCATTGTTTATTCCTGATGGATGATGATTTAAGAAAAAAATTTGTTTCAAATATCTTTTGAAATAGCAGACTATAGGAATATGAGCAAGAGTTAATCATGTGTGAATTTACACAAGAACAAAAGAAAGTCCCTGATGTAAACTCAAGAATGTGCTTTTGGAATAAACCGCTTTTTGGATACAGAGGTATTCCAGGAGGATATAAGGATGTAGAAAGTAAGGATTATCATACAGCTACAACTTTTCTTTTTTTTCCCCTGTCGATACTACTCATTATTTAAATTGTTCACATATATTTATCTACAATATCTGCGATATAAATTGTAGCAGATAATTTATATTTTGAATTACAAGTTCCTTGTGCAGCCTGTTTTAGTGTAAACTAAGCAAATCAAGGATAGAACAAAACAACTAGTGCAACAGCTTATTTCAGCCTAAGTACTCCTTTAAAATCTTGGAGTACTATACTAACAAAGAAGCTATTTAGGGATGAATCCATCAATTCCTTAAGTTGCTTATTTTTTTAAATGGTTACTTTAGAGTAATATCCTGAGACAGTTTTCCAACACTTTTTTGTTCTGAATTCAAAGAAATTGGATACCCTTGAAACAGATGTTGTTCTACATCTTGTACCCTCACCACATGAAAGTGGTTTTACTTTGTCATCTCAGTTTCACAACTTGGAAAAATTATAATAATAGCAAAAGCAACAATAAAATAATAATTATTTTATATCTAGATGCAAGTATTAGTGCTACAATGCAAAACACACATGGTAGATCTCTTTTCACATAATTTCATTTTCCACATAATTTAGAAGAATCTTAAATGATTTTTATGTTATAATCCACTATTTGTTATAATCCATTAAATAACACAGTAATTAATAAATAATATTTTCAAATGTTCAGAATTTTATAAGAAAAACCTCATTAACTACAATATTGCTTTTCTTAAAGAGATTAAAAATAGCATAGATCAGAAGAGATCAGAACAAAAATGCCAGTTCCACCAGCAGAACAAATTAGAGCCAGCAGTGACTGCTGTGGGCTGAGGTGGCTGTAGCACAGCTTCACTGTCACTGCCAGGAAGAGTCACACTTAGGGCCCTGCCAGACAAAGTCACAGCCTGCCCAAGTAACTGAACCAAACTTTCCTAACCCGAGGATCTAAAGGTGTCTACTGACTCATTTGTATGTAAACACATCTGCATGTCAAACATCAAGTTTTAATGTGCTCAAGGAAAGACCATTTTCCTTCTTTACTGGCCATGACAGAGAAAGAAAACATAAGAACATTTCTGTCATGCTCCCAAACTCAAATGACAGTTGCTATCAGCATCAAAAATATCTACTACAAACTAAAATGTTGCAATACCTTCACACTTATCTCACTTATCATTTGAGGCTTTTTAATTTATTTTTTGTTAGCTGACAGACCCTAGGCAGTACATAAGTTGTGTCTTCCCTAATTCATAAGCATACCCAGTAAGTCTGATATATTACTTTTGTCAAAATAAAATCAACAGAGCCAGAAGAAACAATAAAGGAAGAGCCAGAGTTGCAGGGAAAGTTCAGACAGAAAAAAAAAAAAAAAACAAACTAAATTCCAGAACTGGAATGGGAGAATCAAATAGGTTTGAAAAATGGTTGGCAGACACTGGAAAATATTTGATAGAACGAAATGCAATTACTAATTTTTGTAAACAATTGGACTAATTCCCTTCTCAAGAATACTTATATGATCAGATGGTTAATTTCCATAGTGTGAATCCAATATAGTGCTTACCCAGGCCTGAGACAGTGTAGAAAGGGAATAAAAAATGTGCTAGATTATGAATTGCAGACATCAGTTTTTGATGTTGAAAACAGGTGTCCAATTCCTATTGATTTAGTGTAATTACTCTTGGAATGAATTGCTGTTCCACATCAGAACCTTAATCTTTATAGCAAACTCATATATTTATTTAGATAAACATGAGTTACTCACAATATCTCCCATTGGAGTTCATGGAATAATTCTGGTCATTGATGGAAGTAACATTCATTTCACCTAGATGTCTGCAATTAACCCCCAGAGTTGACTTGTAAAGCTATTTGTTTGACAAGATGAATTGGCATTGACATTTCCTTGGTATTTTTAACCTGAACCATTAGAAAGGATTGGTTTGTTATTAAGCTGGATGGACGCGGCCAGAAAGTCGTGGTCAATGGCTCTATGTCCAGGTGGGGGCCAGTAATGTGTGGTGTCCTCAGGGCTCCGTCTTGGGACTGGCGCTCTTCAATATCTTCATCAATGACATAGAGAGCGAGATGGTTTGGACCCTCAGCAAGATTGCAGGTGGCACAAGCTGGGCAGTGCAGTTGACACAACAGAAGGAAGGGATGGCATCCAGAGGGTCCTGGACAAACCTGAGAAGTGAGGCTATGAGATCCACATGAAGTTTAATGAGTTGAGGTGCAGGATGCTACGTCTGGATTGGGGCAATCCCAGACATAAGAATAGACTGTGAGAAGAAGTCACTGAGAGCAGCACTGCTAAAAAGGACTTGGTGTGATAAACATCTGAAAATTTGACATCTTTCATGGAAATAGACATAGCTGTACATTCTTTCTCCTGTCAAGCTTTTTTGAACATTGTGCAATTTGGTATCTCCTTCTGATTTAAAAAAGTCCTCCAATTATCTTAAACAGTCTTATTCTTTTCTACTTGTAAATGCTATCATCTCTGTCTGAGACATGGAGTCACTCAGCAATTTACCTGATAACATTATATATTTGTAGATATATTTGAACTCAATTTTCAGTGAAAATAAATTACTAACTAGGAAATGGATTCAACATATTTAGTAATCTTTTTCAATTGCAGTTCTTCCTCAGATTACTTATATTGTTCAAATTCATTATTGGATCTTGACAGTGTTGCTTAAAGAAACAATCTTGGAAATTTCGAAGTCCATTCTTAAGTTGTTTTCTTATTAAAGACTAGTAAATGATGATAGCAAGCAGGATACCTGTAACAGAACAGGTGATTATAAGTACAAAAATAAAATTCAACTATCATTACTACTAATAATTATTCAGAGGCAGGAAAAATTAGATTACCTGTAGTTCTGGGTTTAGTTTCCAGCTAAAAAAATAAATAAAAAGTATTTAATGAAACAGGTAAAAAATTACATTCACAAAAATAAATTTTCTACTTGCAAATGTTTTTCAGCTTAGTCATGTGAAGCTTACTGTAGTCTATTGTAAAATATTCTGGATAGTGCTACATTTGAAAATCTGTAAAACTTTTCTTACAACATGGACAAAAATAATTCCAAATGTAAAAAGGACCATCTTTATTTCATTTTTCATGTGTTCATATTGTGAAATTTGAACTGTCAGAAAACATAAGAAAACAATGAATACTGAATTGTTGCTTTCTCTAAACATTTTAGAAGACATTCTGCATGAAGAGCTTCACACTATAATCAGATTTTTTTTTATCAGGGTTTATCGGGAAATTATAGATGAGTTGTGTAGAACTGTAGATGCTATCACTTTTATTAATAAATCTAGTTCACAACTTCTATCAAGAACCAGAAAAATCTTGGAAATAGAAAAGGTCCCCTGGCTGACCTCACACTTGGTTATAAAAAAGAGAAGTCTTGCAAGCCATGGGAAATCCTTTAAAAAGTGTTTATGTCCCTAGGAAATATAAATAAATAAATAAACACACACATACATAAATAAATAAAATAATAAGAGCAGACTTTATCTCCTCTGCTCAGCTCTACAGGCAATTCCCAACTCAGCAACTTCAATGAAGTAGATAATTAGTAGATATAGAAAACTTTTCTCTAATACACTATTTTTCTGTGTTAGAAAATTATTTTTTTATTGTAAAACTTATTTACAATTGTTCAATTGTTTTCACTTTGGTTGAGCTCTGACCTATTTCTCAATTGTTCAGCAAATACAATTATAATTTGTCCATTATTTTGCAAACATATATTTTTATGTTCAAGAGAAATAATTTCTGCAGAATTCAGTTCTAATATTGTTTTCTATTTAACTAAAATGAGTTACTAGATTAGATACTTTTATTTTTCTTTAATATCATTAAAAAAGCAATCTATCCATTAATTTTACACTAATGCTTCCAGTTTGGTCACTATGTCAATAAATATATGGAAAAAGAAAATTTGCATATTTATAAAAAAGAAGAAAAATGTTTTTTGTTTGCTTCAAAAAAATTCATGAAAAGTGTTTCCAAATGAATTAATTTCCAAATGTATTAATTTTAATATTTTCTTTATTTCGCACTGAATACAATGGCAGACATACTGTCTTACATTTTAACTTTTCTACCTGTCCTTCAGCATTTTTCTACCCAAAAAGTTGAATTTCAATGATTAACACTGTTTCTGTAAAAGACACCTCCTGTCATTAGGATAAGTTGATTTACAATCCTCTAATACTACAAGGAATACTGCTATGCATGAAATGCACAGCATCACAGATGACTCAGAAAAGCTTAAATAGAAAAGATACTGCTTACAAGTGGAAGATGAAATAATAAAACATGTTTTCCAATACAAATAAGTGATCATCTACCACTAGAAATTATAGCTATATTAATTATTTTCAGGCAATCTGATAATCAATTTATTTTCTATCTATATGTACTTCTTTCTCAAATGAAAGAATAGAAATATACCGACAACTTTACAAAAGTCTGATAGGTGATTTATTTGGGGATTAACAAAAGAAAAAATAAAAGAAAACAAAAAGAAAGTCAAGAATGTGCACTTTAGCTGTTGTTGATACCTTCTATAGCCATTCACGGAATCATTTAGACAAAATGCAGATGGTTGGAAGCTACCATCTGCATTAATTGACTACTTCATTGGGACTTAATGGTTATGAAACATTACTGTAATCAAGGATTTATACAATCAGATCAATGTGCTCTTGTGACAACTGAACATTTGATTTATGCTAGCAGACTTTAATAATTATTTTGAATTATGCAGTGAACACTAATGAAGAAAGTGAGAAAGTGAGAAAGAGAAAGAGAAAGAGAAAGAGAAAGAGAAAGAGAAAGAGAAAGAGAAAG
>JANRMJ010000088.1:50959998-51021126 GCA_025584955.1 Alethe diademata
AGAAAGAGAAAGAGAAAGAGAAAGAGAAAGAGAAAGAGAAAGAGAAAGAAAGAGAGAGAGAAAAAGAGAGAGAGAAAGAGAGAAAGAGAGAAAGAAAGAGAAAGAGAGAAAGAGAGAGAGAAAGAAAGAAAGAAAAAAGAAAGAAAGAGAAAAAGACTTTTACTCATAAATCAGCTAATTTTTTTTTATCTTTTTAAAGGTCAATCAATGACAGCATGAACTTTGTCTTTTTTGATACTGAGAAAGAGCAATGAATTCCTATCACTATATATGGTGGATCAGGTACACTGCTGGATGAGGTTTAAGTCTGAAAATCAAAATAAGTGACTTGCTTTTTAAAATCACCGTTGTTTATCTTGGCAGAAATCAAGTTTATATGCCAGTCTACTAAAATTTCAAAAATAAAATATTTCTTCTTAAACCTCAATCAGAAATAAATTTTATTAAAATCCTTCATTCTTCAAAACTGTTCTGATATAGAAGTTCAAATAGTGTTCATAGTGAGAAGCAGATTTCTAAAGTCTAAGGCTTACTATGTACTGTAAGATCAATTTTTAATCAAGATGTGTAAACTTTTGAAGAAAAGAATCAAACCAACTTACATTATTTGCACATTTGGCCAAGTCCTAGAGTGATTACAAACCTACAGAAGATTGACTGAGGAAAGGATGAGGGAAAATTGAGTAAGAATTTAAGAATATAATAAATATAGACATATTTTTATTATTGTTCTGGATTATATGAAGGACAAGCGCTAAACTTATTTCATATATTGGCAGATATGGTGGCTGAACTTACAGTGAGGTTAATCCTGATATAAAGGATGATGAAACTCCAGAAGGGAAAGGAAGCTGGGAAAGAGACAAGGACCCTTCAGGTATATTGTAACTATGGAGACTGCTAAATCTAAATCTAGTGCTTTGGGAACAAAAAAATTCACAGCAATTACAGTCCTAAGGGGTAACTCTCCTGTCTGTACATCACATAGACAAGCTACTCAGTCAAGGTAAAAAGGATTTTTAATTGCTAAAGTTAATTAGAGTTAACTTGCACTTGTCCTTAAAATGAAATTTAAAATACTTAAATTTATTAATTCCAATGTATTTTTCTGATTGATGGAATGAATTATAATGTAATTAGCATAAATGCTAAGCCAGACAGTATTTTTATTAAAGCTGGTATTGAATTTGGGTGTTTATGTTAGCTGATTCTTGGTTCTAAAACTCTTCAGTTTTCAAAATTATAACAATGGGGAATTTTTCATATTGGATTACATCATATTGGATTATCATAAAACAGGCTTAAATGTGGCACAGTGAATAAACACAATGTCAGAAACTTGAATAATTTTTTACTTATTAAATGGAATGAGAAAAACCCAACTCTTACCATGGTGGAAAAAGTAGAATAATACAAGACACTTTTGTGGGGCAGTATTCTAGCTAATTATGCTGCCACTTATAATTAGAAGAATTAACATGGCAATTAAAAGTTTATGGCTGGTGCTCTGCATTTTTTACACAACACCAGATCGGAAATTTCCTTGTCGATTACAATTAAGGTATTAACACAATGTTTTAAGGTCACAAATGCTTTAGCACAGTAGAGTAAGGTAGATACATGGTTATAATGTTAAGATGTTATTTAATGTTTAGATATAGGTTATTTACATTTTTAACCGCTTGTAAATCAAATTGAGTTTGTGACCAACAGGATGTTTGATTAAATGACATTACAAATATTATGATATGCATGTTAGTGAAAAGGGGTATACAAAGAATGACAGCTAGTTCACATCTTATTTCAACCAGCTGAAATTGACTCCCAGGAGAGGACCCATGCTGGCACAGGTACCTTAGGTTATGCCCAACTTTGGATGAATGAAAATGGGAACTGAAACACTCCTATAACCTCTCTACTTATGTAAAATCGCAATTTAGATTCCGCACTCCTGTCTTCTCACTTTAATGATATTCACTTTCACGCATAAGCACAGGGAGTCAACAACTTCTTGACCCTTGCTGATGGAAGATTTAAAGTCATGATACAAATGTAGCAAATGTGTATCAGAAATGGATAAACCAAACATTGCCTGAATATCATTCAACAAGACATGTGTAATCTACCTTCTGATGACTCATTTTCTGTACTCATTTTGAGGTTTGGATTTGTTTTTTTCACTGTGTTAAAATAATTCATAGAAAAGCCACATTCAACTCCTTGATTATTTAGATTGTTACTAAGCTATGTAAGCTATTTTTTAAAATAAGACTATTTTCTGAGAGTAGTAAAAAGATTCAAGGACCTTGGGGATATCCTCCCTCCAGAAGGTAAGGTATGGAGTTCAGCTGGATGAAGACAAGGTCAGCTCCTTCACTGACAAGAGGTACTGTGAAGGGAGCTGGAAGCCAGGGCCTACTTTCCTTAGGAATTGCATTTAAAGTGTGATAGTACTCCTGGTCCCCATCTGAGCTACAGTGGAACTACAACTGTTCAGGTTTGCCTCCATAACTGTGACTGTGACTCTCTGGTTTGACTTCCTGGCTCGCCTTCAGATTTGCTTCTTCACTGCAGTCATATTGGGTGAACACATTTGCTCTGATCCCTGTTTCTGAACCTGGTTGTAACCCAGACTTGCTGCTCAGCATCCCCACTTCTTGTTGGTGCAGCCATTGCTCCTTCCTACCCTGCTTCCATGCTCAGCTCACAGTTTACCTTCTTACTTTATCTTACCACACAACCCTCACTTCTCTTGGTCATTCTGTCCTGTGCTCCCATTCACCAGAATAGCTGCATCTATTTGTCAAACAGCTTTACATCATGAAAGCACCCTGAGAAAATCTGTAATTTGCACATATCTGTGGGAGGTTCATAACTCATGGGAGTAATTTTCATTTCTCACTAGGGTAAGTGATCTCCCCTCCACTTCTAGGTGCTTATATCACCATTGTCCTGTTCTTGTTCATGCTCACTTCCTCTGCTCTGTCATCTGCCCTTTTTGTCCCCTCAGGTTCCAGGTCCTTTTACTTGCCTGCTTATACACTTCAATTTCTGATTTATAGCTTCTTTTTCTTATATATAGTGTTATGTAGGGAATGAAGATTTGAATTCCAGATTCTGAGTGCCACAAAGGAATAAAATTGCTTCCTGAATTTATCCCAAATAACCTGCATGTTAACACACAACCTCTAATAATATCTCAGTCTAAAAAAGTGAACTCCATCTCTTTGTAAATTAATTTTCTCTCGTAACTGTGTAGAGCCTTAGGGCAATTTAATTGATCTTAAGATAGAGAATAATAATACATTGGGAGTGCTTTCTTGCTTTTAGAACATTTGCTTGGATTTCTGTACTTTAATTACCAAAGAAGGAATTTGTGAAGAAGTATGAAATACTGAATTCTTAATAGAAACAAAGTCACATTAATTTAGTAAAAAGAAAAGAGAAGCTTCTCAGCCCAGTCACCTGTTTAACATTTTCCATAACTCATCCAAAAGGCCATCAGAACTAGAGCTTGAGCTCTGGTGTGTATATAATAATGTAATGTACATATACTTCTTAATACCTTTTTCTTTCCCTACCAGCAATAGGAACCTTATATGATGTAACTAGTTATTATCCAGTTATACCAGTCATATCTGAAAGCAGAGAATATTCATCCTCAGATCACAGAATTTCTTCATACAAAGGAACAAAGAAGACCAAGTGCCAGCAATACAGCAAACTCAAGAATATCTGTGTGTTTCCCAGATCCTTTGAGTACTGTGGCTCTTTCATTCACTCAAGGACAGAAAAGCTTATTATTGTTCTCTTAGGTTCAATCAAAATATTTCAAAGATGATAATTCAGTGGGAGTGAGGAAAAAGGACCTGTCTGAAAACCTATTTATTATGCAGAACTGTGGTGTCATGACTGCTTTATTTGATCAGCTGTATCTTCCAGTGAAAACTTGAAGATAACTCCCAAAAATGGCTTAGGAAAGGGGGACTGAAAATCCTTACTTTTACATCTAGTTCTTAAGGAATTGTGCTAGGTTTTCATACTCTCTTAATGAAGAGATATAGGTGCTTCAGAATTAGGTTCTAAAGAGCCAACATCTGACCCAGCTTCAAACAATGCATAGGCTGCAATAGTGCCCAATGATAGCTGACAGCAACAATGAAGCAAAATTATTTGGAATGTAAAAGCTTTAATCACCTAAAAAAACTGTTTTGCTGAAGACTTTTTGGTTTTTTGGTTGTTTTTGTTTTTTTCATGAGCTAGAACTGATTCTGAAACTGAGATCTCTGATCAGCCTCAGATGGAATTGAACCAAATATATATTTTCAGCTATCACTTCTAAAGATAAATATAGGTCAAAGTTTATAAAGTTGTATTTTTAATAATGTTAGCCCTAAAAGCTTTCTCTGACTATAAACAAACATTTTAGCATTCTTCTTGTCTCTCCTGATACATTAGTTTTTCATCCCTCATAAGAGGAATAATTAATCTCTCCATTTTTTGGCTTTCATTCTTTATTCTTTCAGTGTGTTAGGACTAAGAAGGCAAGAAATTTAGGGAAGAATAGAGGAACCATGTAAAATCGCAAGAAGTCATATGATGACATATGAAGGAAATTCGTACTGGGACCAGAGATGTGTTTTTTCTTCAAGTTTTTTAAAAGTTGGTTTTTTTTATTAATTGCAATAAGAGGGCTGAATTTCTCTTTTTTCCGGTCAGATTCCCAATCCATTTAAAAAATATAGTTCTTTAAAGTTATATTAATCAATTGCTTATGTAGAATTTAAATTGACACAATTATCTCTATTTTCTAAAACTTGAAGAGTAATCTGTAATTTGCATATGAAATAAGTTGAAAGCACACTATACTATGGCTGCTATATAAAAATTTCTCTGGTTTTCATCATGTAATATTTAAGATGTTCTTTTTATGTCAGAAGATTAATTTGCAAAAAAATTGTCAGGGAGAAAAACAGAAGATAATATTATATATTGTTGGAAGTCTCTGGAGCAAGACAGAAATAAAATCTTCATAAAAATATCAAAACATTTCCCTAGCATGTACTTTATACGATTTAGCTGATCTTCTAATTCTCATAATCAAGATTAAAATTACATTAAAATAAGAATCATGTAAGTCTCTCCCAACTAATAATAGTCTATGGTTCTGTGATTATATGAGGCTGATCAGTTTACTTTGAAGAGTGGAGGCTAATTTTCTGGGTTTATATTCTCTACAGAGTTCATTTTGTCCACTTCTTTTTAAAAAAAAAAAGTGTTTCTCAGAATCATTTCTGTCTCAATTAAAAGGAAGTCAATCTTCTTTATCTAATCATTGATGTTAATTGTGCCTTTAGTTAAAATGTCTTTTAATTGCTTCACTTTTTCCTTTTTTCTCTCTAAATAGTTTCAGAAGAGTGAAAAATTAGCATTTTCGTGTAATTCAGCATCTACACCTTCACCTATTGCTACATTATTATTCTTTATTCTAAATTTTTTGAGAATATTGTCCCTAGCTAAAAGAATGATGAAGTTTTAAAATTATAATGTAATCAAAATAAGACTCCTATATGTTATACAACAGTAAAACTATGATGAAAAATGAAAATAATATGATTTTCAAGCTTGTAGAGTTATAACTAATTATAGAAACTCATTAAACTGCCATGCAGGATGAATAAGAACAGTGACTACCTAAGAATGTCAAATATAATTCTTTGCAATTGTGTTTTATTAGTATTTTTGTATACATGAAACTATCCCTCTCTTCAATTCATTGGTATTTTTGCATGACATAGAAAAATTAAAGAAGTAATTTAACATTCTGAATATTATATTAAATAGCATATTATAAAATGTTTCCAAAGCTCTTTTGTTATATTCAGCTATTAAAAGATGAAGAGTCTCTAAGCAATTTACATCTTTTAATTCTAGTTCTGCAACTGCTTGCATGAGTTTAGCTTTACATATTTTGCGCTTCAGCCATAGGCGTCTGAGGTTAATCAAAGGAAGAGATTTGAAGCTATAAATCTGCACTGTGTACAGGTGGGATTATAATTTATTCTATGATAAGTATGTAAAAGAAAGGAAAAATAAACTTTCAAGTGAGTTGGACATGAAATTTTAAATTTTAATTTATCATCATGGTTGATGAGGAAATGATAGGCTCACTAGAACTGGGATCTTCATATTACTTTTCCAAATAAAGTCTTCTATTTGTATTTATAATACAAACCTTACACACTCAGCAAGCTTCTGATGAATGATCTATGAAATTATATCTTCAATTGTACAACTACTGATGCTGGTAACTATAGTAAGTATAGGTAACTGCGTAAAGTAACTCGATAAATCATTAAAAACCCCCAAACTTCCAATAAATTAAATCTATTAAATTATTAGAAAGCAAAGATGTATTTAAAAGAGGCATGAAAATTGACCACTAGCAAAAAACCTTTAACAAACTTCACAAATCACATTCTTTGGTGGACACATTTAGACACAGGTATGTAACATATCAAGTGAATATTGCTAAAATAAAAATGTTTTTAAATCATGTAGTTAATGTTCTTTATTCTTTGTATGCAAGTGTAACTCTGTAAGAGTTTCATACTAATGTGGCTTTGACTGGATTCTAAATCAACTTTTCTCAAATGTCTCAGCAACTTGAAAAAATCACTATTACTGAAATATTTTCTCCAGAAGAAGTTAACCTAAAAGTAACTCTCTACCATTTCTTTTGGGTTTGATTTCTCTTCTATCAGGAGACAAGCTAAAAGAATGAGTTTGCTGGCATAACAGTCACATAATTATTCTTTAATAGATTGCTTAGATGAAAATAAATATATGTTGTAGGGAGAAAGTACGAGATGATGCCGTACAAGAGCAAAAACCTGTGTATAATTAATCTTTTTGTACATGTACCTCAGTAGTTTGTAGAAACTGTATGATGGTGAGAATATGGGATAAGTTTTAAGTCCTTCCTACCTTCATTATATTCTTTCATTAGCAATAAAATAAAGCTGGAAATTTTTGGAAGACCCACACTCCATAGCAGATCCACAGTATAGGTAATGATGCCACATTGCCTGAGCCATGTGCACATTTCCTTGCTTTTTACCTTGCTAGTTTCTCCTGCTTTATGAATATCAAATTGAGAATATCAAATGAACATCAATTTTAGAATAAGATCTTGAGCAGCAGACATGCAAATATCCTAAACTCTTTTCTCTGTTTCTATTCTTGTTTCTTTGTTTAAAGATCCTACTTTCCATTATCAAAGACAATGCTACAACGTGTATATAATTGCAGTATAATATACTACAATCAGATAACTCTGCTCAAGAGAAATTCAACGTCCTTAGCCTCCATGATCTGTTTTGGGAAGAGTTCCTATTAATTATTAGAACAAGATTAAAAAGTCTACAGATGCATAATTCATATGTATTATGCAGCTGATTTTCAAATGAGGTATCGTTTAGGTAAATGCTCAATGAGGAGCTCATATTAGGAAGCTTAAAACTGGTGTGTCAGATGATAAAGGCCTTAAAATAAGAAAAATTTTAGGCTGTAGTCTTAATGTCTTGTGCTGTGTAATACTTACAGTAATGTTGCTTTATACCTCTGGGAAAAAAAGAGTGAGAGATGTGAACTAGAAATGTCTTGATTTTGTACATACTATCTTGGATATACAATATTTTGTCTAAATGTGAAATTAATTCTCATGGCACTCTCTGCAAAACTTCTTTTGTTTCTATTGTGATAGACAAAACAAAGTTAAACTGCAATAGAAAAATATGAGCACAAAATTGCATAAGATTACTAAAAATAAATCACAATTTTCTGTCAGTTTTTTAACCTATTCAATACAGGTATTAAAAGATTCAGCATAAATAGGCCATAGACACCTGTGTGCAAAGAAGTTGTTACTGGCACAGCTTCATATTTACAGCATTGACAGCAATACAAATATCAGTGTATCTTACAACTATATACAAACAGAAATCGATGAAAAACTGAAGCTGCCAAAACTCCTGATTTTCCGTGAAATTTCATGCTAATTTCCTGTGTAAATCTAGAGAGAGATAGGAAAGTAGATTTCCTATGAAATTTTACTGTGACTCTATCACTCTTCTTTCAGAATTTAAGCAAACTTTTTTTTTTGAAACATGAGCGTAGATCTAATTGAAGTTTATATTTAATGTTTGGAATCCAGCAAGATTAGACCTCATTTAGAGGTATGAAATTTTGGAGATAAAACTAGGGAAAATTTGTTTCCCAAAATACACTGATTATTTGATTTCACTGAACTTTGGATGAGGTCACACTGCAGCCCTTATCAGTATTTGTAGTTAAGTGCTTAACACCTGATGGGTGGTTATGTATCATACAAGGAACTCTGTAGCAGTAGTAGTAGTAGTAGTAGCACTGCAACTGCTGGAATCAATCAACAGAAGCTCCATGCAGGAGATACTCCTTTCGAGATATTTTACAAATATGAGTACCCAAGAAGCATGTTGGCCCCAGTAGAATGAGGAGGGTAAAGACAGAGATGAATGTCATCAAAATAATAGTGATGAATTAGCCTATTTCATTGGAAGATGGAAGTCAGTGATAGATGGATGATAGGAATCAGTTTCATGAGAAGCTAATCTCTCATGGAAAGCAGGTCTATAAGACAGATAGGCTATAATTTATAGGTCATTTTAGGCCTAAAGTCTCCTATATATTCATTGGGACCTGAAATAATACTTATATGAATAAAAATAAAGAAGAAAATATCTGAGTAGAGAAAAAATATACTTTTTAGAAGATTTTTAATATATCATTGCCCAGTAAATTAGCTGAAAAATTAATAACATTTATGTATTTACAACCCACAATAAAGTATTTGCTATTCCTTTTTGGTGAATAAGACTTAACTCTCTTGCTTAAAGAGGGTGTATATGTGTCAAACTTATTTTGCACAAGCAGTGACCTGTGAATAGACATTTATATGAGAGGAAGTTTTCATCTTTTCCTTTGACAACATAGCACACTGACAACTATATTTAAATGCTATATTGCAATTTATCCCAAAGGGTTTTTATTGAACACATCTGCAAGATATGATAATAATTAAATTTAAAATATCCCTCACCCATTGCATGAAAACATATCTGATTCTAACCATTCATGGAATCTCTTTGCTATCAGCATTTTCCACACAGTATTATTGAGACAATTTCACTATCTAAAAATAATACATGTGCTTAGAATATATCTTTGTCATAAATGAACTAAACCAACTAAATAACCTTCTGTATAAAATTACAAATTATCTAAGTCTAATCAAAGTACTTCTGGGATTTATAGCAATATTTATTTAAGCATATTTAAAGCTACAAAAATAAGATCAGCTTATGTGAGCAGTGCCTTTAGACAGTGACAATATGAACTCAGTGTCTATCAATACATAACAGTGATATTTTTAACTACTTTCCCTATTATAATTACTGTCAACTGTTAATGCATGACTGTTAATGCATGACTGTGACAACTCTACATGAATTCAGGGATACTGAAATTTTTTTTTTCCAGTCCTCCATGGCATGAACTAGGACCTGGCTTCTGGGAATGCCTGCAAAATAGCATACAGTCAGCTACACAATCTCTCAACAAGATAATTTGTTTTGGAAATACTTTAGCCATGATGATGCATGCTAGGAGCCTATGGTTATAGGCTCGATGTGGTGATAAAGATTATGAGTATCTTCATTCATTATGTGGTATGCAGATGATATATGTAAGGAAGAGGTTTTCTAAGCTGAACACAAGAATCAGAGAAGACCAAGGACATCACCTTGCTTTGTCTGTGGACAGGCTACAAAGCTTGCTATGTTTTGTTGGGACCACTACAGTCCTGGTAATATAGTCAGAGTACACATTAGGAACATGATCTGTTTCTAATGTCTTGCCTCTCTGTCAGGTTCTCACACTTCCTTCTCATGAAATTGAGGTAAGAGAAGACATAACTTCTGTTATGTGAAAGGATCTATTTCACATTTCCTTACTTTAGTTCTCCCACTTTAAAATAAAGATGTCTCATTTACCTGTTTGTCCAACTTGGAGAAATGTGAGGAAAGCCTCTCAAGTTCTTGGATAAATTTGAGCATTTAAAGAAAAACACTGAAGTCTTTTGAAGTCAAGTTGAAATTATTGCTGTCTGCTGTACAGTATATGGGCATGAAGTGTGTGCTAGCTTTGCATTCCCCTGCAAAAGACCATAAATCATCCCATGAATAGGCATTGTTACACATTGATAACGATAAGTCAGTGAATATCATAAATCAAAACTACGTATTTACAGAATCAGAAACTCAGTCTATCACTTTTTGTTCTTTTGGTTGTTGGGGTTTTTTTGCTAATGAAATATGTTCCTTTTATTTAATTCTGAAGAAGGTAGTTTAGTTTAATTCATTTTTTTCCACTAAAGTTCTTTTAAAAAACAAAACAAAATTTATCAGTCTTCACATTAGCAATTGAACTGCTTAAATATATCTTCAATTACTCCAAATTTCTCTATTTATAAGAGATTGACTATGAGAGCATTGGGACCATACAAATTCTGAATATGCCTACTAGTTTTTGAAAGAATGATCCTGAAGGGTTTTATAATACTCGTTCAGGGAGAGACAAGAGGATAATTCATAGTTTTGTTCACCCTGTATGAATAGACTTATGTTATGTACCCATCTGAAAAGCAGAGATGATTAAATGATTGGAAAAATCTCTATAACAAGAAGTTGAAAACTTCCAGCCATCATTTTACATTTAGTATATACATGATACTCCTATATCCTGTGACTTTGCACTACTTGGTGAATTTCTGCTGGGATATACTGATAGAATATAGGATTAATTATACTGAAAATAATTAAGAAGAAAATCAAGAAAAATAGTTCGTTCTAAAACAGTTTAGTAATCTGTTTTCTGCTATGTAGAGTCTAAAAGACAAGGACAGGTAACATGTTCATTGCCTGGAGGATGAGCAAGTCTCTCATGCCATTCACCTGTGACCTTTCTGGCTGAGACATAACAGATCTCCAGATTCAAAGATCACCTTTCATCTAAAAAAATAAAGGTAGGATAATCTTCAGGGTTAAAAATAGTTTACCATTTCTTTTGTTTCTTCTATTGCCCTTACAAATGATTTGAATAACAAATGGGACAGTTAACTATAAGAACTACTGATACCTAAGCTATTTTCTTAGTGTAAGAAACAGGGGGAAATAAATCTCCAAGAGGACTGATATATAATTAAGACAATGCACATTCTTCCAACTTTACTTTTCCCCTATAGCTATACACCATCTACTGTTGGTGTTCACTTGTTGTGCAGTGAATAAAGATAATATCACTCATTACAGAATTATTGTTTTTAAAATCTGTCCCAAAGGTCGATTTTCTACTTTCCCATATCCAACATTAAACATACACAAGAATGGTGTACTGTACAAACTCTTATCAACAATTCATTTAAATGGTGTGCGGCCATGTGAAAAGGAAGAATTTTAAAGGAGCCATATTTATTTAAAATCTCAGCTAAAGCTGGCTTCTTTTAAATCCTATTGTTTGATTCAGGATTTATTTTTTTTTTAGTTCTATGTTCTAGTTCACTGGATGGATTCGACATGTCATTAGTTTGCAAATTTGAACCTCTCTTCTTTCTGGTATATTTTTACTTGTTTATTTGCCCTATTTGCCATATAGAAGGAGAAAACCCTAATGTAGAAATATATAATAACTTCAAGATCACAGGGAATTATATCAGAAGATATTAATAGTAGGTTTTAATAACTGAAATTAAAAATTTAAACAGTCCTTATTTCCTTTATTCCTCCAAATATAAATCACCTTTTTTTCAAAGTGTAGTTCTCCACTAAGTGCCACATCGAGTTGTTTCTTGAACACTTCCAGAGATGGTGATTCCAACACCTCCCTGAGCAATCCATTCCAATTCTTAACCATTCTTTCAGTGAAAAAAAGTTTTCTGGTGTCCAGTCTGAACCTTCCCTGGGACAGCTTGAGGCTGTTTCATCTTGTCCTCTCACTAGTGACCTGGGAGAAGAGTCCTGCCTGACAACAAACTCCTTTCAGGGAGTTTAAAGTGCAATAAAAAGCATAAGCCTCCTTTTCCCCAGGATAAACAGCCCTTCTTTGGACTCTCTCTAGGACCCCAATGTCTGTTTTGAAGTGTGGGGCCCAGAACTGGACACAGGACTTGAGTTCAGCCTCACCAGTGCTGAGTGTGGAAGGATGCTGACTGCCCTGGTCCCACTGGCCACCCTAAACAATCCAGGATGCCATTGGCCCTCCTGGCCAGCAGTGGTGGCTCATGTTCAACCACCTGTCAGCCAACAACACCAGGTTCTATTCTGTTGGGCTGCTTTCCAGCCACTCTTCTCTCTTCAAGATAATGGCAGAATGGTGAACCTTTTCCTGGTGTCCTATTCACAGTATATTTGTGACACTTGTGTGAATTACCAGAAGTTTATGGAAATTTGTCCTTGCTTTGTCTCATCTTCTGCAAGGCTCTAATGCAGGAACAGGTTCTTTTGGTACAGCTTTCTCTGTACAAGGTAGATGTAAAGATGAGATATTGCTTCTATAGACTATTTTTTAACTATGATCCTGAGCACCCATTCATAATTCAAATATTAACACTTCTGAAATACTCTAACACTCGAATAGCAAATATTCCCACAACTCCCGTGGTCACAAAGTTAAAGTCTGGGTCAAATGCCCTTGTCAGTGGGTTGTGTGGATTTTTAATATACAAAAATCTCATGTGCATCTTCAGTGTAATTTAGTTTTATTCTGGCTTAGACCAGAAAAACATATAAAATATTAACCAGCTGCTGGTAAGATCAGAAGACTGATTCCCCAATAGCTGAAATCAAGAGCATATTTCAAACTCAAGCAAAAACTAACTCAACAAAAAGTTTGAGTTTATTTGTTTTTTGTGAGCTTTTTGCTAGTAAGAATATATTTCCAGGTCTGCTTTATTGATAAAAGCTTTTGCACAGTCTTAGCATCTTTCTGTATACAACAATTTGCTGGAACCAATACTGCATGAGATAATTCATTAGGGACAGAATGATGCATATTTACTAGCTCAGCATACCCTCAGTGAAGATGTTAGACTATTAGATGTATACAATTCTTTTGTTCTTCTTTCTCAGCAGTTATCCTTACTGATACAGTCAGTGTTTCATCTCAGCATGAAATAACATTAGATAACACTGCATTTTGAGCAAGCAGAGAAAACAAGGGCTCCACAAATGGGAATGAATTAGAAATGCTCTTGCAGGAGAGGCCCTGGAGTTATAAAAGAGAAACTGATGCATGCACTTAGAAAGCGACTTTATATAAAATCTTTCTCCTGCTGTACATTTCTTATTATTTACCATATTCTCCTTCTGAAAAGCATTTTTTGACAAGTGCTAAAGTAGAATCTCCACATATTACCTAGGCTTTCCTAATCAGGTTACTTTTTTTAAATTGTATTTTTGGTTTGTTGTTTTGTTTGTTTTTTTTTTAGTAAAAAGTGCCTGGCCAGAGGACATTTCAGTACTATTGATATTCTGGAAAATGGACAGAATCTTTGCAGTGTTTTTCCTCTAGAAATAGATACAGGAAAAGTTAATGTGTTTAAGACTTAAAGCAAAACAGATCAAAGGGACAGGATTAATCTCACTTAATTTTAAACATCTGGTAAAATAACATTGTAGCTAACTAATCAGGAGCTTTTTATAATTATCAAGATTTTTAGCTTTTGATTTATATAATCTATTTTAGATACGTATAGTACAGTATGCTAAACTGCATCGCCAGCCATACCTGTGATACTCTATTTTCTTTAAAAGCAAATTGCATGATAAAATTGTGTCAACTTTTATGCTAGGTCAGATGAATTCAATCCATATATTCTATTAATAATTGCTACAAGACTGAAAACTATTTCCTAAAAAAAATATAAAAATTTCCAGACTGTTGTAATTTCTAACTTAGTTACATTCATTCTATGGCCACAGATGTCCAGTGGAATTATTTTTTTCCAGCAAGCTAAAAATCTTAGGATCACAGGAGAAATTATAGATATACTACATATACCCAAACTTTCCATCTGTGACTAAGCCCTGATAAATAGATACCGGTATCGCTTAATCACTACAAAGTAAAAAAAAATTATTTACTCTTTTCATTAGATAACACTTTTCTGTATCAATATATAGAATCACAGGATCATTAAGTTTGGAAAATAAGAAATCCAACCATTTAGCTAGCACTACCATGCTCACCATAAAACTATGAGCAGCACATGCCTTTTACACACTTCCAGGAATCATAATTTCACATTTTCCAAATTCCATTTTCTATATTACCTTTTCAAGTATAATAGGAAAAATCAAACCAGAAAACTTTGTGCAGGAGGAAATAGTTAATGGCAATCATGAATAAGTATCTTGCCCTAAATGGCATGGAATCATAGAATCGTAGAATATCTCAGGTTGGACAGGACCTATAAGGATCATCAAGTCCAAATCCCTGCTCTGCCTGAAGCCATAAGACAAAGAGCATTCTCCAGATACTCCTTGAACTCTGTCAGGCTTGATGCTGTGACCACTTCCCTGGATACCCTCTTCCAGTTACCAACAAACCTCTCAGTGAAAAACCTTTTCTTAATATCCAACTAAAACTTCCTCCAACACAAATTCATTCCATTTTCTCATCTCCTGTCACTGGTCACCAAGAGAGGAGATCAGCACCTTCCATCTGCTAATAAGCTGATCACGCAAGGAAGTTGTAGACCATGATGAGGTCACTGCAGCAGCTGTATCACATTTGTGAGCACAGCATTTATTCCTTCTCAGACACCCCAGGTATTGAATTTTAAAGTAATGACACATTTTGGGCACTTTTGTACTTGTAGAAATAGTCAGTAATTTTTTTTTCCAAATGTGTCTAATAGCAGTTTGTTAGGTACTGTACTGTACAAAAAGAATTTTAATTACATTTGAAAATTTAGCAGGAAAATAAAAGCAACCATGCATAAAATCTTTTTTCTGTCTCACATTATGCACTGCTAAAAACTTTTTTTATTATTCTTAAGAATTGGATTAATTTTTCATTTGCACTAATGTAATATGTATGCCTGCACATAGTCAAGCAGGAGGTAAATTTCTATACCCAGGTTTTATTTTATATATTAAAGATGATTTGAGTTTTTCACAGTTATCAGACTTATTTTAGGAATGACATTTTCTACTATCTTCTGAATACTTATGAACACATTTTCTCACAAAATTCCTTCATTTTTCCTGTATAAGCTGTCCCCATCCCCTCAAACAATCATGCAGAGAGATGCAGCAATACTCTCAACAGATTAATAAATAAATAAATCCACTTTGCCCACCTTCAGTTTGCATAACATTAACATAAGGGTGAAACAATTAAAAGTTATTAAATTATTTCTTTATTTTTTGGGAAACATAACGGTTGAAATCCCTGCTCTTGTGAAATACTTATCCTTGTGAAATTTGACACTAACTTCAGCAGTGTGAAGGTTCTGTTACCCAGTATTTTGTTAATGTAGTTTGTAGAATATACATGCCTACAGAATACCATGCCCTATTAACAACAAATCATCCTTATCTTTGCTTCCTGATGCTAAGTGAGTTGCAGGAAAAGCTGGAAACAAGGTATTTTGGTTTTGCAATAGATCTGTGTAACGTCACGCAGAGATGCAATCAGACTCATAGCTACTTTTCAACTGGACTCTGAAGGATGATTTCAGAGACTGCTGAAGCCCTAAATTGTTGCAGAATGACCTGATTATTCTTTTTTTTTTTTTTTTCTCCCAAAACAAACAAGAATGTGATTCTTTCGCAAAAATTGTTCTGGTCCCAGAGTTTCAGTGATATTTTGAAAAGAGAAGTATCTGATGATGCTTTGCAGTTTCACAATATCTTTTAGTAAGTGTCACATATTTTTACAGTCATGGTAGAAATAGTTTCAGATTACATTTCATCATTTTCTAATTGGAATCTTTGAACATTGAATAAACGTTTTATAATGCAAAGTATGAGGTTATATTATGAAAATTTAATTATTAAACCAGCAGATTCAAACAGCAGAATTATTAAAATAAGAGAGAAGAAAGCACAAACTTGTTCCTTTGCCTCAAAATGTTCTATTAGCTCACAAATCTGTTTTAAGAATGGGATTATTTTCTCATGTAGATGACTTTGTTGCTTAAATACGTCTGTGTGGCTCATTGTTTGATATTGTTCCTGGAGGATAATTCATTGTCTCAAAGTATGCTTTTAGCAATCAACACTAAGAGTGACAGAACCTTGAAGAGTGTAACACAGAATAATTACTTTTATGAGATATTTAATACTAATGCTTTACAGAATCGAGATGACTCATTTAGCTTAAGCCACATCCTTCAATTATGATAAGGAATTTTTTTCAGCAAAAGCTTAGAAGAATGCCAGTATCTGTAATTCAGTGACTCTAAACTTAGATAAGACACACTGTGAAAACAAATAAAGATCCTAGAGCTAGTGGGCTTTGTGAGGCCTTTTCTGCTGGCCTCTTAATACAAAAGCTCTCTCCTGAGGACTTCTTCCATTAGACATTTGTCTTCCAACCCTGTTTTATGATTTGTAAGAAAGCTATTTGTAGGAAAGCTATGTAGACCAGAGATACTTAAACAACGGAGTTTCTCCTACATCTTGACAAAAATATGCTGTAATTTACTGTAGATCATGCTTTCTTTGGACTAGTATGCAGTTTGAAACAATGTTTTTGTAGATTTTTTGTAGATTTGTATTTTGTAGATTTGTTGTGATTTTTCAAATACACAGAGCACTGTTGGTACAGAATCAATACCTAGAAAGTTACTTTGCATATTTTCCTGGGGTTTATATTTTGCCCTCCAAACTTTTACATACAATCATTCCTCTGCTCCTTATTTCTCTAAACAGCAATTTACTAGCATAAAACCAAACAAAACTCACTGAATTCCTTTTGTTTCAGGTTTCTAGAAAGATCTCAAACATCTCTAGTATTGAAATATAAATGAATAAAGCTTTTTAGCTTTAATTGTAAATAATATCTAAATTCTGTCATTGAAACTTGACATTTTAAAGACAAAAAGTTCTTTTGTAGTTCTGCTTGCTGCAGCACACAAAAATTCTAAAACTGGAGGCAGAAGTCCTGATTTCACAATTTTCTCAGAAGTCTGGGAAGTTAGTTAAGATATTGCAAGGTTTTTCAGATCTTGGATTAAGATTTAGTAACTGTCCTGGAGGGCATTCTGCTTAGTGTAATTTCTTAGGCTAATCTGCATTTGTGTTCTAAATGTACTTCTACAATATAAAATGTATGTGTTATGAAGACATTTGTAGAAAGTTTTTTTCTAAAAAAATGTATCTCTGCATTGAATAGTTTTATGCACTGAGTTTTGAAATCTTACTTGTTCAAATACTATGTCTCATATTAGGAAAACCCTTGACAAAAGGTTTTTAAACTAAATTGAATGCTTATCAGAAAGGGGAATTCTTGCTCCTGGAAGTAAAAGTCAAGAAAAGAGTCTTGCCAAAGAATTACATTCCAACTACAGAATCTGTATAAGCTTTCTGGAAACATTTTTGAATGAGAGAGAAAACCTCTTGGGAGCTAATTTAACTTTCAGTAGTAATAAGCAGGGCTTAATTTCATTCTCTTGAGTTTCTAAAGTTCATAATGATATTTGGATTGTAGCATATAAATTAATCTTTAATAGTTACCTGATTCTCAGAGTTGTTACCGAATAAAAAGGTCGATTCCAGTAATATTAGACTCCCCTTGTGCCATGGAACAGAGCAATTCAGAACTAAAGGATAGAAGATGCTGAAGTGTTCCTCAACAAACTGCATCAATAATCCAGTATAGTGATTTGGGAGAAACAGATTCTACTATTATAATCAGACAAAAGTATACCTGAACTTTGCAGATTTGCAATTTGTAAACTGCTGTGTAGCTCTTATATGAGTCTTTGCTAAACTAGTTAGTTTTTAAAAAATTAAATTTTTTTGCTCAATAAAATAAATGTTTATCCAATAAATCAATATATTATATATACATGTAAAAACATTATACAAGGCAACAACTCTCAGTCTGGTCTACTCCAAGAATATTAATGATTGGCAGAGATATTCCAAAGGAGTTCTATGAGTTCTAATAGAGTTCTAATAGAAATGGAGTTCTAATAGAAATGTTACATTTCTATTCACAAGGCAAAGAGGAATAAGCCCACCTTCAAGTAGAAAAAACTTACCTGTAGAGCCCAAAAAATTACAAGAAGCAAGAATTTCTTATTCAATGATCACTCTAAAATTTGGGTTTTTTTTTTCCTTTAGTTGGGCCATGTAAATTCATACATTAAAAGTAACACAGCAAGGCTAGACAATCAGAGATTTTTCTGATCTTGGAGGATTTCAATAAGTTTTGCTACCTAGAAAGCTGAAATACATAATAAATGTGTTATTTATAATTGAATTATCAGTGTACTCTCACTTTAATTGTATATATCACTCCATGACACCATAAAGAAAACTGTATAGATTTGTAACCTAGAGAATCAGTTAAAATATAAAGATGATGAATTAAATAAAAAAAAATTCTACCTACTCTTTTACCAATCATTTTAAGTTTCTATTCTAATTTATGTGTGAATCAATTAACTATATAGTTTTCAAAGTATGGCCTACAGACCTGCTAGTGTGAGAAAGTACAAATCTTAGATAAGTGAGATTTTCTGGAATTAAGTACTTCATAAGATCAATATTGTAGTAGGGTTAGGGGACTATAGATTATTGAAAGCAGACTATTTAATGTAGTGTACCAAATGCAATTGACAAAAAAAAGTAAATTAGTAAAAATCGATTTGACTTTTGAGTATTAAAGAAATTGGATTTTGAGAGAACCATAAATGAAAAAGAAAATAAGAAGCTTTTTGATATAATGCAGAGTGAAGCCTAGAAGAATTATTTATTGGGAGTTATTTGCAATTTGTTAGGAGTAATTTGCATCAGTTTATTGATCAAACAAGCTGTAGAGAATAGGGGAATTAAACTTCTGTCAAGTGAATAATATTTAAAATGTCTGAAATGTTGAAATAGCTTTAAAAATTCTAAAGTAGGTCAAAGACTTGATGAGGAAAGTCCTATATTAGCAACAAACTGGCTTGTTTCATAGCCATCAAGTCAATGTACTGGTTGATGGACTGATAAAATCTTAAATTACATTTTTACCTCCTAAAAAGACATCTGAAAAGTGCTTATATTTAATTGCTGCATTTTATATTGTAATGTAGCAAAGCAAGAACTAGTGGAACAATACAGTAAATGTGATTGCTTCCCTTCCTTGTAAACAAGTATTCAAATGGTATATGAATTCAGGCAAATTTTGTGGCTTTATCCTAGTTTTTGGTACTCATTTTTTCTAATTTCATAATTATGACAATCTGGCTTGATTAACAGGCTTTGTTCTTGAAAAATTTGGGACCAGAAGAACAAAGGTGTTGAAAGCCAGGCCTGCAAACTCAGAGTGAGAAGCATGGGGGATCAGGCTGTGCAGCACATGGAAGTCAGCTTTATTAAAGCAGGGTGCCTCATTTAGAATCCTGACTGTCATAAAACCAAAACAAGTCTGAAAATATAAGCCATATGATTTCTGGGGCCTGGCTTTAGGCAATGGCCATAAAAAATACTATTACTAGCACCCATGTCATTCTATCAGTAGAAATGAAATCTTAGAGCTTTACTGACAAAAAAAAAAAAAAAAAGTATTAAAAAAAAGTATTTTTCATGTGGCTTGATAAATGCTTTTTCAATATAAAAGCAAAATACCTATAAACTGCTATGGGCATGGAGAATCCTGACACTTTTTTTTTTTTTAGGCATCAATTAGAAATTAAGATACTGTTCCTGGGTGACAAAATACATGTGTTATGCCAAAGAGATGCCACTATAGTCATGCATCGACCATTGTCCCATTTAAAGACATTAGCTCCTCATCATTGCTGATAAATAGCCTTGACAAAGGTGGAAGCCTTAATTAGAATTGAAGTTTGAATTTCTGTGAATATCGGTGTTCTGATATAAAGGTTTCTTGACAATAGTTCATCTCCTACAGCAACACTTAAAAAGTTTAGATGGACCATTTTTAAGGGGAGATTTTGATTTAAAAAATTGTTTTCTTCATAGTGGAATCATGACTTTTAAATATGAACATACTTGTAATAATAAAAGGTCACTAATAGAAACTTTCTCAAAAATATTTTACCTAAATAATAAATCTGACGTGAAAACAACAAGCACTGTTTTATGGTTGGAGATTGCTCAGTGAATCTTATACAAAAAAATATAAATGGAATTTTGATGCAATTTCACTTTAGCTGATCTGTAAAAGATATATAGAGTGATAGTAACAAAGTCTAACTTAATTTGAAAACTCATGATGATGCCTGAAAAGACTGACTTGGAACAGAGACTAAACAGAGCAAAAGGAATAAAATAGGTATTTATTGAAAGGATATGCCTTAGGCCGTACAAGAGCCTGGCCAGGGCTACACCCAAATCAAATCCCAGTCATCCATCCCAAGATGGATTCCAATCACAAGTTTCACACTTTTATAACTTTTGGTTCATCTGCATATTGGGGTCAATTGTCCAACCACAGGCCCAGGCTATGAGGTCTCAGCCCCCTGAATTGCCCCCTTCCCTTAGCCACTGTTTATGCTTTTTGGGTACAAGTTGTGCTTGATTCTCTAGCTAGGAAAAGACTGCTTTGTCTAACTACCCTGTGAAGAGAACTTATTAACACCAAACATGAAGTTTCAGAGTTATACACTAAGCAGTAGAGAATCTGAAAAAATATGAAAGCTGAAACCCAAGGCATCATTTAATATACATTATACATATATATATATATATATATAAAAATATATATAAATATCATTTATGCACCATTAATTCAATAACTATAAAAAGTAACTACTAAGGTACTACACTTACTAAGTACTTACTAACTAGATATTACTAGTTAGTAATGTCTAACTTACTAACTAGATATTTGGCTGTATTGTAGAACTACAATACAAATTTTAAAATCAGAATCCAACAAATGGTTGGCTTTTCATAATGCCACATATTTCCCCTTTTCAGAAAATGTGAGACATATAGGAAGCCATGGCCAATTTAATTACTAAATAAATAACCCTGAACTTTTGAAAAACAAAAATGGAAATTCACTGCCTGTTTTGAGAATAAGTTGTATCTTTTATAACATTTTTAAATCTCATGTTTTGTCTAAAAGCAAAGAAGATTAAGGAAAACGTTCATGTTTTAAACATATTTTTAACCAAAGTGCCAGTAATGGTTCGGCCCATATTTAACTGAAAGCAGTGGTCTACATCAAAGTACTTTGCCACAGTAGATAGCTCTTGCAGACCTGCCTCCCATGTATAGGAGAACCTGCACTCCAGCACAAATACTGGCTCTCAAAACCTGCTTCATCATTTGTCCATGACATTTCAAACTTTCACTGAGACATTTCCAAAATTAATTCCATGAATAGTTTCATTAAACAGAGCTTAGATATTTAAATCTTACTGATCAATAAGTTTGCCACCAAAAAAAAAAAAAAAAGGTTTTAGAAGTTTTTTAAGATGCCTTTTGTATTCATAATATCATAATTCTTTTTAGTCATGCAGGCTGTTTGCATTAACAAAGGGTAGGTGACAAATAAATGCCAAATATGTGCAATAAGGCTTCCTCTTAAAAATATCACTTTTAAACATGATATATACAAATAGAATTGGCAGTGCAAATCTGGTGTAAGAGAGCTTTATTTTCTCAGTTTCTTAGACTTGTTATCATTATTTGAACTTTAAGGATGTGATTTATATATGTGATCATAGTGTCACTGTATATGCTCAGAGTAAAATCTCTAAGTAGTTCATCTGCCAATTGATTCAACTTTCATATCAGGCAGGTATCCAGTGGTAAAAACATGAAAAGTACAAGATACAAAATGGTAAAAGATTTTTGGCCTATTTTTCTTTCTATTTTTCTTTTTGTTGTATACTAAGTAAAAAGCTCTGTGCATTATAATTTGTCTTATTTTCTTTGTGATCCCAGAAAAACTGTTGCCTCTTCAAGTAATTAAAATTTCACTTTATTGTGCTGCTATCAAAACCCAAGCTCTTATGCGGCTGCAAATATTTCTGCTCTCTCAAGGAAACAACACCTTGTATATTGTACGTTCCTGTTTTTCCACTTAAAAGGATTAAAATATTCAGATTACATGCAAATAAGATTATAATACAATTTCATTTCTTATGGTATTTGCTTAGATATTAGGATCAGAGAACAAAGGCCACTAAAATGAATAGTTAGAGTGATATAAATTCAACCTGTAACAGTAGGAGGGGCTGCTAATCAGAGATTATGGCCTTGGAGGATTTCTTGGTAACCAGATTTTAAACCAGTGATACAAAGGAAAGTTCTATTCAATTTCCCAATAACATTTAGAAAGATTTTTCCACTCTCTCTTTGTTGATACCTGTCTAATCAAATATATATTTGAATTTTTTTGCGTACATGAAAATCCACTTTCACTTTAAGAAATCACATTTAGTTCATTTTTATTTTAATATTGAAGTAGGTAAACCATATATATGTTCAAAATACTTGTCTTAGCATATTTCAAAGTACTGTAATTTTCCTGCAGAAGTTTATAGTCTCTGGACTTGGAACTAACTAGGAAACAGGGGAGATATCAAAGATCATTATAACTGCTATGGCGGGTGGGATTGCTTTGTGATCTTCTGATAAATACAGGGAATACTGCAAATGTACAGAGATCTTTTCTATAGGACTCTTGATATGCACTCTTTCCATCAAAAACAAGGATGTAAAGAACAGAGTAGTGGCTGGAATCGATATAGCTAATGTTCACCTTCCCACTGATCCCTAGATGCTTTCCTTAAGGCCGAGATAGGATTCATATATTTCCTTGAAACACTACATCAGTCTTTCACTTTTAAAATAAAAATAATGATTTCACATTTTCAAACAATGACATTGATAGTTGGGAAAAAATAAATTGATCTGTAATTTGTGCATTTACAATTATGAGCAGATGCATAAGGGTAGTTGTCAAACTGAATAAAGAGAAACAGCAGGGACTTAAAGCATTCTGATTATTGCTTAAGAATTTTTTAAATCAGAACACCAATAAACGTATTTTTACAATGGATATTCAATTGCTTTTTTCGCCCCTTTTGTAATTAAAAAAAGTGTGATCTTTTTGTGCAAGAATGGATTTTCCTCATTAGCAGTTTTGTGGAGATCATACCTTGGTTTCTGTAACCACATACAATAGCTGCATGTTGAATGCAGGATAGCATAAGGAGCAACAAAGAATTTTCATAGCCCTACCGAGGGCAATATTTTCCAATCTCACTGTCTACACATTGTGTTACAAATTGGTTATAAATTTGTGATGTTAAAATTACTCCAACAAAACCTAACCCATCTCTGTGTAAGGCAATGTATTTTGTTTGAGGATCTCCTGGATAACATCTCCCCGGCATAGAAATTTCAGCCTTTTACATTCAACAAAAGTGAATGTTGACAGTACGTCAATAATTTTGATACTTTGTCCTAGGGATTTTTTTTTTTTTATTGTCTCTGTTCCAAGTGAATGGGCATGTTGCTGTTCACTTTCAAACATGCTATCTCTTATCATCACTGATCATGAATACCTTAAAATCAGCAACCATTGTAGAAGAATAGCATTCAGGCATTTCTTTCATGCATTCAGTAAGGACAAACGAAAACTGAAAAATACTGATTTGATAGAAAACATTGTTGAATAGTAGCCAAAAAAAGAGTTTGTAAAGGATGATGGAAAAGAATTTGAAAACTGCATTTAATGAAACATGCACAAAACCTATAATTTTATCTAGTATTTCTAGTTTTTGGGAAAAAAGGTAAAGAAAAAGTTTTTAAAAAGGTAAATAAATAATTTTAAAATAATCTATGCTTGGTTGACATTGTTTCTGCTGCTTCTACTTTGTCTTTTCAGTCTCACATCTGATAGCTATTACAGACTAATTTTCAGATTGGAATAAATAAAAAAAATAGAAATAAAAATATTATTTTGCCTTTAAAACACTCAGTGAATTGAGATGTCAGAAGCATAGTTAAGAAAATTTAGATTCCTAGGAAGACCTAGAAGCAAGAATACATAGTATTTCAGATAAGACAGCTAAATTTAAATTATGCTATAGCTTCTGCTTACTTCCCAATATCGTCCTCACTCATAGGCTACTTTCAGGTACTCAGTCTACAGATGACACTTGCATTTTCATGGATGGCTGGAAATGTAGCTTTTACTGTCTTCATGAAATACAGAAAGATGAAGGCTTTAATAGTTATTTTTAGGAAAGAAAAAATTTTCATTTTCTGTTGTTATTTACTGCATTGTTGATGATGCAGGCATTATATCTGTCCATGTGTTTGTCCTATAGAGATAACTGCTGTTACTGATTGATACATTAGTATGATTTACCTGTCATATGGTAAATATGTGGTTGGTAGTAGAATACAGCATGCACTGTCTTTATTAGATACCTACTCCAAAATAATTTAAGCAATGAGACTTCCAGAAAATAATAGTATTTGCCTAAAGACTCAGAAAGTAGAAATGACTAAAAGTCTCCAATCTCTTTTCTGAAGCAAAAGAACACAAGCAAGCAAGCAGAAAAGGTACTTGTTTATTTTAATTACAAAATAACTCTACAAAGTTGAAAATTAAAATCTGCAGCTTCTGCAGAAAAGTGTCATTCCTTCAAAGAGAGAGACACAAAGGAACAAAACTACCACAGTAAAAAATGCAGAGAAATGAAATATTAGAAAAATGAGGGAAGTTGTTTTTGTTTATTAAAAAAAAACAAACAAAAAAACCCCAAACAAACAACAACAAAAAACCAAACCAAACCAAACCAAAACAACCAAAAAAAAACCAACCAACCAACCAACCAACCAGAAAACCTGCGCACACACCCCGACCAAAAAAAAACCCAACTGAACAAACAAACAAAAAAAAAACTCAAACAAAAAGCCTTTGAAAAAAATCTAATGTTTTCCATAAGGAAGAAATATGATTTGGCCTTTGTTGAAGTGATTTGCAGGTACAGTGGATCAATATGATTAATCTCTTCTATAAGCCTTTAAAATATAATCTGTGCGTAAAACTTTTATACTATTTCATTATCAAAATGTCAATACATGTCTGTAAAATCTGGAAAAAAATTATGTGAAAGTAAATATTAAATCATGACATCCAATTTTGAAAATATACCTGAAAATCCTGGTATTATGAAACTTAGGAACTGCAGACATACCTGTCCTTCAGTTATTGCTTTATTTTCCTATTCATCTCTAAAAGGGTCCTAAGAACATGCTTTTCTTTCAGTAGACATTCTCATACACTCTGTGCCTACATTTCAGGAATGAGAACAACTTTTAACACATACCTCTGACAGTTCTTTAACTCAGCTGGCACTTCTCCATCCAAAGGCAGGCATATCATCCTCACCCTATTCTCCTGTCTCCCTATCTGTTCCTCTCACACTGAAATGCATAAGTAATTGGCTGAGAAACACGAACAAAAGAATTGTCAGTGTGAAAAAAAAAAATCTCCTCTTGCCATCCTCTAAATAGTAACATAATCTGCAGTAAATATATGTCACTCTCTGGAGGTCTGCATAAAGGGCAATTGTTCTGCAATACCATCAGGTGAAGTTCACTGCTCATCTGCATTTCTTTCCGTTTATGTCAAAGTCACATCATTCTATTCTTTCTTAATCTTTTACATATAGTGAAAAGGGGTTTATAGATTATGATTTAACTCAATGGTAACTTGCAGAATCATACAAATACTGGAAGCAAGATTTTCTGTATACCTTTTTGTCAATGCCATATTACATTTTTTAGGTCTATGACACGAGGATATACATTTTCTGTCCTCCAAATCCCTGCCACATTCAGTCTAGAAACAGACAATTCATGTTAATAAGCAGTTTTCCCTCTTTTAGTCTTCATCTTGTTTAATAGTCTGTACCCAGACTTATTCACTAAAGACTATTCAAATCCTGCCCTGAAGACGGAATTATTTATTTCTTCATATATATATATAGTATATAGTATATAGTATATAGTATATAGTATATAGTATATAGTATATATATATTTTTTTGTTTAATAAGGATCAACCCTGCAGTACTGAATGCTTCACAAACATTTACAAAATATGATGATCAAAGTTATAGAATGTCTTCTATATTGGGAGTGATAGATAAACTGGGATCCACAAGCTATAAAGAGAAAAACCAAGAACAATAAGCTAAAAAATTGCAAATCATGAAGGCTTTGGCAAAAATCTATAGGGAAAGGTAGTTTACTGTCTCTTCATGTACAAGAACTAAAGGATAACGAATGAAACTGATAACAGTCAGGTTCTAAAAACCAACCACTTTTTTAAATAAAAGACAAGAATTTGTACCTGGAGGATGTTACAGAAATATTTATTTAAAATATATACATAGAAATTCCTGAACTTAAGCTAGTAGGGCTCTGGGAAAAAGTTAAAGTGGATCATGTATATTTTCCACATTCTTACTTTTTCATAGAATCACAGAATAGTTTGGGTTGGAAAGGACCTTAAAGATCATCGAGTTCCAACCCCAATGCCATGGGCAGGGACACCTAGACCAGGCTGCTCAGAGTTCCATCCAGCCTGGCCTTGAACATTTCCTTTTTATTAAACACATGCCTATTGATTCTGATTGAATTACTATTTGGGGCCAGGTGTGCCTTCAGTGTAACCTGTTCAGGCCATTCTTATGTTCTTATTAAAAATTATTTGAGTGGGTACTATCCTTCTTATTACTTTGTTGTTGTTGTTGTTGCTGTTGTAAGGAAATGAGCTACAAAAAATATAAATTTTTTGTCAAGGAATTAATATAAAAATTTGGTCCTGATTAGTTCAGAGAGCTGAACTAGATGATCACTTGGGGATCTTTTCCAACTTAAGTTTTATGCCTAAGACATAAAAGACAGGGAAGTTCATTTATTTTTAAAAACATACGATACACTGATGCTGGAGGAAACTGTTCCAGCCATATACAAGGTCTTAACAGCCTTGCATATTTTAATCAGCAGAGATACTTAAAATATTTCAAATGTGATATTAGCTCGCTCAGAATGTTAATCTGGGTATTTTGGTGCTTTTTCTAGACCAATACAACACCTATTTCTCTTCTCCAGTTTGGAAAAAGAGTGAGCAATCTCTTTTATATAATCTGCCATCCAAACTCGTGTTTGTTCAAACAGTTTCAACCACGAGTACATTACTCCATATTGGAACTAGATTTTTAGTAATTTTAAATCCACTCATCTCAACCTCTTGTATGCAAGACACCTGCTGAAAGCACAAGGAAGACATTGCAATGCCTTCTCGAGAAAACAGAGTTCTATTTAGAAAAGGTATTTGTATAAATATTTTCAAGTTTCCATTTTATTTTCAGATGTACTTTCAAGTCCTTTTCTTTATAAATCTGACATTTGCTGAGCCTGAGACTTCCTTCATTTCAGTGAATCTGTCCTTCCATTGTTAGTCCAAAACATTACATTTCTTACAGAATTTGTAAGAATTTATAATATAACATGTTAATTATGAATATGAGTTCCTCTTTACCTTCTGTACATTGTTTCAGTTCCTTATTTCTCTTAAACAGTTACAAGTTTCCTTACATTTTGAGTATACCTATGCACATACTCATGCATATTGGATTGTGTGGCAAATGCTACGCCAATAGTTTTTTTACTTAAGTCTTTAGATATAAGATTTCCTTTTAAGCTACCTGCAAAATCTGTAAGAAATATTGTTGTTTCTTGATGCTTCAGCAATCACAGAGTAACTTGGATTTCCATGGTAAAAATCAAAGCTCCTGCACATTCATTGAACAATGGAGATCAGAAGCCAATAGAAGCAAATTTAATATATTTATGAGATTATTTTACAGTGAGAAGAAATGTGTTAATGTGAGAAGATGTGTGCGTGACCACTGGAGTTTTCAATGTTAATTCCATTAGCATCTATAAGACAGAGAGACACATAATTCTACCAGTAGCTAGTACAGTAGTTGGTTCAGTATCGTTTCATTGTTTGCATTCTGAACATTTTTATTTTATGGGCAAGTATTACTAAACCAAGCAGCTCAGCAATGTTATCGTGTACAAAGAAAAGCAATTTGAAAGAAAATATAGTTGTGTTATCTAGATCATAGACAAATATAATTTACTACAGATACAGACAATGCCACTCACTGTTTTGAGGTCTTAAGGCATTTTGGAAGTTCTAATAACCTGCAGAAGAACTGCTCATTGCCTGTAAACTTCTATGATACGTTTTAAAATTCATCATTATTTTTACTTCTTTAATATGATTTAGACTTTTAGAGAGCCATTTCATTGGCAATAATTTTGTACCTGCTCTCTTCAAGTGTTTCACAAATTCTTTAGATTTAACTGTAATGTTTTCCTTTTGTTATGCAATATTTAATTATTGCATATTTTTCATTTGAAAAATTTCACAGATTGCTGCCAGGCAGATTTCAAGTCTTCCTTGACCCCCTCCAAGACTCACAGTGGTGCCAATTTCTCATACCCTCACAGTGTCCTTAAGAATAGCTGTTGAGTACAGGATGCAATGGTGGTGCCTTAATTTTTAGCTTTCATATTTTCCAGATTCTATACTGCATTAACTCTGAACTTCATATAAAGTGTTAGCAAGTTCTCACAGTTTAGATAGACAAAACAATTCTTTTCCAGCCCTAAAACCAAGGACACCATTGTGGCTTCAGGCCCAAAGAGTATAAACAACAGGGAATTGAGGAGAGCAAACTGGGAGAAAGAGACTTCATAACCTGGAGCTCTAATTGGACAATTAACCCCAATATGTAAATGGACCAAAACTTATAAACGTGTGATAATGAGTCATCCGTTGTCCATCTTGGGTGGAGCCACAGCCAGGCTCTTGTACTGCCCAAGGTGTATCTTTTGAAGGCCTTTATAGCAAATACCTTCTTCATTCATTTAACACAGTCCAGGTATCTAGGTATCCTGTCAAGGCATCAATGGTAAAGATGATGTCTTGTTATCAGTCTTATCAGATCTAGAAAATAAATTAAACAGGTCACATCAAAGAAAAGATTCTTGTAACAGTGTGATGAACTTGTTTTATTTCTCTCCTCACCTCTTAACAAAATATGCCTAATAATCGGCCTACAAATTCAAGCTGCACTTGCTGTTCTTCAGTCTAAAATCCACCATCACTTCTTTCAGGTTTTCTCATGAGGACAAAAAACCCCACCAACAAATGAGAAAGCTCTTCCTCATCCAAATGAGGAAGTTGTCATAAGTCATTCTTAAGTTGTCATAATTAGACGTCAATTAACAGGAAAGACATAGACTCTTATTTCTATACCTATGTTATCTTCTATTTTTCTACTTTGTTTCTCCTCTTTTGGGGTGAACTGCTCCTTTTTAATGAAATGAAGTCTACTACCATTCTTCATTAACACTAAAATGTCCTTTAAAAGGAACTTTTGTTGAGAAAAAGTATTGTTCCAGACTGCAAAGGCAAATGAAACATAAAGTATTAATATTATTTCTCCTAATAAAATGGTACAAAATTGGAAAATAAAATTATATATTGACTATGATAAGGAGCCTAGAAAATATTAAAACTGAGGGAAGGAGAAGGGGAAGAAATCCAGAGAAAAAGATTTTAAGGTTTTTGGTTTTCTTTCTCAAGCCAGGTAAGAGCTGGGAGCCAAGTAGGTATCTGCTCCCATACCAGATGTCCTAAACACTTCTGCTAGTCTCATGATTCACTGTTACTTCAGGGCTCCTTGAATATTCATATATAAACCATCAACACACCATTTTGCACTCAAAAGTGACACTGCTAATGGCATAGCTTTAGAAGAAAAAAAGGACTGAGGGGAAAAATTACCATATTTTGCAATAGTTAGCATGACACTCAGGAACTTAATTTTACTTGCATTTACTGATCCAGCTATAGACAGCTAAATCAACACTGATCCTAGAGAGAGAAGAGACAGTACTGCTGAGGTACTGTAAAAGTCAACTTTCTGCTTTGTTAGCCATGTTTAAGAGAGTAATCACGTAAATCAAAAATATTTTGGAAATAAATTCTCAGTTCAAGAGAAGAGTTCTATCAGGAAAAGGCCAATGGGAAATTATCTGAAGGGAAAGATAATATACCAAGTCTATTGGGAGACTACTACTTATCCAGAATATATGTTTTGCACATATGACCCCTTTCAGAGATACGACATTAGTATCTATCCAATACGAATTTCTGTTCATATGAGATGTTGATTTTTCTATGTACTTTGGCATATTTGCCAGCTAACAATTTTATGGCCCTAAAAGAATTATTACATATTTAAATTGGAAAAATAAATATAGGTATATCATGTTACTATTTGGTTTGTTGCTTTTTTTTAAACTGATGTGTGTGTTTTGGGTATTTTCTCAGCTTTTTAAAAATATTTTTCATTTTTTTTAAGTCTTTAAAATGAGATTTTTGAAGAAAAACATTCATACAAAAATGTGCTATCTTACTGACACTTGCTATCTTACAAATATTTTATAATACTTAACTTCCCCTCATTCTTTTATCCCCTAATAATCCAGTTTTGGCCTCCCTCACCTTCTGCACAATCTGGTGCAAAAACCTTCTCTTCTTTAGATGCTTTTTTGGCATCTGAAACAACATACCTCCATTTCTCCTTTTAATTTAATTTGAAATCTCAGCTGAAATCCTATTTTTCTTCCCATGTTAACGCCTCCAAGTTTCAATCCCCTGCTGGTGTAGTTTGATTTGTAGTTTTATAACATGCAAAGCATAATTGCTTGTTTTAAACTGAAGAAGCTAGAAAGAGCAATATTCTTTCTTTCTAGAAGAGCTTTCCTTTATTTGATAGCACTTTCTTTTTACAGGGAAATTCATTTATCTCATATTGTTGGTTTCTTGCATGTATATGCTACTAAAAACTCAAATACGTTTCTTTCAGATGTATAGTAATTATGCTTGAATGAGCATAGTAGAAAATTAATCTAATGAAAAAACATTAAATTTTACTTTCACGGAGCTTTTTTTCAGTCATAGTTTTCCTAATCTGTGTTGATTTAAATCTCATCTATGAATATCAAAATGCACAGTGGCTAACATGAGGAGAAATTCCTCATCTGAATTCTTTTCTTTTAGCTGCAGGATAATGTATTCTCATCCTCATTTTTCTCATGTCCTTGACATCTGTGACAGCACTGCAGAGAATGGGAGATAACTCCTATATGGTATTTAGACCACCAATCTGATGTAATAAAGTGATTTTGCTGCTACAGTTCTCGGTTTTCTCTGTGGCTGCCCTCTTTCAGAAAAAGTTTACTTTGCTGATTTTTATTTTTTTATCTCAGGAAACTCTTTGTCAGACTCACTTTACTAGAGACAACAAACATCTCTACATCATTTGGTTAAACTCTATACTGTTGGTTCATATAATTAACTGAGTTTACTGGTTTTCTGAATATTTTAGAAATAATCTCTGGCTAAAGAAGAAAACACCAATTGTGTTCACGAAATTCACAGACATTTATGCAAGGGTTCCAATGCCCCATCTCTTTGATTCAGGGTTAAATATAATATTTTTTTATGCCAGCTTTTAGTTGAATAACAGTGTATGAAACTCATGTGGCACAGTGGGAAGCATACTAAAAGAATCTGAAAGAACATAAAGACTGCAGAACATCCATGCATTTGAAATCAAGAAGATGTGAGAAAAATCTAAGTCTTGTCAGTCACACAACATGTAGTAATGGGATTATGCAAAAATGTTGTTAATAATGTTTCACTGTAAATGCACCACATCACATTATTTCACAGGTATGAAACATGTGCCCTAAACTATGATATATTATTTAGAAAAATGATCTTATTTTTTAAAAAATTGACTACACAGTCTTATAGTAATCAACTTCCAGAACAAAGTCTAAATATACAGAGTATGTGGCTTATATTTCTAGGGTGTCATCTACATTATTTTTCAGAGTTTGCTTTATTTCTGTTATTGAAAATAGTTATTTTATATTTTCCACAATTAGTAACTAAAATTATTGCTAAGACTCTGAAAAGCTATGACAATAATGCCTGAGTAGGGTCTGTTTGCATATACAAGTGTTTACACGTGTGACAGTAGTTACAAGGATATTTTCAGAGCTTCCCAGGTATCCTGGTGTTGAGATGTAAGCAGATCTACATCTTTTCTCTCTCCTTAGAGAAAATAGGGAGAAGTCGGATGACTTTTGTGAGACTTCATCACTGTATGGTCTATCATGCAAAGTATCTTCTATTTCCTTCATCTTGGACTTCTTTAGTGTCCATCAGGTTATATTTTTCTACGCTGTCAGCTAGATTCAACTCCTTGTTTCCCTCCAGAAAGCTGCAGTCTGAAAATTGGCCACAATTGTTTATTTGCTTCCAGGCTTTGGTCCAGGTAAGTTGGAAGTGGAGATGTGTACAGTTTTTTTGCCAGCACAGTTAGCCTGAAGACTTTTTGGATATAGGCATAATCTGTTTCTTTATGTACTTAAATTCTCAACTTGAAATCTATGAATAATACTCCACAGGTATAATGTTTAGTTTCCCAAATCCTACAGTTCAGAATACTGTATGTATAATCTACCTTATCAAGCCACCTTTTTATTATAGGAGGTCACTGATGCAATAGCAGGTCCTTCCTTGAAGAGATATCACTTCAGCATGCTGCCTTGCAGGTCTATTTCTAAATAAAGGTTATTCATGAATGAATTGCCAGCTGGTCAAGGAAGGTAACTGTTCCACACTGCTCTACACTGGTACAGCCTCACCTTGAATATTGTGTGCAGTTTGGGGCAATGCATTACAAAGAAGATATAAAACTATTAGAGAGTATGTAAAAGAGGGCTATGAAGACAATGAAGAGTCCAGAGGGAAAGCTGTATGAGGAGTGGCTGAGTTCACTTGGTCTGTTCAGCCTGGAGGAGACTGAGGCAGGACCTCATTGCAGGCTTCAATTTTCTCACGAGGGCAAGCAGAGGGGCAGGCACAGATCTCTTTGGTGACCACTGACAAGACCAGATAGAATGGTAGGAAGCTGTGTCAGAGGAGATTTAAGTTGGATAACAGAAAAGTTTTTCACCCAGAGGGAGATTGGGCACTGGAACAGGCTCTCCGGGGACGTGTTCATGGCACCAAGCCTGACAGAGCACAAGAAGCATTTGAACAACAGTCCCCGGCACACATTGTTACTCTTTAGGCTACCCTGTTCAGGACCAGGAGCTGAAGTTTGCTGACCCTTGTGGGTCCCTTCCAACTCAGAATATTTTATGATTCTATGAAAACTGAATGAAAAGTGAGAAAGAATGTCACTGAAGAATGACACGGAACGACACTGAAAGAATGTCACTCAGTAAGTGCTTCTAATAAGATCAACTTATGCAGAAAAATGATAAGGCTGAGGTTATATAGTTCACAAGATAATATAACCCACAGAGGATGCTTTCTCAGAGGCTTATAAAGCTGAGAGAAACTATATATTCAAGTGAGAATTATTTAATAAACCAGTTAAACCAGATAAACCAATTATCCATTTGAATACTGATTTGCAATGTCATATGGAAATGGTCCTACAAAACTGACACAAGCCTTCTCAACATTTTAGAAAGGGTAACCCAGAAAATTTAATCTCTATATGTAATCACCAAAAAGGTGAGGGCTCTCAAACCCAAGAATTCAACTTGAGAGTCACCCAATTTAAGGTGAATAAACCCTCCCTAACTGCAGATCCTCTTCAGTGCTGCATCCAGGTCCCCAGATCAGGAAGACCTTGACCTGTTGGAGCAAGTCCAGAAGAAGCCACCAAGTTGCTTAGAGGGGTGGAGCACCTCTCCTATGAGGAAAGGCTGAGAGAATTTGGTATGTTCAGGCTGGAAAAGCGGTTTTTTGATGCCCTAATTGTGGCCTTTCAGTACCTGAAAGGTGCCTACAAGAAAGACAAACTACTTACAAGAGTGTGTAGGACAAGGGGGAATGGCTTATAATAGAAAGAGGTTTAGGTTTAGGTACTGGAACAGCTTGTCCAGAGAAGTTGTGGACACCCTATCCCTGGAAGCATTTAAGGCAAACTTGAATTGGGATCTGGTCTACAGGAAGATGATCCTGTCCAATGCAGGGATTTTGGAACTAGGTGGTCTTTAAGATGTCTTCTGTGGTCAAATATGTTCACATCAACCCTCTTTGGCTGGGGGATCTGAACTTCGGCCGCACAATAGCCACCAAGCAGATGTGATGCACACACAGGGTCCAGTCAGCATTGCAGGGCTGAAACTTGAGCCATGACTTGGCTGAGGTCAGCCACAGGTCAACCACTGAAGGGGCTCATTCCCTCCTCAAGCAAATACCCCTCCCTTTCTTGAGAAAAGGGTCAAAACCGATGTAAAAACAGGATTCTAGAAAAGCAAAAAGGGATGCTGAAACATAGACAGTGTTGCAGAAGTCCCTGATTTAGCAGAGATTTGGTATGGAGAAAATAGTGTTATAACAAACTGGTATGCATCACAGATAATTCATTTTAATTGAAACATGGCTTTGTACATGTAGTAGTAGGGAAGTAGTTTTAGTTCTCATCATACCCCTATCTCTGTTGGGTGATACTGGCGTGGCAGCAAAAGTGACTGGTTTGGAGATACCCTCAGCAGACATTGCAAAATTTGTATACCCTTCAGTTATACTAGAAAATAGAAAGGAAAAGGATTTGTCTCTAAATGTTGATTATTTCAGTGAAGAAATTTTGGAATATTCCATGATTATAGCAATGCAAGAAAGTAAAGCAGTCAGAGATGATAAGGAGTAATTTCACCCAGCATAAACTGTCTCTGGTAGTACTAGACATGAGAGAGTAAATGAGATAAATTACATGTATGGCTCACTGTCTTACTTACAAAGATATGTCATGTGTGGGGATATACTAAAGTATAATAGGAGAAAAAAATATCAAGTGTTTGATAAAAGTTTTAATTGGTTTTGCAAATCTTTTATATGAGCTTGGCTCAGCTTCAAATAAGGTAATTCAGCAATGTGGTCCTCTGTTTATAATGAGCTAGACTAGACTGTAAATTTTGGGCAGTAAGTCTAAATCTCTAGGAAACAACACTGAAAAGTGCAAAAGCATATAATGCATGCAGGAAAAAAAAGTCAAGTTTTAAACAACAGGTGCAGAATTTAAGATAATGCATCTAGCTACAAAACCTAATAAGAAATCTTTGAAGGTTTTATATTGTAATTTAATGAAGAAGCAAAATTAGGTTCTTTTTCTTCACAAGCCTCTTCTAACATTTCTTGTCCTTGTAATATTTAATTCATATGTTTGTGCTAAAAATTTCAGTGACTTCACCTTCAATTGTCTATCCTCTTTCTACCCTTCAAATGAATGCAGTACTTGTAGTTATGAGCTTTCTCCTGAGGTTTGTCATAAAAGGTCTCCCAAGATGAAAAAGGCATTACTTGCTTGGTAATTTTATCTGAAAAGTTGTGTAATTGCAAAAATAAAACTTTTCAACAGGATCAGGCAAACATAAAGTTTTACATTGAAATGAGACCTACAGAAGTTTAGATCTTTTCTTGAAAAAATAGCTGTATACCAGCTGAATTTTCTGAAACAATAGTCAGGTCATGAAATACCTATTTTTTTTTTACTGTTTTTACTATAAAAATGAAAATTGAAACTAATATTTTATTTTGACATTAAGGTAAGTATAAAATACAATGATATGCAAATTTTTATTCTGAATATACAAAAGAGAGAGGGAAAGAAAGAAACCACATGGAATATTTTCCTCATTTTATCAGGAATAAATTGAGATGCAATTATTCTTAGTCCACAATGTGGTCATACAGAAAGACTGTTTCAGAAGAAATAGTTATATTAAGCCAGACCACCAACACCAGGGTTTTACCTTCCACAGGGGAAAAAAAAAAAAAAAAAAAGATAAAAATTTTTTTTTAAAAAAAGGTACTGTAAAATAATATCTATCTTTTGAAAATATGAAAGATACAGGCAACAAGAGAAATATAGACTCAAAAGGTTTCTGCTTCTCTACAAAAAAACCTCAAGAGTCTGAAGCACCTAAGAAATAGTAATAGTCTTTCGGGTTGTTTAGGATTTATGAGACACTAGAGTTGCCTCTAGGTAGTTTACTTGACTGACTACTCGTAAAACTCTCAATGATTGCTGAAAAAACAGACAACGTATGCTGTACACCCACACAGATGACCAAAGGCTTTCTGCAATGCATTTTCTTTCTTTTGCTTTGTACCGTACTTAGGTTACATCTCCCCCAAAAACACTATTTCTCTTATGGGCACCATCATCTCTGTTTCCCAAGCATGGAATATTTCATTTTAAGGCACCATGGAAGATATAGCATTTCAATTTATCCTGATTTTATAAATATAATAACACAATAATCTTTTTCTGATTAACATGAATAAAATATCAACTTCAGACTCTGAGGGTTTCTAAATCTTCACTCTCTTAAGGGACCCTGGCAGTGCTACCTTTTTTTTTTTCTTTCTTTCTTTTTGGCAATTTTTCAATATGCTAGGGAAATAAAAGAGACACTCCCTATCTCAGATACATCGTGTTTCCCACTAGTTCCTTCTCCTCTGGGTCTCTTAAATGAAGAAGCCTCACTGAGTTCTCAGTAATCTCCCTTCATCTCCTTTGTACACACTCCCATCCTGAACGGACTGGGGAGGAAGGCTATTTTTGAAGCTTCTGTGAACCCTGACATACATGAAAAGGATGATAAAGAGAGAGGGAGAAAAAGAAACTGGCATGTGTAACTGGAATGGAGACACAAAGATACCAAAGGGCACACTGAGAAGAATAAGAGGGCTAGTTACAGTTAGAACTGTTGAGTGGCAACAGAAACTTGTAAAAGACTTATGTCAGGCATAACCTCTGAGAAATACACTATTTATTTCATCCTTCTCACAAGTTTTCTCTTTCATCCTCCTAATTCTTTTATGTAGACCATGGTCTGTAATGTAGATATCTGAGTGGATTAGAGTTTTTTAAGAGAAAATCGAACTCTGAAAAAATCCACTATTGCAGGGTGTTCAGTCATACAATTTGTGGTGGTTGTGATTGACAGTTAGCAAGAGGTAGTTTTTGAGACTTCTACCTAATGTGTTTACCTTCCCTTTTCATCCTGTTATATTGGTATTCTTCTAGGCTTTTCACAAAAGGTATTTTATGTATAGTTTGCAAATTTTAGGTACTTCAGTTTAAACACTGCTGATCAACAGCCTATGTCTGCACTGGAGTGCTAAGTATTTGAGATCCACCTTTACACTTTGCTTCTCCTAAAAACCTCTTAATGATTACCCTCAATTTCGGTATATAAAATATAGGAATCACAGACCCAGCCTTCTGAAATGCATAAATAAATCAATGGACACAGGGAATAGGATGGGTCTTAAGAGACCCTTACATCCATTAAGAGTCTTAAGAATCTTTTCTTTATGTCCAAAGTGCCTTCTTTTCTAGGTTCAAACAGATGTCATTTCCAGATGGAATGTACAAAGACAAACCATTTCTCTGTGTTAAATATGTGAGGTGTTTCCTTCATAAAATGCAGCGACCACATTCAAAACTATTCTATGTTAATGCCATAGCATTTATCCAGGATGTGAAATGCCAAAATGACACTGTGGTTGCCAAAACAAATCAAAATATTAGACCTTGCCCCCTCCAGCAAGACATTGCTTATTTGTATCATGAGAGAAATATGACATGGATCTGTCTTCATCATTATTCACTGTTCACCTTAAGTCTGTTCTCTTACTGTGTCTATAGCAAGAATATGTATTTTGACTTCTAGCTACTGATTCCAGCAGGTACTTTAGATCTATATGGCTAAATAAAAATCCAAAGGTGTTTGAGAATTCCATGAAAGGCAGGCCCTCAGCTAATTACAGCTATTCTAATCCACTCTTCAAAGTAGAAAAAAGTTTAAAATAAAATGTCAAAGTATAAATTTTCACAGTTTCCCATTCTTATGTTATTGTGAACACTGATTCTGAAAAACAGCTGAGCACACATGTAAGTAATCATATTCCAGCTCAATTTAGTTCCTCCAGTAACTTTCAAAATATATGTTCTTGTGCTTAGTGCTGTAGAGTATATTTTAAATAAGCAGAATGTGTACAAACCCTTCTGCAAAAGGAGAAAACAGAAATATATGAACGTGAAATCTTAAAAAAATACATCCCTAAAAACTTTCTCCATATCAATGAAACATTACATTGTTTCAGCTGTGCTGGATGAGCTTGGCTCATTCAACAGACTTTATAAGGGCTTCTCCAGCTAAAGCCCTTTCCCTGAAATTCCCTGGTTTCATGATATTGGAAGGAACTTTAAAATAATTTATTTAAAGAAGATATTACTTACAATTGTACTCATTTGTCTTTTCTAAAAGATTTTGATTTTTCCATTTTTTTAATGATACCCATACACAAGATTTCCAGTGAAGAACACAAGGTAAGCATTGCTTAGCAATTGAGAAGAAACAGCAATATTCAAAAACCTATAAATATGACTCCAACACAATATTTTTGTACTTCCACAGGAAAAGTGAAGTAACTGAGGATTTCTAATATGAAAGCCTATTTTCCTTAAAACTGATAATTTGATTCATGTGGTGGGATAGGTTGAGCAGTCTATCAACCTTTATATGCCAGAAGATGCCTTAAGAAAGAAACATACAGAACTTTATTTCTTGTGAAGACTGAGTCTTTGAAATCTAGAAATATTCCTTGTGAGATTAGGTGGAGAAGCTACTGAAAAAATTAGGACAAATCCTACCTACATCCACTTTACAATAGGCATTTTCTCTTTAACTGGGCTTCAGTTTTCAAGGAACAAGAAGACACTACTCTGAACCTTTACATAATTAAAAAAACAGCAGCAACAACAACAAAAAACAAAACCAAAAAATGACAAAAACAAACAAACAAACAAAAAACCCAAAAAACAAACAAACAAACAAAACCCAACAAAAAACAAAAAACAAAAAACAAAACCGAAAAACACAAAACCCCACGTCTTCTAAGGGAAACCACGGCTGGGAATCTTTGGGTTTCAGGAAAGTTTTATTCCTGGTATCTACTGCAGACTTAGGAGGGCTTACAGGAGGAATTATTTATTTATTTAGTCTCAATCACAGAGACACAGCTGCTGTAGACACCAGTCTCTAGGTCTGATTATCAATGAGGCCAAGCACAAATTAACATATACAGATACACATCACAGACCAACAGCCACACAACATGGACAGAGAACAATGCTTTTATCAACATCCATATACACAGAATCAGCACTGACATGAGCTGCAGGACGGGGTCATCTTATTTCTTCTGTTGGCTAGTCTGTAGTCTGCTGGTGGTTGTACACATGCAGACATACACACATCCCTTTTGGGAATAGACCTCAGTAGGAGGTAGGAAACTTTGCAGTGATCATGTGACTTGCATGTCACACACATCCAGGTGTGCTGATACCATCTTGCTTACATTCAAACAGTCCCTTTTAACCCCACTTGTCTCCAATTTCCCATGCTCCTTCCAGATTTACCTCCATCTCTCTGTTTCTTTGCCCTTATCTTCTCCCAGATAATAAAACACAAAACAGCCCTAATACTTTCTCCCTATCGGTTACGATTTTGTTCCTTCTGTATCCAAATTTGCTATTTCTGATTAAGTTACTTACACATTTCATATATAGATGGCATTTCTGGTATGTTTACCTGGGTGCTGTATGAATCTAAAATGAACTACTCTAATTACCTGTAATATTTGACCAACTGTAATCTCAACAATCCAGCCATGCCTCACCCTCATGGTATCATTCTTATACTGAAAACTGTTTTTTGAGCTTCTCACTCTTATTTATTTTGTTCAGAAATACCTCATCCTATGTTCAGCATTTGCTTAGCTTCCATTCTGTCACTTGTCTTCAGAACATGGGCATAACCTGTCTGAATACCTTAACAACACAAAAGTCTCTTGCACCATCTTTCTTCTCTCATATATGTATAATTCCAGACACGATGTGCCCTGTAATTTACCCCAAATACTATGGGAATAATTTCACTCTTTTGCACATTCAACTTTTTCAAGTGCTCTATTTCTAACATTTTCTAAGAAAAACTACAGCTCTATTTCTACAATTACTGCCATTAAAAAAAAGAAGATACTTTTTCTACTTTTGAAAAAAGTTTAAATAAAAAACTGTCAATCAGACATATCTACCACTAAATCACTATCATTATAAATAATTTAAAAAATCTTTCTCAGATTTTTAAGACTGATGGCTGTCACAGCCAGACTTCAAATAGGAGTTAAAATTAGACTTAATCCTCTAACACGTTTCTTATTCCATGTCACATGATATTACCTCTAACAACAATGTCCTTTTCCCTTGCTGTTCTGTGAAACATAACTCCTGACAGTGGAGCCAGCCACCCTAGTTGTTTCCTGCATATATATTGCATGCATTAACATATCAGTCTTGTGAGTTATACTGCAATTGTCTTACAGTGCTGAAAGAAATCTGGTTGGAATTTGAAAGCGTAAGATTTATAGGTCTAGATTCAGAGAGCACAATACAGCTTGTCCGGTTGTCACATTGCAAACTGGAGAAGGAAGCACCTTTTGAACTACTACTATAATGAGGTTAAACTAGAAAATGGCTGATGTCAATGAAGACTGATGTTCTGAGCATATTTTTGCTCTTTTTAAGGGAGACATGCAAAAGGAGGCTGTAGGCAAAAATAGGCTGAGGGCAAATGGGACCTGTATTGAACATCTGTGCTTGCTTTTTTCCCCTGTTACTAAAAAGAGTGTTAAGCAGATATTTTAAATGATTTAAGCTTGACAGTGTTAGGTCTAATAATAGCAAGCCAAACAACATCTGGTGTGGAGCAAATGAAATTATTTGGCATAACACTTAAAAATATGCTTGTGCAAGTAGGAAACTTTTTTGATCCTTCTAAAGGACATGTTGAGCCATCATTTTTGATGAATAATACGACAAGATGGGGTATGGATTTCTCATTAAATTCCCATTACATAACTAATCAAGCTTTCTTTTTTTTCATTAGACAGCTTACCATAAAAGCAGGCATTATGCCTCCTCAAATATTCTCACTCTTTTCTGGAGATAACTGTTCTCTTAATGTTATGCTTATTTTTGGTTTACCTCCCTTTTCTGTTGCTTTTCTGCACGCTCAATGTGAATGCCATATTAAAAAAAGATGAAGGTACACCTGGGAGTATCAGAAAAAATTAAGATTTGGCCGCAAACCACAAATTCCCCAGCAGGAGCTGCAGAAAACTCTAACCAAATATGAGGGTAAAGTGCTGAAAGTAATTGGTAATGTTAAAGGAACGCTTCACTGGTTTTTTTCATTTTACCTGTCTCAGCTACTTGCTCAAGGACCTGTTTATATCCTTAATTCTTCTACTGTGAGTTTAATCTAGAAAAAATATTCCAAATATATTTTTCTATATAGAATTTATAATGATAATTGTCCAAATTCTATATAGTCATGGAGTTCCAATAAATTTAGAGAAAAGCAAAAGTTGAGCAAATATGCAAGTATGTATAACATTTCAAGCCTTTTTATTCAAAATTCTTAATTTGTACAAACTCTTCTAGACATCCTATTTTTCTCCCTAGGCAGGAGCCCAACTTAAAAATACACCATTTAAAAGTTACCCACTGGTACTTAAACCAGAACAAAAATGTTTTCAGAACATTCATCCATACATGAGCACTTTATGCACTGCTCTGACAGGATCTTAAAACAAAATTCTTTGTCAAAGATAACCTAAATTATTTTCCTATCTCCTCCATTTCATTGTATTGAGATGAGGCTTTTTAATTGGTCGATTCTGTATGTATGTATATGCATGTGTGTGTATGCATATATTTACTTTAATTGGAATGTAAAGACACTAGAAGTGAATACAGAATCTGAGCTTGAAAAACACAGAAATACATAATTATTTTTATTAAATAAAACATTGTGGTTCTGAATATGTCTGACATATCTTAAAGATTGCTTGAAATAATTTTTGCATTTTGCACATATTATTACACTTAGCAAGCATAGCTAATTGGTATAACTAAAGTACATGAATAACAATGTGGCTTAAAACTACAAAAGAAAAGGAAATTATGTTTATTTCTTATAAATAAATTATTAGCTACTATGTATTATTTATATTACACAAATTTAAGTAATGTATAATACATGAGGATAAATTTACTATATTTGGAGCAAAATTAACTGAGCTGTCTCTTAGGACCTTTATTAATATTGCAAAATTGGTATTATACTCCTGTATAATTGATTTTTAAAGACTATTTTGCATATGTTTTCCTAAATCACATCACTTAAGCTAGAAAATGTTACATATCATGTGCTCAATGGGTAGTACCAAGACAAAGGTGTGTAGTGAAGCATGAGACAAAGTTCCTTAAATCCTTGGATATTGGGTAAACTTTACACAAAATATGAAACAGCAACTTTTCTTGTGAAAAAAGTCATAACAAGTTATTTAAATCTTCTTAAGAAAAAGCACTTAGCCTTCTTAGCTGTCTTTCTTCTATATATTCTTTAATATTTTAAAATGGTAAGGAATCAATTATTGGAAGGTACCTCTAGTGAAAGTGAGATAATAATGGAACTTCCCTCTCATCATAAGAGGAAAAATATTTTTCATTAGCAATGAAAACTGTAGATCATTTAGTCTTCTTTAATCTAAGTACTCATCCAAATCTATATAAATAAATGTTAAAGATGCATTTTGATAAATTTTTATACATTCCAGTTTGAGTAGTCTTTTATTACAGTGAAGGAATAAATACTTACAGTTAAGGAATTTTATAGTTTCAGGTTAGTTTTCATGTGAAAACTCCTTTTGCCCTGGAAGAAAACCACCTCTGGATTCATGTCAATTTAGTTTCACAGTAAGTTTTGGAGGAAAGCATGTCTCCTGTATCACATCAGTCCATCTCATGGAAATTCTAGATGTTATAATCCTCAAATACTGAGAAAATATACTATTGTTTTCCTCAGGTGTGTTAATTCTATTTAAGGCAAATTAATTAGAAATTTTCATGGTCATTTAGTGGTGTAGATATAAAGAACAAAGAAGAAAAGATATTGCTAGACCATAATCCTGGCTGTTGCATTTTACTTCTCTATGAATAAATTCTATCAAAAAAATTTATTTCCTCACACCAGCCGCTGCAATATTTGGCACCAGAATGTGTGTCATTTATGGAATGGTTCTTGGCTGCCATAGTGTAAAAGCTTGGTGCCTTTTCTATAAATTGAAATTATTCGTGTGTTTTATGTTCAGTACTGTAACCAGCTGAGGATCTTTAAGTGAGTGGGAATTTCAAAACATCTCTTGTCTACTGGGAAATGATTAAAGCCCTATGAGTTCTGCACCTGCTTTTGTTATCTCAAATGTCACAGTGATTGATGGCAAGACATCTTTTCTTTTGTAATGTTTTGGAATTTGTTGCTTGCCTTAGAGCAGATAATGTAGCCACAGCAAAATGTGAAATGACAGATAAATAATTTGCCTTGTTTCCTCTCCCAGGTTCCAGCAAGAATAGCCAAGAAGCACTTGTTCACCTACCTCACAGTTGTTTTTGATAATATTCTGGTGACTGACACCAGACTTGTGCAACACATAATCAAAAAATTGGAGGAGAAATCTGCATTCCTCCTGGAAATACAAGGTATTTTGTTGACTGAATGACTAGCTGTTGGCAGTTAGTTTCTTACCAATTTTCTGCAAATTTAATGAAAAAAAGCAAGATAAAAAACTCAAACTAAAGGAAAAAAAAGGACACTGAAAGAAGGATTTAACATTTTTTCTTTGAAATCTTCTTATTCAAGAACCTCAATTTATCTAAAACATTCTAGTCTGTCTACCAGTAACAGGATTATTTTATGATTTATGGTTTATTTTCTTTTTTCTGAGAAAAAAATATCTGAAGTAGCGATGTGGCACTACCTTGCTTTACAACAGACATAGGTGTTCAGGTGCCAAGTGTTAAACCTCTAAATTTGGTCTAGACAGGCAATTAATGACTGCTAGATATGATGAACTTTATTTTCCCAATATCTCTATTAGCCTAATACTGGTTCCTTAATGTCAGACAGGAAACAGTAAGAACTAGAAAAAATCATGAGAAGGGTAACAGGAAAAATAAAACCTTTGATTGGCTGCGGTACAGGGAATAATTAAATAGAAAATAATATTTTAAACTAAAAGACACATTACTGTAAAATGATAGGTATAAAATATATATAAATAAATATAAATATAAATATATATATAAATATATATGAAATCATATTGCATTAATAAAGATGAATATCGAAAATTTTTTCTTTGTTTTCTTCAAAATAAAGAATAAAATATCAAAAGTATACTAGTAGGTTTCACATTCGAAACATATAAAAACAGATGCATAGTTCAACTGTTGAACTTTGTTGCGTCATACAAAGACTATGAGTTGCAAAAAGATCAGGAAAAAAGGTGCATAAAGTGCACCAAGCAGTATAAAACACATCAGTACATATTTAGAAAACTACATTTGAATTAGTTGGAGTATCTTTGCAATCAGAAGAAAAAGGTATTTTTGGGATATAAATGATATTATTCTGAAACCTCCCAACCCCATTGCCCCTTTACCCAGAAGCATCCAGTCCCTACTTGGGCTCTTCTGCAGCTCTGCCCTGTGCTTAGCTCTACCTTCTGCAGATCCTGAATAGACTGGATTTTCCTAAATGAACCTCAAACTATCCCTTCTACCTTGCATTTTTTGCGATGAAATGGACTGTCAATAGGACCTGCAGCTATCACCATCCCTGGTGTGCTTATCCCACCCAGAGGCTGTAGGACCATGCTCAGCTGGGGAGGGCACTGCCCTGCCCTGCTCTTGCTGCTCCCCAACAGAAGGTTAAAATAGATCTTAAGAATATATTTTTTTCTTTGTTTTTTTTCTTCCTAGATTTAGATGATAAAGATACATTGGGAAAATGTAATGTTTTATTTAACCTAATCAAACATGTTTGGAAATCTGATGATGTTCCTTGCCATACATAGGCAAGGTATCAGTTTAAACAGACTCTTGGTCTGAACTGATGCTTTCTTGCACTCTTCAGTAAGCAGAAACTCCCTGGTGTAATAGTCTGTGGTGCCTAATTCAACAATGTCTACCTCAAATGTAAAGAATTTTGTTTCTGTAACATGAGAACTGACATAAGAGCAAAAATACTATTAGAGAGAATAATTCATTTTCTGTGCCCACTAAGCAAAATATGTTTGGGCCACTTAAAAATGACCTTTTTGAATATTTTAATTTCACTGTAAAAAGTACATATTAGTCTGAATTGCATCTGGTCTCTTTTTCACTTTGAGAAAATGGTAGGGTCTCTATTTAAAATTAAAAAATAACACACTAAGATACCAAATAATCTGTTCACCAACGTTTCTCCTCCTTTTAATGACCTATTCAGAAATTCTAATTTCTGTATCAATGAATGACACGAGGTTAACTAGCAGGAAGAATTGTCCTTGTGAAATAGACCCATGAAACAGAATACTAAGTGATAAGATGCAGGCAACTTCCAGTTGAGTGGGAGAATAAGAAGTGTAGATAGGGTGTCAGTCTTTGTAAAGAAAAGAATAAAATCTCATTCTTAGATTGATGGGATAAAAGACCTTGTATAACAGAGAAACAAAGTTCTCTGTGTAAAACTAAAAGTTACTTATAGACTCTATGTCAATCAGACCATTCTTCATAGCTGACAGCTCCTAAAGGAATTAGGAAAAAAAATTCTAATGTCACAAGGAGAGGCTCTAAGAGCAAAATGTTTCTCTTCAGATTTTTTAATCTCAAGAGAATTCTGATAGGCGTGACTGATCCTTCTGAACATAGAAGTTTGACTTGGTCACCTAACAACATAGAAAAATCCTTTGATTCATATTATATGACTTGACTTGCAAAACTCATGCTATTGAACAAACACTTCTATGGTTCCATTATGAGAAATAATCTGAAGAAAGGATTAATGGCCTGGACAAAAAGAATAAGAAAAATTCCATATTGGTTTGAAAAATTACCCCCTTAACCTTGTATGGTTAAGGTACGTAAATGCATTTTGGAAGTATTTCTGCTGGTAAGAGAAAGGATTAAATTAGAGCTGTTGCCTCTATTTCTGTGGATAGATAGACAGTAGGTATTCCCAGTTTTAATGAACAATTTTGCAGAATTTTATTTAAAACTTGTTGAGTATGAAAATGAGGTGTCAGGTTAAGCATGAGACCATGAGCTCAGCAGTTTAGGAAACATTATCTTCCTGAATTATCCAGGAGTGTGGAAATATTTGTATAATATTAGTTATTACATTATTGTCTGTCTCAGTAGGTATAAAAAAAAGATATTCAACTACTCATTTTTGCTAATAATCACAAGAACTGTTGATATAATGAAATTTTCCACTGAATGAAAACAATCTTGTAAAAATAAATTTGTTCTCATTGTCTAAGAAAGTATATGACAGGCATATTTCTCAAATATGTGAGTATTAACTCATATAAAATAATTTGTTAACTTTCAAGGATCATAATGGAGATGCAATTATTATTGTGGTCGTTTTTCCCTTTAAAATATATGCCGCCTTGATTCCTGTGGGATTTTTTGCATATATCATTTTGACACAGCCTTCTACATAGCAACTCTTCAGGGAGAAAAATCCTTTGATTTGTGCCTTTTGAATGGCAACTTCAAGTGGAGGAATGCTCAAAATATCCTGTATCTCTCTCTGCACTCCTTAGAGGTCAAAGAGTTTTGCTTCCTTTGGAGAAGGTTAGCAACTTCAGAATAGCTGAAATAATTTCTGTTGACCCCAGGCTTGTATTACATCAAAAGAAGAGATTTTAAAAGGATGTAAAAGATAATAAAAGTGTGCAACTAAATAAAAAAACCAAACACATGACATAGTGAATAAGTCTCGGTCTTTATTGCTTGTATTTTGTATTTCTTTAGCTTATTGATTCTGTTTTCTAATGTTATGCCACCTTTTATCTGTGGTTTTCAAACATTATTAACTTCCTTCTTTTGACATAGTAAGACATCTATATGTACAATTTAAATAACACCAGAACATTTAAGTTTTCACTTGGTTCCTATGGAAACCTTTCTTGTTCATCCCTTCCAGAAAGAAAATGTGAGGGTAAACTAGTCCTTGAAAAATATTTGCACTGAAAAATTCTCACTTCTGCTTTTTCAGACTGCATATTATTGAAACCTGAGTAAACTCCTGGCCAAAGTCAAACCCTAATGCCTCTTCCATTCTAAAATCATTCTGCCACTGCACAAAGTTTTCTAGTTTAGTTTTTTCTTCAGTATGCAAAATTGTCTTAGAGATAATTATTTTTTTCTTTCCCATCCATCCTTAGGTGCAGTTGGACTCTGAGGGTCTTGATCATGATTTCAAAATAGATTCCAGTAAATTGAGATATGCAAGCCTTTTATGCTTCATTTCATAATGTAAACAATAGATTCTATATTTAATTTTAATTTTTCAATTCACTTGATATTAATAGTTTAAAGATACGAGGGTCATTGTCAAAAAATTAACAACTTTTCAATTTAAAATATTTCTCCTCTCTACATCTCCTTTAGTATACTTATAGAAATTTGTTCAGAGAATTTCCAGCATAACTTCGGTGCCATATAATAGGTAAGAATTTTGTCATTTATTTCAACAAATTTTGATCTCTATTGTTTTATCACAGAAATGTTCAGACTTACCAAGAGTTGCCAAATGCATGCAATGACTCCCAGTTTCTGGCACTCTTTTGTCAGCTCATGTGCTTATTGCAAGACTAAATGAGTTACTCTGTGAGCTGCAATTTCTAATTCTTCCCACAGAATTTTTCAAAATGTCCAATACATAAAGATTGTTGAGGAAATTTTCAGGCATAGAGAGAGCACTTAGAGAAGCAGGTAAGAATAATATCTGCAGTACTGTAATTCATATATAACATGGCTTTAAATCAGTCAGAAAGGGATAGAGGGTAGGATGAGTCCTTTTGTATTGCACTGGACAAGTAATTGTCATCGACTTTAACTTCACTAGAAGCATTGAGTGTTTAATACTTGTGTTTGGAAATAATTGAACTGAACTCCTATTATTCACAATTTGGCTTTCTGTCGCAATAAGAAAAAAAAAGAAAGCAACTTTTATGAAGCAGAATTTCACTTTTTTAAGGAAAATTTCATTTTGTCTGTTAATAAATAATCACTGGGAAAAGGAGCATGGAGTCACAAATAAAGGAGCATGGAGTCACAAATAAACAGAAAGAAGGTCTTCCAAATAATAACTATAAAACAACAAAAGAAGAAACAAGAAGGCAACTTAGAAGATATTTAAAATATAGAAAATTATGAATTTTTAGAAAAAAGATAACAGCTAGTTAAAAATGCACAATTGAAAACAGCTCAAGAGAAAACCATACATACAAAATATAAATTTATAAAATTTATTCCAAATTGTGATGCCTATAGATGAATAACTTAGAGCAGCATTCTTGGAAAGATGTAAGATAATGTGCTCTTTGTCCTTTAAGAAGATAGACCTAGTTGTTTAGAGGATTTCTAAACTCATTTGTTTAAACTAGCACTATACGAATCTTTATCCTTATCTTGTGCAGCTAAGTGAAGACAGCATCCTGAATTCAGCTAATAGGGAATGAAAATAATCCTGTGGAAGTATGAGTTTCATATTTTCCTAATCAGGAAACACATTAAAATATCATATGATGCAAAATACAAGACTTTGAAAAATCCTACATAAATTTCAGTAAGGACAAAACTATCTAATATGGCTTTAAATATTTTACATCAGATTCTATACCTTAAAATTTTAATTTGGGATGCTTTATGTAAAACATATGAAATTTATGACAAGTGTCAGGAACAATATTGAGAGGATCTGCCAAGTGTATTTGTAAGTTGGATAATAGTAAACCAGAAGAAAATAGTATTATAATAGGTAAGATGCTTACTTACCCATAATGAAAATCTCCCCTAGTATTAACCAATATTTATTTCTGTGATTTAATTTGATTGTATCTAACAAAAGTATCTGAAATAATTTTAGGCTTAATGGAAATTTCCGATAGAAGAACTGAAAAAATTTTCCTGTCAAGCTGTTCTCTAGAAGTAGTCCACATATTTGACTTTAGTAGGATCCAGAATATTTAGATATAAAACTGGTAAAAAATAGCTAAATCACACACGTTGAACTTCCTCCAAAGTCACAGAAATTTGCACTTAGCTTCACTCAAAATTCACAAAATTAATGAATAATGTCAAATACAAGAATAATGATCTAGCACTGGAATTGTTTGACCTAAAAAAGAACAAGGAAATATTTGCTTTCCAAATGAAAAACAATTAAATATATTGTGCCGACAAAATACTTCAAAATAGACTCGTTTTGTTATTACAGCTTAATTTTCCTATAGATACTATTAAAGTAATATTTGATAAATTGTTTTCATCTATATAATATAAATAAGACAGGACTAATAACTAATGACAGATGTGTGAGCTGGCAATATCACGTTTCCAATGAGAAACCAACTAAGACAGATTTGAAGAGAGGAACTCTGAGCTCAAATAGTGTTTAAAGTGAATGCATAACAAATTATTCCTCCACCACTCAAGGGTACAGAGCCTACATGTGTTTGCACAGAAGTCTAATGAGCAGTGAAAATGATAACATATTGAGAATTCACAGCACTGAAGCATTGATTTATAAAGGCAATAAAACACACACCAAAAAAAGTGCTATTGTTTGCTAATCCTTTTTTTATGGTTACCAACAAATTCAGGACAGAGTGCAAGTGAACATGATGTTTCTTCCATTAGAAGAGTAAAGTTCAGCTGATGTCTCACAGGACTCCCTGACCTGAGGGAAGAAGTTGTTATCACAGTTAATTGAATTCTTTGGTGGGAATCCAACTAATTAGTCTTCTATTTCCTCAGCAAAAGAAAAACAGCTCTTCTATCAGTGGATGAGAAATAAGGGGCAATGGAGGTGAGGGGATGGGACACAAAAAAGTGGTAGAATAATCTGGAAGTCTTCATCTTTCCCTCAAAAAGCCAAACCAAACAAACAAAAAATCCCATACTAAAACAAAACAAAAACCAAAACAAAATAAAACTCCAAAAACAACAACAAAACCTCAATATAACAAACAAACAAAAAAAACCAAACCAAAACCAAACCAACCACAAAGCCCTGAGTAATCTGAGTGTCCCAAGTTAATTGAAATTTGCAGCATGTTTTAAAAATCACATACAAACCTGCAAATCATAGTATATACAAAACTATAACTTTGGTTGAAAAGTCTAATAGCATTCATAACCTAGGAAGGATGTTGCACACAATTGTCAAGTTAGACTCCTTCATGGATAGTTGGGGAGGCTCTTTGTGCTATCATTTCCTTATACATGAAATGTCAATAAAATGGGGATTGGTTATCTTAGAATAGAGTACACTGAATGAGAGAGGATCCTGTGCAGAGCAATCTGACTACCAGTCCACTTAACAGAAGCTTAGCATGCTGAAGAACATCTTGCATTGTTTGGATTCAATCCATCATTAAACATAAATGAGAGAAAGACTGAGATACACAAATGTGCAAATGCCACATGGATGGATATATTAAGGAATCTGTAACCATCTGGACTCAATATGGAAACTAAAATATGCCCATTTATCAAATTATAATTCCCATGCAACATATCACATCAGTATTTCAGAGCTGATTAAAAGTAAATTGTTTAGAATTTATCAAACTGAGTTCCAAAGCAATTTGTATACTTTTGTTATGTTTTATGGTACTGTTTTTTACAATAAGAAATACTGAATTATATTGTTACTCTTTAGAGTTTATTTCATTCTCTACTCGAAATGTGCAGCAATGAATGCACTGGTCCTGCAGAGTCTTGTACATGTGTTTTAACAGATTCAGGTATTAGTCTTAATAACATTAATAGGATTATTCAATCAATGAAATAAAACTTGCGCATGAATATTTACAACACATGAGTTTGAAAAAGAACCATTTTAACACTGAACTTTGCCTGAAATGATAACTCTCAAGGAACATGGAGATATCAGGGGCCAACACAGAAGTTGTCAGTGATCATTTGAATTTTAAGATAAATAACATAATGAGATAACATTGCCTAACTTCTGAAACTAGGGGACTGGAATGAACCATCCATGTACCTATTCCTCATGTTTTCACATCATTGTGGTTGATTTTACAGGTTTAAATTAGTCTTATTAAAAGTAACTGAATTATTTAATTAATTAATTTATTAGATTATGTTCAAGGCAATTTCATTATAATTTGTGCTTTACCAAATAGGTACTGAATAATGGCTTTAACCCATTCTAGATAAAGGTGTATTCTATAATGGAACTGTGGTATCACACTTGCAATAAAAATCTTGTTGTACAACATGAGCCTATGGGACAAATGTCTAAAACTACACTTTAAAAGGAGAGTAACATAAGCAAAAACAAATTTTCAGAAGAAGAGAGTGAAAACCTTTAATTGTTTATAAAGTATTAAAATGGAAACAGATTTCTAGCAATCTGCATATCAGAATTCCATATAGAGGAATTTGTGTGTCATAATTAGATGCAGAAATATAAATGCCAAAGTACAAACTCAATAAAGTTTTAAAAAATTAAAATAATTTCTTTTAAAAATGCTTTTAGGCAACGAGGCTCTCAGACGTCACATAGTTTAAAAACATGAAGGGTATAAGAGAAGCTGAAATAACTTGAACGGTTGTTTAAAGCAAATTATTAACAACAATAAGAAAAGAGAACACTGTAAAAACTTCCTGAAAGTGAACGGATATCTAATGACATCAACAATGTATAAGTCAGAGTTTCATCTACGTGGTAATGATGTAAGGATGAAATTCATTCCAGGAAACATGTTAATGGCAGGGAGGAGAGGTCAGCTGTTATTCTGAAGCAAGCTTTAATTCATATGAAAAAATATATTCCTCTCATATATTAAGGGCTATAAAGAAAGACACATTGGCTAGATTTTCTTCTGTGGAATTTTAAATTGACAGATTTTAATTACAATTTTGAATAAAACTGCAATTTTTCTCTAGTAATACAAAATCGTCGGTACCAGTCAAGTACTGTACTTTGAGAATATCTATTGACTGACAGCTTTTAAACCCATAATAAATTGCCCAAGGAGCTACAGAGACATCAAACCTCACTGGAATGCATCAAGTCTCATCGTTAAGAATGCCAGCTTGGAGCTCAAAGGGTTTCCTTGTTCTTACTGTTTAACAAGAATAAGAAAGCACTGCCATAGCACTATTACACAAACTAATTTTTCTGAGTTTATGTAACTCTTCTTCCTTTTCAGCTTTTTTTTTTTTTTTTTTTCCCCAGTTCTTTTCAGGTCACTTCTTTAGAATGTTCTTCATGCCTTTACTCACTATAAACAGTAGTAATAGTTCTCCAACAGAGTAAGTAGCTGGGCAACTGTTATTTTCTCTGCATAGTCAAATAGCTGACAATAAAATGGAGCACATTTTACTCCTGAATACAACAGTATGAAACAAAGTTCAGTTCTTGCACTTAAATTATTATTGGTAACCTGTCACTAGTGGAGTTCCACAGGACTCCATCCTCAGGCCTGTGCTCTTCAACATCTTTGTAAATGGTCTGGATGCAGATCTTCCAGGGCTGGAAGAGATACCAAGCAAGTTCTCTGATAATACTAAATTGGGAGTAGCTGTTGACTCCCTTGACAGCTGAGAGGTCCTGTAGAGAGACCTTGATAAATTGGAGGTCTGGGCAATCAGCAACTGCGTGATGTTTAACAAAGACCAGTGCCAGATCCTGTACCTGGAATGGGGCATTCCTGGATGTCTGCATAGATTGGGTGGTGATATGCTGGAAAGCAGTGCCGTGCAAAGGTCCTTGAGGGTCCTTGTTGGTGGCAGATTGAATGTGTCCTGGCAGGCAGGAGGGCCAGCTGTGTCCTGGGGTGCATCAGGCATTGCCCACTGGGCAAGAAGGCAGATTGTTCCACTCTGCTCTGCACTGGGGCAGCCTCACCTCAAGTGCTGGGGGCAGTTTTGGGCCCTACAGTGTAAGAAGGATATAAATTTATTAGAATGCATCCAAAAGAGAAATATGAAGATAGTGAGGGGAAATGACACGATGAGTACCTGGTTGGTTAAGCCTGGAGGAGACTTAAGCAAGATCCTATCAGTCTATAGATTCCTCACAGAAGGAAGCAGAGGGGCAGATGCTGATCTCTTCTCTATTGTGAAGAGTGACAGAACATGAGGGAACTGCATGAAGTTCTGTCAGACGAAGTTTAGATTGGATATTAAGAAAGAGTTCTTCACCTGGAGAGTGACTGAGCACTGGAACAGGCTCCCCAGGAAGTGGTCACAACACTAATCTTGACAGAGCTCAGGAAACATTTGGGAAATGTGCTCAGGCACATGTTGTGATTTTTGGGGCTGTCCTGTGTGGAGCCAGGAACAGGATTTCATGACCCTTGTGGTTCCCTTCTAGTTCAGGTTATTCTATGATCCTATGAGTCTATGGCTTTTTTTCCATTGACCACCATAATTGGCATGCTGGTATTCTACGGTGCCAGCAGAGCAAAGATCATAAATGATCATGCACAAAATTCTGAGCTGAAATTTTAAGCCAGATTTATCCAGCCATGAACAAGAACATATTTTAAGCATTTATTTTATTAAGTCTATTGCTGGTAATTCACATTTTTCATGAAAATCATATTATTAATTTAGGTTCTATAGAGAGGCACAGAGAAACATATTCAAGTAGGAGTGACATCCAGTATACTGAGAAAGGAATTGATGGATCTAGTCTTGAGGAAACAAGAGTAGAAGTGAAAACATCAGTCTTAGGTAGAGGTAGAAGTAGTGTACCTCTGATCTTTTTAGACCTACAAGACACATGACCCTTTTCCAGATTTCAGTTAACTAACTTTCTCTTTCAAAATTGATGGACATATCTTATGAATCCAGTCCAAAGAGGAGGGGGTATAATTTTCTTCCTAATCCCCTCATATCCTCTTTCATCTGTTCCTTTGCATTTCAGTGATTACACAGCTTGTCTAAAGAGACAGGTTCAATTACTTTCTTTATCTCAGAGGATCAGGATCTGTCTCTTCCATTATAATGACCTATCCAGGAAGTTATATGTTTTTTGGAAAACCCTCAAAATCCCTTCTTTTTTTTTGACCCCCTAAAGAAAAAGGAGATACAAGATTTTATACCTCTGAAATGGGCACCCACTAGTGGGTTGAGATGTGTTTCTTTTAATGTTCTTTATTTTACAAATACAGAATATCTTATATTCAGTATATACTTACCTTTATTGTTTTCCATAAATTCAATTTTTGAGCTCAACCACAACATTTTTCAAATGTGCAAATAATATGCTATTGACAGTTTTTGATTGAAATGTGTTTCTTCCCTATTTTTTAGTTTTTTTTTTTCCTGCAGTAAATATTCTGTGATACAACCCTAATGACCAAATTATCATATCAAAGAAAACCACTGTGGCAAAAGGCACTGATAAGTATCTTTTTCAACTGCATGGGAGAAGTCAGACTTTAAAGAACACCCACATTCCAAATCACTTTTTTTTTCCCTCAGAGATTTGGAAATTCACATTATAGAACAATGTAGAAAACTTGACAGAATTTTTATAGATACAAGAGATTTTTAATTTGATGACCAGATCTTTCAGAAATAATACATTTTTTTGTTCTCTCTAAAACAAACACTTTTCAAATATTGACTTAATCTGGAAAACAAAGTATCTCCAAAAATGATTTGGCCAGGCTCTGTCTTGACACAGATAAGACAGTGAAAGAGGTGCTCTCGAGTCCTTGATAAAAAAAGTAATAATGAAATACTTATGGATGAATCCAATCTGTTCAATGTCTCCTTTTGCCACAAACTACCCTGACGTTTTTCTTCTTTTATTATTGTAAAGGATGTGGCATATTCATTAAATGTCAGAGGCCAACGGGAAATTTTGAGGGACATAGCGAACACGTTGTAGTGGTTTCATAGCAGCTTCCTCTGCTTGCTCAGTGACTTTCCATTTTCTTCATTAGCTTTCTATTCTCTTATGATTTCGGGTGCTTTTAAGTTCTCTTTGCTACACTGTTGCACGGTATTGTCATGCCTAGCAACATGGGGAAGAACTGAATTTGTGCTGCCTGAGGCCTTGGACTTGTCAAGTTTGTTTTCTTTTAGCTTTTCTTGACCTACCTTGGTGGCTTGGTTTAGATGTAATACCAATTTTGTAACTAACTGGGAGGCTATGGCTAATTTGTTTGTTTGCAATTAGCATGATTTTTAAAATCTACACAGAAAAATAGACGTGGTGTGACAGCACAGGCCTTGAGAAGTGGAGAAAGACAGGGGTCCTAGAGGAGCACAGCCTCCTGAGGACACAGGATGGAACACAGGCCCTGGAATGAGAGACTCGCAGCCATCAACAACTCAGCAGGTGTCAGTCAAAGAGTATCAAACATAGAGCTAAACTGGTTCTTGGCTAAACACCAGTAAAAGCCAACTTATAAAGTAAAACTGGGTGCAATGTGAGGCTGTAGACCAACACAAGATGTAGAAGTATGTCAGCAGACCTGTATAAATGAGCGTGAATAGATAAAGGAGGAAGAAATTAACAATTATATACACCAACACCATATTATCTCCAGTGAAGAATGCCAAAGGCTGAAACCCAATCATAACATCCCTACCACCACGGGAATGAAAGCACCAGTCTTAAGACCTGGAAACAGAAGGTAAAGATGAAGCCCACCACCAGGCAACAGAGTCAAAGCTAGGAATTGCACACATAACAGTTCTACCTCTGTTAGTACTGAAAGATTTTCTGGCTAAAAATATTGTTTCTTTTCCTGTTGTCGTGGTTTAGGAAGGGTACTCTCCCATTTAGTGCTCACACTGAGACTCGAAACCATGTGCTGATTGCTCACTTCCCCCTCACCTTCTTCACCCCTGCTGCGTTGGGATGAAGAGGAGAAGTGGAGGCAAGGAAGGTAATGATCACAGGTCGAGATAAAAGCAGTTTACTGGAAACAGCAATGAGACAAGAACACAAACAGTAACAGCAACAATACTAATGACAGAGTGTACAAGAAAGAGCCAAATTATTCCCACAGAAATGCCACAGGAATAGACAATACCTGACCTCTCCTTCAGCCATGCTGCACCAACCTAGAAGCCAGTCCTTCCCACATCCTTAAAAAATTATGTGAGTGTGTATAGAATGACCTCTGGGCCCTAGCCATGGCTCTCCTGACTATTGCAAAAATTAACCATGTCCTGGCCAGAACCAGAACACTTGCAATAATTGGAGCCAGGCTAAGTTGGTGAGAGTGCTAAGATTTCTATTGTACCATCAATAAATTCCTGGCTTTAAATACATATCCTTTGATTGTTCCTTAAAACTACGAGTTTAGAGGTTTTGGATCTAGGCATAGGTAAGGTAACAAAATTTCTTGCAGTCATTGCCACACATGTAGAGTTTGACTCCCCTGCACTGGAAGAAGATATGCATGAAGAGGCTGCATTGACTTAAATCTGCAGTGAGTTTGTCCCAGAGGATATGTTTAAATTAATTCTGCTGGATTTTTTCTTTTCATGAACTATTCATAAAATACTATGAAAAACTTTCATAATTGCCTAGAATTTCTGTTGAAAAAATATATATGAGTAGATTCAAAGCACTGCACGGACTTTCCCAGTCTGTTAATATCTGTAAGAATTATTGCCTAGAGTGATACTGAAAAGAAAGAGAAGCTAGATAGAGGATGTAAAAACCTGTCTACAGGGTGAGGAAGAATTTATATTATTGTTCTTTACTTTTCTTTGTCTTTTTCCATACTGTATATATTTGTCTGCCTGTGTGTTTTTTGCAATAAGTGCTGTAGCAATAAAAACGAGATAATACACATGAGGGTTTAGTCCAATAAAATTGTGAAGAGATCATATTTTGTTCTACTCATTTCTGTTTCCTACTAAAAGAAGCAAGGTATTAATGTCAAAATGAATGCTATTCCATTTAAAAGACTAAAAGTCCTAACACTTCCCTACATTTCAGCACTCAGAATACTGGCTGTTACCACAAAATAAAGATAAAAGAAATCAGAATAATTAACAAATTCTTCATGGTGTTCCCAGAGGCACTGGTGTCCCAATAAGATTTAGGTTGCTAGAATTCCACCCGCTCTACTTACCTACCTACTCTATGCCAATAACAGCTAAATGAAAGCCTGATCATGACTGCATTGAAATAGTTATTTTTGGCAAATGTTTAAATTGTTTAAATCTTTTCAGAGTAAAGTATAGTTTCTTGAAGACCGTACATGTTTATATGTGCAATATGACATAAATCATAAGTACTGACCTTCTTCTGAAACTCCATCAACTGATAAGTAGAATTCCATTACAGATATTTGGAGAAGTAAATTGATCATCACGTTCTGATCTCAATCTCTCTCTCTCTCTCTCTCTCTCTTTCTCTCTCCCCCTCCCTCCCTCCCCCTTTGTATTCTTTGGTACCTCTTAGACTTTAAGGCAAAACAAAAGGCAGCATTATACTACTTACTGTCTGGACTGATAGAGAGCAAGCTAGATCTTTACATCAGAAAATAAAATTTCCAACATTTTTTTCTATAGTTTTTTAAGGACCAAACCCTTGCACCTGAACATTAACATTCACGCTTACATGTGAAGATAAATGTATTTTTACCACTACACTTAGGGATCCCTAAAAGTTACCCTGTTGTAAATGTCAGCCTAAAACTTAAGAGCATCAAATTAAATATCGCAGTTGGTTAGGCTCAGTTTCAGTTGTTATCAGATTATAAAAGCAAATCCAAAATTACTCAAACCGAAGAAGTAGACTGCATTTTTTTTCTTGATTTTGATGTTGAGAAAAAGGTCTGATTACAGTTATGCTCAAACCTGACATCACACATAAATATCCTGTTCACACAGCCAGCAAAGACATTGTGGATCTATATTTGAAGGCAGTGTTAGAAACAAGTTTTGTTAAAACCACAGTTACAGAGGCCTTTCAGTGCTACCCAAAACTTTAAAAGAATTTTTGATTTTAGATCTGATTCCTGAGAAAATCAAATTACCAATATCATCATAATGATACATACCTAAATGTACTTTGAAGGAAAAAAAAATAAAGAACCTTATTGCAGGATTAAAATAAAAATAAAATTTCACTTAAACCATGTTTCCAAAATGTATTTCCGAATGTATGTTCCCTCACAGGACATGAAAAGCAGCATAGAAGACTCCAAAAGGGAACTCCAATGTTCTTCACAGCTGAGTCTTTTACTATAAAAATAAAGGCAAACCCAAAGGATGATGTGCTTGCAAAAGAAGCTTTTGAGCTTCAAATGATAAAGTGCTACCTAGAGAGACATTTTCCTGAGAATGCAAACGGCCAGATGCCACAGTTCTGAGCCATGAAATGTCGGGACTATTTCATGTGATGCAGAAACTGAGAAAAACATTTTACAGTTTATCATTATTAACTATTTCGTTCATTTTCAAATCATATAATAAAGCAAAAGGCTTCTACAATGTCTTAGATTATTTCTCGCAGTCTTTGTTTTGGTGGGGAGGAGGCCTGTAAAAGTAGAGGATGAACATGGGAAAATGTACAAATTAATACACATAAGCTTGAAACACAGCAAGATGGGGTTGCACTGAGGGCTTTATTGCTTCCCCTAACTGTAAGCAGAGATAACAATACTTCTTTTTTTGGAAAAAACTTTAAGATATGTAGATGGATTTCAACAAGAGTGAAGTATAAGAGGAAACAAAAATTGATTAAATATCTTTCTACCCCAATAATGATGGAAATATTTGGAAAAAATATGAAAACTTTCTAAATTTTCTAAATTCAAATTAAAGCAATGAAAACCCCACAGGCTTTTCAATTAAAATATGAACACATTAATGAGCCATCTAAATAACAGCTGAGCAGTGACTCTAGTGCCAGCTCTGGGCTTTTTGTAGAGAGAGAATTTTGCTGTTTGTGCTATTAAACACAGACACCAGCAAATAGTTCTGATATCCTCTTTTAATGCAAAGTACTATAAAAGTGATAGAGATAACTGAGCTGCCAAACAAACAGCCAATATGCTTTCATCTACTTACAAGTTAAATATTCAAATACAGGTATATTTGCATAATTACTTAGTTATGAACATTATGTCTTCATCCATTTCTGTCAAATATCCTGGACTTCAAAACTGATAATTTTTCCTGTTGTACAGCATTTCTTTTCATCTACTTAACTTCCAGTCTCACTAGTCCTTATTTTATGCACTGAAAACAAATACTAGGTCTGCAACTCAAAGATTATTGATTCATAGTTTCAAAGAAAACAGAGAGCAATTTCAGGCTTGCAAAGCAGACAGAATTGGAGGTAGTCTGTTATAGGCAAAGAAAACCAGGATGAAGAGGCAGATGAAGAATTCTATAGGTGACTGGCTGAAATTTCATGATTGCTAACTCTTGCTCTTGTGAGAGGCTTTAACCTGCCAGATGCCAAATGGCCTCTTAACACAGCAGAGGGTAGACAGTCCTGAAGTGTGTGGAAGATAACTTCCTGACACAGCTGCTGAGAGAGCTTACCAGGGGCGGTGGTCAGCTGGACTTGCTGTTTATGAATAGAAAAAGGCTGGTGGAAGATGTTGTGGTGAGATGCCAACTTGAGCACAGTGACCAAGAAATGATAGTTTTTGATTCTTGATGGAATAAGGAAGGGCGTCAACAAAAGCTATACTTTGGACTTCCAGAGGGCACCCTGGCCTGTTCAGGAGAATCCCTTGGGAAACTGTACTTAATTAAAAAGGGAGTCCAGGAAATCTGGACAGACATTAAGAAGAAAATCTTAAAGGTGCAGGAATAGACCTTCCTTATGTGTCAAAAGACAAGCTGTCAGGGAAGAAGCTGGTTGAACAGGGAGGTTTTGCTGGAACTTGGGGAAAAAAAAGAGAGTTTATGACATTTAGAAAAAGGGGCAGTGAACTCAGGAACAGTAAAAATATGTTGGTAGGTCACATAGAGAGAAAATTAGAAAGGTGAAAACACAGCTAGAATTCTATCATGGCACTACTACAAAATATTATAAAATGTGTTTTTATAAATACAGTAACAACAAAAAAAGGCCAAGGAAAATCTTCATCCTTTATTGGCCTCAAGGGGAAAAATTGTAACAAGGATGTTGAAAAGACTTAGGCACTTAATGCGTTCTTTGCCTCAGTTTTTAACAGACAGACCAGCTGTCCTCAGGATAACCAGCTGCCTGAGCTGGTAGACAGGGAGAGAGAGCAGACCAGACCCACTGCAATCCAGGTGAAAATAGTTAATGACCTGCTGTGTCATTTAGACACTCACAAGTCTGTAGGGTCAAGTGGGAATCACTTGAGGCTACTGAGGGACCTGGTGGAAGAGTTGCCAAGCCACACTTCATTACTTATCACACAACACCTACAGGACAACCAGGGGATCAGGTCCAGCCATCATGGATTTTGGAAAGCCAGATCTTAATTGACCAACCTGATATCCTT
>JANRMJ010000088.1:51032020-51044367 GCA_025584955.1 Alethe diademata
ATTTAAGGGGTGTCTCCAAAACAGCAGGTGTGCTCTTGGCTGAATGCCAAGCACCTGGTTGTTATAACCTTTTGCTTTATTGTTTGTCTCTTACTGTCTTTGTGATAAGTTACATAGTTATTAGTGTCATTATAGAAACACACCATGGGATCAGTATAAACAAGAATAATGAACTTAAAGTAAAGCATGGACAAGAGACAAAGGAAAATATAATAATTTCATTATATTTGTTAATATCACTTTGCTGTAAATTGCTGGCTTTTTGCTGTTATGTATTTTTGGCACTATGATTATTAATTGTACCCACTTTTTATGTATAAGGAAAATGCAAGCTTGTGCGAACATGAGGACTTGTCACTGCTGTTACCTGCTTGCTAGGAGTGTAACCTGACAACATGTTTGAGTCTTGTCCAGACCTGGTGGGGGCTTGTGGCCACTGCTGCTTGAGTGCTAGCCAACATGTTCGGGCTTGCTCACACTTGTACCCCAGCACAGTGGGCATAACAGAGCCCATGAAAGGGGCAGAGACCCTTTTGGTGGAAGGACGGACGTGTTGGTGGAGCATAGACTCCCCACGTCCCCAGAGCTGCTTGCCTGTTCCTTATCAACAAACTAATAAATTGCCTAATTGATTGACCTACCCGATTTTGTTGAGAAATTTGTAACATCTACTGATTCCAATTAGAGCCCAGAAAACTAGAAAGTTTTGATTGTTGTGTCTTGGTATCTCAAATTCAATATTTAAAATGTTACCACTATTGAGTTATAAAACTTAGTTAAAACTGAATGCAAGAGATCACAAGAAAGCAGCAGATCAAATCCAAGCTCTCTAATAGATTTCAGCTGCTTTAACTATGACTCAGTCTTTTCTCTATGTATTTGGCAGTCTTATTTCAAATATGACTTGGAACATATCCAAAAAAAATGAGATACTCTTCCTAAGAACACTATCCATCCATAGACAATATTGTCTCATATTTCTGTAATTTATAAATTTTCACACAACTAATTCCTATATTAAAGAGATGCCTGTGTGTCTTCCTGGGAAAAAGGATGTCAAATGAAACATAAGTTTAATAAACCTGTATATATAAATATATGTTTTAAGTGATGCAATTTTATCGGTGAAATAAATTTATGTGAAAAAGCTAAGGCATTATTCACAAATGTGAAAAAGATAGTTTTAAAAAATGTGTGCACCTGAAATTTTAAATATCTGATAGCTTTTACAAAGAAATAAAATATTTGTCCCTTAGATAAGAAAATTATATATCTGCATATATATACACAGCCAAGAATTTGCTATTTATCTAGTAACGACTTAGCAACCACATCAAAATGCATCAATTAATGAAGTTACAACAGTTCTCATGGCCCAGATCAATACATAAAAGTTTCATCAATAGCACGCTTTAAATGTTTATACAAATAATTTCAGTTTTTCTGCCCTTCTTCTTTGGTTTTAGCCTCATGTTTTCATTGTCCAGACTCCTGTAGTCAGCAGCATCAGTTTTCTTTGTAGGGGGGAAATGGTGGGATGTCTAACTACTCAACTGTGTAACATGTCTTATGCAAAGAGGGATTTTAAAGCTCTTGGTGTTGTCTCTTTCCCCTTGAGCCTTGGGATCTTTTTAGTTTTACAATTCTTCACTACAGTTTACTTTCTTCTTACTGATTCCCATCTGAGTTTTGAAAGTTATGTATTGGCCTTTCCCAATTTCAGCTGGTATAAAGGGCTGCTGTTTGTTTTAAAATTATTACTAGGTTTGTCATGTATACAGCATGTAATCTACTCACAGAGCTTCAGCTAGTCAGTTGGAATAGTAACTTGACTACTAGTCAGTTGTTAAAAACATATAAAACAAATAAAATCATGCCAAGCTTCCATAAAAGTCCTTAAAATGAGACAATTCGGTAAGAAGCCTACAGGTTGTTTTTTTCAGCAACAGCAAAAATAATATTTAGCAGTCTATATAGTAGCCACAAAACTACAAAAAGTGTGAATGAAATTTCTAAAAAATGAAGTCTATAAGAATATAATTTATATTTTTTTGGAAGTTATTTTAATGTTAAATTGTTTTGTACAGCTGGTCTCCTGAATTTTGTTTTCTACTCTAACATCCACCTGCTCTGTATCTCTTAGAACAATACATAGGGAAATAGGATTTTTTTCTACTACTGCAATGATTCCCTTAAATCAGTAAGGAGAATGTCAGTAGACAGGACATTTAGAAGAAATATATTAATGAAACTGAAAAAATGTGACACGGAACAAGTAGTCATGTGAGTTCTAGCATCTTTCTTCTGTTAAAATATTGCATCTTTAACAAGGTAGGCTGTGCTTTTTGATCATAACTAGTGATATAGACTGATTTGTAAATGCTTTGTGACAGGGTCTCCTATTTCCTGGGAATAATGCAGTTTCTCAGCTTTAACTACAATCTCAAATATATCTCTAACCGGGAGAATAATGGTTTTCCTCACTTTTTGCAATGCCCCTGCAGAAGGACTCCAAACATCTGATGCAGGTCAGCCAAGGTGACACTGTCACCCTGCCTGGCAGGTCTACAGAAGTGTCAGGTATATTTCAGTCACTCATATTCTGCAGAGGTACTTCTGTGCGAAGACAAACAGCTAGTTTTGTTGCCTTAAGAGAGGAAGTGATTGCAGCTGGGTATTCTGTAAAACCAGATTGCTTTGAAGTGGCGAGCAAGGAGGACTTAGTCATAGCTGCTTTGAGACAAATTTTTTTCATTCATTAAAAAAGATGACCAATAGCATTTTCCTGTCATATAGCAAACCAAAGGTAGCTGTACTGAAATACCTGAGCAGAATCCTAATTGAAAACAGAAAGCACCTTCCTCGCAAAGCACAGACAAACCAAAATCAAAGCCTTAAAAAAAGGCAGAATCACTGGAATATGAGTTTAGGGAAATGCCCAAATTTGGAACATGCTGGTTTTTTCTCTAATCTTCTTAAAATGCCCTGAAATTCAACACTGACAATTCTGGGGGTAGATTTGGGCTGATTTTATTTAACAATTATGTTAGGACATTTTCAAAATACTTGTTATATTTGCATAAATAATCAAAATGTATTTTGCTTTAAAAGGACATTTGGCTAGACTTAAATCATAGAAATTGGGCACTTCATTTGGTGAAAAAGTTTGGAAAGCCTTGTTTGTGATTTGTCTGTAGTATCAGAGAACATCTGCAGAAAACATCTTCTGTGGTGTCATGCTGTTCATCAGAATTGTCTCAGTATAGCATCCTTAGACACTACATTTGGTAAGTTTTATAAACTCAATTGGTGTGATTTTTGATTTGAAATAAATGTTCAGGCATGTAACAAAGGTGAATGCCTCTGTGATGTGATGTGGTGAATAGGAACAAAACTACCTAGCATTGCTTAGGGCAGGGAATTATAATACACAGTTTCCTCAGGTTTCTTCCAATCTGAATTACCCTATGATCTTATGACATGCAATAAATTGAGATTATGGTGATAGTGGAAAGCTGAAGATGCTGAAGATAAAGACAAAATGTGGCTCAGTCATTAAAGTATCTCATTTGACCTCTGAATCTCTTAACTTATTAGCATTGGGAGAGATGTGGTGAACATGCACAAACTCTTATGTTCTGCTTAATGCTTGTCTGTAATTTCAGGATGCAGCATACCTTGATAATAGCACTTAAAACTGACAATGTCTGCATGGTTGCTTAGTATCTTCTTTAGAGTGAGCTGCAATTTTTTGTTCTTTCCTGTTAAAAGAGGCAGATTCTGAACACTGAAATTTAGTCTCCAGGCAACCATCCAGCTCTTGGGTGGCTGGCTAGACACCACTTGAATCATCTCTCTGTATGCAGCAGTTAACAAACAACTGTCTGATGTAAGTCATGGATTGAAATTACAGCAATGAAAGAGGCATAGATTTTCTGGTTGAAACTAAATGGTTCCATCTTGACCTGTGTTAACATTATCCAGGACAACACGTGCTGATGAAAAAACATGGTGGAAGGAGTCTTACATGGTATTGTGTTTAAAAATTCATATGCAAAACTTACTATGTTCTAAAAATGGAAACTGTTTAGAAATGCACATGTGTATGTATATCATCTGCATAAGATATAAATATACATGTATGTGTATACATTTATGCATAGCTACAGATATAGTTCTGTGGGTAAATACATCAAAATAGTAGAATATAACTTATGGCAGCAAGGTTCTGAGGTATAACTCTGGCATTTATTTTTTATATGCTACATCATAAAGACTGTGAAACTAGTTCAGGAGATATTCAATTCATATTATCATTTAAAAATACCTATTATAAACCTTTCAAAGCATGACATATTTAATACCTTTAATCCCTACTTATTCATCTTAGGTTTTCTGTTTTCATGTACAAATTAATACTGAATCTCAAGTAGAGAAATACTAATGGAGTAGTCCTAGGTTCAAGTCAAAATCTGTGAATATAAGCATATCTAAGCTTAATTTTGTATATGTCAAAGCTTTATTTTTCAGAGAGAGTCTGTTTGCTACATTTTTCTGGTTTTATGCATTTACTTCTATTAATTTTATTTTTGTGTCCACAATATAATTGTAGACTTTTTAAAATCTGAAATTATGATATGAATAGTTAAAAGGCATCATATTCCCAATATGGTACTTATGTACTGTTAAAGTAATGATGTCACACAAAAAAATTGTGTTTGCTTTCTTAAAAACTGTTTGATTTTCTTGTTCACTTTGCATATTTGTTTCAAAGGAAGTAATCTAAAGAAAAAAATGTAGTTTTTCTTAGTATTTTTGGTTTATTTTTGGTTCCTTAAGACTAAGATATCTGAGAATCCTTTTTTGACTGTTTTCTATAACAAATGATAAACTTCATTATAGAAATAAATCTCTGCAGACCTAGTTGCAAAAACAATAAAAACAAAAAAAAAATTGAGCAAAATACATCTGGGAGAAGTGACTTACTTACTCATCTGTTTTTCTTAAAGTAAGTATAGGGACTCTGCTTTCACATCATAGAAAAATTATATGTTAAAGTTACAGAACTACCATTCAGTCTGTTTCTCATGCAGATGCCATTAAAATGTACAGGAAAGGTTACTAAGACCTTAAAAATGGCTGAGGATTCAAGACAAGCTCCAACAGAAAGTAACAAGAGCACAGTAGTTCTGCATAGCAAGAAACAGAAATAATCTTACTCAAGTATCAGGGACTTACAGAGGAACTGCCTAAGTCATGGAGAAGAGGTGTAAATCTGAGTCTTTGGAGTGCTGGTTCACTTTCTCCTGGTACCTATTATGAAGGAAAAATTCTCCACATAAATCATATTATGTTGATCCTGTGAAGACTTCCAGTTGCTAAAAGATGCTCCAAGCCCTGTACCTATTTTATCTTCTGATCTCTTGGATTTGATGTCATGTGAAAGTAGTCACCCTCCAAAATTATGACTACACATGTTCCCCTACATTGGAGCAACTTAGTGTTAGACTGTAGTTTGTGCTGTCAAAACATGTGTGTGTGAGCAGATGCCAGATTTCCACAGAGTTGATGCACAAAGGGAAAGTGCTAGAGCTCCAACTGTCAGCACCTCTATTTGTGAGCAGATGCCAGGTCTCAGCAGAGTTACAACACAATGGAAAAATGCTTCAACTGTCAACACCCTATATGGGAGCAGATGCTGGGTTTTGGCAGAGTTAAATGTAAGAGAAAATACAGCATTAGCACCAAGCTTGCAAGGAAAGTCTGGGCTTTGCCAGAATTTCCATCAAAGAATGAAATTGCCTAGGATCTCTCCACTGACCACTGCCTCAGCTCATACATTGAGAATAGATGCCAGAAGTGTTTATATATTTGTTACCCACCATTAAAATTTTAAATTAATGTAAATTGGTAGTACAACTAAATCAAATCAAAACAAACAGATCCAAATAGTTGTCTGTTTTCCTGTGTAGAAGTTAATTTGTGATAGCAAGGTGTTGCTATACAATCAACATCTATCATTGTAGCTTGTAACGGTGAGACTGAATATGCTTCATTAGAAAGGCTAAAAGACAAAAAATTCTACAGTCATGTAGAGAGTTTCACAAATGAGTGATTTAGATGACTCAAAGAAATATCAAAGAAGTATCAGCAATACTATTTATATTGAAATATGATATTATAAAAATGTGATTTAACAGTTTTATTGCTATGTTCACTGCATTACTTCACAGATAATGTAAAAATGATATAAAACTACCAAGTGAGAATCAAAGTTATCAGGACAAAATCAAAGTCATCAATACAGAATCTTAGCACACTATCATATAAGGGTCTGTGTGATGTCAGTCAGTGACCAAAGATCCACAGTTTGTAAGAGGTGCTTCCATTAATGAGCAACCTTGAGAGGTGTCCCAGCTTAGGAGGCATCAGCCAGCTCAGAGGCATCTCCCAGCTCAGATGCAGCCAGCTCCTGAGCAGGAAGAGCTCAAAGAAAGGTTCCTTAGGCTGTTGTATTTATGAAATCAAGTGGTTAGCTTGTTGATAAATTATGTGTAATGAGAAAGGTATGCATGAGACTCAATTTTTTTCCTTGATAAATGAGCCTAGGAAAACCATTCACATGTCAGTCACATGGCTGGTGCTCCAAACTCGCTGAGTGACTGTTTCTTCATGAGTTTTCAGAGAACAGATTGGAACTAGATATGCACTTTGCCCAATATTGGCTTAGGCCTCTTTCTCTTCAGAGATGGTACAGAATTACTGCTAGATTAATGACTTGAGTACACCCATCACAGAGGGACAGTGTTTTCAATACTTACTTATCTAAGTATCTTTATATCCTTGTGTGTAGCTGCAACCACATGTTTTGGATATACCAGTGTTGCTAAGAAACAAAAGGATCTTTGTACACTTTGATTCAGAATGGAATATAAAGAAATATAAGAATAATATTCTTTGGTTCATCCCAAGTGAAGATAAACTGAGGAGAATTTTAATAGATAAGGTTTCTTAGAGCTCCATCCAATTTGACCTTGAACGTTTGCAGGGATGAAGCATCTACCACCTCTCTGGGAAACTTGTTCTAATGCTTCATCACCCTTATTATGAAAAAACTACATATTTACATATATTACATATTTAAATGAGTTTTCTAAAAGAAGATTATATATTTTTTTCCATCCTGGTATGTGCAAAGAAGTGCTTAGGGACATGATGGCGTTTAACAGCTGATGTGGATTGTTTCTCTATATGTCTAAACTCAGTTCTACATTAGGGTTTAAGCTATTTACATCTTCCATCATTATAATTTATCATATAATCATTATATAATCATAATAATTATTCTTTCTCTCTTGTCAGTGTAGATAAGGAGTTGAATCTGGTTTGACTAAGAATGAGTAATAACACTTCTAGAAGTATATTCCAAGAACTTCTTCAGGAGAACCAGATTTTTCCACTTTTACCATACAGTTAGATGTGATGGAAATAAGGGGTAACTCTGGATGATGTCTCTGGAGCAGTTTGTTAAATACCTACTAGTCACTGACATGATTAGGAGTAGCCAGTGACTTAGGAAATTGAAGAATGAGTAAGCTATTGTTCAGTGTATATAGGAAGCAGGTGAACATGGCATTGTTCAAATGCAAAGTGGATAAACCTGCATTTATTTGGAAGTACACCAGTTATGTCAATATGTCTTATGCCAGAGTCAAGTCACAGGGCAATGAGGAAACTTTAACTGGATGCATACTGTAGAAACGCTCCTTATTAATTGCTGACCTTAAGAAACTGGAGCCAACATAGACTAATTCTTCAGTCACTCATAACTTTCTGAAAATGTCATCTGTCAGTCTGAAGTTGTCTAAATTTATCTCTGTTCATAAGTAAACAAGGAGTTATATTTTTCATTTTACTGCAGAATAATGAAAAGCGAAATGTTACAGAATTTGCTGTGTCTTTCTTTTCAGGTTGCAGCTTACTTGCAGTAATCAAGTCATTTAGGATGGAAATGCCAAAAGTAATAGACAGGAAAAAAGTATTGTAAAAAAGATAGAAAACTCAGTTAGATATGTAATAATAGATAAAGCTTATTAAAAATTATATACTGGTTTATTTCCTATATTCAACCTAGAACTCTCAAAGGTCACCTAGAGAAACTTTCTTCTGATGTATAATCCAAGCTTTACCAAACTTATAGACTTATTCAAAATAGATTAGACATGTCTAAAATTTGGTTTTATGCAAGAAAAGGGTTTTTCTCATAAAATTTGTTATTAATAGAACACCTTGTACCTTGTTTTCCAGAAAGCTTTAGACTTATTTTTGGGTAACTCACAAATGAAAATATGAAGAAATTACTAAATACTTTAATCAAATAGCATGTATTTTACTGACAAAGGCTGACTGTTCTAACTTCTGGAAAAAAAAAACCAAAAACAACAGGTCCTAGCCTGATTAGAGATATTCAGCAAATGGATAATTACTTGCTGTTATTACATCTGTTATAGTACATCTGTTACTCCACCTAGCCATCCTATTACTAAAACTGGGGAACTTGATAACTCTACCTGCACAGGGCACCAGATGTACTCCAATTTAATTACATGCTTTTAGCTGTGTAGTTGAGAAGCTGTCTCCTACTTCAATTATCATTGCTAGGCGAGGTTCTACTATATTAAAAAAAAAAAGAAAAATGTTAAAAAATTAAGATATATCTAAAGTATTCCAGATACTAAACCAGCCTGATAAGAAAATATTCAGACATTTAACCGTACTTCTCAGTATATCAATTTTCCTTTGCATGCAACAATATGCTTGTACAAACTCCCAGCATATTTTCATAATTAACCATACTATAAACATTTCAACTTTTATTATCTCACTCATAGAATGCTATGAATCAATCTCTGTTGAATCACCTACATGAAGTTTATAAATGTTTAATGGATTACATGTAAAGATTATTAAGGTACAACATAGCCACCAGATCAATATCTAATCTAGTTAAAAGTTAATCTCAAGTTATGTAAAAATGCAAGGTTAGCATTACAAACTGTCTTGCTTTACAGTATTTCTGTAAAGAGGGGAAGAGAAAAGAAAAAAAGAATTGTAAAAAGCTCACATAAGCTTTTCTACAAAATTTCAGGTCAAATGTTTGCCAAGCAGTTTTGCAGATAATTAACAGTATGTGTTAAAGAAAAAAAATGTCTGTATTGTATGCAGATGATAGTTCATATTTCATACCTACTTGTTTTCTGGGGTATCTAATTAATCATCACTGCATTCCTGTTAAACAAATCAGTGTTATTATCAACACATGACAGATAAAAAAAGGATGGATGGCAAGCCATGTGCCACCAGATGACAGGTGATTTCACCAACATCATAGAGGAATTTTGCAGCAAACCAGCAACTAAAACCATGTAACTGCTGAGCTTTGTGCTTTTGAGTTCCAAACAACTCTGTGGCAAAACAAGTTGGTTTCAAGACTGTAGTGGAGACAATTTCTGCTGCATTTCTCAGAATCCTAGTCATCCTTTTTTTCAGTTCTATTAAATTTAATTCTCTCTTCTCTATGTTCATGACACAGGTAAATTTCAATAACAAATATATTTTTCCCACCAAGAAAAAAAAATCATTAGGCAGATGGGAAACAGATTGACACAACACGTGCAGTTTCAGGTCAGCTATTTTCATGACCCTGACTGTGTACAGAGAAGTCTGCTGTTCACCTTCAGGCTTCTTTGCTACAATTAATTTTTCTAGGAAATGTTGTTACATGATATCGATACATAATATTTCTAAAATTATATACGCCTGAACAAGGTTGATATAAAATGAATTTGTAAAGGTAAATTGGTGTGGAGACTGACGCAAAAAGTCCTACTGAAAGCATATCTGTATAACCAGATCAGGCAGGATATGAATCCTTTTAAAGCCATAAAATTCTCTTGTTAAAGAACAAAATACAGTGGATCCTCTCATTTCCATTTCATCAGTTCTGTGGTTTATAAGAACACCTCACTGAAGTGAGGAACTTCACTTCATTTGCATCTTCTATCACTTTAGAACTTGAGTAGTCTGTTGGAAAATCTACAGTAAGACACATCAAGTTTTCTCTTTCTTGGCCACATAGATGTGCTCAAACCAGCCCTAACTGCCAATGGGATATGCATGTGAACCACTGCACTGGGTTTATCTCAATATATTTGTGTTTCTGTAATGATTTTTGCTAGTTTTTTTCCACACTGTCCTTTAGACAATACCAGGTAGAAAACAGTACATGAATTTACTTGCTTATTTCTGATTTCCTATCATGATTTTTTTTTTTTTAATCAACTAAATAATGACCTGTGCAGGTCTATGTTCTGGAAACATACTGCAAGTGTAAGATAAAAAGTTTTCACCAGATTCAACACTGCTCAGTTGTGATAATCCCTATGAAGGTAATTCTCCATTTTCTTGCAGTAAATTGGAAAAAAAAGATCTTCTAGCCTCCTATCAGTGAAAAAGAACACGAAACCCAAAAACTGAGAACATCATAAAATTCCAACTATTTTTTTTATCTCATGATACTTCCAGCTGAAAAATATTTTCAGCTGTTTACAAAATGCTGCATTTTTACCTTATCTCTCTTTTTTATCAAGTCAAGACTTGTACTATTGCTTGGCCACCAAGATTGTAGATAATCAAGTTTTAGGCTCAGCTGTGAACACTCTCCCTACTAAAACCAGACTAGATTTAAAGGAATCTTCCCCCCCCCAACCCTGTCCTATTAGTTCCTCACTGATATCAGGCGTTGTTCTTAGTAGAAATTATTACTAATATCTATATTCCTGCAACAGAATGAAGGTTGTTTCAAGAAACTAGGATGTCTTCAATGAAATGCATCGTCTCTTGTTGATGTTTGTCTAATTAATGCTTTTATCCCATGAGGACAAGCATGTTTCTGTGTAAATTCCCGTACAACCCATTAAACATAAACAAAAGGAGAATGGGGTTTTTTGTTGTAGGTGAGGTGGGTTTTTCCCCAAAATATTGAATAAACTGTGGCAAACTTAAGCATAAAGGTATTTTAAAGATTTTCAAGAAAGTCAGGGATGATAGATACATCCCTGAAATATCAAAACCTGAACGCAATTTATAGATAAAGAAGATCTAAATTTACCATTTCCCAGGCAGTAATACAGGTGGCTTAGAACAAGGCTTCGGATGGCTGGAAACCTTATTCTTTTTCCTCAATTCTCACTACTAATGTCTTTCAGAAAAGGAATATTTGTTTCACACTTTGGAGTGATTCATAAGTTTGAATCTTGCTTCCGTTTCACAGTCTTAAAGATACTCAAATACTGGTTTGGTTATCCCTACATAGGTCTATAATGAGACAATGAATGTAAAAGAAGTTGTTAAAGAGTTATAGCTCCATATTGATGTAGACAAGATATTAATAACATAGTAATGAAATGACAAAATGGATTTATGCTCAGTTGTTGAATAAACTGTAGGCAAATTGTGCATTCATGCAGGTCTCTATGATATTGTGGAAACATAGTAAGTGTAACATGCAACATGTGGCTCTGCATTAGCTATAAAAGGTAAGGCTTAGTAACAGGGGCTGAGGGTGCCATGAGCCTCCCTGTGCCAGTCAGAGCAGGCTCTAGATGACTCTAAAAAGGATGGAGACAAACCATCATGCCTGAAACCTCCAATCAACCAGAAGAGAGCACTGTGCCTCTGGTCAGATGTGCTTGAGGAAGGGTGTCAGCTGCTAGTTGTAGGAGACAACAGAAAAGAAGAAAGGTGAGAGGAGGCTGGGGAGGAATCTCAAAAAAGGACCTATGAGTAGGTAAGTAAAGAGGCAGGTTTGGAAGAATGTACAAGGGGATATTGATGGGGACACAGCCGAAAATGGCCTGGAGGAAAAACTCTTGAATGAGAGAGGGATGCTCTGAGAAACTGCAGCCCATGGAGGACCCATGTGAGATCAAAGACATCCCAAAAAGGACTGTGGATTGTGAAGGACATGCTGAGGCAGGAGAACAGTAAGAATCAGGGAACAGAAATAAACTAGTGTGCAGTGACCACTGCATCATCAAAGAGCCTGGAAGGAATTGAGTGTCATGTGTGATGAAAAGAAAGGGAATTAAGTTGAGCAAGTGAGAGAAGTGCTGGACTGAAGCAGAGCCTGGGGAACATGTAGAAAAGTAGTTTTTCTAAGTGTTGGTTTAATTAACTTCCCTTGTTAATACCTGAATCAGTAATTGAAGTTACAGTGAATTAAACTACATGAAGTTCCTCAAGTCAAGGCTGCTTTGCTCATGAAAAGTTCATATGTGTAAATTTTC
>JANRMJ010000088.1:51048736-51061554 GCA_025584955.1 Alethe diademata
CTTTTTTCATGTAACTCTGTATTGTTACTGTTTTATAGCTGTAGTTTTTATTAAGGTTCCCTGGGGAAAGCAATTTTTATTTTATATTAAATATATTTTCTGTAAAGCATTGGGCAATTTTTTAAAAATCTATCAGAATTTGTATAAAGTTTTGTACTTGAAAATTATAGAGACTTCTTACACATATAATGGTAGGGGGAAAAACTGAAAAATATTTTAAAAACCAAGAAATATTTTAACAACCAAACAAAACTAAATTTTTTAGAATATTTATAGAACTCAATCTTCAACTTCATACTATTTCACTATCAAAATGCAGGACTAATACAGTAGAATTAAGGTTCATTATGTCTCCTGGACCTACTTCACTTTATTTAGAACCAGACTGACTCCATTGACATTTTGTCCAGGTTTCCTAACCCTATACAATCTTCTCTACGTTACAATTTACAGGTGTAGGCACAGAGATGCACTAAGTGGAAACAAATCACTCCTAAGACCCCAACAAAATGAGTGATAAAACCAAGAACAGAATAAAGACTCCTGAAATCTTTACCATTGGTCTAATGAATAACAGATTTTTTTTCTCCTACTTTACAGTTTCTGTCAGGTTATATTTTCTGGCCTTTCTTCTATATACAAACAAAATCAAAAACCATAATGACAAACAAGCAAACAAGAAACCCAAAACCCAAACAAACAAAAAAAGATGCTCCAAAGTCTCTTTCCGTGGCATTTTATGGTGATGTTAGTTCAATGTGCACATACACAGAGTATAAAATCTGTAACTTATTCTTTACAGATCACTGAAAGTAAAAACCATACCCTTCCTTTTCTTAGACACATGCACTTTCCACTTGAACATTTAACTGTGTTACAAGTCATAGTTCTTTTAGAAAGAAAGTCTCCAGACAGTTTTATAACAAAATAAATTGTCTGTATTGATATACTTGGTGTCAGTTCAATGACTAATTGTGAATTTAAAAGGCTCAGAATCATGTTAAAATTCAAACATCCTGTCTCTACATCTGATTAGTCCATGCCACGGGGCAATGAGCAGTCAGTGGGAAAAATACTGCTCCATTAAACAGTATTTCTGGGCTTCCAAAGCCCATTTTTCTTGACAGCCAATCTTTTTCTTAGAATCGGAATAATTTCATTCTTGAGAAAATATGTTTTGATTATTGTAAATGATCAGGTGTTCCTTTTTTTTTTTTCACTTTTCTCACCTCAAAGTTTAACATAAAGACACACTCTGATACACTGAGCTGGACAATAAAAAACTGTCCAAAATAAAGACTATTCAGTACTGAGTCTTTGAATAAATCTGTTTCAAATTTGTAAGCCTGACAGTCATATGCTTATGTCCATCTTTCTCTCTGTCTAACCTCTCAGATGATAAGATTTTAGTGGCCTGAATAATAACATCCGAAGCAGAGTCTTTGTACACTAGTGAAATACAAAGATAGTTTAATGACGTTATTTGTCTCTTTTTACCATATATGCTAACATCAAATGTCTGGTTTGGTTTCTGGTTTGTTTTGTTTTTTGGATTTTATTTTTTTAAAGCTTTTTAATTTTAACCTATGGCTAACACCAAAACTGTATTTTTAGTTCAACAGCTCATAACTGTGATAAATTGATTCTGATTGATACAGAACATGAATATGTGTCATGTCATGGTGTGTCAGTCCCAGAGAGTCAAAAACCTATGTCTTCTGTGTTTAGAGATCAACAGCCACTGTGATAGCTCACTCCAAGATTTCTTAACAGACTTCTTACATTCAGGTATATATATCTGCCAAACTATCTGAAAACTGTTACCTTTGACAATGCTTCAAGAGAGATATGCAAAGATTTGAGTCACCCAGAACACTCTTTCTGAACATTTACATCACTGCCTGCTCTTTTCACACTCTGTATGGCTGGACATATTTTTCTGATTCTTGTTTTTATTTCAACACATTTCAGTTTTTCTCAATTTCCCACCAAACACAACTTTCCACCAGACTTTCATGGTCAACTGTTACTCTAATCTTATATATACTATATATATGTATTTTCAAAGAGAAAAAAAAAAGGAGGTTAACAGGATGAGCACGTGTCTTACAATACTGAGGTGGGTTGACTCTGGTTATATTACTGGGTGCCCACCAAACCTGCTCTATCACTCCTTCTCAACTGGAAAAGTGAGAGAAAATACAATGAAAGCCTCATAGGTTGAGATAGGCTGAGATCTCTCACTAAATACTATCACAAGCAAAATCGGATTGACCTAAATTTAGTTTATTAGCAGTTAAGATCAGAATTGGGTAATGAGAAATATCAACTCAATTTTAAAAACAATCAGTGACCCTAGGAATAGGAATACCTCTGTCACTTGCAAAATATTTTGCACATTATTTTTATAGGTCCTTCATCAAGACTTTTCTTCATGCATCTTCAATATTAAGTTTTATTATGCTTTTTGAAATTCTGCAAAAAAAGAATTGTTTTTTTTCATTTGGTTATGATTTGGTTTATATAAGTGGTCAGATATTGAAGGCAGTGGGCAGATGATGTGATACTACATATGCAGTTTAAAAGATTTAACAGACTTTTTAAACATGTCAATTTTTTCACTTTGATGAATATTAGAAGTCTCTAAAAAATTCTGGTTATCCTGTGTAATCTATTCTTGTTACTGGTTTAAATGCATTTCTATAAGTAGAAGTGTTCATACTGGTTTAGATTGGGAAAGTCTGATTCTTGGATTATATATTTTGAGAGATCCGTTTATGTTTTTATAATTTTACACTTTTTGTGACAGAGACAGTTGCCATATATCTATGTACAAAATTTTGTGTGAGAGAACTAAATTTTTGTTCAGTTTTCAGAGCAATGCATTTTGTACTGTATTTTAATAAATTTCATATCTAAGCTGTATTACCTGTGTGATTTTTTCCCACTTAATCTAAGCCAAAGTAATTTTTAAGTGATTAAGCAGAAATGTCAGAAAACCTATGAGTTATTCATAAAGGAAATATGAAGAACATACCCTATCCTACCTGGTTTTATTCCCGTTAATAATGATGAAGATAGAAGTCAGATACCAAGTCCTTCTGTTGCTGGATCAGAAAGAGACAGATGCAAGAGCTGGTTCATAAACCATGCTGAGAATTGATATGAATGCATGCAAGCTTGCAGAGACCAAAATAAATACATTCAGAAAACACTTTCCAGAGGCAGAAATTATTATGATTAATAAAGGCCTAAAGAGTGTAAAGAAATAATAAGATGGAGGTTTGAAGAACCTAAACATAAAATATCATGCTATTTGAATTCTCCTCTTATTCCAAGATATGCTAAAATGAAAGAATAATGCTTATTATAAAGACCAACAGCAACAAAATTCTCTAGGAGCAAAGGAAACACAAAGGAATGTCCTTATTTATCTACTTTTGAATGGACAAAAAAGATAACCAAAATTTGTGTTGCACTCATAGCCAGTATAATAGTAGCAGTAACAATATACTGAGATTTACCAGTAAAATGCATTTTTTCTTTCCTTAAAGTTCTTAAAAGATTAGATAATAATTAAGAGGCTGACATGTTACTCAGGGCTTACAAAAATTTTTCAGAAAAAAATGTTGGAAATATATTCTTAATTTTATAGAACAAGTGTTGTCTAAAGAGATAAAATTAGAACTCATTTATCATTTTCAGAATATATTCTGTAGATAATTTCTGAATGCTTTGAAGTAGGATAATATATTTGTTTTTTGAAACTTAGTTTAAGTAAGCAAGAAAATGTTAGAACTAGCAACTGAATATAAGAATCATATATATTCTTTAAATAGCTAATCTAAGTGTAGTCTATTTTATGACAGCTTCAGCAAGAAAGGAAGAGAGTAGTTACTAATGCTGAAATGTGTACTTCTCTAGGGGCTTCTTAGAAAAAAATTTACATGTAAATCTCTAGAAAAATAATTTTTCAGATAGTAGAAATTTTATAAATTTTCAGAGTAATCAATGTTTGCATATTTGTAATGAAGAATTGCAATTTCTTATCTTGCATAAATGAGAAGATTTCAGAAGCGAATTTCCATTTTCATAGAGATAGGAGTTTAGCAATTTAACAATACATTTCATGTAACAGTCTTACTTTGAAGTATATTTTTTACTTTTCCTTTTTGCTTTATAACATCTGTATTTCATAACTGTACCAAAGGGTTAGCAAATACCTATCTTCATTGTAAAATAATTATTTCTTTTGTCAGAATTCATGTTTACCTGTAATAATTGCTGCCTTGATTGAAGATTATGCTAATTGAAAATGTTAATTTGTGTTCATTTAATACACATCTAAAGTATATTGAAGTACATTACTCTTTTATCGTGTTTAAATACATAGCTTTGAACACCCTTAATGGGTTTTAGCTGGTCAGATCACTTTAAATTTTTTTTTTTTGTTTCCCCTCAGTATTGCTAAGCAAGTCCTTTCTTCCATTTCTCTCCTATTACTTCAGGGAAGAAACACCTAGGGTTATTGATTGCATGTTGGAGCAGGGCAAATACATAAAACCCAATTAATTCCTAATAAATAAAACATAAAATGTCTCTTCACAGTTACCACTTTTAAGACAAAAAAAAAAATCCAATACATAATAAAACAGAAGCAAAGCAATGAGTTGTCATTCCACCTACTGATAAAATCTGCAGCCCTTCTCCATTCCACAAGCCAAGATGTGTGTCAATCTTAGTATGGACACAGGAGGTATAATTTCCTCTCTTTATTTAACTTCAACTACACAAATTCTAGGCTCTGCTTCAACTTTTCATTCTTTTCTTAATTGCAACCAACCATATTACAACAACTAGTAAGTTCCCAACCATATTTTCTCTTTCTGAGTTCTGGGGTTTTTTTGTGCCATAATTTGTGTTTAAAAATGTAAGAGGAGTAAAGAGAGAAAAGAGTCCCATCACGCTAAGCAAGTATAGCTCATCATAGACTATTCAGCTGACCTGCTGCAAAGGCACAACATCAGAAACCTGTTGGTGAGACAGGAAGCCTGACAAGGCAGATCTCCTTGGAAAAAGAAATGGTAGCCAAAGCATATTTTCTTCTCCCAAATTTTAAGTGAAGATCCTTTTTTTTCATTTCACCTCTTGCTTTTGTCAGCTGTGAAGAAGCATGATTTTTAAGCCTAGTAGACCAATGGATTACCAAAGGCTATGCAATATCAAACTACGTTTCTTTTATAGGTGGATGTGTTTACCTTCCCCATTGGAATTACTGCAAACACTGTTACAGACTGAGACAGGATAATCTCTTCACTGGATTTACTTATTTGTGTTTTCTTAGGTATGTAAAAGTGATGGGAAGTATGGAAATAGATGGATTGCATAATTGACACATAAACATTCTTTGAAGGGTATAGTCACCTTAGGACTGAATTTATGCTGTAGACTAAAATATCAAATTCCCAATGCAAGATGTAAAAACTCTTGGGCACCAAGATTAATTATGTCGGAAGTGTGGCAAGGACTTCTTTAAAATAAAGAACTACATATATCTAGTTCTAAAATCCATCCCATAAATTCTGATGCACCTCATATTTGATTCATGGCCTCTTTTATTTTCAAGGCACAACTGTCATGCATTTGCAATGCACTTATACAAAAAAAAAATCGCACAAATTAGTCAAGATTAGCATTCTAGTATGGTCCTTTTTCAAATTTATTTCCACTTTTTGAGACATGGTGTTTGGGGGTGTGAGTGTGTGTGTACCCATTTTCCATTGTACTAGAAAACTGAATATACTGAATAGACTATATTCAATATATTATCACAGCTATTTCAGTGGTATGTCTTTTGCACTGAAATTACACCAAAATATATTTTGTTTGTAGCACAGTCATCACAATCATTGGATAGTTCCTCTAAGTTCCCATAAGATTTATGAAAATACATGTTGTGGTTTAACCCCAACCAGCAACTAAGTACCACACAACCACTCTGTCACTTCCTTCTGGTGAGAAGAGTGGAGGGAATCAGAAGAATAAAAGTGAGGAAACTTTGGGTTGAAATAAAAACAGTTTAAAAGGTAAAGCAAAAGTGGCACATAGAAGTAAAGAAAAACAAGGAATTAGCAAAGCAAAACGAGGAATTCATTCATCACTTCCCTGTCCCACCAGACAGGTGTGAAGCCATTTCCAGGAAAGCAGGGCTCCATCACACATAATGGTGACCTGCAAAGACAAACACCATCATTTTGAGCATGTTCTCAATGCTCTTTGAGCATTCTTTTTCACCCAGAATTATGCACAGAGCACATATGGTAAAAAATATCCCTAGGAACATTTGGGATTAGCTGTCCTGTCTGTGTCCTCTCCTAATTTCTTTGCATCCCCTATCTCCTCACTGGTGTCATGGCATGAGAAGCAGAAAATGGCTTGACTCTGTGTCAGTGCAGTCATTATTGAGAAATAATGAAAACATCCCTGTATTATCAGCACTGTTCTTAGCACAAATCCAAAACACAGCCCCATACCAGCTACTGTGAAGAACATTAATGCTCTCCCAGCTAAAGCTAACACAGTACAACACTTGCACAACCTGTCAGGAATTGCACAGAGATACAAGTGTTTGAATGCCAAAGCAAAGATTATAGGAATATGAATTTGCTGAGAGATTTTTATTTTAAAAACATGGAAGAAAACCAATTTTAAAGCAATATTGAATTTACTAACCAGAAAAACAAACACACAAACAAAACAAAAAACCTCCACTCACAACCTCATAACTCATAAGCCATGATTTTACTTACATAAAATTTAAAGCATTTTCTGAGGTAAAAGAAAAGAATGTAGTTTGAAAGCTTTTATTTTAGATTGAGAGTTTTATTTTCAATTTTTTTTAGAAAACATGCATTTTTCTGGCTCAATCACTAGAATTTTTAAGTATTCATATATATTTTTACAAGATAACTAGTCACTAAGAAGTCTTATTCTTGAAGCACAGTAGTTTCTTAAAGAAAATATTAAAATAGATAAATATAGATTAATACATTACCAGAAAAGAGTAAAAATTAAACCTGGTGTTCTTTCCAAGCTGATAAATAATGAGACTGCTCAATTCTTCTATTGAAGTTAATGTACATCTGATCTGTTGAAATCTGATCTCTGATCTTGTTAACACAAAGAAGAGATATTTTAAAGTGGGTTCATAGTATGTGGAAAGGGCAAAGTTATGTGTGCCAATGGGAAAGGAGCAAGGTAAGTTCAAATTTTTAAGGCAAAACACAATTTCCTGATGATGATTTAAATTGGTGTCATCTTTGCTATTTGTGTTGTCCCTTTTAAAGCTTTATAACTCCAGAAATTTTATGAAGAGGATATATTTCTTCATTAAATTCTCACATTATAGTAATTTTTATTATAATAGTTCTAAAAAACTGATATTTAGGGGTTTTAACTTGGAAATAAAACTCCTGCTGAAGATCTGAAATCTCAGCTTCCCTACTACCATCACACAGCTGAATGAGTCTATGCCCAAAGAAATCTTACTCAAACAGATGCTGCCAGAACATCAGAAATGAAAAGCTTCCTGCCAACTCAGCTTCAGTATTCAGATTCCCTGCATATCCTAAAAAGAAACCCTCTCTCCATGGAGTATCCTGGCTAAAGATAGACCTAGTAGGTGATGAGATATCCAGCTTCTGGCAGATAGGTGACATTTTCAGACTGCCAGAGAGATAGGCTTGTTGGCAAGAAACATTATCTTGGGAAATCTGCCTGGCTTCTGGCAAAGATAAAAGAATCAACGCCTTCCTGCAAAATTTCACAATTCAATTCATAAGTATTCAAATTAAAAGATATCTGAAAAGAAGCCCCACAAAGATATGTTCTTTTAGAAAGCTTCCTAAACATGACTTTGTTAAGGCTGCTTCTCTGAACTGTATCTTTAACATTGACTCAATTAGGTAACTTTAATGAGGTTATTTTACTTCACAGCTACATCTCAAATTTTGCATTCTCAATTAAAATATTGTTTAACCAGCACTATCCTTAACCAGGTCTGTGATAATAGCTTGCAATTTTTTCTTTTTTATGGGAGGTTAATAGTTCAGGCTTTTTGTGTTTTTCTTACTACTTCTTTGGAAAATTACATGGGACTGTTCAATTGTTTAAAGTATGTAATCAAGCCATCACATCATAAAATGCCTTTTCAATTAATTAAACTTTTCCAATACTTTACGTATTAGACTATCTAGATTCCATTGATGTCTCTCCTAACATACAGTTTTTGGTGGAGAAATGTACCCAGTTTGAATGGCTCAATTTGAATAACATGTTTGGGGGAACAAAATAAAATACAATCAAAAACAGCCAGCATAGTCCATCTGAAATTATATATATTAAAAATAATAACATTGTAGAGATATCACACTTCCCTCAAAGCAGATTTTTCAGACATGATAAAAGTCAAAACTAAAGTTCTTTCCATGTTGGAAGAAAATGCTTCCCAGTTTTAGAGTGGATTTATTTCCAATAGATAGAAGTGAGTGAAGTTTTGAATTGGAACAGTCTGAAACAAAGAAATCTACTTACAAATACCTTTTATAAAAAATTGGCCATGCCGATCCTAGTAATTTCCTCTTCATCTCTGATTTTGTGAATCTTTAAGACTTGACCCCTTCCTAGTGCTAGATGAATTTAACATTATTTTAAGAAAATATATTGGCATGTTTCAAATGCTCCTAGACCATCAGTTATAATGAAATCCTCATAATTTTATTAAACCTGCAAACTTTTAAGATCAAAGACTAAAAACCATATAGAAACCATATATCTATCTCAAAAGAGAAAATAAAATGTGTGTCACGTAACATGAGGTAACATGCTTCTAGATGATTTACGTGTCCCTTACATTGAAGAAATTAATTTGAAGTTATGACTTTAGCCTTTGTGCTGCATATATGACATAGGAAACTTAGAATACTCTGAATTTTATATAGTGTAAAAAATCTATGATTTCTATCAGGACCTTTAAGCACATAAATTAATTTATTTAATCTAAAGCTTTACTTTTGCCTAGCCACCTGTTGAGCAGAGACTGTATTTAAATTATAAATTATTCATCAGATGATCTGTCCTCTTTGAAACACTGTATTCAATGGTGTTTCCAAAATAAGTTGCTGAAATATGCTCCATGATAACATATAATTCTATATATTCTATATATTCTATATAATTCTACTAATTCTAATTTCTGCTTGTTTTCCTCTCTCTGACCTTCATCTGACAATCCCAATACAATCTCAATTCTATCTTGAGTTACAAAGGACACTTCTGATACTTTTTGTCAATGGTAATTGACAAATAAAAAGCAATAATTGTAATTTGACCAGTTATTCTTTTTTTTTTTTTTTTTTGGACAGGTTTTATTTTCTACTCTCCCACTAAAGAATGAATGTGTAAAATATTGATGTAGTGTGCTGACTCTTCTTGGATGCCAGTCACCAGTCACTTACCAAAGCCTTCTCATATAGATAGGGGAGAAACAAATCTAGCAAAAGTCCTATCAGGAAATCTGCTTCTGTTGAACTTCTGGTCTGCCAGGACCCTGATCCAGCACAGGTCTCCCACAGTCACAGCTCCCCTCAGGCATCCACCTTCTCCATGGGCGTTCTCCAGGGCTGCAGGTGGATCTCAGCATCCCTGTGCTCCCCCCTGGGATGCAGGGACACAGCTGCCTCACCATGGGCTGCACCAAGGACTGCAGGGGAAACTCAGCTACAGTTTTCTCTTTGGCACCCTTTGATGAACTCTGTTTCTATGTGTTTCTCTTCCATGCAATTTAATCTTCATTTAAAATTAGGATTAAATGGTAAAAAAACTTTCCAAAAAGTGTTATAATATTTCTGTGTAGTCAAGTATTCCAGTGAGAGTAAACATTACATACTTCTGCATGCAAAAAAGAACCTTTGAATTTTATTTGTGCTCCGGGAGGTGATCCTTACCTTAAAAACAAATGAACAAATGAACAAACAAACAAACAAAAGGTCTTATGTTTACCACCAATAGGAATCTGAATATATTTGATTATATTGAATATTATCATAAGCTATATTTGTAACTCTGCATGTTTGCCATTTAATACTTGGTTGAAGTGTTATCACTATATGATGTATATTCTTATTCCAAAATCTGAATTCTGGATTAATTATTTGGAATCCAAATGGCCTCATGCTGGAGCAGAGCGAAAGAAACAGGCATCAGAGTTAACAACTTGTACTGTCTTTTCTTCCTCAAGTGCCCTGGATATAGAATCAAAGAATCAGAGAATGGTTTGGGTTGGAAGGGACAATAAAGATCATCTAGTTTCAAGCCCCTGGGAGGAACAGGGTCACCTTCCAAGAGACCATATTGCCTAAGATCCCATCCAGCCTGGCCTTGAGCACTGCCAGGGATGGGGCATGGAGAGCTGCTCAGTGCAACCTGTTCCAGTGCCTCTCCACTCTCACAGTAAAGAATTTATTCTGTATAACCTGGTGTGCTTAGGAGCAAGTTTCTGGTTATGGAAACAAGACTAATAAATGCGATTTTAATAAATTGTGTAAAGCACTAAGTCTTTTGGTATTACAGCAGTAGAATGTGGACAAGCCAGCATTGTCCACGTGGGAATTTGACATAAACAAAAAATCAAATGCCATCATTTTATTACATTTTAAGATCTTAATTCATTTTAATAACTAATTGTTTTTATAGTATACTACTTATAAGACAATTAAAAAGGTTTATTTTATATCTTTAAAAATACAGCGACTCAAGATTTATTTGACTGTGAGTGTCTACCATAGCATTACTAAATAGAAAACCAATTTATTTCAAAACACTTTTGGGTGGTAGTAAATTTAACTAGCTTATCAAAAGATTGATTTAATTAATGTTTATACCTCAAGTTGTGTCATTCTGGTGTTGATCTAAAATCTAATGAAGGCAATACAAAATCTTGACTGAAGAACAGTTGCATGCTTAGTTATGAATCACCAGTATGAAGTCTGTGTTACAGTGTTGTGTTTCTGCCATTGCGTACATTTTATATTGTGTAATTTATGTGCGTGACTGGAAATGTCATTTGAAGTTTTTTGTAAAAAATAATGGAACTGATTAAAAATGCTTATATATATGTTCATATATATATATAACACCTGAACTGATAATTTTTCTTTTAGCGCATCATTTCTTAAAAGAGAACAGAAAAAGCTGTGTGTAGCATTTGTATGTATCTTCTGAATAAATGTAAAATTACCTAATTATTTATGCCTCTTTGCCTGCAAAGTTTATTCTTTCAGCCCACTTTTTTTAGTGATACAAGGCAAGACATTCAATCTCTTCTCCATTCCAGTAAGTCTAAGTTTGCATTTAAGGCAATCTTTCAGCATTATGAGTGACTATATGATATATTTATTTTGGAAGATGTATGCATTTGCCTTAATATTAATGCTCTAGAATACTATTCCTGATAGATTCCAGGGTTTATGCTTGTAAATTTTAAAGTTTGTATCTTGAAAACATTGCAATCAAGCATCATAGAATAAATAGAAATATTTTTTATTAATTCTGTTTGTTTTTGGATTTCCAGACTGTATAAGAAAAAAAAAATTGTAGATATTGGGAAAGTCCTTATGAAATGAAACTGTTGTGTGTGTAAAACTCAGTAGGTCTTTCAATATGCTAGCAAAATTATGAAACTGGTTTTAGGCTGCATTTTTTTCCTAGTAAATAATATTGAAATACAAATCTTCTAAATACTTACAGAAAACCTTTTTTTTTTCCTTTTTCCTTTTTTTTTTTTTTTTTTTTAACAGTAGTTAATTGCAAAGCAAATGGGATGTTAATTTATCATATTGTAGGAGAAAAGACCTTTTTGAGCATCTGGCTTCTCAAAAGCTGAGAATAGGGAAATTTAGGAAGTCAAAATATTTAGAAAAAAACAAATAAAGAAAGAAAAAGAAACCAAGAAATGGTGATAGATCATCTGCTTCTTTTATACTACATCTATTTATGAAGCACAGTAATTTGAATCTACATGCACTTCATAATCTTGACTAGTTTTTTTTTTAGCAATAATATTAAAATGGAAATAACATCGGAAATGCATGGTATTGCTTTTCACTGCATCATAATAGCAGTTAATTATTAGTAATAATGTAAGAGCTAGTGCAGAATTTCTGAACTGGTGTATGGAGAGTGTGCATATGTGTCTGTCTGAGTGTGGGACAAGGGGACAAGCTAAATGTTTCTTTAAGCAGAGTTGGTCATTTGGTGATTCATAACCCATGAAAGTTTAGAGGAAATCAGATACAGAAGGGATGGTGGACCTTCTTATTCTTGTTTCTGTTTTGAACTTGCAACAGTTCCAATAATTTTTAAAAAAAAAAATCTCAAGGAAATGTGAAAAATTAGGAAAACTTTCAAATGTCTCCATACCAAAAAACAAATGAAAAAATTTGTTTTTCTAAAATTTCACTGGATGGTTTCAAGTGGTGAGAAGAACATTGGAAATTGTTTTCTCAGTTCTTGGAAAATTCACTCTCTTTTAGAGCATGTTTGAATGTGAAATTATAGCAGATCCTCCTTTAAACTGATCAATATAAAAATATGTCCTATTTTTCTACTGCATTAGATGTTATTCTCCCATTTTAAAAACCAAAATACTTTTATTCTTTAGCATATCATCATACTGTTTTTTTTGTTTTGTTTTTTTGTTTTTTGGTGGGTTTTTTGGTTTTTTTTTTGTTGTTGTTGTTGTTTTTTAACTAGTAGCATCT
>JANRMJ010000088.1:51083642-51098661 GCA_025584955.1 Alethe diademata
ATCCTATCCTATCCTATCCTATCCTATCCTATCCTATCCTATCCTATCCTATTCTCACTCACCCAGACAGCATTTATATTTTGTCTGCAAGAAATTAAAAGGAGCCCAAGATAAACAAAAAAAAGAGAAAGTTTCTGAAAGAGAATGAGAGGATAAGTTCAAAGGAGAAAAAAAGATTGCTTAGACTGGTGGAAGACTATAGCAACATGCTTTGGTGGGGGAAGGAACAAGGAAAAAAACTTTAGAGAAATAGGAAACTGACAACAGAAATTTGGGGGAGAAAAGAAGATGACAAATAGATACAGAGGCATGTACATGCTCAACAGCAGAAAATATAAACTGTAGTCCAAGGTCTAGCACTGGAACCTTTGGTAATAGTATTACTATGAATTTATGAGTCTGTATCTTGTTCCTCTTGCTACACTCTCATCCACTCATACACATACTTCAGCTTTGTTTGCAAACATGCCCCACTGGATCCAAACTTCATATCCACAAAATACAAAAATGTGCATTTACTTCTCCATAAATTCTTCCTACAATATTTATTCTAGTTAGTGTTGCTTTGTTTTTCAAATTTTGTTTAAAAGATCTTCATATTATTACCAACTAAGTATGTTTGCCATCTTTTCCACAGCTGGAAATCGTTGATGGATGATTTGAATAACAAATTATCATTGTTATTTATATAGAATGTTTTAGCATGTTAGTACAAATCAATGTTAATGTTTTTCTCTTAACATTCTGGCTGCAGCATTTATTGTTTTGATGTTTATTTTTGAGTTCTGGAATCCATTTAAGCAACAATTATTTAGCAACATAGCTATTGGCTGTGAAACTTACCTCACTTCCAGCTTATTTATAAATTACAAATTAGCACATGCTGCACAGATCTATCTAAGATAGATCCTAAGGGTGCATTTTCACATTTGGGATAATTTTCTAATGAGTTCTCCTCCTCAGTGACACACTGCTCTGATTTTTCATCCTGATCCTTACCTTCACTTACTTCGTAAATTTTTCACAACTTTTTGAAATATGTGCTCTGTTTGGTTTTCTCCTAGATATTTGACAGTTTTCCTAAGAACTTTATTCTTAAGAAATTCCTTTTTGTGCTACTTTAACATCCCAATATTTTTATCACTTTAGCATCCCAGTACTTTTCTTTGTTTCTCTTAAGGGTCTGTGCCTCTCGAAAGAGTTTTCTGTTCTTTATATATCTGTACTTATTGTTTTTACTCATTCTGGATTACAGTACAAGCGTCAATATATTGACCTATATATATATAAAATAAATTAGGTCAAATATGTCCCAAATCTGAGACTAAGCTATGAAGAGGCTTGATGTCAGCTATGGCTGTTATACAATACCACGAAGACTACTGATTAGTTTTGCAGATATGTAATTCTATACTAAAGCCATTCTTAGCTGCAAATTTTCCTATTCCTTATCAAAGTTGAATGAAGTAAAATACCTTCCTATTTTTTTAATAGAAATGGAAGAAGCAAACAGAAGAACTGCTTCTGTATAGGTTTTGTTCCTCTCAGTCATGTTCTTCTCTCTTGAAGCACACCTGAGGTTTCGTAATCTTCTCTAACAATGCCAATTGTTCCAGCTTATTGGGTTGCTCAAAGAAACAATAACATAAGCTGTTTCCAGAATGTAATTTGGCACAATATTTTATTATCAAAATAATTGTGCAAGAATGCTTGTTATATACTTATGAGACATAAGGACATATCTGAAACATTTCTCAGTTTACATAGCTTATTCTTCCCAAAGGAGAAACTACACACAGTCATATACAAATATGCAAAACACCCTTGACCATATACAATAATAACAAACTAATATAGATATTGTATATCTGCTATTGCAGGTTGCACTTCAGAGATTATTTTTCCTTTCTATTATTTGCAATAGCAAAACCACTCTTTTCAATATGTTTGACATGGTAGGTTGAGAATATGTTTGAGGCAAATCAGAACCAGTCCTTGTTAATATCTGATAATTTAGATTCTTTGAGTAAAATGCATGCATACCTGGATATCTTCATAAAATATGGCAAAAGGCAAATACCTTTCTTATTATTGTTTTCCAAAAATTCTGATCCAGATCACAACCCTACTATTCTACATAAACTCAAAATAAACATTAAGAAATAGTCTTTGTTTCAACAGGCCATAATGTAATCAATACGGGAGAGAAAACCAGAGAAAAATTGTTCTTACTTTTGAGGTTAGACAATAGTGGTTCACAGAAGTCTCACAGACAGATGATAGAAGCAGCATCTTATTTCCAAAAGGGATTCAAACTTGTACCCATGTGAAAGGAGAAAGACTATCAGCCTTCCATACATACTAAGAGAATATATCACATGGTTTATTTTTTTGCATACTTATCTGCAGATATTTTAGTTCTGTAAACAAGACTAGGCTCCATTTATAGAAGCCAATCAGCATTATTTCAAAGCCAAGGGGGAATGATTTCAAATTGAAAAAAAGCAGGTGTAGATTAGCTATTAGGGAAAAATTCTTTACTGGGAGGGTAGGAAAGAACTGGAAGAGGTTGCCCAGAGAAGTGAATGTCCTGTGTCTGGAGGTGTTCAAAGCCAGGTTGGATGGAGCTCTGAGCAACCTGGTCTAGTAAAAGATGTTACTGCCCATGGCAGGGTGGTTGGAACTAGATGATCTTTAATGTCCCTTCCAACCCAAGCCATTCTATGATTCTATGAATATTGACATCTACATATGCATCTTGCTATTATTTTTTTCTTCTGTGTGGCAGCTGTAGGGTTTGGAGAAGTAATAAGCTGAAATAAGCCAGAACATTGAAACAGTCTTGCCTCAAAATATATTGTTTGAGAGAAGACTCCCTACTCAGAGAGTGCTTCCACCAGATGATTATAGACAGATAGCCCAGATGTTCAGATTTAACTCATAGAGTTTGATTTTAAACCATTCAGGTTGAAAGATTAAAGCCAATTTTACCTGGATTGTTGTTTACAGTCACGCCTGCCTCTCTTTGCAATATTTTCAGGATGATAGCAAATGTGTGATAATAAAATATGAACCACACTGCTGTGGCAAGTTCAAGCACTGAGACAAAAGCAAGAAACTCTGTCCAGAAATCTCTTCTTCTTGAGTTTTGCATGAATTTTTCAGAAGTTTCATTACAAAATCAGAGAATTCTCAGGTTTGAAAAGGTCCTCTGGAAATCATGTAGTCCAACCCCCCAATAAGGCAGGTTTGTGTTTGCTTGTTGGTTCAATTTATGTGTTTAACAGTAGACTTAATTAGAATTTTTTTATTTTTTTTTTATTTTGGATTTGAGTGAAAAGCTGATTGACCATTATCTATGGAAGCTATACTAAATGCACAGTCATGCTATGTGTGCCAAAGGAAAAAGGAGCACTTGTGGATGTTTATATATTTATTTTTATACATACGTCTGCATCTATGCATATATGTAAAATTTGTAGGCATATATATACACATACTACTATTTCCCTATGTTTATAGACACCACTAAAGTAAGAAAAATATGGTTTCTGTACAAACATAATAAGAAATGCACTAAATATTAAGAAAGTGAGGCAGCTGTATACTGTTTCTCATTATCTTCACCATTCAATGCATAACTCTAATACATATTTCTGCTCAGTGTTGAAGGTTTACCCTGAATATAAAATTATTATTTTATGCAGGAGGTTCTACTTTAGCATTATACTATATGAGTTTTCACCATATCTTATTTGTGAGCTGTAATGCTTACTGCAGTTACAAAACTGCACAAGCCTTTGACAAACTCAGTCACGCTGAGAATTAGTCTCCATGATGGTCTCATTCCAATGCCTTTATTGATTCTTCCAACTGTCAGTTGCACAGATCGTTGTCTCTACCCCATGGTTTTGTTTGTTCTGTCTTATTCAGAAGACCTCTTTTTAGGTGGAATTGACTATTCATCCAGAAAAAGGCATCACAGCTACAAATTGCAAAGGTTCCATTTTAGATTACTTGATTGGTCTTGAGGCCATGACAGATCTTTATCTTTCCACGTGATTTTATCAACTGGATCTTTCTGTTTATTGGTCAGTTTTTAACATATTTACTGCACTCTCTGTGTAGCATTCTAACTTGCTAAGGCAAACCTTGATGGCCTGTATACTGAAGTCTCATTTCACCTTAAATTTTCTCGCTGTTACATCCTGATAAAATTCCAGAGAACAAACCTGTGACATCTACATCCTTTCTTTTGTTGATGTGGTTGGCTGATCTTCACCAGTAACCTGAGGTGGGCTGACCTTGGTGGACTGCCAGGTACACAGCAAGATGTTCTAGTAATCCTCTCCACAAACAAGACAGGGGAGAGAAAATATAACAAAAAGCTCATGGCTTGAGATAATGACAAGGAAATCACTAAGCAATTACAATTATGGGTAGATTAGACTGTACTTGGGTGAGGTTAGTTTTGTTTGTTACCAGTTAATAAAAGAGTAAGATAATGAGAAGTAAGAACCAATCTAAAAAAACCTTCCCCCCATCCCTCACAGGCTCAGCCTCACTCTCAATTTCTCTACCTTCTCCTCTGTGGTGGTACAGGGGGACTGGGAATGGCAGCTGTGGTCAATTTGTCATAAATCCTGCCAGGAGCCTGTTCCAGCAAGGGCTCTCCTTGGGTGAGAGCTTACTGTGCAGATTTTATAACTTCATCCCAGCCAGACCCAATATAGTGAACAATAAGATACATGACTAGAAGTGCTATGCTATTTTGCACATGCAGGGATTATGCTCCCTCAAAAAAATAATCCTTAGAGTGTTATTTAAAAATTATATATGTCATTATTAAATTAAATAAATGATCAAGTCAAGCACTTGCATTTAGAATGACAGAACCTGCCACCATGAAATATTTTAAATCATATTGAAAGCAAACAAGGTTATTTTTCAAAAGTTTTCTGATAGGAAGAGATATTTAATTATATGAACTCCTGACAATAAAGAAATAAATGACTTTAAAAAAAAATCAACAAAGACAAAATACACCCAAACAAACACAAACAAACACAAACGTGGAAGCTTCAGCAAAGTTTTTTTTTTTCCTTTCCTCAAAGTACTGCTTATTTTGTGACTGTCAAGCAAAAAAGATTTTGTAAAATACTGGAAGAAAATAACAGATAGTATTACTGGTTTGTAATGATGATGTAGAGTGATCAGTTTTGGTTTTTTTTTTGTAAATACTAGAAAATGTGAAGATCCACACTTTTCCAAAGTTGAAATTCACAAAGGATTCAAGAATGTGTTCAAAACTGTAATTGCAGATTAGGTCTTCATGTTCTAAAACCCAAGACAGAGATGCCAATAACAAAGATGGCACCAAGCTATGCCAGAGAATAGGAGAGTGAGAGACATAAAGATGCTGACAGTGACCCAAAGAATAAGGCTGACACATACTTGATGATACATAATAACTGTATCTATTAGATTATGTCTAATGTTCACGACTGAAAAGAAGTTATTAAAATAGAATTACGAGAAATGTAACACTTTAAGTTTCCAACATGAAAGTGCATGTGTTTTCACCCTTTATATGCAAATCAGGACTTACATGGACCAAATCTTAGGCAAAATTTATGGACTATAAATTTATGCCATAAGCAATAGGTAAACAAAATTTCAACAAACCTCCCTCCCCAAGATTAACAGGAATGTAGAAAAAACATTTAAGACCTGAATTTGTGTTTAAACACAGAACCTAAGTCAAGTGTTTCTGAAGTTTAAAGTAATTTCTCTTCATGAGCTTTCCTTCCAAGCTGAGAACATAAAGAGTGTATGTTAATGCTTGTCCACACAAAATGTATGCATGTTTGCACAAGGGAGAAAAGGGACTTCTTATAGCAAGAATGTACATGGAAACTTCAAAATTAAAGGAAGCTTGTATTTCCTTGCCTTTTTAAGATTTTTCAGTTGAAATGGGAGCTGTTCAGTGTTTTTCCTGTCTTCTTTTTTTCTGGCTCTATTTCTCAAGTTTGAACTTGTCATAAGTGGTTCTCATTTTGGTTAATTTGGAATACATGGGAGTATGAATGTTAAATTTACATATAACTGTTAAGGAGGAATAAAAATATTTGCTTCTTCACAAGCCTACTTATAAGTAGCATATCAAGCACTGATTCAAACTCTATATGTATGCACAGAGGAGACTGAGGGGAAACCTCACTGCAGTCTACAACCTCCTTGTGGGGGGAAAAGGAAGGGCAGGCACTTATCTCTTCTCTGTGGTGACCAATGACAGGACCCAAGGGTCCTTCATGGCTGAAGTTGTGTCAAGGGAGGCTTATGTTACATATCAGGAAAAGGTTCTTCACCCAGAGGGAGGCTGGGCACTGGAACAGGCTCCCCAGGGCAGTGGTCACAGCACCGAGCCTGACAGAGCTCAAGAAGAGTTTGGACAATGCTCTCAGGCACAGGGAGTGACTCTTGGGGATGGTGCTGTGCAGGGCCAGGAATTGGACTCAATGATTCTTGTGGGTCCCTTCCAGCTCAGTTAATTTTGTGATTCTGTGATTTGCAAGCTGGTAGTCCCGAAACAGTAATATGCTGGTGTTAGGAGTAAAAGATAATAAAAGAAAGGAAACTCTCTAAATTTGTTTTGTAGTGATAGGTCAAACTTAAATTTTTAGTCCATTTTCTTGACTCTACCTTTGTTGACACTAATAGTAAAAGATGTAATTTTCGCAAAAATGCTTTATAAGGTTAGCAATAAAAATTAAAGAAATAATGAGGACAACATGAACAAAAATCTGAGCTTTTCCTTTTTTTTTTTTTTTGTTTTTGTTATTGTTGCTTGCTTGCTTTTTAAATATTTTTTTCAATTCTATCTTGCTCTTTTAGAACATTTCTTCTAGAGAAGATTCGATAGAAAAATTTTTCTGCCGGATTATATAATCTGAAGATTTCCTACTCGCAGTGACACCTATACATTCAGTAAGACTTTATGTAAAAATTAAAACTGGATGGAATTCTGTCTATATTCCTAATTTATGGAAAGATTTTCCAAATTTTGAACAATTGTTTATATGACATAGGAATTAAATGCTGTCTTTCAATTTTTAAATGGATTTAAGGTCCAGAAAGTGTTAATTCATTTTTACCACAGTATTTTTGAGTGAAAAAGAATTAGCCAAAGTTATTTCTGTGTTTATGAGAAGAAACCACAGTCTTTGCAACTGCCCACAAAGAAATTTTTATTTGCACTGTTATTCCCACTGAACTCTGTACTTCAGTTGAGGGATAGGTAGTCTGTGTTAGGTTGAAGTGATTTTTCAGGCCCTTGAACCAGCTGAATTTGACCTGAAATCTTCTCATAAGAGCTAATTTGCAATTTAGATTAACCTGAAAAGAAAAAAATCATTATTATTATTTAGCAAAAACAAAAAACTGAGACTTTTCCTTTTCTTTGGGTAGCAATTTTCTAGGGCAACTTAGTCACAGCTCTCATAAAAATGAGTTCTACCACTGAAGTGTTACAAAATTGGGTCAATTCCCTAACTGCAGTGAAAACAATTAAGAATTTCACATTGTCTTTTTTAAGTATTTTATTAAGACATGGAGGTTTTGATCAGAAAAGGAACAACACTTAGACTACTTGGTTTACTACATGGAATTATATATTATCACAAAAATGAACTATCAGCACATTGTTTAGAATTAAACTGACACTGGCAGGTGGACTAGTTTTTAAGTATATTTTTTCCTTAAGGTATTTTAAATTGACTTAGCAAAGCTAAAGTATGATAAAGAACTTAAGGTAATGGTTGATAAGCAGCTGACCATTTGATCTCTTTCTGCTGCTGTAACACTGGAGGCCAAGAAAATTTATAAATTATATTTATTAATTATATTTAAGTCCTTTTCTATGAAAATAGCGAAGTAGGAATTTTTAGGTTGTATTACTTTTATCATTAATGAGACCATTATGAGATATATGAGCTTGAGAAATTGGAGTGTTTTAGGCAAATTTTAAATTAAGGAAACCATGTTTTATAGCAAGAAAGACTTTTCCTATATGTGGATGTCCACAAGCATCTACAAGAATCAGATTGCTGACAGCATAATCTAGAAGAGCTGAACATGACAAAGCCATGGGGAAGATAAATAAATTTCAGCTTCATCAGCTCGATAAGACCAAATGGTCTAATTACGGAAACAGCTTAAGTGGGAAGCTGTGAAGACTTAATGATATATGTTATTTGAAGATCAAGACATATGTAGCTGAGGCCTGTATCATTAAAAGGAAAAATGAAAAAAATCCCTAGATAGGTCAGAAATTTGCACTATGCAGAAGGTCACTATTCACAACCATAGCAGATCTCTTCAGACTTTAAAAAATTAATAATCCATGAATAGTCTTTGCATCACTAAACAAGGATTTTATTTTTTAGAAGTTTTCTAGTTTTGCAGTACCACAATACTTCAGTTTTTCTAGTGCTTTTCAAAAGAAAAATAAAAGTAGATACTGAAAAATCCCCATGTCATAGCTTAATCCTACATCTTGGATTTTCTGACACTTGCTGTGTCATTCTGCTTCATACCATAGCTGATATAAATAGGGTAGTCTTCTCCTAGGATTTATACACAGCTCCTCTTAATATAATACCATCTACTAGCCTCATTTGCATTTTCCGGTTAACTGCAATGTATGTATGGTTTAATGCTTTTTGACTTCTTTATTTACTGACCCAACCAGAAAATACGTTACACAGTCATAGTTTACTAGTCTTTAATGACAGCTTGTATGCATGCCAAAATCATCTTCACCACAGTGATATGTTTATAGATCTGATTTTACAAAGCATTTAATTGATTTCCTTTCATTAATGAATGAAGTCACTGTAAGTCTGTACACATGAAAAGCAATCAAGAAGTTTTCATCTTTTTTTTCAACACCACTCCATCCTGAAGGCTCCAAGTCATGTGTCATTCATCAGTCAAGTACAAACAGCTCTCACCCAGGAAGAATGGGATTAAAATAAAGATAATGGTAAAAAGCAAGATTTTCCCAGTATAAAAGTTCATAGAAATTGTGGGACAGCCTTGTCAAGAAAAGCAGGGGATTAAAGATTAAAGATTGAAAAACAAATAATAATCTGGCTGCTGTCTTAAAAGACCATGAAAAATTATTTGTCTTAATACATTAAAAACAAAAGAAAAGTTATTAAAAGTCTCCATCTTTTATTGGATATTGGATGCAAGGGCAAACACAGTGGAAAAGGATGAGGAAAAGTAAGGTAATTAAGTGAGGTAATGAAGTAATTAATTGTTTCTTTGCCTGAGTCTTTAATAGTACTACCAGTTGTTCTCTGCCCTGAGCTGGAAGACAGGGAAGAGGAGTGCAACTAAAATAATCCAAGAGGAAAGGATCAGTGACTTGCTGCACCACTTGAACACCCACAGTTTTATGGGGCTGGATGAGATCCACCTGGAGGTACTGAGGGATCCGGCACAGCTGCTCACCAATCACTTATCAGCAGTCCTGGCCATGCAGGGAAGTACCCCTTAGCTGGTGGTTAGTAAATGTGAGTCCCAGCTACAAGGATAGCCACAAGGAGTGTGCAGGGAGGGTCTCCCAGCCTGACATGAGTTCTCAGGAAGGTCATGGAGCAGATCATCCTGAGGTTCTGCCATGCAGCATGTGTGGACAGCCTTGGGATCAGGCCCAGCCAGCAAAGGCTTATGAAAGGCATCTCCTGCTTGATCAACCTGCCCTCATTCTATGACAAAGTGACCTGTTTAGTGGATGAGGGAAATGCTGTGGTTGTTGTCTGTGTTGTCTGCGTTGTTTGTAAGCAAAGCCTTTGACACAGTCACCCATAGCTCCAGTTCTGGGGAACCTGGCTGCTTAGGGCTTAGACAGGGAACACTCCTCTGAGTTAGCCTTGAAATAGTGATATACATGAGTTCAAGAAGAGTGATTTTGCCTCAGCTGCTGACTCAACAACATCAACAAGACATCTTCCTTTATCTCCCTTGGCTTTTAGCTGCTACATGACTTGTCAGCTAAAAAGTGCCATCAAGTTCCCTCCTCTGCAAGTATTTCAACAGAGCCTGACTACAATGTCTCCTAACTTCAATGCGCTCCATCCTCTGTTTAGTCCTCCTTGGATTGTGTGTGGGAAGTTGGACATGGTGACTGCATTCCAGCCAGAGAGTAGCAACCACATTTTCCCCCTTAGCATACATTTTGTGTGGTCAGTTGGACATACTGATCTCAGTCTCCAACTATTAAATTGTAATTTTACCCCTAGTCTTTTTCCCATGGGGTCTTTTTCCAATATTAATGGCTCTGATTCTATGATAACTACTCCTCTCCCCGGTATATTCTAGGTTGGTTATGTGATCCAACTGCTGTGGAAAATACTAAAAATGTTTTAAGGAAATATATTAGGTGACCTGATGCATCCTACATCTGGTGTTCAGTTTGGTATTGAGGTCAATATGAACTGGTGCTGGCTCAGAGCACAGCTGATTTAGAAGTGTAACAGTTGATATACTTTTTGCTCTACTGTTAGCTAGAAAGCTCTTAAGATAAAAACAATACTGATTTTGCTGAGATGAATCTATGATAGCTTTCACTGTGACCAATAGGAAAAATTTGACCTGTTGTACTAAGCAATTTCAGAACTTCATATTCTACAGAAATTTCTTGTTGGATCAGTCTGAAATCCTCAATGAGGCAGTGCTCTAGAAATGTAAACTGTTATTTTTATTTTCACATGGAAATACTGAAACTAATTAACAATACTTAAACCACTTAATATAAATGTCTGTTGTGGTTAAAGAAAACTAATGTAATTGGTCAATGGTCTTTAAACCTGCTAGAAGCTGTTAATTCCAGTTAATTAAAAGCAAAAATAAAAAGAAATTGTCTGACATTTAACAATGGAGAAAACAGTGGAAAGCCATTACAATTTTTTCTTGACTTAAATACACATAATGCTTTCCTATATGCCGAATATGGAAAAAAAACCACAGTAACATAACTGATACTGAATAGACTTGTGCTTAAAGTAAATAAAGAATGTAAAAGCTGCTTTATTACAGCTTTTATTTAGATAGACTTTAATATTGTTTTCAAATGGATTAATTTCATCCCAGTATCTTTGGGATGAAGTCTCAAGTAAGCAAGGACACATCAACATGTATTTCTTCATTGCACACTGCCATGGTTCTTACAGAGTCAGTATTAGCCTTCTTAACAAACTCATTATGCTGTTACTCCTCTCTGGTGCAATGTCATTGACACTATGCTTTAGACTTTCACTATAATTTTCTTGGTGCTCTACAGATCAAATAGCTTCAGAAAATGCTTCAGAACCTCATGTCAAAATTCTTAGTTGATATAAGTGTATTTATGCTCCTTGAAAACGAAAGAAAAACAAACCCTAGACTAAAAGAATCCATTCCAGCCAAGTTAGATTAGAGACATTTGTTTTCAGAATTAAATATTTCTCTACATCTTACAAGTAATATCCTTTAAGCTTTAAAACATATTAAGTTTTGAAATATTTGTAGACTATGGATTACAGTGTACTCATTCAGAATGAGGAAACAATGACTTATAAACGTGAGGGGTTTTTTTCTTAATATAAACTAGACTTCTATTAAATGCCATGAGATATTTTACAGGTGGAATGGGAGTGGTGGAGCACAATGTCACTCCACCTCTGAAAAACTATGTTAACACAGAAGTTTTCTAAAAATGCTAGACCAGAATCATTATGATGCTTTCTCTGAGCTCAGAATACATCTGTGACTTTATAGTTGCATAATTTTAACAATATTTTCTTTTCTTGCTCAGTAGATTCTGGAGATTCATATTAACCCAAGGTTCTTCTAGCTCAACCTAGCCATGTGCCCATTACATTGCAAATGGATCAAGGTCAGGTTTGCACGTTAGTCCTGATCTTTTACTCATTCATGCTGTATTACCATAGCATAACTTTCAAGCATATACCCATGTGCCAATCCACATCTTGCAAGCAATCGCATCCTATATTTTGGGAAATTCTGTTGGCTGGTGTTAAATAAATCAATCACTTGGGCTTCTTCTTTGGAAGTTTCTGAACTGTGTGATGTGAAAAAACGTAGAATTTATTTGTTGATGTAGACGCATAAGACAAAGCTGAGAAGTGCAAAATACTGTAAGCCACTTTCTCATTAAGGAGATGGCATATGGCATTAATTATTATCTTGGGCATGCAATTTTTATGCAATATTACTTCTCTTGTTATTCATTGTTCAGCTTAGCATCCAGTGAGCTCCCATTAACTGCAGAAGACACCTATGAAGATAATTTTTTGGGGTGTATACAGAAAACATAGTGAGTCCCCTTGCACACGTGAGATTGCAGTTCTGAAGGTAAGAAAACAGAAGTTTAAAGGACACTGAAATATTTAACTTTCAAACAAAACTGAAAAGCATAGTTTTTAGGTATTGCAGCCTTTCAGATGTGCAGTTGTAGAACAGCTGAATTATTACAGGATGCCTCTGGATGACTGATTTGAAACTCCTCTTGAGACTGAACTAAAATTGACTGTGATATATAGTTGTTTGGGCTTGAGATAGGTAGGTGATTTGGAATACGGTACTGTTCATAAAATTGCCATCTAGGTCTGAGCTGTGTGCCACTTTGATAGTTTAATTATAAATCTATCACTTAAATCTTTCTGAAAGATGGCTTGTTGTTCAAGCAAATTCTGATTTAATCGAGCAGTACAAGATGAGGTTCTATGGTTTATAAAGAACAGACTTGATTGTTATAATGTGCTAAAGATGCTTTATTTTTCCCAAATTTGAAATGCAAAGTGCGCTCCAGCTTAAGAAAAATAGATGTGCCATAGATCAGACTGCTTTTTAAAGTGCAGAATGAACAGCTTTTGTACGATCTTTAAAATGTATATTTCCTTGGACTCATTTTAATTTGCTGTGTCTCATAGGACTAAAAAATAATATAGTTCTACACCTAGTGATCTGGCATAATTTCAGCAAAAAATCTTGTTATTTCACTTTGTTTAATATGACTTATTTAGAGTCAGATTTTTTACATTTGTGCAAAACTAGGGCTCAGAATTTCTATAAATCTTTCAAAACGATCTGAACTTCTGAAGGTTTTATTTAATAATTTGTAGCTCATACTATCCTTTAAGGAAATCATTATTTCCTAGGTTAATGAAGTTAAATTAGAACTTTGAACTGGTACTAATTAATATAGAAAAGATAATGCATGGTGACCTGGATTTATTTCAAGTGTGGTGGACTTGTGTTAAAAAATCTGGGTTACTGAAGAAGATATGCTTGGATGGTGCATGCTATTCAGTAGATATGACCAATGCCTCAAAAATTGTGAATCTGGTCAAGGTGACTCAAAACAAGCACTAGGGAAGTATTTGCTACAATAAGAATATGTTTATAGTATTATATATATTTCTTTATCTGTGTATGTATATAATCATATTCATTTGTATACATACACTTTGAATTTTCATGTCAATTACTTTTCTGAAGCCACACTTCCCAAAAGCAATCTGTTAAGGGCGTACTAATAGACAGCTCTGCTTTTGTCTGTTAGACTGCTGACAGCTCTGCTGTGTAATCTTCTGTGTGCCACACACAGTCATGTGCTTGGGAAGTGGTGTAATTGCCAGAATTCTGTTGGCTGAGAACTTTGATCCCAGCTTTTCATTGCATCTACCCAATTTGCACAGGTGCTTTCAAGGCAACATTTCCAAGTCTTCTAACATTCTTTACACTTACAGGGTTTAACAGGCAAGCAGTTACCTGGAAATTTCATTGAGTCTTATACCCAGACCAAAACTTCTTAAGCTATTGGATTCTTTTGAGGAACTGAGGCAAGTCCTAAGAATATCTGAAGTGCCAGTGTCCCAGTACCATATTTTCAGTAATAATCAATAGAAATTTTCTAGGACAAATCTTCACAGAATAAATTAACTGAAGCTTTTCCCATGATCCTTTCCCAATTTCTAGCAATTTCTAGGTCAGATTTTTGGATCAGGACTAGCACTAATTTTTTATTTTTTTTTTTTTTTGGTGGGGGGGCGGTGCGTTGTTTAATCCAGTCAGCCTTTTTTTCAGCACAGGGAATAACTCCAGCCAGCAACTAAACCCTTAAAGCTGGTCAATCACACATGGACAGACACAAACACACCCACATAGACTCCTGGGCAAATGAGGGCAAGAATCATAAAATAATGGAATCATTAAGGTTGGAAAAGATCTGTAAGATCATCGAGTTCAACCACCAACCTTGTTGACCATGATCATGTTCACCATTGAATCACATTCTCAAGTGCCATATCAAAACATTCTTTATCTCTTCCAGAGATCGTGACTCCACCTCCAGAATCAGAAAATTCAAAAAACACATGGGTTGAGACAAAAGGTTTAAAAGGTAAAGAAGAAACTGTGCAAGGAAACAAAGCAAAACAAGAGATTCATACACAACTTTGTACAGGCAGTTGGGTGTTCAGCCATCCCCAGAAAGCACAGCTCTGTCACATGTAACAGTGACTTGGGAAGACAAACACTATCACTCTAAACATCTCCCCTTCTTTTTTCTTGCTCCAGCTTTAGGTGCTGCTCCTGCTGTCATGTGGTGTGGGATACCCCTTGGGTCGGTGGGGTTCGGCTGTCCCCTCTGTGTCCCCTCCCACTTTGCACTGCTCCTGACTCCTCACTGGTGGAATGGGCTGCGAGGCAAAGAGTCCTGACTCTGTGCAAGCAAGGCTCAACAATAATAAAATATCAACGTTTCCAGCACAAAACCAAATCACAGCTCCATACTAGCTACCATGAAGAAAATTAACTCTATCCCAGCCAAAACAGAAAGAATATAGACCATCTAATATTAGGGGTTAATATTTATCATTATGAGTTCAATAGAAAAATGAAGCATAAATTTCAGCTTAGGAAAGCAAACTCTCTCAGGACAAATATTGTT
>JANRMJ010000088.1:51123653-51142601 GCA_025584955.1 Alethe diademata
AATAGAATAGAATAGAATAGAATAGAATAGAATAGAATAGAATAGAATAGAATTATTTTACTTTCCACATGTATCATGTCAGTATATTTAGTAAGAAAGGAGTTCATTCTGTTTTCATTACCAAAACTCCTGTATAATCAAGCTGAAAGTGTCTCATGTGTCCCATGCGTCTTCACTGTAGAGTAAAAATTCCATTTAATCTCTCCATAAAGTTTTAATATATATTTCCATGTGAGTTGCTATTAACTGTAGAAGACGTCTATGAAAAAATAAAAAAATAGATCTACCATTGTGACCTTGACATACTAAGAAGCCCACAGAAGTTCTTTCATTGTATTCAACACTTCTGTGATATACAGACAGGTACCCATTTGTCACATTGTTTATGATTAATTGATTGGCCATTGTAATTCTTTGATCTGTATCTTGTATCTTTTTATTTGAAATTAAGATAAAGTAACATAAAGTAATGGTATGTTGTAGACAATAGCATTCCCCTTTGGTATGCTGTATTGAAGATTCTGCATATATTAATGAAGTGTCTACTAAAAGTAGGTTACCTTTATGTACTATGATAGAGTCACAGAATGTTTCAGGTTGGAAGGGACCTCCAGAGATCATCTTGTTCAACTCCTTTGCTCGAGCTGGGCCACCCAGAGCAGGTTTCTGAGGAGCATGTTGTGAGACACTGGGGCATTGCTGGAGCAAGACATTTAGGGTGGATGTGTGAGGGGAAGGGGCAGGTCAGACCTTGCTCTGGTATGGCCATGCCCCATTCTGCACACCACACTCCCCAGGCCTGTATCCCAGACTGGCAGTGGCCATCAGTCCACAATGCTCCACAACTGCCTCTGGAGCCCCCACCTAGCCCCAGAGTGGCCAGATGAATGGAAGTCCCATCTGGGAGAAGGAAAGCCAAAGGATATTTAACCCATGACTCGAAGCAAGCACATGTTTTGACCTTACCTCTTCTTAGAATTTCCATCAGCTAAACACCACCAGGACTAGGAGTGGTAGCTGTACTTGTTCTTTTCTATGCATTTTCTCTCTTTCTAATTCCCTCTTCTCAGAGTTTTGAGTAACGTAATATCAAATGGGCTTGGAGTTTTCCTAGATGAAATGGGCTAAGCTAGTGCTTTGTGGAATGTCTTATCTTGACTGAATGCTGCTCTGAGGTTTTTGCCAAGGTTCCCTGATCTTCTGAATTTGCCAGTAAGGCTTTCTATTGTTTTGACTTCTCGAGAATATCTTGTTGGTGTTTCTATAATGCATCTAATTCAAAGTGCATGAACAAACAGTAAGCTCTTTAAGAAAGTCATAGAACAAGTTTTTAGGTTCTAACATGCGTCTGTCTAGACAGCTTTTGCATTTCTCCAAGAACAGCTTGTAGTTTTGCTTAGCTGCCTGAACATCAAAGGATTCCTTTATGTCCAGGTAGAACGTCCTATATCTCATGTTTTGACCATTACCTCCTGTACTGTCACTGGATACGATTGTCTCTGTATTCTTGTGGTGGGTTTGGCTGGGATGGAGTTAGCTTTTGCCATGACAGCCTATAGGGTGCTGGTTTTTGCATTTGTGGCTAAACCAGTGTTGATAACAGTGTTTTGTCTGTTGCTGAATACTTAAATGGATAGCATCAAGACTTTTCACTTAATATCTCTCCAACCTCTCCTTCCCACAAAAGCTAGTAGGCTGGGGATGGGTAAGAGGCTGGGAAGGGACATAGATGGGGCAGCTGACCCAAACTGACCAAAGTGGTATTCCACACACTATATAATAGCCTACAACATAATCATAAAGTTTGAAGGGAAAAGGGGAGGATATAGATATTTTTGTGGTTATTTGTCCTCCCAAGAAACTGCTGCTCATGTAGAAGTCTTTCTTTCATAACAAGAGGATGAGCATCTTGGTGTTGATGGAAAATAGTGAATAAAATTCATTTTTATATTTGTTTCTTGATGGAAAATAGTGAATAAAATTCATTTTTATATTTGTTTCTATGTGCAATTTTTGTTTCTCCTTTTAAATCGTCTTCATCTCAATGTCTTCACCTGTTCCATCTTATTTTCTTCCTCTGTCTCATTAAAAAGGGGTAGCAAGAGAGAAGCTGGTTGAGGTTCTCATAGCCAAGCGCCCACTACAATCTGCATCCTCCCTTCAGACATTTGTATACATTGATATGGTCCCGTGAGCCTTCTCTTCTACAAGCTGAATTAAAGTAATTAAACAAGCAATTTATTGTGGTTTAAGATTAAAAAGATTAAACTTTCAGAAAGGATAAGCAAAGGCTCTGACCTCAAGGACTTCTCCTTGAGCAAAATGAAATTGACTTTCCCTTGTGCAAGAGAATTTTTTTTGTTTACATATTATTTTCTATACACACAATTCTTCTGTGCCTTCCCAAGTACAACACCTGTGTGACAATATGTAGAATTACTGTGTATTGCAGCAGTTTTTTTCCAGGCAATATTCAGGAGTGTTATATTTTAAAAAATAAACCTTGAGAAATATTTGCTTTCCCAGTGCATTGAAATGGAAATCTAGTCAGAAAAGCATCTTTAAAGCAATCTTCAGGAAACATTGGCAGAGAACACATGCCCCTGTTCTTGTGTTAGGTGTGAAAAAAACAGGTTTAAATTAAATAAACTGAACTGGAGAAAAGGCACATTACAGGAAAAGGGCTTGATTCCTGAGCTACTAATTTTACTTGTTTGCTTTCAGCTTCTATTTTAAGATGACATAGGTTACCTGCTGAGATTGTAAGCTGGAGTGATCAAAAGGAAGTAGGCTACTACTTAAAATAAATTCTTAATACTTGACACCTTAAGTAAAATCAGAAAATTATATCTGTCTAAATGTTAGATTAATTTAGTAACTGCATATACCTGAACCTCATATTCAAAATTTAAAAATTGCTTGGAGGTTATAGTAGGCAAAAAATAAATTGTGAACAATGACAGAGGCCAGGGAGCTGCGTGTGTAAATGTTCAAAATAGAATTTCTGATTTCTCAAGCAGAAACCTGCTTGCTAGCTACAATTGGTTTAGGCTATAAATTTTGGGTAAAATGTGAGCGAGGAAACAATCCTTAATCCTTCAAATAACAAAAAATGAGAGAGAACTGTCAATTAGAAGGCTGTTTATAGGTTCTCCACATACACTATTTAGACAGAGACAACACTGATCTTAAAGTCCTGGAAAGGAGGTGAATATCTCTGTTGAAGAAAGGGGTCTGGGAAGTGGCAGAAGATCTGCACAATCAGGGAGACTTGTCTGGATATGTCCTGGAGCTTAACTAGTAACACCTGGGACTAGTAAATGCAAACAGGTGCCACAACAGAAGCCAACATGACTTTTTGCCTGACTGAAAACAGTCTCTTCACTTGGGGGAGAGAAGGCTGGATCCCATCTATGAAGGTGAACAGCCGAGTAGAATAGCCTGGTTTCAGAATGTACTCTCTTATTATTTCTGTACCCATATCTACTCCATTTGTTTTACTTTGCCCCACCCATGACAGGTATCAAGTTTTGTTTTTAAAAGAAAGAAGATTTAAAGAAAAAAAAACAAAGGCTAAGCCACATATCATGGATCTTCTTTAACAATAATATCAAAGGTAGACTTTATTGTTTGATAAATGGTGGCTCCTCCTTACACATTCTTTTCTAAGACAGATACTTCCATTGAATTGACAGAGAAAAAAAAGCATGTACTGAGTTTGTACAGAGTTTTAGGGACTAAACCTAACAAAGTGACTATATAACTGACTCTTGGCTGGCCTGGATAGATGTAGGGCTTTATGAAACCATTATAATGTATCACTTTCATATTCTGCAATTATATTAATAAATAATTTTATAGATTTAAGATAGTGTCACTCCAGTTGTTTAGGTGATTGATTAAAGTTTTTTTTTGTTAGGGAAATGCTTTTTTTAGTAATTGTGTTCATCAACCTGTTGCAGTTAAGCTTTCAAAATAGGATGTTCAAAAGTTGCTGCTGATGACTTGTGGCACAAAAGAATTCTAGACTATTCATTACATACAACAATATGACTTAACAAAGGAAAGACTTACTAGATGTTTACCTTTGTGAATACAGAATATTCCTATTTATTTATTTCTCTTCTTTAATAACTTCTTCTCCAAAGTAATATTTCTGACTGATGATTTTACAAAATTTACTTCATGTTATATTTTTTGAGAAATCATAACTGGAATTTAGTCTGATATCTGACTCAGAAAGAAAAAATAAGGAGTACTTGACTTCAGTCTTAGTACAGTTTTTGCAATCATAAATTGTCTATTAATATCAAGCATACTACGCTTGCCAAAAAGGACTTGTACAAATTCTTAGGAGGAAAAATATAAAGGAAATACAAGAAGACAAGCAGGGCTAGGAGGAAAAAGGCACTCTCTAAAATTGCTGACTAAAAGCACTTTGTGAGGGAAAGAGCCAGAATTATGTTCTAAAACAAACAAAGAGAAAATATAGCGGAACAGTTCAAAGCAAAACACTCTGAAAGAATTTACTGCCTTGTGGCTAGAGGTGACATTGAAAGTAACATGGACACAAGTTGATTAAGCTGCTGTCAACATATTTGGCCCCAGGAATCAGTTACTATTGATTTACAGCTTACAGTAAAGGAAAAATGCAGAAACTTACAAAAAGAGTTGTATTCAGTAAATTCTATTAGCATATTCACTGCAAAGAGTGAAAAAAACAAGTTTGAATTAGTCTAAAGAAAATTCACATCAAAAACTCGGTTAGAACCAAAAGTTCCTTTTGTTTTGCAAGTCCATGAGAAAAATGAAAGCACAACAGATATTTTTTTATATTTTTATTTTTTTATTATTTTTTTTATTTTCTGCACCCTTAAAATAGTAGACTTTTTAAAAACAGTATTTAGTATATTAAATCAGTGTTTTTTCTATAAATAAAACATGACTGTTTCATTCATAAAACATTCACAGCAAGTGTTTTTAGACATTCTGGAATGCATAACGTGACCCCCCCTTCCTTGATTGGCTTCTCAATTGTTTAGACCCAAATAAAAACAGAAGCCAGTCAGACCTGCAGAACATGTTGTGACTTTCACATGGGGAACTATAGCTGCCAGGAGATTTGTCAAAGAGTATCATAAAGCACCTTGCAAAAAAAGAGATACAGATAGTGCTAGTGTAGAAATGGAAATACAGGAGTTGTTAACAGCCATAAGTCATGTAACTGGGCTATCAACTAAAATGAAACTAAAGTACAGACAGCCTAATTTATAATACCAAGACTTGATAAACTGATGTTTTAGTCAAATTCAACTAGGCAAATTCTACAGACAATCCCAGGGAGAAAAAAAAAAAAAAAAAAAACAAAAAAAACCCAGGTGCTTTTTTCCCACATGATATTATATGGAAAAACACTTTCACTCTAAGTATGTATCTAAAGGTATCATCTACCCAGTTAAGCACACCAGAGATGCAACCCTATCTGTAGTTCACTTTTTAATGGCTACAGATAGCCGTACATTTTCTTCCTTCTTATAGTTTTTGTTAGTTAGATGTTTGACCTACAAATTATGTGCTGAATCATTCCATAAGACTTTTATTATTTTTATTTTTTTTTAACAAAATAGAGGTAATAAAAACTGTTTTGATGTTAAGTGTATGTTGTGTTTCTTGATTGCTTAATGTAGTCTCTAATTTATAATTTTGCTTCATTTTCTTTCCAGCCCAACACATGCAGAAGAAAGAAGGAAATGTAGAAATGTAGTAGTCCATTCTTTTCCTGAAAACCAAAAAAGTACCTGAAGCAGCAGAATCTGCTCAAATGAGAAGTTGTAACAGACCGGGGCTTGGAACATCAACCAGATATTTTTACATGTTTAGGACAGACAAACTCAAGCTAGATACCATGAGCTATATTAATAAGGTGCCCAGGAGAATGGATAGTCTATCATGCAGAAGAGTAAAAATACTCATTTCATGAAGCTAATAAATAATGTGTGAAAGAGGATATAGTAGCCACTCTGGGATAAATGAGGAACAATATGGTTTTATTAAGCTTCAGAATAGTACAGTGGCAGCACTGTCTTATAAGATAAATAGTCCATCCTGAAGTTTATCAGCCTACCCTTCACCTAGTATGACATGTCAGATAAGAATAAACGAGTGTCTCTGAGGAGGGGTAGTGAGCGTATGAGATAGGAAGGTGGCTCCAAGTATCAGAATTGCAGTGGCACTATCTTGGACCACACTGCTTTCTCAGTTACTAAAGCTGAGCTGCTTTGATAAATATAGCCTCCTAGAGAAGTGAAAGTGCTACATAACTCAATCATTTTACTATGCTCTGGAGATTTTAGGTAGCGTGAACTGAGGAGATTTTAGGTAGTGTGAATCATGTGATCTCATCCACATATGCAATCCTACTCCACATAACCAGCTGTCTGAAGTAACAAGTTGCTTTAACAGATTTATTAAATAACATGGTTATAAGTTTAGCAATCTGCTTGTTTGTTCCTGCAGTCTTGGTTCGCACTATTTGCTGAAAAGTTTTTACTTCAGAAACTTGCAGCTGTAGGAATGATTTTTCTCTTTCTGCAAACTCAGTGAATAGTTTCTGCTGATCTTTGTAACTCTACAGAAATGTAACAGAACTTTCATCCACCATGCAAGTTTTCTTTTATGTACAGACATTTTATTCTGGGGAATGTTAAAGTAAATTGAAATCACTCATATTAGCAGAAAACAATTAACTCAATGAAATGCAAGCATAGAAATTCAGAAGAAATTCAACCTAATACTAGAGGTCCGAAGATAGTTTTAATTTTAGTGTTCTCACCTCTCTAAATAAGAACTGTTAAAAAGCAGGAGAATTATCTCAGGGAAATATTTCTGGATCATAAATTTTCACATTGCACTGCCCTATTCAAAAACATGTTCACAGTTCGTGTGTGTTACTTCTGAAGGCACAGTGGCACATACAACTATAAAGCTAAAACAACCATGGAGCATCTAGATACCTGGAGGGTAAAGCAAAATAATTAACTTATCAACTGATAGTAATCATATATTTTCCTCTCCATGAGAATTAACAAATAGTTGGGTTTTTTTGTTGTTGTTGTTGTTTTTTTGGTTTTTTCAGGTTTTTGTTGTTTGGTGGTTTTTTTGGTTTTTTTTTTGCAAAAGCAAGTGTGTATTTCAAGCAAAAAGGGAAACCAGAAAATTACTGAAAATAAGAAATTACTTCCATGTTAGTGTAAAGGAGTTTTTTAAACTTCCCTTTTAGTGTTCACTAGAGACAGAGGCTATCTCCACTGAGATCTGAATCCATATGCCTAAATTTGTTGTTTTCTATGATTGTAAAGGAAGAGAGAGGTAGATGGAGTTCTGCTCATTGTTTCTCTGTAAAAATTAATATTATTATGCAAACTCATATCAATTTCTCATTTTAAGAAAAAGGTATTTTATTCAAATAAAACCCATTTTATCAAATCACAAATAGTCATTAAAGATTGACTCTTTTTTGGTAAGTGATGCAGAATGACTTCTTTGCTTTTTGACATATAGCTACATCTGCTTTACTAGACCTAACTTATCAAAGAACGAGTCTGTGTTATATGATTGGTATAGTTATTATTTTCTTATCATTTACCAATATGGTTTTCTGCAGATAAGTTTTTGGTTATGGAGGCTACTGACAAAAATTTTGCAACATGTTTTGCTTAGTAACCATCCTGGCAAAATGCTGTTAGCAACTTTTTTATTTCACTAGAATCTTTTATAGACAGATATTTCCTGAATTATTGTGGTTTGTCTGCTTCTAACTTATATGTCAATATAAGTTAGGTATGCCTTGAGACTGGGTTTGTTCTAAGACATATCACTAAAAGCCAGTTGGTGGGATTTTCTGGAAATTATGAGATTGTTTGGACAAGAAGTGTGAAACTAAGGACATCCTACTATTTTCTTCACATTTACCCTGGATTTTTTTCATAGTTGGTCATAGTCATTTTGAGCTATTTTATACTTGACACTAAAACAAAATGAAAGGCCAGTTTATTATTCCAAGCAGTGCAATGTGTAAAATAAGCTTTAAATTTATTAGAAAGTGCATCAAACATTCATAGAGATTAATAAAAAATGTAATCACAATACATGATGTATTAAAGAATGCAATTTCTTGTGAGAAGGCATAGATGAAAGTTGTGTATTGGACTCATTAGATTTGGTAGACCTTGGCAGATGGTATTTCACCAGTGATGACAACAGCATTGACTTTAACAATAAATTTCTTATATAATATTTTGAATGTAAATTTGCACAGTATTTTGTACAGGTAGTGGCAGAGCATATTATATATATATATCTTTTTTTTAGTTTTTATTGCAATAGCAAAGCTAAAGTTCAATGGAAGCCTTTACCATTGCTTTCAGAGACTTTGGACAAACCCTAAGTGAGATGTTAAAAGTAGCCAAAGGACGAAAAATATATTTAATGCAATGTCATGATTGTTTTAAGGAATATTGGCAAAATAAGACAATAAATTATGGTGAAATAGAATGGGCAGGTAAGACTAAAATGTAGAAAACGTTTGGAACAGAATTAACTCTGCAGAGGCAGCTCAAGTAATAAATGTAGAGACAGAGAGGGAATGTATAAATATGAAGAGGAATTTTGAAAGACATGCATTGAAAGTGTCAGGTTTTTAAATTTCTGATGATCTATGACATGGTGAAGAAAGACTGCAGAAAGTAAAATTTTATACTCCTGGGTGATCAGAAAGGCAGTGAGGCTTTCAAACACCATTACTGATTATTGTAATAATGCTTAAAGCCTACAAGTCTGTACTTTTCATCGTACCTATATCATGACTTGGGCAAATATAAGCAAGAAAGGCACCACAGTTCTATAATTTGAACCTGATCACTAAATCAAACATTTCCTTCATGCCAAAAGAGTACTTACTTCGAAATTAGTGCATTGCAATTTAGGCTTGCCTACAGTGTGTCATTATATGAGAGTCTGCCTTACTGGTGTCAGAAAAAAGCTCACTATTTAGGAAGGAGTGAAGTACTTAGCATAAGAATGAAGCAATTCTTTTCATCATCAAAGATAGTCACAGAACGATTAGCAGATTTTTTAAACTATGTTATAATAAAATTATGAAATATATATTTTGTTACAAGTTGAATACATAATATATATATATAATTTCAGGAATAATTACATTAAAGGAAAAACCCAAATATCTATGTGATAAGTTTTCTTGCTGATTTTATATAATAAAACCCTAAATAGCTTTGCCCTTGAAGAGGCCTGACTCAGCAATGTCCTTGTTTATATCTGCAGATCTAATCAGAAGGTACATATTTAATAAAATATCATAGTGACATGTTGCATACAAAGGGAGGTAACCAGTAGTATCAGTACTTGGCTAGGTATCTCCTATCCAACATGCAAAAAAGCCTTGATGTTTTGGTTTTTTATTCCTCTCAATTTTAAGAGCTGTTGATAATTTTCCCTTCAAATTAAAAAAAAAAAAGACAAAAAAAAAACCCAAAAAAAGCCCAAGCAACGAATCTAGTTCAAACAAGGTTACACACACCACTCACAGATCAATATATGTTCATAGTTCTGATAGACCAAGATATTTCAGGACAAAAACCATGGAGTCCATCTTGACATCTTAGAAATCCAGTAACATAAAACTTGGTGGTGCATTAATGATCTTGATGGGTCATTATACTGTTTCTCCTTTATGTGGTAATTTTATTTTTACATGCAACATTTTTTATAAACTGTAGTAGATCTATGTGAGAAAAGAGGTTTCAATTGAAGCATTATTCTCTCCAATCAGTTAATCCTAATGCTCTAAAGATCCTCCTGTGAAACTACAGAATCAGAGCTACTACATACATCCTCCATTGATACAACTGTAGAGAGCAAAAATCCCTAAATGTATAACTTTCACATTCATCTTATAGAACTTTAATGATGTAGAACTTACTTCAGATAATCTTCAGGTTTGTGATAGTATTTTCTCCACAGTTTTGATATTTTCTAAAAATCTATCAAAAAGTAGTTGAAAACAAAGCAAAATAAAGCATCTTTTGTACTTGGTATTTCTTAGACCATATAGATTTCTGTTGTTTTTCTTTCAAAAATTATTAATATCATTTAAGGTCCTAGCTGTGTTGATAATCTATTTTAAGCTAAAAGGTTCTTAATTCTTATTTAACCATAGTGAAAAAAAAATTTAGAAATAAGTAAGGAAAATAATAATCCCTTTAGAGCACATTCGTGGCTCATATTAATTAATTTTAAAAGGCTAACATTAGATCATCATCTTGATCTATTGATAGGACAGAAAACAAAGAGCCACAGTTACAACACATTCAAAGAGCAATTTCTTAGGTGACAGCCTTACTTATTTGTGTTCAATGCATCATGAGGGACATCTTCACACTCAGCAAAGCAAGTAATAATATGAAATGCTTCTTGGTTGCAGTTGTATATTATGGTTCATATTTTTATATTTATTTCTCTGGAAAATGTAAGCAAAATCTTTTATAAATCTCATGCAGAATTATAATTTATGGTACATAACTGTTCTGTGAAAGACTATTAGAAGAATCAAAAATGGGAATGAAACCACATTACTTCTGCTCAAACTAAAGAAACAGATTATTAGCAAAATTCTGAGAATTTGGAAAAAACTGTAGTTTATATATAACCTTTTTTGCATTTTGTCTTATTACTAGCAAGAGCAATTTATAAATGGAGGTTCAAAAATAACTTTACTAGTATTGGTTTTGAAATATGTGTTTCTGCATAAGAAGAATGATGTTAGATGCGGTTAGATGCTGTCCATTTTCTCATCTTAGAAAACTGCTTGTACCAAAAATGTACATTTACTTCTGGAGTGGATTAATAGAACAAGTGATAGCATCACTCCCAGAATTTATTATTGAAGATTATTTTGCCTGTGTTGAAAATAGATACACGAGTGAAATGGCAGAATAGTCTTAATAAGGAAAGTGGCATATAGCATACACAGCACAATGGACTAAAATCTCTGTGTATCTATATGCCATATGATCACAATTCTATTTTTCAGTGGGCTTTTCCTAATGGTGAACATTCTTCTCCTCCGCTATCCCTTTGCACAGGAAACTGTTCTCCTGCAGGGCCTGAGATGAGAACCAAAGTTTATAATCTGATGGAGAAGTAGAGCAATTTTTAACTTGCAGATCATCTATAAGTTATACTTTTTGTAAGTTATTCTTTTCACTGATAGCGAATGCAATTTAGTCTGTCTAGCTTTTACTTTTCTCAAAACTCGTATTAAATATTAAACTAATACAGCCATATAGCAACTGTAAATGATTAAAACTACTATAGTAATTCAAACATCTTATTTTTTCCAGCTGAATAAAATCCTAACTCTAAAGACTGCTATGAATCATGATGTATTAGCATTTCAAAACAACAATAATGACAGCAGTGAAAAATATTTCACAATTCACTTTTTTTGTAAAACAGATATGGCTTTAATCTTTATTATAATGTCACCTACTGCTGCCAATATGCTTAAACATCTTTCATAGTTTCCCGTATCCTCAAAAACTTTTAGTCTTATGCGTATCACTTGTGAATGTCATTCCCAGCTTCACAGGGATATGAAATCCAGTGCAAAGCAGAAGTCATTTTCTTAGCCTGTTTACTAAAGAATTTTATTTAATGTCTGTTTTTAATAACTTTCTGAACTAATTGGTCAATTTCAACTATACCAAATAAAATTGCAACAAAAGATGCTAGAAAACGACTACTTACCTATAAAGACCCAAGATCAGCATCCCTGAAAGAGAGAGGGCAGAAATCTGTCTGCATACTTTTTAGGATCAGCTGTCTGTCCAAAGGCAGACACATTCTCATCATATGATTATCTTGAATTTCACTGCAGACTAGCATTGATGCAGCTGTTTATTGCCCAGGAGGAATATTCCTGAAATATGGAAAGACATGTGGAAGGGCAGGGAAAAGGTTTTGACAGAACAGCTGGCTAGGTGAGAAAATACATGAAGCCATAGGTACTGCTTTCATCATTTAGAAACAGTTTGGTTTTCTCTTCTGCTCTATTTTAACCATTATAATTTGGGGTAGAATAAAGGAAAGATTCACATCAAGGAATTCCTTTGTTTGAGTGGTTTTTTATCCTGAAAACAAAAAAAAACCCTCTTGAAGATAACATGTAGTGTGTAACTACATGAAAAAAAATACATTAAAATTTCAATCATTAAATGTGAATTTGACACTTTTGAAAGAGATGAGGGATCAAGCTCCTCACATACCTAGATTCAGTAAAATTATTGCCAGGTTTTCTAGAAATACATGAGTATTCTTTTAGCCAGAACATTCTGAAACAGCTGCATAGTGTCATACAGCTCAGATTCCTCTTCTCTGTCTTAACCAGGGTAAATCATGCTTGTACACGCTTATCACCAGTAAGTGCCAGTTAGATTGGCAAGTTATATTCTTTTAGTAATACATGTACTGTTAATATCCAGAGTTTATCCAGGATAATCTCTGATTGAATGGTAATTAAAATTTATCCATGAAGTTATCTTTGAAATATTTGATACTTTGTATGTGAACCCAAATGAAGTGCATGGGTTTGTTGCTGAAATGTAAAGTTTAGCTGTGTGGAAAAAAATGTTGCTCTCGAGCAACATTTTATTATGGTAAATTTTAGAATTTCAACCTATTAGAAGCCCAGTTTGTGAGGTAAAGACCCACTTGCTCCCCTCAACTCTCAACCAAAAAAATTCAACCTAAATTTTACTTTAGGTGTTGCAGTGTGTTTTTTAAGGTTCATTTGTTTTCTATATCCATCATCTTTTGCACATATACAGATGAACAGACATCCTTACAACTGTTTTGAGTTCACATATGGTCACAATGCATAAATTAAATAACTTCTCATCTAAAGCTAATAAATATTCTCTAGCAATTTTGCAATTTTAACCCATTAGAAAATTCTGTTGAAGTAGAAAAACATACTGCTTTCAATCCTTACTCAAAGCAATTAATCCTGTATAGAAACAACTGAAATATCTTGAACTGTGCCTCCTTTCAGCAATGAGTGGGTTAATCTTAGGACAATTAATTGTTCTTATCATATCTCAAAGGCTGAAAAGTTTTCACCACTTTTTCATAAAGTAGTTTTCAAAAAGGTTCAAAAAAGTTTTCTCCTTTTATTTTCCCCTGCAGGGTAATGAAAGAGAGTAATGATTGTTTACAAAATAAAGAATTTTCAGTAATTAAAAAAAAGACAAAGAGATATCAACTACTTAGCAAAATCCTTTCTTATTGTTCAGTTAGATCAACTGTAAAAATAGCTACCAATTTCATAAGAAGGGAAATAATCAAGAGGAAGATGGATGTGGAATGATAAAGGAATAGAATAAAGATTCAGCCAGCATAGATATAGATCACTAGATTAATTTCAGAATCTTTTCATGGTCTCTTGCATCTAATAAGAAATATGGTATGTAGAATTAAATCCAACTACAAACTTAAACAAATTCCTGATAAAATAAAATTCAATTACAAACTATGAATACATGACTCATTTTATACTTCTGTGTTAACCACTGAGTTAATGAAGGCACAGCATTATGCTTCTTGTTATTTATATTATGAAAATATATATCTGGACCACAACTAGTATTTACACAAACACAGCCCTATTTTCCAGTGGAATCAATTGCTTAGTGGATCATGGAACAAGCCTTATTCATATTTAACATGCAACTGGAAGTTGCATTTGCTTTCCAACTCTGACATATAATGAAAATTCATTGTACCAAACAGCTTTTCTTGGATTTATTTAGCAAGAAAGATTTATTTTTTTCTTAAAATACATCTCAATTGCAAGTATATGAACTTAACTAGGACTCAAGGATACCTGGAACACAACCAATGGTGGTTGTTTGTACATTCAACCCAGGGATGACCTGAATGTGCAAACATAGAATAAAGACACTCTGGATTCCGAGATGCAGCTCCACCAAAAGGATTTCCTCCTCTCATCCATTCTTACTGACATCTTACTACTAAAATGCAAAGCAGATGGTCCTATTTGATAGTTTTATATTTGCAGAATGCAATCTCCTATCATATAAAGTGTTTTAATACTTGCTAAGGTGAGTTTTCAGGATTTTCTAAAGAAAACTGTCCACGTAAGAGTCAGTGAGCCCAGGATCAGATACATTGCTTAAAGGAACTAATTAATTAAGCAAGGTTGAATAGAACAGCATGAAACAGAAGAAATATAAAGTACCTTTTTTCCTCCCTGTTTCTGCACTGTGGTGACTAATGTTTATTAAGTCCCCATAGTGAGATGCTGAGAGATTTTTCCCAAGATCTCATGCTGTTTTAAAAGGAAACAATGGTTTGTGGTAAAATCAACTCATGTTGAGCTACATTAACTGCACCGTGTTATCAGCTGATAATGGTGTTATTAACACATTACCCACTGTGTATATTTGTGAATTAGGATATTTCCTTCTTAATGGAATTGAGCCATTTTCTTTGAAATGGCAAGTATTAGGCATTTTGACACCATTTTGGAGAGGTCGAGAATACAGCCTCATTTGTTGGGTGGATTTTTAATTTTTTTTTTTTTTAATTTTTATTTTTTATTTTTTTTTGTGGTGAATCTTTGCCCTTTAAACTTCAGGAAGTATATTTACTTTTACTCCATTGTCTTGCTTTGAGATTTCATTGAGACTATTAAAAGGGCATAGTTTTTTAAAATGAAATAAAAATATAAAAATATGTTATGTTGGAGAATACACTATAAATTCTGAACATTCCAAAAGGTCACCCACTAATACAACAGTAAGTAATGGCTCTTACACTGCATTATGGAAAAGCTGTTGCTGAAGTACAGCAATTGTTTATTTTTCCTAGTTAGGTAATACAGGCCAAACTCCGGAGTGTAGTAGAAAGTCAAGTTTCTTGCTCATTAGAGGAGAGTTGGAGGTAAACACATTTCCTGTAAATTCAACATAATCAGTAAGTCTACTCAACTACAAATTTGCTACACACGACCAAATAAAACAAAATGTACTCTCCCTAGAAAGAATGAGTCAAAATATCTTGCTGTCATTTTCATGTTTATTTGCTTCCTTCTGAACCTAAGACCATGACATGAATAATGATGTAATCATTATATAAATACAGGGAAGCAAATGGCAGGACGATTATGTGATTAAAAATTACCTTTATTTTTAATTTCCCATGTAAGGAAAAGTACATACTGCTCAATTTGTAGACATTGGCAAAAAGAAAGCAATGCTTTTCACTATCATAATTTCATGAACTTGCAATAGGAGGCAAACTAAAGCATTTTTTAATATCTGACAGGAAAAAAATCCAAAGATTATTATTCCATATTAGGGAACACTGACAGAAAAATATTTCTTCTATGTTTCATGAGATAACGAAATTAGCTCTCTGTTTATTCACAGATTCATAATTTTTTCTTGAAAATATTTCCAGCTGAAAGTAATTAAATAGTCTTAATGAAATAGATAAAATTTACAGATAGATAAAATAGATAGAAGCTAGAAGCTGTAAATTTTAAGGGTAATCAAAAAGTTACAGTCTCTTAATTTTGTTGGGCAAAGAGGGTAAAGACTCAAAATCACACAACAATATGTGTTGATATAAAGTAGTATTATGTAATCTATGTCATATCATAGAAGTTCTTCATATTTCAGTAACATAAACATACAACCATAAACCAAAAATGTCTCAAATATGTGACTTAATCATTATCTTCTAAAGGTTTTGTGAATTAGTAATAATTGATATTAAGAAAATATTAAATTATCTTTCAAGTTCTGTTATGCATATTCTTCAAGCTCTTGGGTTCCTTCTTTATCCTCTCTGCCTAAGCTCCTAATTTGTTTCATGGATGTAATATTTTTTTCATATGTCAGACCCATCTGTATTTATATTTACTTTTTAATTCAGGCTTCTGCTTTCTATATACTTGGATAGTAACAATCACAGTGCAACTCATCTCTACATAAGTTTCTAAATGATTCTGAAAGAAAAATAAATCATGACAGAATATAATTTCCACTGCAGACAATTATATCTAAAGGTCTTAAGTTTACCTGGAAGCTCTAAATCCCCTTGGATCTCCTGGACCACTGAAAAGGAGATATGAAAACACTCTTTATACATTTGAGAAAGCTTCAGCTAAAGTATATCAGCCCTCCTGAAATATTGATACTAAATCTGACCAAGGGAGAAAAGATATTGTTTTAAATAGAGTCTTTTCTGGTTTCTTCTTGTTTGGTTTTCTTCTGCATAATCAAAATAAACCAATGGATATTTTATGCAGATAATACAACTACTGAAGAATTTGCAACCGATAACTTAGGTTAGCATCAGTTAGATTGTACATAGTTGTTATACCTGTGAGAGGCTGTGCATCTGTAAGAGTTTCAAGCAGCAAAGTAATAATTCAGCAACTATTTCACAGTGAGCTGACATCCCTCTCAGGTGTCCACCCATTTAAGCTCTTGGAAAAGGTGTTACCTTTTGTCTTTGCTCCACACCATTTTGCTAAATGGATTTTACATAGCATCTTTAGACACTGCTCTTTTGTCCATTCTTAGAGCTCATAGATACTGAATACTACACAAAATGAGCTTTCAGTTAATGTTAAAAGTTGGGTAGATAATTCAGAGATGGAAATAGAGTTAGGAAAATAGCCCAAAATAAGAGACTATCAAGGCTGACATTAAGAAAAATATCTGATGACATCAAACAAAAATAGTTGAACTCAACTGACAATGATTTCACTAAATATATATGACTTCACAGCCTACCTTTGTTTATTCATACATTTTGGTAATCAGGAAAAAAATGTCATTTTTCATGCTAACAAATAAATGGAGGCCAAAGTAGCACAAGTGCAATGCTGGGAGTTTGCTGTATATCTCTTACCCTATATAGTTTCTTCTTGGAATGCTTTGTATGAAAATCCATTGCCCACTCAGGAAAGGTGGAACAGGAGTTGCAGGAAATTTTTTATTGCCATCCCTCTTTGCTTTTGTGTTTTCCTTTCCCTGTTTTCTCTACTCATAGCTGGCAGTGAACTGGAATGATAAGACAGTGTTTTGTGCAAAACTACACAATAACATTTTTAATAAGTAGACTAGAAATTCTTTTGTTATAAAATATTTATTTCTAAATACATTTATTTGCAATAAAGCAAAGAACAAGAAAAACATATTTAGTTTGCAATTGAAACAATAGAGTATTGTTTTCTAAATGTATGATGCTAGTTAATTTCACTACTACATTTCCTTATTAATTTATGCAGCTCATTAAGTTTAACTGGCATCTACAGAAAAAAATGATCTTGCAGTTTGATTTGCAGCAGGGGGAGATGTACTCATAATGAATATGTTGGCTGTGCTTTCCCCACATATTTTTAGCTAGGAAAACTGTATTTCTAGATGGGTCTCCTCTGAACAACAAGAACAAAAATTTTCTCTTTGCATTTTTATTAAAATAAAAAAACAGTCAGGTGATAAAGAAACAATTATGTGTTTTAAATGTTAAGTATTGAATAGTTTATTTCTAGATACAAGTTCTGCAATTTTAAAGCTCTTCTGAAATGAAAAATAAATGTAATTGTTTTCATAACAAATTTTGGAGATTGAGGATTAATAGGAAGAAAGGGGATCCAGTTGAGTAAGAAGGTCAAGTGACCAAGTATGGGGACTAAGAATTCCTCATATCAGCTAAGGAAAAACAACAACCAATGTGGAACTGGTTAAGTCAAAGTATGTATTTAAAGAGATTGCTATAGATGAAAACTGTCATTTCAACTCAGTTTCTTTCTTACCATACATTTTTCTTAAAATCACCTGAAAATGTATTGCTAAGAATTACCTGTGTCTGTGTATGTATTTCAGTATGACTGCTAACAGTGAGACCATGAGGGGGAAGCATGTCATGCAGTAACAAATGACATGGTAGTTTTAACTGTATTATTTACAATTGTGTTATGAATAGTTAAATATGCCTTTGTTTTGCTAAAACCTTTATGAGTATATAATCGAGGTAATAGTAGTTCAGTCAAGAAATGTGTGTAGTAATAGCAGAAATCTGGCAAAATGAGCATTGTTTTGAGATTTAGAAACCATGGGAAATCTTGTGTGAGAGTTTCTCCAGAAGCATTGTGAAAGATGCCAGTTTTAAAGTTGAAAGAGTAAGCATTGGCAAAGCTAATATGCAGCATCTATATCGTTATCTTTTTTGTAGCTAAAAAGAAAAAAACAAATAATAATTTAAGATAAAATTTCTTTTTAAATGAATACTCAAATTTTTTGCTTTAGACATGAAAAAATCAGGAATAAGACAATAGAAGAGTGTGCCTTAGGTAAGTCAGGTGGAACTAAGTTTACTTAAAAGTCTGACACATTATTATTTTATTACAATGTAAATATGTTTTGTCAGTATCAGACACTTGATGAGAAGCAGTCTCATGTCAACAAGTGTTACTCCTGAAAACCTCTGAACAGTTGGTGCTTGAATGACATAAGAATCTGGCAACACTAGGACTGTTCTAGGCAGAAAGAGAAAATGTTTTATAAGTGAAAAAAAATAAATTATTCAAATTTTAATAGTGTGAGCAAACACAAATGGCTATTACTGTTGATTCATTCACATTGGTACAAATACTCACTATCTAAATATAAAAGAAACCTCGTTAGGAAAGCTACAGTTAGCAGCTGTTGTATCTTAAGGGGGAAAAAAAAAAAAAACAACTAAACAAAAACCCACAATAAAAAACACCAAAAAACACCAAACCCCTGTGAAAGCTAAACTTGTTCCTCCTTTGCCAGGTTCAGAGACAATGACCAG
>JANRMJ010000088.1:51142701-51170239 GCA_025584955.1 Alethe diademata
CCCCTGTGAAAGCTAAACTTGTTCCTCCTTTGCCAGGTTCAGAGACAATGACCAGCATCAGATCTGGCCCCGTGACTGCACCAGGTTTTTGGTGCCAAGGCAGGATGAGGTCAGGCCAGGACTTCAACCCCACAGCTCAGGGTGTCTGTCTGGATAAATGAGATAAGTGGCCCGGTTATGCTGTTAAGGGCACAGGACTAGTCTCAAATGAAAGCAGTCGGCACAGGCAGAAAGACCAGCCAGAGTCTCCCTACTGGCTCTCTTTGATCTTCCACTGCCTCCTCTGCTAGATTGTTCTTTCAAAGCCACCACTGCACCATCTCTAAGCTGGCCATGAACCTCAGCAGTCAAATCCACCAGAGGAAGGATGTTTTCATGGCCATTCTCAGTATTCTCAGAGACCCCAAGCCAATTCTTTAAGCATGGGTTCTGAGGTGTCGTGATAAGCTGTTGGCATTCTCTCAGGATCCAAGGAATGGGATGACAGTCAAGGGGCTGTCTTCTCCGTCTGTGTCAGGAAAAACAGTTGAATTGATTAAATGAGTGAAAAACACTTGATTCTTGAAAGAGATAATTTTTTTCCTTGTTCTAGGGTCTACTTGGGACAATTTTTTTCTGTTTTCTAACAGACTTTTCCTATGCACTTTTTTTACCCTTCTGTAACTCTGTGTTACATATGACTTTGGCAAATGGTGTCCAGTGCACATGTTGGATACAGTTGCTTCTTTCTGTTACCACTAAACACTTCTGCATTTGTATTATCAACAGAGGAGCTGTTGATATACTTATTAAGTCTAATATGATATTTTGTTCATACTCTAAAGTCCTCTGCTGTCATCTCAGTCCTGTACTCTTAGATGTTTTGTGATTATTATAGAGCCATGAATAGCACATTCTCCACTGAATAACTAAGTGATGTTCCTATCTATGTAGAATTTGTTAACAAATTTGTGACACTCATGTAAAGCCAGAGTAAACAAAAATTAATTAATAGCCACTTGGTCATTAGATAATTGCTCTTTCAGCTTAACTGATTAAAACAAAGCTCCAAGCAAGTCAAAATTGAGTCCAGAAAAGGTAAGCCTCACAGCCCAGCCCGAGGCTCTGCAAAGTTAGTAAAAACTCTTATTACCAATACAGAATTCGTATGCTACTTTTTAAACTAAAAAGTTACATTTAAAAGTTAGCAGTCTTGCTCATATTTTCAAAGTTTAAATATAATCATTTAACCTGTCATTTACCTTCTGAGAAGTTCATGTCAATGTTATAGTTTTAATACTTCTGGTTTTCTAGGACATATCTTAGTACCATGACACCACCTAGCTCAAAACCTACAAATGTGAATGCAACAACGTAACACAGTAAGTAGCGCATGTTGACTATGTTTCTTTTTTTGAAGTGTTTGTTGTTGTTGAAAACAGGACCAAAATGGAAGCAGATAAATGAATTATTAACTTTGTTAAATAAAGATTAATTATGCAGTAATATGTCTATGATAGATTGGAAATAGGGAAATTCCACTTGTCTTGAAATATTTCTGTGCTATATCTAGGACTTGTATGAATCATTAACATTGTTTATCATTGATAGCATACATGAAGGGTATTTGCCTGATCTTTTAAAATTTTTAATATTTACTATTAATAAATACGACACTGATCCATAAAGTCTTCATAAAACCTTTCTGTATTTGTGATTCTGTTTTGGACCTATTGTTCCACTGTATTGAAACAATAGTGGCAAATCTTTAAGGCCAGTTATTGGATCCAAACCTACCTAAAACCAGGAGTTTACTCATTTCTATAAACAACATCATAAAAATCACTCCTTTTGATATCAGTATATTCTTTATAATTCACATGCATACAAAAACAAATAAAAAGCAGTATTTGTTAACAATCACATGTATATTCCAAAGTTTTCAGCTTCAGATGGTAATGGATAAGAGATTAGCCTCAGATGGTAATGGATAAGAGAAAGTGTTTAAATATGCATACAGCAGTTCCAGCTCAGAATCTGTGATCCTGTGAGACTAAGAAAGTATCCAGGGGAAATATTGCTACATATTTTTATAGTCTTGTGCTTTCTTCTCTGTGTCTGCTTTTGGCTATTATTGGGGAAAATCTTGGATTAGATGTACCTTTGAGCTAAACTAGTGTAGCCATCCTATTTTTCCATATTACTTGCCACAAAGGTATGCCTCATTTATAATCATATGTAGTTATTTGCCTGAAACTCAACAATGTGGGAGAAAAAGGACTCTGTAAAATATAATAAGCACTTTCTAGTTCCTTATCAAGTGGTATTTAACACTTGACTTTTGAAAACCAGATGAACACATTTTAAATCTAGAGAAAATATCATTTGCCGTCCTATAATCTCCTAAATTAGAATCGTTACTGGTATGCTAATCATCCTCTCTATCTCCATGGGCCATTTGCAACATTCTTCACATGGAAGACTCCAGATAGAAGATACAAGAGAATCTACAGAAGATGCAATGTGCCCTCTAGAAATAAGATCTATTCCAAGAATTTCACAAGCAGCTGTTGCCCTCACGCATCCAAATATATATATATTTTTTTTTTTTGACTGGGAAAGAACATGATATGAAAAATCTGCAATAAGACAAAGATGGTAGCATAAGTGATAAGTGTCAGTAACAGGAAGAGTTCACATGCAAACCCACAAAAAACCACACTGACCAAAGAAAAAGAACCAAAAAAGTTAGGACAACTAAGAAGTTGTCACATTAAGGTCAAAGTTGTCACATTGATAAGGTCATTGATAGAATAGGATGAAAAGGGATAAATTGAACTTAAGACATTAGAAATACTAAGCAGAGTGAAGAATTACTGCTAGAGTGGCATGGGTGCACAAAAGAAGAAAGAGTGACTCCATAAAAGGAAGATGACACAATTTATTAAAAAGATATTATGAATTAAAAAAAAAAAAGCTCGGGATTTTAAGAACAAGAGTGGAGGCTAAAATTAACTAAAAAAGGAGAAGTGGAATCATTGGGATGGACAGAATTAGGTAAAGTATTGTGGTGGTCCTGTAGAGCTGCACTGCTGAGAAATATAATTTAGTTTAAATTGATTACTAATATTCAGTAAAAAAAATCATGTCTGATCCAGGTGTTAAATCCTGTTGCAGGGCAACTCCATGTTAAGGACTTCAGAACTGCTATTTGAGTATAATTATTGAATATTATAGGAACTGGACTGGATTATTTTTATGCATGTGTGAGAAAATAACAATGTGAAGAAATTAAGGAAAAAATGAATATCATAACATTCATAGAGAATTCATTAAATGTGGTAGCTCTTGAGATGCATAACTTCTTTTTTGTGCCTCATTGTGTACCACATTAAGGAAGTGATGGCTGGAATTCATTTTGTAAATAGATAGGTAGCAATGGTCAATAAATTCGTTTCACTGCTTGACTGTGTATATGCATCTGTGACACCATTAATATATAATTTTACAAACAAATGATGGAAAACTCCAGAAGTTTTTCTTTTGTCTTTTTCCTTGTCTTCTTCCCTGCTTTTCAAATGTGAAGTTTCAAAATTGATTTTGTTCCAACATAGTAGGGTAGAAGGGAAACCATCATGTATCATCCAAAAGCGTTGCCTAATTTTAAAGACTGTTCCCCTGGCAGTATCCACCCATTATAGTGTAATATTGCCTTAAACATGTGTGTGCTTTACAAAAAAGTTCTTTAATGAGACTGTACTACTGCAGATATGCAATTACTGTCGGCACATTCTGTGATTCTTTCGTAGAGCACCTTGAAAAATTTACATCACCTGATAATGTGAGTTATATTCATTCTATCTACTCAACAAAAATGTGCCTAAATAGATAAAAGGATATAATGTAGCAAAAATGGCCAAGAACTCCATGTCCATGAAAGATAAAAGTATTTTCTGCCAATTCACATATTTGGCAATTTGCTTATCCAAACAATGGAATGCATGTGCAATTTTAAGAAAAGGGAATTCAGCTGTGCTAGGCTCACATTTAAATTTTAGATCTGTCAAGTCCTTTTTACAATGATGTTACCCTGTCAATTGTAATTCTGTTTATATTTCTCCAATATGTTTTAAGCATAAGTAGTTTTACATGCCAACATGCTTTTTTTTAAAACTTGTCTGTTTTTAGGTAAAAACACAATCTAATTCTGGAATTATTTCTTTTACTTAATATTTTCTCAGTGTGGGTTTTTCTCTTCTTCATGCTTCTTCATTTAATTTCATAAAATAATTTGAAACACAATTATACAGAATATTGACTGGTATTTAAATTTTAATAATGAAAATGATAAAACTCTCTTTTTCTTCCCCTCTTGAGGAAAGGCGACTGGTGCCCAAATCCCATTCTCAAACTGAGATCCCTCAGTTTTGCCACCTACTCCCCTTCGACTTGAAAAAATTTATCTCTGGTTGCAATATAAACTATATTTTTTGAATCTTTTATTTTTCCCTCCATTTTGTGACCTTGTCCTTCCTCTCTTCATAGAGCTCTACTAAGGGCCATATATTTGTTATTGTTTAAGACAGTGTTCAGAGTTGCTTGGCAGAAAGTTTGTAATATTCTCAGTAATCAGGTCATGAGAATTGGGAGACAGAAGAAATGGATCTTTGCAGCCCGGAGGGAAATATGCTAGAGTCTGACTGATTCCAAGGGTTTGGCGAGGAAAACCTGTCATTTGATGATTAGTTTCCAAACCTCTCTTATGTCAAATAGTGTTGTTCGTTCATAAAACATGCTGAAATGGTCTCTCCCCAAGGCTAACTAGAACAAACTATGTGACAACAGAAAGTTGCTGGGAATATCAGTAATTGCAGTCAACATGATTTAATGGGTAACACAGTTTAGAAATTCTTTGCCCAACTGTTCTTGTCCTGTTCATATTAGTGGAGCAGAAGGCCTGTAATCAATATGCATGTGTGTGTACACAAAACATATATATGTATATTTAAACATTATTATATGCACTATAAATGTTGAGATATTTGTTTGAAATATAGAATAGGTCTGGAAGTTGTACATATGTATTTTATAAATTTATATATTAATGTAATCTTAGAGATCTGCTACGCTAAGGAAGCTTCAGTATTACAGACTTCAGAAATAACTTGAAAAATATTTCAAAGGATTACTGGGTCACAAATTTATAAGACTTGAATAAGACATCATTGAACACTTCTTTCAGATTGCTGCACATAACTACATAAAAATAGGCTATTATATGGTAAATAAAAGTAACAAAAATCATTTTCACTGCTGATAAATTCTAAACCAGAGTATTTTCAAGTAATTCAAAATATCATGACACTTACAAACTCATCCACATAGATTTAAGGACAAAGTTTAAAAATTTAACTATGCTGCAAATTCTTTGCATAATTTGGTTCTTTCAGATTCATACCATAGAAAGTTTTCAAAAATTACAGCACATTGCTAGGTTTCATATTAACTAGCAATAATGTGGGGCAAGGATTCCTGAGTACGAGCATAGAATGATAGAACAAGCCATGAAAATACAGTGATAGTATGATAACCAAGGCTGAGTAAACTTGGGTGCTACAAGTGTGAATATGAAATAATTTCTTCAGTGCAATAGAGTACAGTCTAGATTCTAGGTAATTCTGATCTTGCAAACTTATCTCATGCCACTCTGTTACTGTCTCAGCAGAGATTAAGGTCTGAAACAATATCTTCCTGCATTAAGATATGATTGATGATGTTAAAAGATGACAAAGATGATTAGCCTATGTGTCAAAAAAAAATATGTCATTAGGAGCTGGAGAACCTGGTTTAAAGGGCTAGGAAACCAGGTAAAAAACAAAATGGATGCAAACTGTAGCATTAATGCACATTCTGTCACAGACCACTAAAAACAGGCAAAGGGGGCACAATTAGATTTTGTCTGTTAATGTTCCCAGTAAAGGAAGTGATACCTGCTAAGAACTTAATTCTGTGGTGTTGTATGGTTCATAAATAATAATAAAATACAATAGTAATCATCATAAGGTGAAAGTTGAAAAGCTTTCATAAATAATAACAAAGAATGATCATGGTGTCTGAAAGCATCATATGCCTTAGCATATTTAAGGACTGATTTCAGAGATAAGACTATCATAAGAACCCTCATTGGCCTGATAAAACAATAAGGAAATATCTCATAGCTCTGTTGAAGTAATTGAGGGAATATTAGTTTATATCAGCACAGGTTATGTCACTATTCTATGTCAGTTCAAGACTATTATTAGGTAACTGATACCATAGATGTAAGAGCAGTAGTAAAAATATTACCAGTTTTGATCTTATATCCTGATAATATCAGATTGAATTGAAGAAGAGATAAAGGAAAAATAAATCCTTTGTGAAATCAAAGAGTTACAGAATCATTAAGGTTGGAAAGGACCTCCAAGGTCATTGAGTCCAAGGTCCATAATGTGACAGGTCCAGTCATTTCATGAATACTTCCTTGAATACTTCCAGGAATGGTGACTCCACCACTTCTCTGGTCAGCCTGTTCCAATGCTTAACTACCCATCCAATGAAGAAATTCTTCCTGATGTCCGCCCTGAATTTCTTCTGGTGAAGCTTCAAGCCATTTCCTCTTGTCCAGTCACTGGTTGCCTGGGAGAAGAATCCAACTCCCACTTGTCAACACTCTCCTTTCTGGTAGCTGTAGTGACTGATAAGATCTTCCCTGAGCTTCCTTTCCTCCAGGCTAAACAACCCCAGCTCACTTATCCTCTTATCTATGCTTTCAGTCTTCAATTCTGTCACACTAATGAGTGATCCCACATTAATCTGTTAGGTTGTTACAGAGCTAAATGAAATCTGTGGAATGTGAAAGCTCCTCACACACTTCCAAACATCATCATAAGGTGAAAGGATGGGTCCTGATATTTTGGATGTCAGTGTGGATTGTCTGAAAATGAATGTAAAACAAATGATAACATGACCTAACAAATATAATTTTTTTCAAGGAATGTGTAACAAGAAAGTTATCTGATACACTATGTAGAGTAAATTGCCAGGCTGTAGATATCTCTACAGTAGATATCCTAGTACAAATGAGTATTAAAGACGTAATACTGTAATGCTGATAAATAGGTCAGTCATAGGTATACAATTATTTGCAAATCTTCAATATTTCTAGTATATGAACCACTCACATTCATATTCACAGTTTCAAACTTTTTCTCTGTAATGGTAGTTAATGTTTAATATGTAACAAAATTGCTCTTAGATGTGTATATGACTTTGGAAGGATGTAAAATAGATGACTTAGTTTTACCATATATGAGGCGATTGAATCAAATTTTTCTCTAACAGTTAGGAGGCACTTGTATTATGTAGTTCAATTTATAGAAAGTTCAGACAGGCGGGCAAATACAAGAGATTTCCCATGATACCGTGTTCGTGTGGCAAGAATTTGGTAGTGGGGATCCAGGGGTGGCTTCTATGAGAAACTGCCAGAAGCTTCCCCCATGTCCAACAAAGCCAACACCACCCAGCTCCAAGGTGGATCCACCACTGGTCAAGGCCAAGCCCATCAGCTAGGCCAGCAGTGTCTGGACAGTAACATGCTTAAGAAGAGAAAAAAACAGCTGCAAAACAGCAGCTGGAAAGAAGAGTGAGAATATGTGAGAGAAACATCTCCAAAGACACCAAGGTCAGTGAAGAAGGAGGGGCAGGAGGAGTTCCAGGTGCTGGAGCTGAGATTCCCCTGCAGCCCTTGGTGCAGCCCATGGTGAGACAGCTGTGCCCCTGCAGCCCATGGAGTTCTACCCTGGAGCAGAGATCCACTTGCAGCCCCTGGAGGACCCCATGCCAAGGCAGGGAAAAGCCTGAAGGCAACTCTGACCTTGTGGGAATCCGGCACTGCAGCAGGACTCCTGGACTGGTGGAGCACTTATTTTTGTTGGCAGCACTTGTGACCTCCTGGGGAACCCACCCTGGTCTGTTCCTGAAGGACTGCACCTGGTGGTAGACATCCATGCTAGTGCAATTAATCAAGAACTGCAACCTGTGGTCACAACTCACACTGGAGTAGCTTTTGGAGGATTGTCTGCTATGGGAGGGAATCCTTACTGGAGCAGGACAAGAGTTTGAGAAGTCTGGAGTCCTCCCCATGAGAAGAAAGGAGTGGCAGCGTGTGATGAGCTAACCAAAACCATCATTCCCCATCCCCCTGTGCTGCTGGGGAGAGGAGGAAAAGAATTAAGTTAAGCTCAGAGGAGAGGAGTGGATGGAAGAAGTTCCAAGATTTGATTTTATTTCTCATTACTCTACTCTGATTTTGATTGGCAATAAATTCAAAATATTTCCCCAAGCTGAGTGTGTTTTGCCCATGTCAATAATCAGTGAATTAACCCATGACCCTGTCATATTTCCTTGTCCAGCTAAAGTAAATTAGGTAGGCAACAGCATCCAGCTGATGTCAAATCATCACACCTGTTCAGAATATTTTGCTTGGATATCAAACTAATATTTTCTGTTCATGTAACATTAAAAAATGTGACATCTGATAGGACTAGGAAGCAACTTTTTAATTTATGGAATGACAGTTACCTTGTGCACAAAGAAAAATGGTATATTGCATAAACAAGATCAACAGAATTGCTGCATAATAAACAGCCTATTTTAAGAACTTCTATATTTTAGCATTCTCAGGACATGGTGAACATAAAATAATGAGTTCATGTTTTTAACATCATTTCAATTAGATAACATCTGGATGGATATGTTTCATATTCAGATGGATTTTCTTGCTGCTTCACTTATGAGGGAAGATTGAGGTTATAAATTTTGGGACATTTAAAAGAAAGTTTATTGTTCAGCTGGGCTAAGATAAGCTGTTGTATTAGATTACTAGTTATCAATTTCCTAATTGTCAGCAGTACAGTGTAAAAGTGAAAGTTCCAGAGAAAGAAACCCACAAAGTTATACTCTTTTATAACAGAGTTAAAAAACCAGGAAGTATCTAACTGAAAATTTTGATGATTCTGTGTCATTGCCAGTGAAGGCTCCAGTTCTTTCTGGTTCTGAGCTATTACTGATACATACCTGTTGAATAAGTAAAAAAAATTCTAGTTTCACATCTCATAGTAAAATTTCATATAAATATTAGGTTATAGTGTTGACATTAACTTGTATTCATCATAACTTTCCAAAGTCCCTTCTTTATTACATACCACTTAAGATTAAAATAAAATAAAATAAAATAAAAAACAAACAAGGTAACATCAACATCATAAGCAGGGCAAGGTGTCCTCAGCAGCAGAATTTGTACCACAGTAGTTTTTATCTCACGGGTAGCTCATCAACATTCATTTTGTTACCTAACACAGACTGCAATGATTTTGCATTAGTTTCTTAGGTGTTTCCAAGAGCCCTGGAAGAAAGTTACAAGGAAAAATATATATGAAAGTAAAAACCAGAAAAGCAGAGTAATTAATAGATAAAACTGCTGAATAACATTGAAATGGTGATGCTTGCAATGCTAATATGTTTATGTTCTGTAATATGCAGAATTATCCTACAATTCACGTGGCACATTTTCTCCTGGCTTATCGTTTTCACAGTGATTCTCACTTCCAGGGTAATCACAACATGCTTTAGGACTCAGTTGTTCAGGCAAAATTATTGTGAAAGACCTGTCAGAACTAGTTCTGTCCTCTCTGACATTTTTACCAGGAAAAGTATATAGGGCCTGATTCCAGTTTACTCTAATTATTTTAAATATACAGATTTTCACTGATTCAGTAAATTGAAATTATATTGCAGTTTCACAATTATATATGATAGATTAGACAGATGTGTTACAAGCTAGATTTCACTGTCATTTACTCATGATCAAAATCTCTTGAATATACTTACAAGTTCAGCATCTTTCATACACAAATCAATGTTTCACAATGTAATACTGAAACATGGTTGATGACAGAATACCTGACACTTTTATTTAATGATGACCATTTTTAAACTAAGAAAAGTTAAGTCCCAAGTAACATGCATAACAAGAAAATTAAACAAAGAAGTAGTTTTAAAAAACCCCAAAATATCAATTATTTAAAGTTTTATTATTTATTTAAATCAATATATTTTCAGGCTGTAAATTAAATGTTTATTGCTTTTAATTGATAAAAGAGTTTCAAATGGAATGCAAATGAGTATGCCGCCTGTGAAAATCAATATGATTTACCCACACCAGTTGCATCAATTGTCATGAATATAATTTATCATCTGTCAGTATAATATACTATATACAAATTGTGAGGTGACACCCTGGCAAAGCTCTTTTTCAGATATAAACTAATGCATTACAAACTGTCAATCTAGGTCACAAAACTAAACATTTGAAGGCAAACAAGTATATAAAGTATTTCTCTGCTGAGATATTTTTATTTTGAACAGTTGCTCACCTATACCCGATTCTGTTTATTAACTTGCTTTGTTTTAAACTCATTTTTGTTTAAAACAGTATAATGGAGAAAATAAGTACAATTTTAGGTACTTTTAAGTCATTGCCAAAATCTCATTTATTTACTAGAAGACAGAATATTACCAAAAAATTTCATATATTTCTCATATGCAATAGAAAAAATAAAGGTTTTTAGAAAGTAAAGACTTAAGTCTTCATTCTTTTAGAAACTAAATACTTTCTTTTTATTCTAATTATGAAATGCTACTGGCAAAATGAACTAATCAAATAAACTATATCCATGCTTTATACTATGTGTAACAAGCACAGTGCTTTTGTCACATTATTGATGATATATAGCCTGTGCTTCAAGCATAATTGCCACTATGTTCACACCTTTAAAGTAATAAGTACTTGGAAGCAGAATTTTTTCCAACCTCAAAACTGGTATACAGTATCCCACAAAATTTAATTTTTTTCTTTATTATTCTTGAAGCATTCATTGAGGAACCTATATTCTCGAGTTTTTTATTCACACCGTAATTATTTTTCTTTCCAAGTGGCAGTGAATTGCTTTAACACAATTTATTCTAGCTCTCATTTCGTTGCTTGTTCTATCTGCTATACATCCTTTATACCTGAAGAAATAACTTTATAGGCTCCAAACAATTTAAGAGACAATGTCAACACTACAAGTATAATTTAAAGGGTAATAATAACATAGTCTATGTTCTCACTCCTTCTGAGCACCAGTCACTATTTTGAGAGTGAAATTTGGTTTTGAGTAGAATAAAATATACCTGAGAACTGGACCTTCCTCACTTAGTACAGGGTTTATTTACTTCTTTTTCTCTATTTATTCTTTTCCACCAAGGAAAAGCTTTAATTTCACTAACTTATAGGAAAAGACAACTTTTAACAAATTTGACCTAGTGTTTTTCATGAGAGTACAAAACTAACTAGTAAAACATGGTATCTACCAGTTATGACTTTTTGTTTGGATACTCAAGCCAAAATAATGGACTTGTTTTCCTAAGTTTTCATCATAAACTATTATACCATCAAGTTTTCACTGAAAGTGAAAGGGATTTTTCACAGCTGAAACTGTGATTAGATGAACTTTATATTATTTCCTCCCCATATTCCAAGCTGCATCAGCTCTGACAGGTAGCAGAATCCTGTCAGTAATCTTGTGTGTTTCATGCATGGTAGTGCCTAAATCAAGGTTACTGTCTTTTCTACAGCTATTTATATTGTTCCCATTTTTTTCGCCTCATATTTCCAGTATATTGTTATTTGTAGCAAAAAAAAATAGTCCTAAGATCTTTTTATGTGTTGTTGCCATTTCCTTATTTTTCCCAGCAGATACCAGCAGATTTTTTTCTGTATAAGAACAAAGGAATAGATAAGTAAGACAGTGTTCACAATACCCAGCTATCTCACCCAGCCTGGTGGTAGATGAAGAAAAAATATTATCCTGCTGGTGAGTGGAAGTGACATCTCCAGGTTGTTGGCAGGGCTGGTCTGTTAATTCTCACATGCAGCATGGTCAATGTGCCACATGATGGACCACAAAGTGATTTGTAGATCAGGGCAGACTCTGTGCAGTGTGTCCACTCTTCTTTAGTTCTAAAAAGAAATATGCTTTTCTAGGTTTAGGAAAAGCTAAACTTTCTCTGGGGAATACTAAGCCTAACTCTGCTTATGAATGTCAGAAGCAGAAGCAAAGCACAGAATAATTTGTTCTGTGAAAAAAAAATCATTGACTATAAAATCCTTTGTACTTCCTAAGAACATCCTTACCCAGGTTTGCCGAGGTTTCATCTGGAATTCTGCTATGGGGTTGCTTAAAATTAATCAAGTCTAAAACGTTTTGAGAAAGGTTTATGATTCAAATAATAACAAGTAAAAATTTAAAAATCCACAGAAAGTTTCTGACCAGCTTTACTCTTGGATGCCCAGCAGAGATGTTTATTTCTCCAAGAGTTTTTAGCCATGCAAAATCTGCTAACGAGAAAGACACAAGAGATAATGCCCTAATACAATTGTTTTACTGGTTCATTATTAATTTATACTTGCTTGTCTGTTTGGGGTTAAAATTCAGGAATGATGCCACCATTTTATATCTACATTCATTTTCCTTAGTGAATGCTCCCTGAAAAGAGACTTTGGGCATGAACACTAATGGAAAATTATGTTTTGGCACTGACTCACCCTTCTTTCATTGATAGTGTTCTAGAAAGCAATTCTTACTTTTTTCTAACCAGAGGATTTCTTCCAGATTTTATCTTTACCTACTCACGTGGTGTAAATACATCTTGTTACTCAGTCTTCCTAAATTATGCTTTTAAAATAATTTTATAATTTTTATCATCTTTTTCCTACATCTATAGCTATGTTGTGATTTCACATATCACCCTGGATCCCAAGAGATATGACAGTTTTGAACAGTTAATGGTCTGTTTCATAATTATTGGGAACTGAATACTGTGTATGTTGGCACACTGCAACAAATTTAAATACCCAGAAGCTAGGAAGCCCATATGTTTGAGTTTTCTATTTAGAGGTGTATCCTGGTGGAATTTCTTTCATTTCCTAAATTATCTCAAAGTTCTGATTTTATAGGTAGATTGGAAACAATGCATTTAACCTTGTCTCAGTGTATGTTCACTGTAGTTCATCTCGTCTCCACACCTTCATCACTTTCCCTCTCTTGAGTTTGCGAACAGTGTGGAAGAAGTAGCACAGCTTTAACACATGCTCTTGAGTCTTGGTGGAGCCAGGCACTGGGCACATGCAGTCAGCTGTGAGTTCATAGAAGTGAATTGCACATAAATCAAGTCGGATACAGAGATTCGAGCTGCATTGCAAACTTTATGCTAGAAAACTCAGGACATTGGAGTCCTGTATTTGTTGGTCTGGCAAGAGTTTGGGTCTGCTGACACAGGAGCAGCTAGGGAAGATGAATAGCAGCCTACATTATCTGAGACAGAGTTTGGTTTTCATCATGAAGTTTCTTCTGCCTGAGTAGTTGTAATATATTCTTTTGGGGGACACGATAACGAAGCATAGTGTCTGCTCCCAGCTCTCCTCCCTGTCATAATAAAACATCTACTACTAATATCCTTTCCCAGTATTTGCATATTTTATTTCTTTTTTAAATCTCGGAAGTACACTAGTGCTGGTAAATATGCTAGCTGCAATCACTGCATACCAAGGACAAAACTGTGTAAGTGTGCTAATTAGAAATTCAAGACATTCTGAGTGCTTCACATGTGAGGTTAGGCTTTCTCCCCACAGAATTGGCACTATTATCCAGCTAAGTAGAAGGGAGATTTATTTGGACCTACATAGACAAAACAACGCAACTTTTGATGTCTTCATCACACATGTTCTGAAAAAAGGTTTAATTAGTGTGTGAACTACATAATGAGAAGTTTTTATCCAAGAAACAGATAAACAAGCAAACAAAGAAACTATTTAAAAGTTCAATGAATGTCACCTTATGTCTATACCTCTACCATGGTTTATATCGTGTTAGGGAAAATAAACATGCAGGTATGAAATATAAGACTCTGTTCATACTATGTAAAGTATTAAAAAATGGAAAGTATTAAATTTCATGAATATTAGCATACACCACATGAGAAAAAACCGACAGCTGTTAAGAAATGCTTTGTTCTGAGAGATACTTTTGTCTATTTCTTGCTCATTCAATTGTTTAAATGGATAAAATATTCTGATAATATTTTTATTCTAGATTGACCTGTAATATTGGTTAAGCTTATAATTAGTCTTCCTTTTCCTATCAAAATCATAGCACAGTAAATTGACTAAAACTCACATTTTTTTCTATACTGAAGAGAAAAGCCTATGCTGAATCTGATTAAATTAAATCAAATCCAAAATAAATAAGTGGGGAAAATACTCTAGACAACAGCCTCCATAGAGTTTGAATTTAACCAGTTTCTTAGTTCATTATTACATTACTTTACATTTGCTTTATGTTTTATTTTGTATGTGCTAACATTTTACTTGTCCTAGCTGGTTTATATTGATAAGATTAAAGTCATTGTGTCAGCTCTGTAAAGAAGTAGGAAACTCAAAGGGTATGTGAATCCCTGGGTTTCAGGGATATCTGGTTTGAGTGAGAGTATTGGGTGAGTAATTTACTCACTAGTAAACAGAAACAAGAGATAGGAAAAGTAATAGGTAAATACACAAAATGAGTCAGGAGATAACAGTGAGCATAACAAAGATAAGAGCTCCCATGCCACCGATGGCTGAGCCACTGACACAGCTGCTCAAGTGCACCATGAAGAAACTCAAATATAACTTTGGAACTGATAGGAAGGAGGAACTAGATTACCATGGGACTCACGGGAAGGAATAAGCTTTTTTTGGGTTATATCAAGGGCCTGGTGGACTATCCAAAACTTGGTAGAGGATGTTTTAGAAGGAATGTGGAAATGTGCAAAACAGCTGTGGGGTGCTTAGATGAAGAACTGTAAGTGGGGAAATGGAGGGAAAAATTTGGATCAGGGAGGAGCAATAGAGACGCGGGGAGAGAGGGATAAAATATCACATTTAAGCAGGATTCTGGCAGTGCATTTTTTTGGCCAAGAACTATGTCAATAATATTAAACTTACAAGTTGTGTAACAGTTATTAAACTCTCCTCCTATTTTCTACATGATTTAGTCCCTATTTTCTCTGTGGGTTAGTTCACTATTCTGTGTGTGGGTATGTGAGCTAAGTGTTGTGTAGGAGACCTCACTTGAACTCAGGTTGCAGGGGAATACCTGCCCAGGCACATGGAGCATTTCCTTCTCCTTCTCTGACTGTGGTGTTCCCTCTGCTGCTTCTCACCCTTTCTGTTCTGTCTGCTTCTGCCTATCTGGCATATTCTGCCCTGTCTCGGACGTGTTTCCACTGAGGTGCCATCAGCTTGTCTGAGGGGCTCAGCCGTGCCCTGTGGTGTGTCCACTGGAATGGGCTGGAGCTGGCTGTGTCTGGATGGGGCAGCTCCAGCCTCTCCTCCTCGAGGTGTCCCTCAGCTCCAGCTGCCAGCACCTTCCTAGGAATTGCCAGTAAACCTTCCTAGTTTATAGCACAGAAATACAATTCTCATTCTTGAATCAGATGCCTCATGTATTGGAATAACTGAATGTGTATCATATTTAAGGAAAGCTGCAATCTTTTAACTAAGACATATCATGAAATCATGTCTAATATAGTGCTCCATGAAGTCTCACATAGTGCTCCATGAAGTATAGAGGCATTTCAAAGCAATATATAAAAGGCTTATCCTGTGTTCAAATTTAAAAGATAATTCATGACTAAAATAGTCACATTGCAAGATTTAAGTTATTTGTAAAGTACTGTGTGATTTTATCCATAGGGACAAAAATACCTTTATGTGCTCATGCTTGGGAATTTCCAGTCAAGAAGGGATGTAGTTATGCTCTCATTTCTCAAAAGTGTTGTTATCTTTCCCCTTGTAGCTTGGGACAGAATCAAAGCAAGGAGAGGCTCAGCATACCCTGCTCAAAGTTCCTCTTTCTCCCAAAAGGAATTCTCGTTACTGCGTACCTCACGTCCAAGATAAAATACTGAGATGTCATATGATAAAGTATTTTGTTGCCGCAGACAAAGTATTTTCAAAGTCCTTTATGAATGATTAAGTAGGCAGTATCTCTTTTTGAGCTGACTAAAAAGTGAAGGGAGAAATAAAGCGTTTGTTTCCCAAAGGTAAGCACCTACATGTAGCTCCAAATAAGACCTGTGAGATTATAGCTCCAAGTACAAAGCATTCTAGGATTTAGTTGCTGAGTTATTAATAGAAACTGAAAAGTTGGTTCAGTTCATTTCCTTAAAAAAAATAAGAAAGAAAGACTACACTTGTGCCCTTGTACAACAGAAGGGAAATCTGACTCTTGCGTCTCTGTAGCCTACATCAGAGCTCTCCCAATCTGGGTCTAGAATTAGAAGGTGATTGAGTTTCTTTTACTCATTTCTGTTGATGTAGAACAACAACCTCACCACAGGCCATGGGTGTGCAAAGTCAATATTTTCAGTACTATACTTTTGTACATTTTAAATTATATTTTTGAATTTTTTTACATTTACTATGCAAGAATTTATTTTCTTTTCTCATTTATTTCTAGCAAAGCCGTCAAAAAAAAAAAAGGCTGCTATTTTTCTTTTGAAGACACCTTTGGATTTTCTTGATTAATGTTAATAGGATATTATCTGTAAAGTAGTGTAAAAGTAAACATTATGCATAGTTGCCAAATTATATCAAAAAGTTCTTAAACCACTATTTTATGAGCCTACATTTAAAAATTACTTTTTCTTGGGTGATAGAGAGCAATAGTGTAGAAATGTTCATTCAGTACAAGTAATCTGCAACATTCATCAGTATTCCTTAAAAATAACAGGGTTAACCATAACTTTGAAGGAAGTCAACATGATAAAAAAGGAAGATTCACGCACCTGGTTAAGAAATGTGTTGACTGAAACAGAATGCCTGCAAAATACAGAAGAGCCTGGAGTTTTCTTTTTTAAGTCAATTGATAACTGAATAATATTTTAAACTGTGAATAAGAAAAGTATATCTTCAGCACTTCATGTTTGCAACCTTTGAAATGATACAATTATGAAAATAAGCATTCATGTCATTGATATTAAAGCAGTAAGCAGCCAAAAGCTAGGACCTCCTTTCTCTGTCTAATAAATGTGGCTCTCACAAATAAAACCTCATAAATAAATGATGATTTTTATGTTAAAAATTGTTATTTTCAGTTACTTATTCAAAACAAAGTGCTGCATATTACAGGAGGTTTTCACAGTCCTTAAGTGACTGCACTGCTGGGATGCACTATCCTTGACATTCACCTGTCTAATTATTTGCTGGAAATGTACACAAACAGGCAAAATATTTGGTTTTGTGCTTATGTCAGTAGATGGCTTTTTTAACATTTCAGCCTAAAATTTGCAAGTTTTAATTTCTTAGCTGACATGCTTGATACAGTAAGCCATCCCAGATCCCAATGATGTGATAGAGGAAAGTAATAAGATAAGAGACAGGTGATGCAACATTTCTTTCCATTCCAAACAATGGAATTTTGTCTGATATCTAAGGTTGTACTTCCAGAATTTCTGAAATAGTTTGGATTATCCTTATGACAGTGAATTTGAAAACAAAATGTCAAATATATATAAATTTAAAATGTGAGCAAAATATATAAAGTCTGATGACTAAATATAATCTTTCACAGGTGAATTAAAAAGAATCAAAGAAGTATGATACTCTTGTTAGTCTAAGTACCTCCCAGCTACCTACATTTAACACTGATAAAACTTATGTATAAGAGCAAAGCTGTTAATAAAAGAATATGAAACTAAAAGATTAATGGAATGTCTATTAGTATAATGAAAGGTAATTTGAGAACTTAACAACAAACTTAAGATCTTTAAAGCAAATTTTAATCCTTCATTGAAATGACATTTATTTCCTTTTTCTGATCTCTAGGCAAATAAATTATAATAATTTTGTTTAATATAACATGCATAATAAAAAACGGGACAAATTTAATTTCTATTAAAAGAAAGTAAAAATCCATAGCAAAGCTTAAAAGAAAAATTCCATTTAAATGTTTGTTTCATGCTTTGTTTATTGCTTTGCAATTTGTCAGTCTTACATATTCTTCAGTTTACTTCTATTTTATATTTGTGATAATTTAAGAATTATGTGTTCTCTCTCAGGACATGTACTGGTTTGGGTGAAGACTCTGCGCTGATACAAAGCCACATCCAATGCAGAAGTTCCCAGATGCACTGAAATTATTTTTCATGTATGGTATCCTGTGTGCAGTTACACCAAGCTACAAGACTTGCTTTATAAAATTCTCCAAGAAAAGAATCTGTGTGCTCCAGTCCTATTGAAGTCAGAGACTTCAATGATTGACTTCAGTGGATGATTACTCAAGACCCTGTGACTGTGAGACAAGTGCAATGCATTACATATCTCTTTTTAAAAATCTGTTACACAGCGTCAACAATATTTTATCTACATGCATTTCACTTTTTGTAAAACCCGCAGTTAAAAGTGAATGATAATACAGATTAGCTAAGTATTGATTTTAACTGAAGTCGAAAAAATTTCATGGAGTATCTGCTTGGCAGTACTATTGTAGATATACATGTCACAGTCAGGCAAATATTTATCTGCAAATAGGAGTTCTCAGGAGAAAAGTTGGTAAGTGAGTTTTCAGTGTTTAACTCCTTTTTAACACAGATTTCCCCCCCCTTTCATTCTCCATAAATAGATTTTAATGCAAAACATTAATTTTTACATTTTGACAAATGTCTTTCTTTTCATCTACCAGTTTTCTTTAGTTATAGTATAATTGCAATGTTCAGACAGCACAAAGAAATAAAATCTAGGTGAAAAATTGAGTAGTTGAATTGGAAATAACAGGTTCCTCTCTAAAATAGGACAAAAATCTGAATAAATAAATGGATAAATAGTGGATAAATTTGCCATTATTCAATTATGGTTCCACCACAAGTTAAGTACTGTAGTATTTTCTCTTTATACTATTAACTTGTGTATTACCAGCTCTTTATGATAATAAAATGGTCAGTTCTTTAATTTCAGAATATAGTGATATTTTATTGCTACACTTACTTTTCCATGAGTAATGAGTCTAATTATCCAGATAGTATATATATAGACCACTTGTGTATTTTACAACTTCAAGCTATTTCTTAATCTAGTATGTATTGTGGTTTTTTTATTATATTGCATATAAGTATTATATAGCCAATATGCTGTTATAGTAGTGACTGTGTGCAGCAGGTTGGGGAAGGTTGTCCTCCCCATCTACTCTGCCCTAATGAGGCCACATCTGAAGTACTGTGTCCAGCTCTGAATTCCCCACTCCAAGAAAGACAAGGAACTACTGGAAAAGGTGATTAGTGGGACTGTAGCATCTCTCTCAGGAAAAAAGACTGAGAGTGCTGGGCTTATTTAACCTGAAGAGGAGACAACGGAGAGTGGATATTATCAATGCTAAGAAATATCTTAAGGACAGGTGTCAGGTGGGGCCAGACTCTTTTCATGGCACTCCTGCCCAGTGGCAGGACAAGGGGCAAGAGGCACAAACAGAAAACACAGGAAGTTCCATAATATTATGAAGAAAATGTCTTCATGTTGAGGGTGACAGAGCACTGGAACAGGCTGCCCATAGGGGTGTGGAGTCTTCTTCTCTGAGATATTCAAAACAAACCTGGATGTGATTCCTCACAAGCTGCTCTAGGTGTGCCTGCTTTACTGGGGGGGTTGGATTAGGTGATCTCTTGAGGCCACTTGCAGCTACAGCCATTCTGTCATTCTGTGATTCTGAGATAAATGTGGATCAAATTGTAATTTGTAACTTGTCAGACCTAGTAAGTCAATAACCTTGGGTAGTGTAACAAAAAAAATATTGTAGAAGAGTAGGATATTAACAGTTTTACTTAAATTAAAAAGCTATACCCTTTAAAGGATTAGATGCTTCATAACATTTTGCAGAGGGTATATATTTCTTAATTCCACTCTTTCGTGTAAAACAGTAACAAATTCTCTATTTCAGTTTCTTATTCCAACTTTTAAATATCGCTGAGCTCTTCAGCATCTACTTACCTTCTGTTCTAAAATATCTGGAGTCAGTCTTGCTGTCAAGACTGTTCGTGCATTTTATATTAATAGCCACTGAACAAAACCAGAAATGACCCTGGGACTCCCAAAACTAGTGAATAATTAATTTATTTTAAATAACTAATTTAAATAAAAAGTGAGAATCAGCAGAACAGGTTTGCTTTGACTCACAGAAAGGAAAATGTATAAGGATAAAATAGAGAAAATGCTAATACTAATGTCAGTTGGAGTAAGATAGGGCCATGTAAAAAACTATGCCCAGGAGACAGACTACTGGGAGAGGAACAGCTCATAAAAGCATTTATTAATTTGAAAGTATTCAGTACAAAAAAAAAAAAAAAGCAACAAATGTAAGTAATTAATCATTGTAGGGCCAACAGAACCATGAACATTTGAACATTGCATCTAGCAAAACATCATGACTGAACACCCATATTAAAGTGCATTTTGTATCTATAAATAAGACAAGAATATCAATGTGTTATAATCTGTAATGAAATATGAACAGATAACATAGATAAAACAGAATACATTTGAATCAGGACTGGTCTGAGCTAGTGAGGTGGATTAACTTTGGGTGGCCACCAGATGCCATCAAAATACTCTATCGCCCCCCTTCTCAGTAGGATGCAGAGGAAGAAAATTAAAAATATATAATGAACCCTCCTATTTCTAGACCTAAATTAAATACAATAAGGTGTTCAGTTAACTGGCATTACTGTTCCTAGTTCCTACTAAGTATTTAATTAATCTCTATTATTTCTCAATGTGAACATTTCTGATTAGCAAGATTTTTTGGGGTGATGCAAGATTTTTTTTTAAGTTTCTTATGTACTACCAGCTGACACACATTTGTTAGAGTTTTCCTTTTAAAACGAACTTGTAGAGAAATTACTATATTCTAAAATGTTATGGCTGCCTGACAATCAGCATTAGCAAGTTCGTTGTTTTCAAGAAAAAAATATGACTAAAAAAATTCCAGTCTAGAATTAGGAAAATTAGATGCTATAAGTTTGGATTTTAAAAAATCGAGAAAGATATTAAGCAACATGATGTTTAGGTTTTCCACAGTCTTTTCTCTATATAAGTTTTTAATTAGATTATCATCTTTATCAGGTTTAAAACATACACTGCAGAGGCTGGTCTTATGGTACTCAGTGCAGTAGACACTGAGGTTTTAATGCCATTAAACCCCAATGTACTTCCCCATGCAGAGAATGCGAATATCGAGGAGTATGTGAGTCAACATTTACAAAGCTTATAAACAACAAATTTGTTGCAAGCTGGCTTTGAGTGTCATGGGAGTCAGTACATTGTATACTTTGACAACACCATGTCCCAGAATGGACTGGAAATGACAAGGTGTTGTGACAATCATGGAAATACCAATTCTATTGAAAATCTTTTAGACCTAAATAATCTGAAAAGTGTTTCCTAAGTACCTCTTCGAAGCAGGCACAACTGTTAAAATATGAATTATATATTATACTGTTTCATTAATTGTATTCTTAAGTAAAGAATAACCAGAGAAGAAATCGGTGAAATTCATGTAACATGCTTAAACTATATTAAACACCACAAAACCTTGGCACTGCAAAGGTTAACAAAATTAATTAAGATTCTATAAATCCTGGTTTTCAGTGAACCATGGTTTTTTGAAATTCTCAATCGGGAAGGTTCATCAGAATGATAAATTGCTCACTGTTATGTCAGCATGGGGCATTATGCAAGGAAACACAATGTCCTTTTTTAATGGTGTGTAACAACAGGTTATCCCAAGAAAGATGCATCAAGTCAAATAATTTTAGAGATTCATGGTTCACTGAAAGTAGTGGTTAAAAATATACCCATTTCCTTTCAAAAATTATAAAGAATTGGAGGAGTTTAATTTCAAACATTGCTTTTTTTCTTATCTGTCCCAGCAGAAATTTTCTGCACTGGATTAGGAAATTCAGTATTTGATCTGTGTTTTGTATTCATATTTCACAGATTTTTTCATTAGTTTGGTCTGCTTTCTCTTTCAGGATTTCATGCTGATTAAAGAAAACTCTTTGTGAGTATTTTTACACCCTATTAAGTCTGATTTTGAATGGTTTTGGAGTCATTCAGTCAAGAATATATTGATGCCTGTAATATGGATGGCTTAATATATCTATAACCATAAGGATATTCCATTGACCATACAAAAAAACACCCAAGCAGTTAATAAAGGGGTGCACATATAAGACACATTTTCATGCAAGAATGAATTTCTTGATCAACAATTTAATTTGAATATATTTCTGAATTACTTTATATGATGCAAACTGTTTGTTTTAAAGTCTAGCTAAAGAAGAAGGGGAAGATGAGAAGTCTTAGTTAATGTAGCATACCCTTCAAGGATTATCTAATACACTAGAACAGTATCACTAGACTTATTTCCTTTAACAATTGTCACATATGTCTTTACATGTCTTTACATGTGAGCTCCATGTGTGTTTACTCTCCAAGTACAAAGAGCAGAGTTAGCAAAGCACTGAGCAGAAGCAAATGTATCCAACCTTAGCATTATTTGCTAACATAGAGGTTAGTGGTAAGCACTGTGCTAACAATTTTTCACACATATGTGGAGCATGGGCTGAACACGACCCTATCTGCCAATGAAATTTGACAGTTACCACCACTACATGTTATTACTCTTTGGAAGCTCTCCATCAGCCACAGACATCTGTTCTTTACAAGAATGTAGCAGCAGGGCATATTCATCAGTTACAAGGAAAAAAAGAAGAATGAACTTGATGATATTTGCTCAGAAATTTCACAGATACTTGTTCACAGCAGAGGAGCAATAATATTTCAGAATGCTGCTTCCTATTGTACATCAAGAGATTTTCTTGAATGTGGATTTTTCTACAAATATAATTTTTTCTTTCTATTCTCTCTGTATCCATTCTTTGTTCTCACAGACACATTTTCCATCATCCTACTCAAATGGAATGTCCAGTTAAATAGTTTGGTTTTAATTACATTTAAACTATGTGGCTCTTCATAACTCATCGTTCCTTAGTGTATAGCCTTCATTATGTAATGTATCTCTACAAAAAAGGGATAAAATTAGAAAAAGTAAGAGACAAAATGAGTTTTTGTAATGAAAGGAAAAGATAAAAAGAATCTTTTATGAATGTATTATAGAACAAAGTAAAATATATAGGTTAATTACTTATGGGAAAGAGAACAAATTATGATTTAAACAAAGGAAGTTTAAGTAGAATTTGCTTCAGTCTATGAATTTGTGTCCAAACACATTACAACGCTACTCTTAGCACAGAAATAGGACTGTAGACCAGAATATGGAAAGGAGACACTGAGGATTACTTTAGTTCAAGTCTTCTGTGTTTGATGAACTGAGGAACTAAAAGAACCCACAGTACTTCAAAATTGTTGAAGTAATCTGAACTTCTAGTCATGCTGGAGTCTTTCATTCTGAACGAAAGAAAAAAAACCACTTAAAATTGGAAGGAGACAAAAATAAATACAAGAGAAGACAAAAAGAAAAAAAATAGAATAGTGTTTTCTGTCTGTGGAGCAGAGCAGTATTTCATTATTAATAATTAAATTATAAATAAAATTAATAATAACTAGAAATTGAAAAAGCACCTTATATTGATCAATAATGTCATATCAATCTAGTTTCTTTTCTGTTATGCTAATAGTCCAGTGAATAAGAGGAAATAAAAGACTACAATATTTACTGAGGCCACAGAAACATTTGGAGACTATATAACACACTTTTATAAGCAACCTCACAAATTATGGTTCACATTTTATTGGTGCAAAATTGGTGTACATTTAGTACACCACATTTAGTATTTAGTATTACTGATTCACTGTCTGTTGGAAGAATTTCAAGTGAGGCTTTTTTCTAGAACTGATTTTATTTAATATTTTAGTTCATGATTTAGATGCTGATATATAATAATGTGTACAGAAGGTGTTAGGAACGGTTATGAGTGCTTTGGAAGATCAGAATTCAGTGTGATTTGGAGAAAATGGAAAACTGACCTGAAATAATCAATAAAAACAAAGGATTAATGTCACAATTAAAAAGCATAAATAAAATGTGTACAAATATGAAATTAAATTGTCTGGGTAATAATGCTGTTAAAAATAATATACAACTGCAGTGAGGGCACAAATTAGACAAGATTTTGTGTATTGCTGATGGAAAAAAAAAAGACAATTACATTCCAAGAGTCACTTAGACTTGAAAACTATTTTGCATCACATTTGGAGGACAACATTTCTGTTTGCTTTTGGTCACTGGTGCTGTCCAAAAAGAAATTATTATTTATGTTGGGCATATCACATGTGTTCTAAATAAGCAAATGGGATGTGCACTCTCATATCTTGGACTGTCTAGAAGAAAGGAGGATGTACAAATTGAGATAAAAATGGGAACATAAGAATAACCTTCATAAATCATAGAACAGTTTGGCCTGGAAGGCACCTTAAAGATCATCTAATTTCAACTCCACTGTGAAGATCCAGGACATCTTCTATTAGACCAAGTTTCTCAAAGCTCCATCCAGCCTAGCCTTGAACACTTCCAGGGATGAGTCATCCAGTTTCTCTGGGCAAACTGTTTCGGTGTCTTACCAAGCACACAGTAAAGAATTTCTTTTTAAAATATAGTCTCAACCTACTCAGTTAAAAGCCATTCCCTCCTGTCCTGTTCCTACATGCCTTTGTAAGCAGTCCCACTCCGGATTTCTTGCAGTCTTCTTTAAGTGCTGGAAGGTTTCAAACAGGTCACCCTGAATCCTTCACCTCTCCAGGTTCAACAACCTCAATATTTTAGCCTGATTTCACAGGAAACGTGGTCTCTCCCTGCCTCTAATCAATTTGGTCACCCTCCTCTGGGCTTGCTCCAAAGATTGATGTCCTTACTGTGCTTGGGACCCCAGAGCTGGGTGCAGTACTGCAGGTGGGGTCTCATCTGAGAGCAGCAGAGAGGCAGAATCACTTCCCTTGGCCTGCAGGTCACGTTTGTTTCCATGCAATTGGACACAATTGGCTTTCTGAGCTGCAACAGCACATTGCCAGCCCATGCCCAGCCTCCCATGCAGCAATCCTCAAGGCAGGGCTGCTCTCAGTCTGCTTATTCCCCAGCTTGTATTTGATACCACGGGTTACCCTGACCCAGTCTTGGGTCTTGCACTGGCCTTGTTGCTGTAATGTAAGCTGTCCTTGCAAAGATGTCTTCGCAGAAAAAGATAGCAGCTTGCTAAATGAAAAAAATGTATTTTTGTTTGATAGTAAGAGGAAATGGTCTAAGTGTAATGTTGGCCCAGAGTGCAGTAAACTGCATGACATTGCAGAGAAATATTCTTAAATAGGACTTTAAAGGCAGATTAGTTGGATGGTCTCAAGTCTGACTATAAGCAATCTCACTTTAGTGAAGAGGGATTGACCACTTGTTTTTTTGGGGTCATCCTTAGAGATCTCTTCTAATTCTGTAATAAAATTGTATTTACTTCATAACACCTGGGAGGGCAAATAATTGCACAGGAACCCTGTTGTGAGACACTTATTTTTTATTTATGTGATTTATAACTACATCTACCTACAGAAATATTCTTTGATGTAAAAAAAGAAATAGAAATTGTTTCTTTATTTTAATTGTTAATAGTAGTTTGTTCCCCCAAATGCTTTGGGATTGGTAGCTCTAAGATCCTTTAGAACTTCTATGTGTTGTGCAATATTGTGTTATTGTCAAAAGTTATTAGTTGATTTAGAGATAAAAGGTGAGAAAATAAACAAAACTTTAACCTACAAGTTAATTCAGTCACTCATCATTTTGAAACCAAAAATTTTCAGTTTACATGAATTATTTCCTATCTTAGTTTTGAATTATGTTTTTTTTAAATTTATCTAAATAAGATGAATTCATATATTATACAGAATCTAATTCCTCTTATAGGTATTTTAAATAATTCTATTTTTTTCATAGTTGTTTTATTGTGGCCTACTGTAAATGACATAAAAATATTTGTAATCTTTATTTTTGATGCTTTAATTACTCACTGATGAATAGGTAAATTATTTTAAAAGGAATACCTTCAGCAGTATACATTATTTCAGTTTACCAATGATCAATACTGGAAATCACTAACAGTCTATAAAAAAATGAATTCTTTAAAATAGAAGTATTTTCTTCCACTTACTGTTTTATTAGATTGTGGAGGCCAGACTACTGGCAGAGGCAGGAGGAGTGATAATACAGTTGAGAGAACAAACCAGCACAGCTTTGATACTGTTACTCATCACACTATCCACAGTTTACCTTAAATGAGTGATTAAAATGTTCCCAAGGGAACTCTGAAGGTTGCAAACTCCCTTGGCAACCAAAAGTGCCTACAGAGAGCCCTGCCCATCACATTTTATAGTCTTTCCCTTATCACATCCTCTTGTTGCTCTGCAGCCCCAGTGCAGTGTTCCTCCTGCAGGGGTATTTTGCCGTTCACAGATAGTATTGGGTATTTTGCAGTTCACTGCTGGCTTCTCCCTCCCATTCCTGTCCTCTGGACTGTTTTAATTCATAGACTTCATATGAAATCTTCATCTTAATCTGACAAGTACTGCTAAAAATGGAAAAGACGGTTTTTACCTATGTTGTTTGATTCTGTTATTGATGGGAAAGGCTAAAGCTAATTTCGTACAAATGTCTAACTGCTATTTTGTCCTTTTAATACCTTGAAAATTGTTCAGAATATTGTTGTTTGACTTGATGGACTTGATCAGAATTTCAAAGATATTAATTTTATTGAGAATTAATTGCAAAGATAATTAGATTTTGCTGCAAATATTTTGCTCACCAAAATCTACCTGGTGGTTTAAAGTATCTAAGTATCTAATAGAGCACCCAAGAATTCTTATTCTGGGTGCTGAGCCTTAGCTCAGCCCCAATCTAAGTGATTCTGAGTCGCTCATACTGTGTCTTTTTTTTTTTTTTTTTCCTTTTTTCCAATCTAAGGTGCATTTCAATAAATCAATTGGTGTGGAAAAGAAATTGGAATGATATTTTAGTAGTGGTAGCAGTTATTATATACCATACAGCAGCAACAGCAGTGATCCCTGGGAATTAAAAAGAACTGGATATACCCCCCAAAGGCAGCGACAGCAGCACATATTGTGTGGACATACTGCAGTGAATCACTTTAAATCTTTTCTGTAAAGTTGTTCCAATTTTTATTAAAAAAAACCCATGATGATTGATTATTCTACTTTGAAGGAATTAAAGAGCTTTAGAGAGCTTATGTTGGACTTTTTAATGGGAAAGGAAAACCTGGATGGCACATTCAAGGGTTGACATACTTTGTGAGAATGCACTCTGAAGATGGTGATTCA
>JANRMJ010000088.1:51171565-51188355 GCA_025584955.1 Alethe diademata
AAGTGGAATATATTCCAGGTTATTTTGTTTGGTTCTTTCATCCTTTTATACCACTATCATATAATATTATTTTCATAAAGTGCTTAAACTGAAGAGGAACTATTTATTTGTTTAGTTAGTCAGTCATTAGTCAGTCATTTATTAATGCATTCTCATACTGGAAAGTTTTTTCAGAATGTCTGACAATTTTTCATAATTTATCACTGTTCTATTCCTAAAAACTTCATTTTCCTAGGAAATTAAATAATAATTGTGCAGATTGTTTCAAAAAAGCATAACAGAAAAGGACACCAAAACTTTGAAAAAATTATGTAAATCTTTTCCTGTCTGTCCTGGAACCCTGCTCTGAAACTTAGCTCCTACATCATAGAATTGCACTTTCCTGCCAAACAGGTGCATCTTGCAAGATCTGCAAAGTGAAACTGTGATCAGACAACAATCTCATATTTTTCCTTCATCTTCTGTTTCCAGCCGATGAGTTACACATTGCAGTGAAAATTATTGTTATTAATCCTGAGGATGCTTTCCCTTTTTTGAATTTGTATTTAATTTATTTATAATTGAATTTGAAGTAATTTTTATTATTTTAGTTCTCCATGTCATATTGTTATTTCTTGATGTTCTGTATTAATAATACCACTTAATTTTGTCTTTGTCAGCTATCATTGTCAGACTCTATTGTCTCATTATAACTAACACACTTATTAACCAAGGTTTGTCCCATGACTAATCTTTAGCAACTTAATCAGTAATCTCATCTAAGACTGAAAGTTCCTTTTTCCACACAACCTCTTTCTGCTTCTTTTATCTAGTTTACATGTTAAAGATGTTTGGCCAGTATCTATTACTTTACTCATATTCTCATGTGTAGCACCATTTCAGATACTGGGCGAAAAAAGAAAGAAAGCTGATATGTCAGTTTCCACTAATCTGAGAAGAATTCTGTTCTGCCACTGACAATTCAATACCAAGTATTTTTTTTGCAGTATTACTGGGGCCTATATGCTGTAGTACAGTCTGATTAATAAAAAACAAACAAAACAAAACAAAACCACAAAAAATTTTTTTAACAAAGTTAATTTGATTTTTCCTAGTGAACTTCAATCTTTACAAAAATTAATCCAACAAAAGAAGGAGAAAAAAAACCCCAAAATGTCTTTCTTATACTGGTCTTTACAATCTTTGTTACATTTTGTTTGTACAAATGTGTATACACATTCTACATAATGCAGAAGCTGAATCAGGCAGGTTTGTTGGTTAAAATTTATTGTATAATATTTTGAGGTTTGCAGAAAATTGAAGCAAACAGGAAGTACAATTTGGTTTTCTGGTTGTCTACTACAAATATAGTAGAATATGAGTAGATAAATTAACAGCATTATCCATTGCTCAGATATATTTTTCTCTAGTACTGACTGCTGGATATGTTTGCTGGTATGTGATTAGTGGTAGCTCTAGAACACTAAATCCTGAAACATCCTGCCTGTTTTTTTTCTCTACAAGCTTTATTTCTTTACTGATAATTTGCCATCATCTACAAAATATAATAGGAAAGAATACATTTAAAGTCAACATGTAAGAATGATAAAGTTAGGTGGGGTTATTTTAGTTTTGTGTAGAATCTTCTGCAAAATTGGAGTTGAATATGTGAGGTACTGAAAAATAAATAAAGTTTGTCTATATGTGTGGGGAAACTAGCAAATAGATGATGTTTTACCAACAGTCAGAAGTGGCTGGAAAGAGAAATGTGTCAGGATGCAGTAAGGATTATTTTGATAATGAAGGAATGAAAAAGAAAAGAACAAAACAGACAAAAAGATCACTATACTAGTGCTCATTTATTCCTAAAAATTTTAACTTAATAAAAATCAGATTTATATCTTTTCTTATCAGAAATCTGCTGTGATAATAGTCTGCTTGTTGATATGTTGAATGTGACTGTTTACTCCTCTAAAGTTCTCCACAGTTTCATTTTAAAACACCACTATAGAGTTATATGATATTCATAATGCTTAATGAACACATCATTTTATGACAACAATTTCATTGATTTCTCCAAGTTTTTTATGCTGAAAATATTTACCTTTTAAGATAGATAATTAATTTTTTATTCTCCAGCATATCTTTCAATTTTGTAGTTGCATGTCGCTTTCTTTGCTTAACTATTTTTAAGCAAAGTCCTTTACTGTACATCACACTGGAATAGGGTATGTATTTAATCATATGGTTATCTGACTTCTGTAAAGCAAATAAAATAAATCTAGTGACTGTAATTTAAATACCAGACTCCAGACAAATATTAAAATAAAAATATTAATATATAAACATATAAAATATACAAATAATAAACATGAAATATAAAAATATATTATATATATATATATATTTAAAAAATATCTTCAAGAAAAAGTGTTTCTTAATTGAGATAATATGTGGCTTGAACTGCACCAAAGATTCAGAATTTTTCCCTTTGGGGAATACCAACAAAATAATATATTAAAAGCAGAATATAGAACAGCCATCAGGAAATTCTGCAGTGAATAAAATTGTAGATGTGAAGCTGCACAGAATATCTTCTGGAAGTAAGTTTTTTCCTAGTAATTTTGTGGAGGCATCAGGCTTGACAAGAAGAGATTTAAAAAATGGAGACATTGGTAATTTGCATATTTTATTCTGATATTTTCCTCTCTAGATAATAGCAAAACTTTAAAAAAATATATAAGTCAAGACCTTGGACATTAGAAGAACTAAAGTAAATATACAAATCAGGAATTATTACAATGTAAGTATCTTAGCCACATGCCTCTGTCTTCCTCAAAAGAATTTTAAGGAAGAGAGGCATAATAAGCAGCTAATACTACGCATGCCTATAAGTTATCATGATGTTCTAGTAAGGTGTCTTTTAGACCTTTTCTTCCAATTTTCATGTTGGAGTTGCAAAGAATAGTAAGCATAGAAAAATTCCAATATGACAATTCAGTCATATTTTGAAAAAAATGTATTTTGATTTCACTTTATCTACACAAAAGGAGAATGAGGATTTCACTGGAGTTCATTTTATGGTGGGAGATGAGTCATGCACTGAAAAATTCAAAGTCTAGAGTCTTCATAAATTAGAAATTCTACTATACTAGGTACCTAGTATATTAAGACCAACAATCTTTTTTAAAATCCTTCACTGTGGAGATAATGAGGTAAAAAACTCATGAAACTCTAGTGGATGAGTCACTACTGGGAAGTAAAGTGACTTCTATTCAAAGAGACTTCCTCAGGCATTTTCTTTTCATGACATGTCAGTATTTCTCAGTTCACATATGGTGTTAAATTAAGCTTAGCTGTTTATGTTCTGCCTGGTTTGACTTTTTGACTCTCCCTTTTCCATTAGATGAAGTGGTTTTGCCCCAAAATGCTCAGATATTTCATAATATATGTGTGATAGAGAAGTTTTTTAACATCTTAGTTTAAAAATCACTTTCCCCTTTGATTTGATGGGTTGTGCTGAACTTTCTGACCTCACTAAGAAAAATAAAGTGTAGAATAGGAAGATTTTAATATATTGCTCTTAGCTTAGGGTAATACTAGCTTAATACTTGCATGTATTGAAGACTCTGCCCATGATTTGGAAAAATAAGGTCATTCACACATTTCTTTATAAATCTAGCAATCTAGAATTTAAGTTATAAAACACTTTAAAATATAGACCATTTGAAAAATTAATAATAGCATATTTTATCATACTCAAAATATTTCATTTTCTCATTAAAAATATGCTAAAATACTTAAGAAAATACAGATGTAACAGTAATCACTAATTTTAAAAAATGTTATGAATTTTAGACTGTAAATGATAGTTGTAAAAGTTGCATGTTTCAGAAGTTAGCTAGTTATTCCACCAGCTCCCTCAAAACCCACAGATGCAGCTTGTCAGATCCCATGAGCTTTCATGGGACTTTCAGGCTCGTGGCCTCAAATCTGATTTTCTCTTGCAGTGGGTGATTCTTCATTCACCCAGTCCCTGCCTTTGCCTTCTGTGACTTGGGAGGTGTGGCTGGGACAATTGCCAGTGAAGAGTGAAGCAAAAAAGTAATTTGATGCCTGAGCCTTCTCCATACCCTGTGTAACCAGGACTCTCATTTCCTTCCAGAGGGGGCCTGCATTTCCTATAGTCTTCCTTTCATCACTGAGACCTATAGAATGTTTTCTTGCTCCCCTTGATGTCCATGGCCAAGTTTAATTCCACCACGTTTTCAGCTTTCCTGTCTACTTGGAAAATCTCTCTGTATTCCTCCAGGCTGCTTGTACTTGCTCCCAATCTCTGTAGGCTTCCTTTTCATGCTACATTTTTCCAGGAGCTGTGTTCACCCATGCAGCCATCTTGGCACCTTTGCCCAGCTTCTCTTTGAATGTTGAGTGTAGCCCTATGCTTCTGAAATAATTCAGCATAATTGTTAACTTTATTGAAAAGATTTTTTTAAAAACTAGGAAAAGCACTTACTTATGGTTCATAAGATACCTTTCCATAAGATATGGAAAGAATGGATAGGGCCAGCACACTCCCAAGACCAACTACTCACAGCAATATTATGGTGAGAAAATAGTAGTTACAAATGCATAGGTAAAATAGAATCTGATCCAAAATGCTAAGGGAAGGTTTACTAGTCAGTTTTTTTATTGCTGAGAGAATTATGCTGCTGTGCCACAAGCTAACGAATGAAGAGATTGACTTGGGGTCACTTGGATGTTACATGCTGAGTATGACAGATGTTCCCTCACTGGGCAAGGAATACTTCTGCTTAGATAAAGAAAGTGCAGTTGTTTTATTAGCAGGATCATCTTTTAGGATTTAGGAAGTCTCAAACCAAGGAGTTGATAGATATATACCTGTCTAGGACTTCAACAGTGATTGCAGGGTGTACACTAGAAGTGTTGGAAATGTACAAAAAGCTAATTTAGCAATAATAAAGAAAGATTGTATTTTTTAAAACCTGGGGGAAAAAACCATAATTTTACTGTATATATTCACTTCTGCACTGAGCATTTGGTTCATGGGTCAGAATGCAACCTTAGCCCAACCAGTAGAGATGATTCATTAATACATGGAAGGTCAAGGCTGTTGTATAGAAGAACCTCAGTAAGATGGAGGACTGAATCTACAGGTTCCTTGTGGATTTAGCAGACACTTGAAAATCTTTCATCTGAGGCAGAACAACTCTCTCCATTAATGCAGGCTGCAGACTGGCTAGAAAACAGCTCTTCAGAAAAGGACCTATGAGTCCTGGTAGACTAGAAACTGAAAAAGTCAGCAATGCGTGCATAAGATAATTGCCTACTGGGCTGTGTTAACAAGAGCATAAACAACAGCTGAAGTGAAGTGCTTTTTTCCTTCTACTCAGCATTCATGAGGTCAAATCTGAAACACTGTCCGTTTTGTGGGTCCCAGTAGAAAACACATAAACAAACTGCAGTCCAGTGGAGTGTTATTAAGTTTGTCAGGAGTCTGGATCACATGTAATGTGGGGAAAAGCTGAAGGAGCTGATTTTATTTATCTTGCAAAGATGATTAAAGGAGGACAATCTAATTACAGTGGTCCAAAAAGCTGGAACCAGACACTTAAGTGCATGGCAAAAGTGTAAGGAATAATGGTAACAGGCTGCAGCAAGGGAAATCCTGGTTGAAGGAAAAAGCACTTTACAGTGATGGTGGTGCAGATTGTCCAAAGAGGCTGGAGAACCTTCATCTTAGAGATGTTCAAAACTCAAATGGATGTGACCATAAGCAACCTGCTCTTACTTTGAAATCAGCACTGCTTTGAGCATAAGGTCGAACTAGATGATCTCCAGAGAGACCTTCCAATATAAAATGTGAAAAAATATTAGTGTATGTACTCTCTCTTAGTCATTGCTCTTGATTAATTTGGCATTGAACATCACAACTGGATCTTGAACAAAAAGAACACCTATTTTTTTCTTTTTTTTCTTTTTATTTAGCTAAGAAAAAGAATCATTTTGATTACCTTAGAAATAAATATAATGGATAGTAATGGATAAAAATAAAACTGTAGGATCATCCATTAACAAGAATAATATTTGTATGTATTTAGCTGAACCTTGTAAGATGGTTGGTATTTTACTGTGCTATATAACTCACAATACTCAAAATAGACATAGAGATGAATTGCACTGAGTAATTAGATCTGATACTAGTCAAACATAATATAAATGTTATTTATTTATTTACTGATTTTCTACCTCCTGAAGTTGACCTTACCAGTTATTACACAAATTTATTTCTCACTTAGTAAGCATCAGGAAGATCTTGAACATGCTACACTGTAAAAAGCAAATCATTAAGAACACATACAATAATGGAAAGTAGAGATATGTTGTAGAAAATAATTAGGTTGATGGACTTTCACTGTTAAGGGGAGAGCCTGTGATGGAAAGAGAGGTAGGAAAGAAACCCTCACAAAATTTTGTCCAACTAAACAGAGACAGCTTTGACTAAGCAACTAAAGAAATATGTCTTACAGGCATTAAATCTCATTTGTCTTGAGGAATGTAAAGTATTTTAGAGACATAGATTCTGATTGAATAGACAACATTAGAAAATCAACCGTGTGTAATGAATAGATTCAATGGAATCAGGCAGATTGGTAAGTACCACATACTGAAAATGAGTTTTGAAACAAATGAAACCAGACAAATTCCAGCTATCAATTTCATTCTTGGTATATTTGTGTGACAGATACCATTAGCTCCATATAAGATGTGGGTACTCAAAATATTTAAGTTGTTTTAGCTTCAGAATATTAATTTGCATCTATGACTTGTAGAGTAAAAACACAATAAAGTTCTGTAGGCAATTCAACACTGGCATCGTAGGAATATTTTCTGCAGAATTTTATCTGTGTGGATTTTCACTCTCACATCAATATAGATCTTAAAATATCACATACAATTCTCAAAAGACTTAAATGAACTCAAATGGAAAATAACCTAACCGGAAGATGTTGGCACTCTAATGGTCTTTTGCAATAGAATGGATAACCAGATTATTAGGAGAAAAAGCCCCAAAACAGAAAGAATACATGTAAAAGTGAAGGAAATAATATATCACCTTTCTCAAAGTCTCCATAAATACTAGTTAGAACACTTTTTCTGACATTTTCCTAAATTACATTTCTAGGTATTAATGTGTAGCCTCAGTGTCCAAGTACTGTCACAGCTGTGCATCCTGATGTAACTAAAATCAAAGTGGGCTTGCTCCCAAAATACTGAATGGATATCATAATATATCTAAGCATTATAAGGAAAATCCAAACAGATACAGAACAATGTAAAATGATAATAGGTTTAAAGAGTATTTAATGACTGGTGCTGAGGAAAAGAGGAATAGTTGTATTTTATTAGTTACTTAAAATAAATATAATATTTAAAATGTCTTGAAATTGTAGCAATTTTAGATTCTTTTTTTATAGTTCAAAATTGCATGTACCTTAAAAGAGAAAAGAATCTTCCCACAATGTTTAACCTAGATATCAGAGTATATTAATGGACATAGAATGAGAAATAATAGAAAGAAACAGTCCTTTCTGGTGAAGAGCAGCCTATGAATTTTTCAAATGGTATCCTCTGCTTTTTGTGACTGTACTGATGCCATTTATTGTTAAATTGCTAAATCTCCATGATTATTTGGCTATGATTTGTCCAAAGGTATTGAGCTAGACTTCAATTATTTATGATGTTGATTGAAAACTTAGCTGTTACACAAAAATAATCCAAAATTAAATTAGAGGTTGCTTGCTTTCACTTTCAAACCTTTGCATTTCACTTTCAAACATTTTGTCTGACAAAAAGATCTACCTATACTGTGTTCTTCTTCACCAATGACTTTTTTTTCTTTTCAATCTGTTAATGGAATATTTCTTATTGCCTAAGAAATATTGCCAGGTTGACATCCTTGTTTGATGTGAACGACTTGGAAAGACTGGTAAATAGACTTGTTACTTCAGGGGGAGATTATCACACATTTCATATCTTGGCATTTGTGGTTTATAGCTCATCTAAAAGGCAGCAGCTTAAATTTTTGTCATAGCCATCTGCTAGCTGTAACACTTCAGTTGCAACATATAAAAGTTTGTTTCCAATAAATTATTTTTTTATTATATGGATTATTTATAATTTCATGTTGCCACCCCATCACTACTTCATCTTTTTGTATTTCGGTGACATCCAAATTAGGATGACATTAAATATTTTCTACCTCTTCTCTCATTGAAATCACAGGATTCCTTTTAGAACTTATCATAACTTTCTGCCTGATCATGATTTTAAATTCCATCAGAGAGGTCTAGGCTTTACCACAGCTTGTAAGTGATACAAGAATTGCAGAGCTTATTAGTACCATTTTTTGCAAGAACTTCTATATCTTTTGGGGAAAACATATTTATGTCTATTTCTGTTTGGGAATTGTGACATCCCTCCTCTGGAGCCATCAATTGTGAAAGAAGTAGGACATATTCAGAAGTACCTTAGAGAAGCTGCATAAAATGGTAATATGATATGAATTCTTCAGACTGATTATTATCTTATGTAGGTTTCAAAATTCAGGAAGGGAGTTTGAATTCCTACCAAGATCAGTTGAATTTATGGAGCGAATCCATCATACTTTCTAACTGACAGTTGAACAAACACAGAAAAAATATTTAAAAATTCATGAACCGTTAATAGTCTTCTCTGAACTGTAACAATAGCATATATGCTCTATGGTATATTAAATTTGCATTATTTAGTATTTTCATTCCCTTTATTCCTTTACAAGCAATGCAATAAAATACTAATTAAAACCCACATTTGCCACTGAGGAAACTCAAGATTTGTCTACAATTTCAATGATTAATTAACTTTTGTATATCCTTAGGTGAGTTGTGCCTCCAGACATACTAATCATTGGTATAGATATGCACTTTCAGTCATCGGTTGCATTGGAGGGAATGTGCAGAAGCTTCTTCAAAAAAGAAACAACTAACTTTTCTGCCATTGAAGCAAGAGTCCTAGAAATAATACCTTGGTGATATTTTAAAAAACAAAATAGAGGAACATTTGAGGATTTGAGGTGGAATGACCCACCTGGTTATAAAACAGACACGGTTCTTGAATCTGTCTGTGTATGCATTGTGAGTTTGGACTTGTTACTCTGGGAATGGGAATGCAGACTGGGGTGGGGTTATGATGGGGTTAACTAAGGTTTTTATTGATATTTTACTTCTTTTATTTCTCCTGAGACTCTCTTTGGCACACGTCCAGGCTTATCACACTCTACTGTTCATCAGTTTCTTTATTAAGAAAATAAAATATTGTGCACTAACTAAACAGAAATATAGCAAAGAGGCAAGCCAAGCAGCATATAAAGAATGGCTCTCAGTGGGGATATTAAGGGTAGAGTAGAGATTGGTTTATATTTCTTCAGAAACACCTTGGCTCTGTACTGCTACATTTTAAGATTTATGTTTTCTCTCGGGAAGTCATAACACTTGCAGTTAAGTACATATGTGCTCTATAAAATAATCTTCAAACTAGATATTGATCAATCAGTCAATTCATGTTAAAAAAAGAAAAAAGAAGGAAAAAATTACAAAATTGCTTTTACTTTACAGTATTCATGACTTAGAAAATTTAGCTAAAAATGTTTTGAAGTTTGCTCATATTCACAAATAAACAACTGCAAAAACACTTTAGTATGGGTTTTTTATAATACAGAACCTAAGCATGTGTATTTTACTATAAAATTCATTTGGCATTTTGTTTTTAGTTATCTATAGAGACTGAGAGATTCTCGAGATATTCTTGTGATTGTTCATTCTCTTCCCAGCTCTGGGAGGATAGGAAAGAAAGTGATCAGCAAGAAAACAAAATATTGAAGAAAAGCAGTAAAGCAAACCAAAATTGTGACATGAATACTTCTGTGTATGCTTCCACTCTAAATTATAGGCCCTACCAACTAATACCTTTTGTTCAGGTATTAATTGTAGTCAAAGCTAATTAAAAAGAAAGTTAAGGTCTTATATGTTAATATGAAGAGACATTATTCTTTTCCAGACCTATATTAAGAAATAAATCTGTGGATTACTTAGACTACATTGCAAGTTTTTTTTCTTCTGGTATGTCCAACACGGTGTTTGCATTGTGGATTTATACTGTACACTAATCTTCATCCAGAGTCTCTCATCTCAGAATATTTTGATTTCCATCATTTTATAAAAGTAATGTAATGCTGAAATTTAATAAAGAAATTTAAAACAATAAACTTTTAAATCTTTTTTATGTCTTCCTCAGAAGCAGAGGATAAAATTTTAAAATGTATTATTTATATTTCTTTTTTAACCAAAAAAAAAAGCAAATCATTTACTAAGTTCAGATTTCACATATAAGTAACAAAAAATTAAAAATTCTCTGTAACGATTAGAAACAAACAAAAATATACTTTCAAATATATTTTGAAGTATTTTTATAAGTTTTAGTAATCCATTTTTCAGCTCCTTGAATATAAGGGAAATCCTGTTTTCAAGGTGTCATTGACCACTGATTGTCCTTCAAGAGAAATCCACACAGGAGGCACCACAAGTTTAGGATTAGACTGCTACCTGAGTCTGCATATATTCCGTTCTTCACTAGGAGACCCAAGATAAGATTTTTTCTAAATTTTGGAAATGGTACACTAAAATCTTAACTACAAGTGTGGAGTGGTTCATAAAGAGCAAATCTGATTAAAAAAATGACACTGAGATCAGGAACATAACATCCTATTGCCAATAATAGCACCATAAATGAGATGGAAGAGTCAGCAGGTGATTGATGCAAACAGAATAGATTTGTCACACAGAAAAATGTGCCATCATCACACTTAATATGTTATGCTCTTGTTAAACTAAAATTAGCATGAACAAGAAAAAAGGAAAAAAATTACTTGGCTATTCCTTACCATGTAACTCCTCAAGGTATGGTGGCCCTTTGTATAGAAAGTACTTCTGAAATGCAGTTGCTCATACATGAATTTTGAAATATATCTTTACATATATCTAATATATTCTTCTTTCTAATATACCTTGAGAAAGAACTGCTGAAGTCTGCATTTAGGAAAGAAGATATGATGCAATAGCTAATCCAGAAAATGCAACTAAACAAGTTTTCTTATGGTATGATAATTAAATATAAAAGAGAAAATTTTTATATTACTAGCTTGGCAATTGTTCTGAGGGGGAACCGACCTTAAGTATAAAATATAGTCTGATTCGATAACCATTGTGCACAGAATATTTTCTCAGGCCTCACTCCTGAAGAGCCAAAGCTATTTCTTTAGAAATAAAAAACTGTATGTTTTATTTCTTTTGTGCCATGGACAAAACATTCTGTAGTTTATATGTAAGTACTTAGATATTGATTATTTGGTAATGCCATTGATGTAGCAACCACGTCTCATTGCCAAGTTTTGTGCATGGAGACTATGGTTAAGCATAATGTGATGGTCAGAAGGTTATGCTCAGAAAGAAAGTTTTTCCATACAGACAAAACATAACCCTAGCTATTATTGCTTAGTCATAGTAATATGAAAAGAAATTGGAATTTTCTTGTTTGTTTGTTTGCTTGTTTATTTAGATTTCATAGAGCTTTAGAATGGAATTTATTTTATGGTGAAAAAAATAATTTGTCTCATGTCAAGATCAAAGTCTTTTATGGAGAATTAGGCTCCATTTGAATCAAAGCATAATATATTTTGACATTAATAAAGTCTGTACTTGTAATCCTGCACTCAATTAATTTGAGTAAAGCCACCTCAGACAAAAGATTTTACTCAGCTTTCAACTAATAACAACACAACTATTGTGAAAGGGATTTACCAGCATCTCTAACTCGCTTCTAGACAGCAGGTACCATCCAGGTATGAATCCTTTACATTCAGAATTACCTTTGTCTTTCAGAACTGGCTTGATTCTATCCTAATTCTAATTAATAAAAACAGCCAATCATGCAAACAAAAACACCGGTAACACTGGAAAAAACAGCAGGCAGGGAAAATCTGATTAAAAAATTTTTAGCAAATATTATTTATTAAAAAATAGTAGCAAGATATGGACTTGCATGGGCCATTAAACACTAGGTCTTATATCTTTAATTAAAATTGTTCTTTTTAATGTGAATAAAATAGTAAAGTTAGTCATAGGAACAATGTCAGCTGCAAAATCAGATTTTTGTTGAGGTTTTTTGGTGTTTTGTTATCAGTGTTAATAATTACCTAGTTGAACTGAAAATTAACTCTAAGTAAGCCATCACAGATCTTTCAACATTAATGAAGAGACAGAGATATTTGTGGAACATAAAAGTATAATTACCTCAGATATATGCAGTGAATGTACAATTCTTGAAATTATACTGACAATAGGATTCGTCTTACTTAAGGGTGACCAAAAAGAATTTGGATAACTCGAGTATGCTAATCATTAAGATCTCCTCAACTGAGGAAAGAGATAAATACTTAGTTCCATATGAAGACAGGTTTAAGGTATGTTGAATGACTCAGTTTCCAGAACTGCCTCTCTGTCTTAATCATCTACAGAGAGATTCCAGATGTTTATCATAGACTCAACATTATGTGAGAGAATGGTCTCACCAGCCACTGCTTTACACAAACTTGTCAGAATTTGACCTCAGCTGCTGGTTCTGCATACATAGATATGTATAAGCAATATACATATTTTTAAATAGTAAAATCTGGTTGTTTTTTTTTTTGAGAAATATATTGAATTCGGATAATTGATAAAATGCTAACAAGTTTTTATCTTTTTATTATTTTCACCTCTTTCTCAGGTGTCTACCTCCCCAACGTAGGCCAACAAAGTCGATGGATTAATTCAATGACAAACTCAATGACAATTCTCATTGCCCATCTTCTTCCTGGCAGGAGTGCTGTTTAATCCATTGACTTGCTGACTGCTTTTAGAGAAAAATGTAGAACTTCATTTTAAACAATAAGATTTTTACTTCCCTTCAAAAGTTCTATCGAAGTTATTGTTTCAAACTTTCTTTCAAAGTTCAAAGGTGGGCTTTAGACACCTTTTGAGACAACCTTTAAAAAGGATAAACCTAATCATTCTCCCTATACTTTCGTGTCAAGAAATATAATTTCCTGAAAAATGTTGATTTTATTTTCCTTCTTCATTATCTTTAATGCTGAAGAATGGCTGAGTGACTGAATAGCAATGAAGATCAGATCTCTGCAAAAGACTATCCTCAGAAGATGTTTCTCCAGAGGAGATCCAAATTCAGTTTCAGTAAGAAGGATGTGGGGTTTATTAGCATGAATTTGTATTAGAATTTATTCAGACATGAATCAGAGCTGTGTTCAGCAAAATAATAATGCAAAAAATCATCCACATATTTTACTTAAAAATTACCCATTTTCTATCCTGTGGATCTCATGTAAGGCTCAGAACAAAGAGAAGAAACTGAGAGACATAGGTGATGGACAGAGAACTCTAATTGGAATAAAATTTTCACAACTACTTTGCAATTTATTTAATTATAATCAACTCACAGTTGATATTGAAGTAGTTCACAAGAAAGAATTTATTAAAGGACAAAACTAGTGGATTTACTGACGTAAATAAAAGTAAAAATGTCTGTAACATAGAACAATTTCAGTCCCTCTCATGGATACGATGTCATGACTTCATTATTGAACTAAAGTGCACAATCTCTCTTTAAAGGAAATTGCTTTGACTGACATTGTATTAGCTAAAATTATATGAAAAAAACTATTTCTTTGGTGCCTTTGCTTGTAATTTTTTTTTGCTTATATTTTCAAAACTTCCTAGATGTTACTGCTGAGAACTGTCAGAACGCAAGAGAAAAGCAATGAAAAAGCTTGCAAAGTTGCTGCTAGAGATGCTTACTGTGCTTATATTATATAGTGCCCAGTGATCCTGTACTCTATCAGAAATTGTATCAAGAGTCACTTTGTGAGAAAATATAATGAAAGACATTTTTTTCATTGAGATTCTCACTGTATTAGCTGATTGGAGAAGCAGCACAGTAGGTAGGAGTTTATAGCAGGAGTTAAAGAGCAATAGCTGCTTTAAAAGCTGCTGCTTTGATCCATGAAAAATGGATCCATTATTGCCCTGAGAAGTACCCTTACTTTATCTTGTATGCTTATGTGTCCAGGAGAAGAGTGACATGCTCCTACACCTGTAATGATTGCCTACACTATCTGAAATTGTGGCTCTTAAAATTGAAAAAGGAATTCTGTTGTAGATGAACTAAACCTCTAAATGTTATAGTTTCTCAATAGATGGAGATTAATCAGATTTTAATAGACAGTGGAAACAACATATAAAAGTTTAAAGACCTATCTAATAAGGAAAAAGGCAATGTTAGACCTCAGTAATTCTCCTGTCAAAGTAAAAGTTAACATTAGCGTTCAGAAAGTTCTCCGTGAAGCCCTGCTGTCTCTTTAGAATGGCTACATTGCTTGAAGGCCTGAAATAATTTGAACAATTAGAAATTCAAACTGAGTTGAACAATATGTCCAATATAAGATTTATTTTTTTTTTAGTAAGGCAAGAAGATGCTGCTTGTGAATATTTGACCATGGATGTGAAATGGTATTTGTGCTGACTGTGTAAGCCACAGTATAACAAAGAAAGAGAACCATAGGACAATGTGCTCAGTCTCGAGCTAAAAAAATCAAGAATTCTTTTAGTTTTGGCAAAACTAATCATAGCTTGTACCTCCTGACATATGGTTTTATTTTTCACATATTGAATATTTTAATAAAACAGTTAAAAAAGAATATTTTAGTATTTCACATCCTTTCAAACCCATCTCCCTAGTTTTCTCCTGGACTCATATACAGAAGACAAACACAAAAAGCATCAGTTTTTAATAAGAATAAACAGAATAATAGATAAGCAGTCACACAAAACTATGGTGTTAGCCTGTCTCAGGATCTGTTGACATCAATCATTAGCACTTTGTTTTTTAAGTTTGGCTTATTTGTTTATTTCTTTAATATTTTAGATTCCTAAAATCTACATATAACATTCAAATAACTACAAAAATAAATACTGGTTTTCCTCTCTCTTTTATCCTTGGCGATTCTTACTTTCTCATAACACTCTGTCCCATATTCCGCTTGAGAACAATACCCTTTTGTTAACAATTGGTTATGTCCTAAGGGGACAAGCACTTCTGCAGCTAGCAGTGGACACTGACGTTTTTCATCTGCTCACTCCAAGGGAAATGACTTCTTTATTTCCTCAGTTATGCATTCCATCATCAATTTAACAAAAAAATTGGAAAAGAGTGTTGCCACTCCCCATTCTAAGCTTCCTCTTTCTCCCTCTTTTAGTGGCTGGGGATCCAGGACTCCAAGGATCAATTTGGATAAGATGCCCGCCCTTGATTCACACAGGAAGAGCTGTGAGAAAGTCTGTAGAGAGATAAGGAAGGTAAGATTACAGAGTTAGGATTGTTAAAATGGAATTATTTGGTGCAGAAGGATTCAGGAGAGAAAATACCTGTACAGAAGGTTATAAAATGTTAAAGAAAGGATGGGTGGTTGAGCTAGTGCAGAAATGATGACTGGGGTCAAGCTATCAGTGTTAACAGAGATAGCAGGTGATGCCAGCTAAGCAGTATTGAAGTATTGGTCTGGCGTTTGTAAAGGCTGATGATTCTGCTCGCAAATGATGCCAGTCAGGGCAGCAAAGACTGCTTGGACACCTTAGGAGGATGAAAAAACCATTAATCTTAAATCCAACAGTTTCTCAAAGGTTGGAAAAGGAATGCACATTTGTGTTTTTCTGATCTTTACGTTCTTTGTCTCTCAAGATTTCAAAAGTTTTAAAAGGAAAAAATTGCAGCTGCCAGTGAATACAACAGATTATGCACAGTTATCCAACTATAAATATTGTGAAATAGAGCTAAAAGGTTCTAAAAATATAGAAAATTTACTAGAAATTAAGAAAACAGAAAAATCTCCAATTATTGTGCTTAGGAGGTTGCTGGTTCTTCTGAGTCTATCCTAGGGCATTCTTTCTGGTTCATTTGCTTTGCTGATCCACCCTAGTCTTTCATTTAACTAGAGACCTTCCTTCTGTAATCACTAGCTTTTTCTGTCACATCTCTTTCTATATTAATTACTAGGCATATAGGTAGCTTTATAGGGTTTCAGAAGGGGTCTAAAAATCCTAAATATTCCTTTACAGGATCAGGCTAGACCTGGAGCCATATATAGAAACTATTAGAGGTTCTACTTTCAAAACCTGAAAGTCTTCAGCTGTTCCTATGGTAACCAATTAGATCATTGGATTGAGAGGTACAGCTTGTTCTGAAAAGGGAAATTTTTAAAACCAGTGATTTCATACCAGTTTAAATACTGAAATAGACTGCTATCACAAACAGTAGGCAAGTGCTCTCCTATTTGTTGCTTTCCTCAGCTTCTCCTATTCAGTTAGTTTTTTACTCTCTTTAAAGTTGTTGTGGCTTTGTGTGATTTGATCAAGTAGACATGCTTTTGAACTGGATTGGTCAGCTTTTGATCTGCATATATAAAACCCCGCAGATCAATTATATTAATTTCTTAGGTGAGTCTTTCAACAATTCTAAACTTGAAGGAAGTAGTTTAAATAAGAAACACCTTTTCATATAGACTAAATACATACTACATTTAGTCTTATCATTCAGCTACACTATTGCAGCTTTTGTCTCCACCATTGATTAATGACTTACTG
>JANRMJ010000088.1:51197557-51218806 GCA_025584955.1 Alethe diademata
GTTTACTACTAGTAATAAGATTTAGATTGCTTTTATTTCTATTAGAACTGTAGAAGCAATAAACTTATAAGAAAATGAAAGCAGAATATTCCTCTCTCTTACTCAGTCAATGAAGTGGTTTAATTAAAATGTCTTTAGTCAAAATCTTCTTCTCAGCCAGCCTATTGAGAGCTGAACAGCTTCACTCCTCTTATGCAGTTAGGTCAGTTAAACTGGTGATAGTGATCAGATGAATGGAATGGAGATAGTTGCTTAGATTCAAAGAAATAAGAAATGTTTTGATTTATAAGAAATATTAACTGAGACAACAAATTAACCTATTTTGTTCACTTTTGCTAAGGAATGAAGTCTGTATAGCTTGGATCGAGACCAAGGTGAGCTGGATTGTGGGAGAAAGGTCGTATTGAAAAAAATATTGAGGCAATAAAATGGAATTACCATAACACTGCCAAACCTATGCTTTAGATCCTATAGTAAAAATAAAACAACTAGGAATTCATAGGTCTGGTCTGTTATAGAGGATTCCATACTTCTACAGTCTAGTAGTAATCACCCAATTCATAGACCTCAGCTCTCTGATCCACTCTGAGCTATTAACATAAAGGTATCAGATTAATTTTACTTTTCTTCAGGAGAATTATTTAGTGGGAAATGACATTTCTGTAGCTCCTCCCTATCTTTTCTACACTTAATAGCTTTTCTTTAGATTATAGAATTAATCATTTCCATAAAATCCTAATGTCTGTTATAACCTAAGTTATCTGAATAACTGCAGAAAAGCAGACTGAGTTTAATATATATTCCTAAAGAAAAGAAAAAACCTCTATTTCTGGAACAAAGTTTATATTCATTATACTATTTAACGCACTGTAAAGAAATATATTTAAATAATTTATAGTGTTAAAACAAATACTGTAAAGAGACTTACTATAAATAATTTTATTTATGAAATCCATTTTAATTTTTTTCAGCATTTTCCATGTCATGACTGTTAGTATTTCAATATTTGGGGATTTGTCCCTCTAATTTAGCCATAAACCCTGTATATCTGTTAAAGAAGCTATGTGGAATGCATTTGAATACAGGGACACTGATACAGTTGGTAATGTACTAAGTATATCAGTAGAAGTGAATACGGCCCTGAGCCCATCTCCATCTGACAAAGCACCACCCTGGCAACAGATATGGCTCAGCAGTGTTCACACCTGGGTCATCACACCATGCAGACAGAATTTTGAAGCAGCTTTGGTCCTTCTTAGTCCACCAGCAGATTTCTGTCAGCTTCTTAATTCTTTGTAAGTAGCTTATATTAATATTCTAGACTGTAAATATGTCAGGAGTGAACAAGTATCTCACTCAGGATAGATTCAAATATTTACTCAGGTTTGATTCATGATGCCTTTAGGTTTGGAAAAATAAAATTTATCATATTCATCATATAAGGTAAATGGCTAGGACTTCTTACCACTTTAGTTATCCCAGATACATCTTGAGGAGAATTAGCACATCTGCAAAGTCTCTTTTCATAGGATATGACATCAGCAAATTCTACAGTTCATATTCAAAGCAAACAGAACCCTCTTAATGTCAAAGCCACAGAATATTAAAGCTCCAAGTTACCTCTTCGGAACCTATATATATGTCATACAACTCAGTTCTCCACTTAGACCAAACCAAAGGAAAAGTCCCAGAGGAGTGAAAGACATGAGTTTCAAAGTCAAACTTAAACCACAAGCATCAAGATGCCAATGAGGAGAGAAACACAGATGTGATCACACTATCAAACTGTTCTTTCATCTCTGTCATTCAAGCTGGTTAGTTTGTGATACTTCCCATTTTATTCTTACATTCTTTCTTGCTGTTTCCTTTTTTTGAAAATTAAAAGTAAAAACTTTTTACCTCAAGAAGAAGATTCACTTGCTTTTCTATTTGTGGGGGGCAGCTAGAGAAGAGGAACAGGTAGAAGGAAGAAAGTTTGATGGGAATGCAAGTGCCATCTTGTGCGTTTCTGTGAACACAGACCAGGCAAACTTGTAATGTTTTCATTACTGTGTAAGACAGTCAAGAAAAAGTACTAGAAGAAAGAAAAAATCAGAGTAGGTCAAAGTTTCTTAGTTAATGTTTTGATTTTCAGAAGTACTGAGCCTTAATTTATCTTCCGAGATCAACACAAACTGTCGTTGACTTACTTATTGTAAGTAATCCTAGGGTACCTATACAAGATTTAGTACATAAAGACATTGTTTGCATCTGACATTTCTATTGAAATTAACAAACAGCTCTATTTGTGAGTCTGCTGTAGGTACACAGATAAGAAACTTGGCCTAAACACTATTACCTTCACTCATATCTTTTTAAAAAAGATTGCTTTCCTAGTAGAAAATAGTAGGTTATTATCATTTTGTAGATATTATTTTAGTAATATTTGTTTCTGTGGACTACTCTGAAATTCCTGAAAATTTAATCATTGAGGCTTTCTGAACTCCATCAGCTTGAATCCCTATAAATACAGAAGAATTTCACTATTACCTGCAGCTACTTTATCATTTGACAGAGATCCTTCTAATATAATTTGTACCAAAGTTCTTATTGACTCCCCTTTTATTTCTAGATAACGTATTTTAAACAGCCTTTGAAAATTTGTATTAATAAGAAGGATTCACATCACTACTAGGCTGTTAAAGAATAACACCAAAAATATTCCTTATTTTGTAAAGAATTTTCTTTCTGCAAGGGATGCTAGGTTAGCCATGTAAAAATCTGTATGCCAATAATTATTAATCCTTTAAGAAATCATGAAGGATCATGCCAATGAGTTTCTAATAAAAAACTTCCCATGGGTAAAATATAACTGGTCTTAAAGCGAAATGGTGTCTGTGCCATGCAAGGCCATTTTATTTTGTGCTTTAATTCAGGATGTCAAAACATGTAAAGTGGTAGTAGGTTGCCAGGAGCAGATACAAGACTAAAGGCCTTCTTTTCACTCCGTAACCTCTCATCTTCAGGTGACATAATAAATCCTTGTCACTGTCAGAAGGCTGCAGTGAGCAGTAACATTATTTCCCCAGCTACTGTAAAATACCACCCAGTACCTTGCATAAACTATATGGTAAATCATGGGAAAACTTCAATGTTATTTTACAATGATGCTGTAAATAACCTGTGCCTTGATCATAAATCTGTATCACCAGCAACAGCCCCAATCAACAATAGCAGCTTTGAGACTGTAAAGATCTTTCTCTTTGCCTGTAAAACTGTTCTTATTATTCTGGCTTTGCCTAGTGTCTAGTAACTATATCCTCACCTGCTTTGTGAAAATAAGCTTTGAATAAATATTTGAGATGGGTAATTTACTTACATGACAGCATATTTACTCAAGAGTCACTATATTTTCTGATTCAAATATGAATGCATGCAGGGGCATTTTCCCATACTGCTTTTTTATTATTGCTTAAGTGGCTTCCAACAGTACAAAAGCAACCATCCACTGAGCTTTGATACAAAAGCAAAATATATAGATTTCTCAGATCTGGGCCACAATTTATTCCTGAAGTTACTCAGAGGGTCGGAGGAATAAAGAGACAAAAAACCAAATGGATGGTCATAGAGTATGTGAGTTTTTCCTATGTGTTAGATTATGGCCCACTAGGGCACTAGGAGTCATATTGCCTGTCTTTATAATCCTGTCCAGATTGCCAGTACTGGAAAAATGATTACCTCTACACAAGATATGGTAACCAGGGGACATGACTTGTTCATATTTTGTATTCTGTGGTGTTTATTAAAACATGTATATAAAAAAACTCACATATTTTTAAGCGGGAGGAGTTTTAACCATCTTGTTGAAAATTTAATGTGTTTTTCAATGTGCTCCTCAGAAAGCTGTTAAGGGAGTTATTAGAGCAATACCTGGCACTTTCTTACTGTCATTCTAGTCAGTATCCCTTAAACACTATAAAAAGTATCTACTAAAAATTCAGAACTGTGATAAAATTGGCGTACACCTTCTTCTTTGCCCCTTTCCACCACTGTATATTTTATTCACAGTTGCTTCATCACTAGTCATTCCAGAAAGAGTTAAATTCAAAAAAAAGTACAGAGTTTTAAATTATTTCATGTTTCAATTTGCACATAAGGAAATACTGACTTTAAAGATTCATGCATGCTTTTACTGAGTGGTTATATATTTTTTCATTTTTTTTGCTTTCAGATTTAGCAAAGCCCTGCCAGAAGACGTTTAATGCTGTCATCGATATTCACTCTACTGTCAGGGATATTAAACTGAGAAGAAAGACCTGGCACACTGACTTCCTCTTGAAGCTTTGATAGTATGTTGGCTACAGCTTAGCAGTGTGAAAAATAGTGTTGCACTGCAAGCAAAACCAGGGAATTTTCTTCTTGTCAATTTAGAAAAGTCGTGAGGAAAGTCAGCTTTAAACCACATAGGCTTTGCAGATTAGAAGGATTGAAGTTTTGTTCCATTTGCTAAGTAAAAATTTGCCTCATTTCTTTTGTCAACATTTACAATACTATTACAGGACACTGGACTTTATGAGGCTATTTTAGTTCTCAGAATCACAAGGGCTCTTGTCCAATTCCATCCCCTTACCTGTTCAGTAGTATCAATGAGAAAATGCGCAAAACATCTAATTTTAACACACTCTGTAGACAGGAATGAACCCGGAAGAAAGGAATTTATTTATAAGGAATGTATATATGTGTAAGGGTTCTAAGTCTTAGCAACTGGAAAGATAGCAGATTGAGACAAGTTTCATCCCTCTGTTCATCCTGGGCAAGCCTCCATCTGGAGTGCTGTGTCCAGTTCTGCAAGGGAAACCTGCATGTAGTGAATCCAGTGTAGAACCAGAAAGATGATTAAGGGATAGGAGAAGGTGTCACATAAGGACAGGCTGGGAGAGCCAGGACTTCAGCCTAGAGAAGATTCAAGAAGGGATCTTATGAGTGTGTATAAATACCTGATGAGAGAGGGCAAAGAAGACAGAAGCAGACTCTTCTCAGTGGTGTCCAGTGAAGGAACAAGAGGCAATAGGGATCAACTGAAACACAGGAATTCTGTTTAGACATTTAAAAACAAAAAATCAACTTGAGAGTGATTAAATACTTGGACAGGTTGCCAAGAGAGGTTTTGGAGTCTCCATCCATGGAGATACTAAAAACCTAGAAGAATATGGCACTAATCAATTTACTCTAGCATACCTTTGTGCAGAGGGGTTAAGGTAGATGATGTAGGTCCCCTTATGCCTTTGCCCTTCCACAATTCTGCAATTCTTTGAAAAAGGGAGATTCTTGGGACTTGCTGAGTGACAGTTTAAAATTATTACTATTAATGTGGATTGTCTGTAAGTAGGAATGGATGAGTTTAAGTACTGCAAGTCAGCAGGAAGAAGTGTACGTTGATTTAAGGCTAGAAGGTAGAAATATTCCTTTAACAACTTGACACATTTCCTTGACAATTTGAAAGATAAAATTCTAAAATTCTGACTAAATTGAGACGAAAAGTATGCTGGCTGTATCACCTATCTAACCACTCAAAAATAATTGAGAGTCACATTTAACAGAAGCTGAAAATCATACAAATTATAACAATTAACCAGACAAGTAACCTCCAGATATAATTTTTCCTTAACCTACTATCAAGATTCAAATACATCTGGGGTTTTCACACCAGATGATAAAATTTACTACAACAGTCAGAAAGTTACCCAATATGTTTTGTTTCCTTGCTTGGAATGCATGAGGGAAGTTTCCAGAACACACAAGCTGTATTGACTGGTGAATAGGAAGATGCTTCTTTCCATGCTGCATTGGAGGGAGGAGGCGGTCTTGACCCTCCTCTGCTTTATTGCAATCTGTTCACTCACTTATACTGTTTAAGACATTGACATCAAACTCTTTTTGTGGACTTGAAGTAACAGTTAATAACATTGCAATCACTTGTTTGACTCTCTTCACTCTCAGAAGCCAAATGGCTGTGATTTGTGGAATGTAAATTGCCATGGCTCCACAGTCTTTGTCAGCAGTCATAAAAGTTTGGTCCTGATATTTTTTTACTGCTTTGAAGCAGAAGAAATTTTGCAAGCTTTATATTTAGTTTAAATAAGGACTGTGAACTGCAGCTGAAAAACCTTAAATTTGCACTGGCTTTGTAATTCTGAGTTTTGACTGAAAACTCATAGAAATATGCTGCAGTTTCCAGGGTTCTGTGATAATATATGTCTTAGCAATTTTATCAGAATGTTAATGTCACAATCATACCAGACTACAGAGGATTTCCTTTTTTTTGCCTTAGTTTTACCAGAAATAGATGTGACATAGTCTGGCTGTTCAAGGTCCTAAACAATCTGAGTTACATTTCGGGATTTGAGCAGATGATATCCAGAGATTCCAGTACCATTATTTACTCTAATTAGTTTAGGTTAGTGCTCAACATAAAGGATGACTGGACAAAAAATTGGGAAGCTGTGCAACATATTTTTTGCAGACATTTTATAGAGTTGGTTGTGCAAGTTAATGAGTTAATAGCATTTTAAAATAGAGCTCTTAGTTTGGCATTTTTTCAATGTATTTTTCATATCTATTTCATATAAATGACAAATAAATTCTTTTACATGGTGGGGCTCAGGGGAGCCAGATTTAGTGCGGCAGAATTATTTTGGGAGGCATTTGCATTCTAAAGGGACTGTTTTATGGAGAACAGTATTTGGAGTTCATGTGTATGGAACTGAAGCTGAAAGCTCAGAAAAAGGACAGAAAAATTATTTTCTTCAAGGGAGATAGTCTGAGCCACTATCTAATCACGGCATTTTAAGTTGCAGCTGAAGAAGCTATTGGGAGAGTGGTAGAATTTACTCAGCTCTTATTCTACTACAGTGAGCTGAAATAGTTTGAAAGTATTTTTGATTTTCATTAGTCTGAATTCAATAGTTAATATTTGAAGAAAAAATGTGTACCATTTCTTAAATCTCTTGAAAAAATTATTTTGGTTTTATCGGATGACAGAGGAATACTACAGAGCTTTATCATCACAAAGATCTTTTTCTCCTATGTCTTTATAGAGTCATTTCACTTGCATATCTACACCACCACAACTGGGAAATCACAAACAGATATCTACAGACTGCAAAACAGGCCAAAAATTATGCTAAAAAATCTGCCTCTCTACCAGGGGTTGGAAAGCAATAGGGAAACTGAAAATATAGAAAGCCTAGGTTCTGGCTTAATTCAAATTAATACTGCAAAAATTGAAATACTCCATCAGCTGATATCCACTCAGGTGTAGATACCCAACCCTCTTCCCACCCACATGTATATAAGCTGGTGTTAGGTTGGAGAGTGAAGACAGAGTTCCCTTCTAACTCCTTTGTTCAGGAAAGGGCTTTCTCTCTGCTGTGATAATGAAGGAATGAAGAAGCTGGCATTTTCTATAAAGGATGCTAACCATAGGAGAGAGATAGCAACAAATGGAAACTCTAGGACACTATTTATTTAGAAAGCATCCGAATGTTAAGGATATATATGTTAAGATATAGTTCATAGTGTTCAGACAGGACTCTGTTTCTCTTGTTGTTTTAGGGAGATGTTGAACTACAGAGGAATGGAGGAAGCAAGGACAATAGAAATTATAATCCAAATTGTTTATATCAGCCTAAGGCATGTTCAGTTATTGAATTTGTATAAGATGCCCACCAGGATATGAATAAACTGTAGATGGTACAAGTTTCCTGAGCACACAAGATTCATGCCCACGACCAGAGAGCTTGAAGTTTGTGCATGGGAAATATTCCTCCTGGTTTACAACCTGATAGTCTTTTCAATTAGATGCAGGAGTACACTGAAAGCAAGTGTGAGTCATAAATCATGAAAATAGCTTCAGTTCAACTGCAATAGTTCTATAAAAATACTGGAAGTTTTCAGCTATGGACAGATCATAACTTTTGGATTTCCATATGCCTCGGGTGGCATACATTTTGATCACTATGAACTCACTGGGCACAGAAACAGAAGCTCTTCACCCAGAAATTACAAACAGCGATCTAGAAAAGGGACCAGATTTTACATATGTTCTTGAATTTTTCTTGCATACAGTGGAACTGAAACTACTTTGCTTGTTACCCATCATCTCAAATCCCACAATATTTCATCGATGCATACTAACAACTCTCATTCAGAACTAGACCTTGAGAGTGGATCTGTTCTCATGGCATGCTATGCTCAACACTTAATGATCCATAGCTGACAGTGACTGAAAGCCACTGAAAGCAAAATGGCTGTAGTGTGTGTGCATAGAATACTCCAGAGATGGTTACTGTAGGACACTGCTAGGATTTCAATACCAATTTTCAATAAATGTACAATTACAATACAATAATATTTAAAGGCAGAATGGATGATGGGAATGGGTGTCTTATTTGGCTTAATTTCTGAACCACACTGGCCTTTATTAATGGCAAACATTAATTTCTCCAAATATATCTGAACAGATATTTTACTAGACTATAGTAATTCCAGATTTTTTAAAGTAGACTGATTCTTTTCAAGAAGGTTCTACTTTCATTCATTCCAAACATCAACAGACTTCCTTTATTTGGGTATATGTTTTTGCATTGCAAGTGATTGCTTCAGATTGATTTTCTTTGTGGTTTTCCTTTGCTGTTTCAGCTTTAATGTCATATAAAACAGCCCATTTATTTCTGAGAATTAAAGCAGAAAATAATATATTGTTTGCCAATGTTAAATAATTGCAGACTTTTTTTAAAAACGTGAGAAAACATCACACTTTGGAACAGTTACTTGGAAATTGATTGGGAGGGGACTTTGTTTAAAAGATAGTTCCTTCATCTCCTATATGAAAATCTGCTCCGCTAAAAATTTTCAAACCCAATGTTAATATACAATATAAAGATTATTAACCACACACATATCTTTTCTTATGCAGAACATTCTCTGTTCTACACAGACTTCCTTTCAATCTGAAGCTCCAGGACATTGCTAAATAGCAATTACAGATTGTTGATGGAATTCTTCTGGAGATGTGACAAAAAAACTGGCCAGTTCAAGTGAAATAGAGTCCAGTACAGACCAGAAAGTGTAAATAGGAGAATAGAATGGAAATAAAAATGTAAAGTTAGCAGTGAAACAGGCAGCATGAGAAGAAAACTTCCAATCTTAAGTTTCAACTTAAATCTGATCTTGAGTTTCATCAGCTAATTGGTCATAGAGAATAAGGATAAAGGCAGGAAAATTGTGGAAAGCCAGAGATATTATTTTTTCACAGGTAACTTTCCATTTCATGTAAAACAGACTGAACAGAAGACCCTAATGTTCTGCAAATAAAGTTATGCCTAATTGTCAATCCCCATTTTATCCTTAGGCCTAAGTAAAAGTGTCATGGTGAAGTCTCTTTTAAAGTATAAGCCAAAGCAGACCCAAATAAGATTAAACCTGCAACTGTCTACAACCACCTGGATATGGTGAGATGGGATATGATAGAAAACACAAGGTTTTACTTGAGTACCCAGGATGGAAAATGTCTAGGCACTAAGAAACGAGGAACATACTTTCTGTTCTCTAAGACAGTACACTGGTGTGAAGTTCCACAGTACCTGCCACTGATAGACTTTTACCAGTCCTGTTTTTATATGTATGGCTGAACAAAACCCTGGGGAGAGTTTAGGATTAAGTAAGAGTCAATAAGTGAAAAGTTTAATACACCTAACACTCAATAATTACTTGAATTAGCAGCATAGGTTAATAGGACAATTCAGGCAATTCAGTCTGGGAGGAACCTGATGAGTTTTCTAATCCAACCTTCTGCTCAAGCCAGGATCAGCTGATAGATCAGACCAGGCTGTCCAGATGGGCCTGGAAAACTCTCAAGGATGGGTATTTCAGAACCTGTCTGGTTGCTCCAAATGCTTAACTCTCCTAATACTGAAAAAATTGCTTTATATTCAGGACCTGACTTCAAATTATGACTTACTTGTCACACTTTTAGATAGTAAGTGATTAAAAAACAAAAATATTTTATAGAGATAAGTGACATCTGGAAAACAGAAAAGATTTCAAATAGCTCAGAAAAACATGTTTTAAAGCAGAAATCTAAGACATTGGTCTCATATTACAAGTATATATTATCTATCTAGATGACAGTTATACTGTCTATATTTAATCTCTAGTACATTATTTGCTATAGTAAGCAGTGATTTGAAACAAAATAAGAGTATTTGGTTGTAAGGTAAGAGGGGGGAAACACACTATAGTATGCAACATTTTAAAATCAGGAAAATGTTTCATTATGTATTTATAAAGATGATAGAAAACTTGGGCAGACTATAATTCTTTTTTTGTGTGTATCCTGCCCCAAGAGTATCCTGCCCCACAAAGAAAGTGAAGGAAATCCACAAGTGAAGGAAATTACTTTTAACTTTAGGGAGATGTGGGACTGAGATTGATAGACTGAGAAGATTTGGGTCATGAGCTTCAGAGGTATAAGACTCAGTTCTTCATGGACAAGAACATCTACATTTAGCCCTGAGAATGACCTCAACAATTTTCATGAAGAATGGTGCATTTAGTAGAACTTGGTGTTAACAACACTTACCTACAGATTTTATAGTTTTCTTGTTCTTCCTATTAGGAATATCTCAAAAAAAGTACACCCTGCCCTCTCCAACATGTACTGGTCAACTGCAATGATACCCATGCTTTATCAGAATTAACAGATAGTAGAAAAGTCCCTCAGGTTTCTAGAAATTGTTATAATTAGGATAGGTTTATACTTCTGGTCCAGAAAAGTAAAACAGAAATTCATAAAATGGAAATTATTAATGGATTTAAGATTTCCATCTTACTGCTAATGGTTTAAACAAATTATTGGTATAGAGATTCCCTTAGCTGTTTAAAAATAGCACAAGTATCTCCAATTATTCATGTTTAATGTTGCTCAGTGAATGAGGGTGAATCTTTGACCCTATTAATGTCTTGTTAGAAATGAGATGGATGTCTAGAATTTTGGGGATCATACAGTTCTATTACAGCAGCCATACAAGAGTACTTAGGCAGCAAAGTGGTAAGAACCACTTAACACTAGGAATTTTTACTGGTACTAAACAGAAATTTTGAAATAGTCTTTGTATGTGTCTATATATGGATGCACACATGTCCATGCATATAACAGAAGAGAGGTTTAAAGAACACCACACAAAACAAGATCAGGAGAATCTATTCAGTACCAAGACAATACTAAAAGAGACTATTGTTTGTTATGCGTTGGAAATGAAATAACCTCCTCCTTGTTGAAGGACCTTATAACTTGCTGCCAGGTGTCACTTTTTACACTGTGCCTGAATTATCAAATACCTAATTCTGTTAGCTTGAGTATAACCAGCAAAATCCCAGTGCAGGCCTACAGGACAGGCAAGTTTGTTCACATTTCATATGCATTGTGGTAATTTGCAATAAAATATTCTTTCCTAGATCCTGTGCAATTTTTGTGCTTGATTCTCCTAATATTCTAATTCTATCAGGCTATCATTCTCCAAGCTGTATCTTTTGGTTGAAGTGCTGTTCATGAAGTGGCTTGATATAAAGAGTGGTATCAAGCTGTGGGAAAAGCCAGATATGTTTTGTAGCTGCTACTTCAGACTTTGAACTGTAGCTGTAACCTCGGTACTGCTTTATTTTTTGGAATCAATGTTACAAAATTGTTCATAACCTCATTATTTTATGTCTGTCCTGTCCTGCTAGGAGATATTTCAATTATTTATTTAAATCACATATATATATACATATATATATACATACACATATATATATATATATATATTTGAGATACATAAATATGTGAGTATTCATGTGAAATTATGTAACGATACAGACACATATTTAGGTGACTGAAGAGAATTATTAAGTTCATTGACAGGAGAAATGAGCAACTAATTTATCATGTTTATTTGCTTTTTTTAATTCTTTACCATTCCTGGTTATGATGATCAAATTCAGAGATGAAAACATTCTTTCCATGCTTGATACAACTGACATCCTAAATGTAGGAAAAAGAATAAATAAAACTTGAGCAGTATTGCTGGACTCACCAGGGATATGCTGGACTCACATAAAGATATATGACCTGCAGAGCTGCACAAGATTTCTAACAGTTTTTGTCTTTTCTCCACTCTTGATCCAGTTCCCAGGATGTTAAGGACTTCCAGGATGCACCTACATCACATACCAGAACAGAAATCCCTCAGCAGGAATAAACTATATCAGCTAGAAAACCAAGTGGAAGGAATAGAACTATCCTGACTCCCAAATCAGAGGGTGCTTCTTATTTCCCTAATTATGCATTATGCTACAAGTGTTGATCCTTAACTTGATCAATGTAGGAAAATGCATGTCCTCAGATTTTAATAAACGTAGGCAAATCCTAGTTTCATATTTTGTCTGCTCTGTAGTAATTTTAATGATGATCACAAAAATAGAGAGCATGAAGGAATTACTTTCCTGCTACGTATGATACAATTTTTGTGGAATTAACTGTGTTTTAAAGCAAGAATGACCTCCCAAAGAGCACTAACTAGCTTTGTAACTATAAAAATTTTCAAACAGAAAAGTGCTTAGAAGGCATTTACTGGCTCTTTTAAATGGTGGTTATTTCCTTTTTTTTAACTTACCTGGAATAAAGCAGCATTCATTTATCTTCTGGACAGGTATAAAAAGCATATCAAAAAGTTATCTGCAAAGGCTTACAAAATTTCTGTGCATCTGCATATTTCTAGAGCACTGCAATTCCACAAGTAATTAATACTCTTGGCAAAATAACTGGTTGAAGGGTTAATAGTTTCTGCTACTGAAAGAATATCTAATGTGGTTTTAAATGGTACATGTAGAAACCTAGCTATTACAAATTTCAGAACCCAATACTTTTCATGTTTTCATTACATTTTATGTTCTTTTAACCATTATAGAGTGATAGGAGGTTTTATTTTCTTAAGATATGAATATTTATGCACATTCATTATTGCCAGAAAGCCAGCATCTTCTCAACGGTCAGATGAGGTTGTCTCCAAATTGTAGAACTACAACATTAGTTCATTTATTATTAATAGAGCTCATAAATACCCATGCCACCCAAAATAGCCTTAAACAATTTCACTTAAGCATGATCTGAATTATTTTTTTCTTCAGGGAGTTCTATTTTCCAGTGTATAATTATGTGCCATCAGCTGTGACTGGAAGAACTCTGCTCCACCCCATTTCTTACAATAAATGACAGATATTATAGCCTACAGCAAGTAAAATATTTGACTAACTAGAAAACAAAAACAAGCAGCATGGCCTGGTTATTATTTTTGACAAAAATATAACTAGATCACTAATAAACTTTTTTAAAGTCTGCTTTATATACAGTTCAAAAGACTGCTCTTGGAAGAGATGGCGTCTCCCAAAACCCCACAGCAAATTTAAAGTCATTGCAGAGAAGCACGTAGTAAGTGACCATTAATATATTTGAACTGTGAATTATACTAGCCCTTGTATATATGAATGAACAGATTTATAAATAGCTAGAGAAAATGTTATCCACAGCTGTATACTCAGCTCCTAATTTGGAGGTTTGCAATCCTTTGCAATGAGAGCAAACTACAAACTCCTAGAAAGAAGGAAATTTTCACTGGGGCTATTTTCCCTTAACATACCAAACTCCGAAGTTAATATATTTCATCATTTTTTGTTGATAGATCTGTTTATTCATAAAGGAGACAGAGTAAGGCAGGCCCCACAATGGGTTCAAGACTTTCTGGAGCAACTCATGTATGTTACCATATTTGTGATTCAGACTCCTAAAATGTGATCCACTGGAGAAACCCAGACTCATTATTATTGCCCTCTATACACTCCCTTGTTTTTTTTAAAGTGATTTTCTTTTGAATTGTCAGCTATGAATTAATAGTACAATGGAACATTTACATGGAATGTTATCTAAGTATTTCTTAATTTGGTATTTAAAAACTTATACATTGTAGCTTACACAGGGACAAATGCTTGTCATACATAAAAAAAGCTAAGTCTGACAGGATGAAAATAAAAATGGCTAAGATTAGAGCTGAGGGGGTAAATATATCTTGACAAGGTGCTAAAAGGATTAGCACTGTGATAGGTTGATCTTGGCTGGATGCCAGGTGTTTTGTTACTTCTTACCTGGACAGAGAGAGAAAATAAAATGGAAAACCATTCATAGGTTGAAATAAGGCAGTTTGCTAAAGCAAAGGTGAAAGGTTGTGCATGCACAAGCAAAGAGAAATAATAAATTTATTCTCTCCTTCCTATCTGCAAGTGATGTTCTACCACTTCCTGGGAAGTAGGGCTTCAACACACGGAGCAGTTGCTCCAGATATATTTGTAAATAACAAATGTCCCCCTTTCCTCCTCCTTTTTTTAGATATCTGGTGTCACATGGTAGGGAATATCCCTTTGGTCAGTTTGGGTCAGTCTGGTTGTGTTTCTCCCAGGATCTTGCCCACTCCCAGCCCTGTGATGGAGGGGAAATGCTGAGAGACAGCGTTGATGCTGTGCCAGCCCTGCCCAGCAGTGCCCAAACCCCTGCTGTGCTAGCAACACCTTTCCAGCTACCACTGCACTGCACAGCACTGTGAGGGCTGCCATGGGAAAAATTAACTTAATCTCAGCTAGGCCAAATACAACCACATACAACACTGACAATTCAAAATAACACTTAAAATAGTTTCCCGGAAGGAAAAGGGGCAACTAGCTCAGCAGTGGAATAATGACTTTCAGCTCTGACACTGGAATAAATGTATGAGCAGTTCTATTCCAGACTCAACATGAAGCCTTTTTTAAAGCACTTAAGATGGATGTACATAGTCTCTTGAAATGGTAATTGAAACAATACAGAGGAAAATAAATGTCCTTGAACAAGGGAATTTGCCGTAATTCTGCTCATTTAACAGTGAAAATTTATATTTACGTAAATTAAAAATGGTTGTCAGAACATTTCTCCAAGTTACAAAAGAAAAGGAAGTAGGTAAATGGCAAATGCCTGCAAAACCAGTGTTATTTTAGACTCCTTCCTGTGGCCCTGGTCCTATTGATGTTGATTGTTTGTTCAATGAGACTCTATTTCTTAATTTGCATGTGTGCTGAGGCTCATAATTAAATGTTTTCTGATATTTTGATATAAAAATAATTTTACGTTAAAAAAAAACAAGCTAACAAACCCCCAACTTGTGAAAGAATGACAAATCAATGGGGCACTACTATATAGAAAAGTAGATATAGGTTTTGTCTGTTCATATTTTCAAAAAATCAAGATGTCCTGCAGATGAAGGAGAAGAAGTCTACTGAAAAAAAACAATAACTGAAAAAGAGATATATCCAACATTGACAGGAAATGCTGAAGAACTCAAACAAAAATAAATAAATACCTTGTGTTATCAAGATTAAAAAAAGATATTTGACATAGTATTCTCACAATTTGCAGACTCCTTTGTGTACAACTATATTTGTTATTGTATTTCTCTTGTAAAGCATTCAGTGACTAAATTTTAATTAAGATAATCAATAATGCTTTTATCAGTTTTTCTTCAGATAGGATAAGATCCTGAAACTAAGCCCTTAGAATACTTGGATTAGACTTTAAATAAATAGCTGCATCCATCTTTTTTTATAGGACCATAGAATCATGTAAGACCAGGTTAGAAGGAACTTTTAGGTTTATCTTCTCCGACCTTTCTTGGCAAAAGCATGGTCTAGACAAGAAGGTCTAGACTCATGTCCCACAAAATCCTAGGTGCCCAATGTTGGGAAATCCACCTCTTCCCTGGGGTGATTTTTCCAATGGCTGATTGTTCCTCTTGTATAAACTTTTTCTCTTCTGTCCTATTAGAATCTCCCTTGGGACAACTCCTACCTCTTGTCTTTTCCATGTGACTCTTGTAAAAAGGAGTCTGTTTTCTCTGTAGCCACCCTCTCCGTACTGGAACATGGAGATAAGGTCTCCCCTAAGCCTCCATTTCTCAAGACTGAACAAACCCAGCTCTCTCAGCCTTTCCTCACATGTCAGGCTTCCAATTCTTTGAACATCTCTGTGGCCCTTCTCTGGACCCTCTCCAGCCGGTTCACATCCTCTATTGTACAGTGGGGATCAAAACTGAACACAGTACTCCAGATGTGACCTGACAAGTGTTAAGTAGAGTGGGATAATGAATTCTTTATCTCTGCTGGTGATGCCCACATTGATGTAACCCAGCATTCTGTTGCCTTTCTTTGATGCAGCAGCACAGTCCACTCATATGGAGCTTGCTGTCCTCCACGTCCTTCAGGTGTCTTTCCACAAAACTTCTCTCCAGCCAGGTAGATTACTACCTGTGTTTCACTCCTGGATTATGCTATCCTATGTGAAAGACCTATATTTGTCCCTGTATTTCATAAGGTTCACTCTTTCAACCTACCCAGGTCTTCTTACAGGGTGACTCTCCTGTCTGAAGTGCTCACTTCCCCATTCAATTTGTCAGCAAATTTACCATGGTGCACTTGATCCCATCTAAAATGAACAGATTAAACACTTCAGGGCCCAATATTGATTCCTGGGGGACAGCATTTGTGACAAGTTGAAAGTTTAAAAAGAAGATGTTTTCCAGCACACTGTGGATGTGTCTGATCAGTTTCCCACAGCACAGACCATTAGACCACAGTGCATCAGCTTCATTAGGAAAAAGCAATAGAAACCACATTGAAGGTCTTAAAGAAATCTATGTAGGCAATGTCCAGTGCTTGTCCCACATCAGCCAAGCAAGTCACTTTGTCATAGAAAGCAATCAGGTTTGTCGAGTGCAATTCACCCCTGGTGAATCTGCGTTGGCTTTAACTAAGCACATGCTTCATCCAATATGTGGCAGCCTGCAGGAAGCTTCATTGCATTACTGCTTCAGGGTCTGAAGCAAGACCACATATTGTAAAGATCTTACATTTTGCCTATATACCCTGCTGCATTAATCTAACATATCTTGATGGAAATGAAATAATGCAGTATAACCCAGAATGTAGTCGAGAATTAACTTCTGGAATCTGTTGGGTTTAGCCATTAGTAAAAGAATTTTTCAGGTCACATTTTTCTTGTGAGAACAGAGGCTCCTGGTGAATCTATTATCCAGTTTCTGAGCATGTTCTGTAACTGATAAGCTATCAACGAAGTCCTTTTACATGTTAGAAAGTCTATTAAAGATTTATTGAGGTTATTAAGGATCATGTTAAATCATGCCATAGGAATTCAAAAAGAAAAAAATAATAAGCACTCAGAAGACACATACACAGAAAAATTTTGAAAATTGAATTAAGCTAGTTTCTATCTATTTATTTAAACATAGAAAAGACAGTTTAATAAAGCATGGTTTTCCTGGATAGGACAAGTACCTGGTGTTAAAATAGGAGTTTTTTTTCTTAACTGATGGGGTTTTGCACCTAAAAAAACAAATAAAACACAATTAATATATCTACAGTTATAAAAAAAACAGAACAAAACAAAATGGGATGTGTACTACAAGTATCAGGACTGCAAAAATGTTAGTAATGCACAATAGAAAAATCATTGAATAGTTGTTTCCAAACAGATTTTCCTTTTGACTTTTTTATATGTACACACAAAAGCAAAAGTAATTTTATTTAATATCTTTACCTTTATTTCGAAGAACACTTTTTTCAGCATTAGTTTGTCTTAAGGAGTTCTCAGCTATCAGTGTAGTCCTTATGCCATTTTCTCAGGTAAGCTAGCACAACGGTTTGCAGGTCTGGACTGTGAGATTGAGAAGTTGATCCAGAGTGAAAATAAGCCATTTTTTCTAGTTATTTTTAACAAAGGGAAGTGAAGATAAGAAACATCAGAAATGTAGGGACTGCCTGAGACAGCACAGGTGTTGAAAGGAATGTTTATCAAACTATAGCCTTTCATGTCTTATTCTGCCACATGAGCAAAAGCTTGAATTTAGGGGTAATTCAATCATGAATGCTCACTGACTGCAGTAAGGCTACATAATATCCTTTTATTTTTCCCCCTTCTGGCTATTATCAGAGCACGAAGGAGGGCCCTAAAACAATTTTGGGGGTATCTCATTTTAAAATGTGTTTAGTACAAATTTTATTTAGGCTGCAAAGCATTGTGATTCATAAAACATCATGAAAACTTGTGTAAACAGAAGCAGACAATAGAAATCCCACAAAACTATAGATACTATGATAAAAAGAGCTGTCTCAGGGTAGTGTACAGCAAACAGAACCTGACTATATTTTCAATATATCAGTTTGTCTGCTTTTCCAGACCTACAAATAGGTCTTGAAATATCTTACACATTCCAAAGATTTTGACAAAGCATCTTCCTACTCTCAAGAAGTGTAATTATAACTCATACAGTATGAAATTGAGCCTCAAAAATCCCTGAAGCAGAGCCCTGTGTCAGCCTCCCTTAGTGCTAAATATGTTCCAGGCTGTGGTGATATGACAAAGCTAGCTCTAATACAAGAAGTGCAGACTTCAACATTTGGTAGTCTTTAAACATATAAGTGCTTCTAAAAAAACCACGACAGCATTTTTAAGGTAGCATTTTTATGTGTTTTCTACTACATGGACACAACGTTTGCAGCAGCACTCCAATGTCTCAGATAATCAGGAAAGGAATTAAGATTATTTTTTGCTATTTTGTAACATATAAACTTGGTAATTAAAAATACCTATTGCCTAACATCTAATTTAACACAAAATAACACATGTTGTTCTTGTTGCATATTTTCAGCATGGGATGCTAAACAAACAGATAGCAGTAGTTGGCTTGAAACTAAATAAGAGACGTCAAAGACAACATTACCAGTATATAGATATCAATAAATAATGATTAGTAATTACAATAAAAGGATTAAAAATCCAGCAGAAATATATATATAAAAGAAATTTTCAAGCCCTCTTGTTTTGAATTTCTCAGAAACTTGGTTTCAAAACACTTTGTGGAGGATCAACTGATTATCAGGCTTTGCCATAGGCACAGTCAATAACAATTTTGACCTTGCTGACTGGTCAGTGTGATTGTTTTTGAAAATCCTATATGATTATACTATAATTGCAGTTTAAAAAGTAATATCTGAAATCTTTTTCTGGGTAAAATGTATATTGATGTTAAATATTAAAATAATGCTGAGACCAGAGAGGATATAGGGCAAATGGTGCATCTTATTAAGCTTATATGAATAAAATACATTCTTTTCATTCCATCAATTTTTAAAATTTATTTCATAATTGTTTTTTAGAATTTAGAAGTCATATATGCCCCGTTAATAGTTTTATTTTGTTATTTCTGGTACTCTTTATTCCCATAAATTGAGTTTTAATGTTGAAGAAAGAGATAACACCTGACATTTCCACAGATTCAAAAGAAGTTCCATGTGAACAAGCAGTCTGTGCCCAGGGTCCCACATGGCACATGCCAGCACCAAAGCCTGGCAGTGACAGCAGCACCAGTCCCAAAGTGCCTCCTTAAGGCTCCCTCTATGCAGTCAGCACTGGTATTAAATCTGCATTGGCTTCAGCATCTGAATTAGTGTCCTGACAATGCTTTACTCTGCCAGGCAGCTACCCTGACTGACTTGTCTTTGGGTTGAACCAGGGTATAGAAACATCTGCTGGCCCTAGAATGGTTGCCAGAAGTATCTGTGAGATCCTTCTGGAACTGCCTTCCCTTAGAGCCACTTCTGAGCCTCCCTGAACAGCCAGAGACTGCATGGACAATTTGCATAAATGAGTCAGTCCCCTCCTCCCAGAGACCAGCTCAAGTGCTGGTTTGTCAGGGCTTCCATGCTTCCATCGATTTTTTTCTGTTATGTATACATTCCTATTTTGTCATGTAGGAGAAAGTTATCCATTCCTTATTTAATAATGAAGTCGTGTCTTAAAAATGGAAACATTTTTTGGAACTTAAAAAATTGTTAATAGTATTAATAGTATTATTTTTTGTCTTATTTTATATTCTGCACTGCAAAGCATATTTCTGTATTTCTTTGTGACAGTTTTTTTTTCAAATCCCTATGTAATTGTAGTACTCAATGTACCATAGGATACCATTGGAAAATGTCTCTCTGTACATGAAACAGAAATCCATACTGGAAAGTCTAACGTGTCATTTCCATTCTAAGAGATTTTTCAAAAGAAACATAGTATTAAACAAAATATATTATCCGTGGTGCCCAAGACCCAGCTGCAAGTAATTCCAAAATTTGTGAATCTACTAAGTCTTTAAACTGATTTTTTTTTTCTAAAATAAATTTGGGATGATGAATTAAAACTCCATATAATCTTTCAAAAATTTGTATTTTTAATGATAATATTTATCAGCATCTATTATTGTGCAAAGTGCTATCCAAGTAAAAACTTTTAAAGACTTTAAAATTACTTTTTAAAGTATAAGGAAGGCATTAGCTTTTTCTTCCTTTTTTCCATTGAGTGACCAAGGAGTGACCCTACTGGTCTTTGCAACTGTGTGAAAAGAGGTAGTAGCAAAGTGGAGGTTGGTCTCTTCTCCCAGGCAACCAGAAACAGCACAAGAGGACACGACCTCAAACTCCACCAGGGGAGGTTTAGGCTGGACACCCGGAGGAATTTCATCACAGAAAGGGTTGTTATATATTGGAACAGGCTGACAAGGAAGCTGGAGGACTCACCATCTCTGAAGGTGTTCAAGATGTGACTGGATGTGGCACCCAGTGCCATGGTCTAATTGACAAGGTCAATTAGTCAAAGGTTGGATCCAATGATCCCAAATGTCTTTTCTAACCTAAATGATTCTGTGATTCCATGACTACCAATAGATTTCACAGAATGCACTCCTTATACAACCTATTTAATTTTCAACAATTTTTAAAACTGTTGTCATTTCAATTGATTGAATATACAATATAGAAGTGAATAAATTTTTTGACAATATTCACTAAAAATTCAAGACATATTGATCAGTAATGATTATTACAAAAGTATATTATATTTTGGTTTGTTTTATCTATGACTATAAAAAAATTATTACACCTGTTTATACACTATTTCATATAAAGGAGAAGGCAATTTCAACAAACTTTAAATCTGTTCAATCCTTTAATATTATAAGTGAGAGGCTTGGAGCAGGCTACAGCAAGATACACTAGCCAGGATCAGCACTTACATTTAATTGCTTTTGTCAT
>JANRMJ010000088.1:51218906-51256079 GCA_025584955.1 Alethe diademata
CTACAGCAAGATACACTAGCCAGGATCAGCACTTACATTTAATTGCTTTTGTCATGTTTCAGAGCAATTAATTTAATTTGAAAATACTGTATTTGCAGAGAACTGTACAGTCCAGTCTCTTTCTGACTTACTTAATTGCCTAAATAAGATGACAGTTAGAAGGTTTGAAATACCTGTTCCTCACTCGTATTGTAAAGGAAAACTTTATTTTAATAAATATGCTATTTCTTTTGTGAATAATCACTTAGATTAATAGTACTTCATTATATATTATATTTTTCCCCATGTTTCTTATTATATATGTGAAGAAGGACTCAATAATATCATTATTCGGATCCTAGTCCACAATGTAAGTCACATTCAGTGAATGGTAAATCCACCTGTATAATTCCCAGCGTCAAAAGGGGTAAAATACAATATTTATTCCCCTCAGAATATATTCTTAAAAGGCTACATATTAAGAAGTGGATTCTAAAGCTAATATTAGGAAAACCTATTTTAAATTAATTTTTAATTTATTCTTATTTATGTTTCTTTTATGTTGATTAAAACAGGGAAAAGAGAGGAATTTTATTATGACGTTTCCTTTATTTCAACGATAAATTTGAAATATGTTGTTGAAAAATGAGGGCCTGTAGATGAATGTGTTTTATACTCATTGGCTATGTGCTGTCCAGTCTGAGTTCAAGCAATAATCATAAAAAGCAAATCCAAAATTAGGTTGCATTGGTACTACCTGGTCACTCTTGAGTGTCTGATAAATGCTAGAACCTGTTAAGATGACAGGAATTTCTAAGGGAGTCCCCAGAGAGTGAGGTAGTTTAATCAATTATTTTTCATTTTGATTTAACTCAGAAACAAGTTGTGAGTTCACTGAAAAGTGTAGGGTGGTCTCTGTTCACTGTAAGGAACTTGACATTCACAATTAAGGCAGAACAGATCACATCCTGGTGGAGGTTTCATATTACAGGTCAATGTCAGGTGCATAGCTTGACAATGACTAGCTGAGAGAAGTCAGAATAGTAATGAAATTATGTCTGACTCTACATATCCCACAAATATCAGGGATAGAATGAAAAGCACAGCTAACTACAACTGAATGTAAAGAATATTGTTCATTCCAGTGCCATTATTAGGAATAATTTGATATATATGTCATTACGATATGTTCTATACAAAGTAGGAAATGCATTTTTTAACTATTCAAAATTGAACTTTTTTTTTTCATCTTGGGACATCACATGTGTCAAGAGTTCATTTTCTCCTCATGATTAAGTCACCAAAACAAAATACAATTCATTTTACCTTCCCACAATTAGATACAATTTTATTTTACTAGTGCAACAAAAGCACCTTTAAAGGCATTGTTGAATCCTTTCAACCAAATCAGGGTGACACTGACCTTCAGATAAGTTTTTCCAAGATTTTATCCATTCTGATAATCCTTAATTATTTAGTGACTAAGGGTTTCGATCAAAGATTTTTTTTCCCATTTGCACACAAGTTAGTAAAAGTCAATTCCTGTCTCAGTTACCTTTAATATGTTTGGAGACTGAAAAGAAGTTATAAGTACAGATAATGTGAAATTTTTTCAAGAAACCTCAAGATCCAGGTCACCCAGAAAAAAACCTTTCCTGCTGAAATATAAATAAATATATTACAGGAGATATGCTGGAGAAATTATTACTTCTATATTTGCTATGCTGTAAGATTTCATTCAGCACAGTGAGAAAAAAAGGTTTACTAAACTCTTTTACTGAAACCTTTTTTGCTACAGTATGTGAAGAATATTATTCTTTCATTATACACATTGATACACTAAATGACCAAGTTGAACAAGTCCTAAATTTTCTAATATCAAGGTTGTAAATTTTTTTAAAAGGCATTTTGAAAGTAGCTGTGATTTTCATAGTCATAAGATATTTTAAGCTGGAAAAGACTTCTGGGATAATTGAGTCCAATCATTAGCCTACCACTTCAAAGTTCACTACTAAGCCATATCTGCAAGCACCACATCTACAATTATTTTAAACACCTCCAGGAATGGTGACTCAATCTCTTCCCTGTGTAGCTATTCCAGAGCTTGACAAGCTTTTCTGTGATGAAATTTTTCCTAATATCCAATCTAAACCTTCACTGGCATGACTGAGACTATTTCCTCTTGCTCTGTAACTCATTAACCAGATAGAAAAGGCTGACCCCACCTGTCCACAACCTCCCTTCAGGTAGTTGTAGAGAGTGAAAAGGTCTCCCCTGAGCTTCCTATTCCCCAGGTTAAACAACCCCAGCTTCCTCAGCCACTCCTCAGAAGAGTTGTTATTAAGGCTGTTCACAGTCCCAGTGCCCTTCTCTGGATACACTCCAGCACCTCAGTTCCTGAAGGGACTGACTCAGAACTGGACAAGCACTCAAGGTATGGCTTCACCAGTGGCAAGTACAGCTGGATGACCACTGCCCTGCTCCTGCTGGCCACACTAGTTCTGACACAAGCCAGGTGCCACTGGCCCTCTTGGCCACATGGGCACACGCTGGCTCATGTTCAGCTGCTGTTAACCAGCATCCCCATACATCTTTCCACCTACTGTCTCCCAAGACTGTAGCATTGCCTGCAGTTGTTCTGACTCAGGTGCAGGATCCAGCACTTCAGCTTAAACTCATCAAACTGCTCTTGGTTTACCTCCCCTGTTGAGATCTCTCTGCAGAGCTTTCCTACCCTCACGCAGATCAACACGCCCAGCCAAACTGGTGTCATCTGCAAATTGGCTAGGATGCACTTGATCTCCTAACTCAGATCAGTGATAGAGATATTAAACAGGACTGGCCCCAGTATGATTCCTGAGGAACACCATCTGGCGGTAACTCCACTCACCCGCATGCCCTGGACCCAGTCTTTTTCTCAGTGAGCAGTTCACCCATCTAAGCCACAAGCAGCTAATTTCCCTGAGAAAATGTTGTGGGAAACACTGTCAAAGGCTTTATTAAAGTCCAGGTAGACTGGACAGGTAGACAAACAGTCCACAACTGATTTAAGTAAGCTGTTCTTAACTGTAATATAGAGATGTTACAGATACACAACACAAACCCCTCCTACTGCAACCAATTATTTTTGTTTTGTGTCTGGTGGCAGCGTTGACAATGATTGCTCACCTTGCAACAATATTGGAAGACTGTTAACATATGACACCAAGTTCTCTTTTCAAGACTAAAGAAGAAAGGCTTTTAATATTTTTCATTGATTCTTTGAGAGTGGTCATATTTTCCACATCTATTAACCTTTTGTTGCATCTATCTTATCCCCTCCTTTCCTTAGAACTTATAACTGCATTCAGTAATCCTCTTAAGGCTTCACAAATGCTGACTAGAGTGAAATAGTTACTCCATATGTCTCAGGACTTACGTATTCTAAATCATCATTTTTCTGCTGGTTTTGCAATATTGGTTATTGTTCCATTTGCAACCCATTGTAATCCTGAGTCCTTTTTCTGCAGTATATCTGCCTAGCAAGCCATTCTGCATTTTACATTTTCCTTCCTAGGCAGTTTGCATGTCTTTGTTATATCCTATTTTATAGCTTTGTACCATTTCTCCAGTTTATCAAAATCACGTTGAATATAATTCTACCTTCCAGAATTTCTATAACCTTCCTGATTAATGTTATCCACAAATACTTGTCCTTCAATTGTAATAAAAATATTGCATAATGCTGCACTCCAGTTATTTTTCAGATTGCCAGTGAACAGATGTTAAAATGTTTCTAAGTGATTCAGCTGATTTTACTGTAATTTCCAATGAGAACATATTACCATACTTCTGACAGTGTCATATGGAGTTGTCACATGTCAGCAAAGAAAAAGTATGTAAGTATTTTCTCACTTAATTGTCCTGCCACAGAATGGTATCAGATTGGCCTGTTGTGATTTGCAGCTCTGTTGTGATTTAATAACTCTCTTGTGGTTACTTTTAATTTTCTAGGTGCTCAGAGAGAATAATCACTGATTAATGATTTATTGCCTTAACATTCTAAGTGTAAGTTAGGGATGGTGGATAATACTCTTTTTATTTTTAGTTTACTAGTTGTAATTTTCCATTAGATGTCCCCTCAGCCTTTAGCTGTTCTGAAAAGTTCTCAAAGGTGATTGCTAAAGGTTCAAAGAAGATTTGAGATCATAAATACTTTAGGGGAAAATGTTGTTAAGTTTTGGTGATCTAAGAACTTTTCTGTCTGTTAACCAATTCTGGCTTAAAGTTCTAGCACTTACTTGCTAATGTTAATTATGTGAAGCTTCTGGTCACAATTAACCTCTTTGGCGAAGACTGAAGAAAAAATATAGTGAAGATTTTGCACTTTGTTATGTCATCTGCTATTTTGTCCTCATTTCTTCTAAATAATAGAAATTTTATTTCTTTCATCTTTATTTTTATGAATTTGAGGAACTTTCTCATATTTATTTTTACCCAAGTTTCATATAGTGTGCAATTTTTCCTCGGTTTTTCCAATTTTGTTCATGCAGAATATTTTCTTTATTGTCAGAGCGCCATAATACTCACTTATAGGAACAGACTCTAAAACAGGTCAGACTGAGTCCTGTTAAAGACAACAGGAATTGCAACCAGTGACTTACATGGAAAAGGAATTATCCTAGAAATGCAAAGATTTTTCTAGGGCTTGGATTTGGCTGGGATAAAGTTAATTTTCTTCATAGTGGTTTCTGTGGGGCTGTGTTTTGGATTTTGTGCAGAAAACACTGTTGATAATACAGGGATATTTTCACTGCTGCTGCTTGCACAGAGCCTTTTTGCTTCACACCAGCAGCAAGGCTGGGAGTGCACAAGTTAAAGGGGACACAACTGGGACAGCTGATCCAAACTGACCCAAGGGATATTCTACACCACATACTCTTAGCTCATAAAGCCGGGGAAAGAAGAAAGAAGCAGAGTAGGGACATTCAGAGTGATGATTTTGTCTTCTCAACTCACCCTTCTGTGTGATAAGACTAGGTTGTCCTGGAGATGCCTGAACACCTGCCTGCCCATGGAAAACAGTGAATTCCTTTTATTGTTTTCCTTGCCTGCACAGATTTTGCTTTACCTATTGCCTCAGCCCATGAGTTTTCTCACTTTTCCAACTCTCTTCCCCATTCCACTGCAGGGGAGTGACAAAGCTCCTGAGACAAGTTTAGTTGCCAGCAGGGGTTAAATCACAACAGCCCTTGGAGCAGAAAAATCCCAATCACACCCCAGAATTGAAGGCAGCTGTGGAGGATTGAGCATGGTTGGATGTCAGGTGCCCACTAAAGCCACACTGTTCTCCTCAACTGGACTGGGAAAAGAAAACATAAAAAGGCTTATAGGTCAAAATAAGGACAGGGAGAGATTACTCATCAATTACTGTCACAGGAAAAAGAGACTCAACTCAGGTAAATTAATTTATTGCCAGTCAAAACCAGAGTAGAGTAATAAGAAATAAAACCAAATGTTTAAAGCATCTTCCCCCCACCCCTCCCTCCCTTCTTCTAATCTCAACTTCACTCCTGATTTCTCTACCTCCACCCCAACCAGCAGTGCTCAGGGAATGAGGGTTGTGGTCAGTTCAACACACGCTGTCTCTGCCACTCCTTCCTCAGCAGAGGGAGGATATTCCTCTTACTCTTCCCCTGCTCCAGTGTGCAGTCCTTCACACAAAAGACTTCTTCCACCTGAATCCTTCCCACAGGCTACAGTTCTTCACAAACTCCTCCAGTGTGGGTCCCTTCCATGGTACAGTGTTCAGGAACTGGCTGCTCTGGCATAGATCCCCCAAGGGGCCACAAGTCAGCAAACCTCCTCCAATGTGGGCTTCTCTCTCCAAGAGTCCACAGGTCCTGCCAAGAGCCTGGTCCAGTGTGGGCTTCCCACAGGGTCACAGCCTCCCTTGTGCATCCATGGGCTGTAGGTGGATCTCTGCTCCACCAAGCACCCCCCATGGGGTTGCTGCACAACTGCCTCACCATGGTCTTCACCACGGGATGCAGGGGAATCTCAGCTCCAAACTTTAAAGCACCTCCCTCCCCCTCTTCTTCTCTGACCTGGATCTGCAGAGTTCTTGTTGTCACAATCTTCCTCATGTCTCTCTTATCACTGCCATTCCACTGCAGGTTTTTTTGTCTACTTGGGTATGTTATTCCAGAGGCCTTGGTCAGCAGTGGGTCCATCCTGGAGCTGGCTGGCATTAGCTCTGCTGGACATGGGGGGAGCTTCTGGCAGCATCTCACAGCAGCCCGCCCTGCAGACCCCCCCCAAACCTTGCCATGCAAACCCAAAACAGTAGCCTAGCCAGGTCAGTGCAGCTCTCCACCTGTCTAATTAGGTTGTCTCTCAGTGGAAAGCTGTGTCTCTGCATGAAGCTACTATATTTTACAAAACTTTTTTTAAATTTATTAACAGAAATTTATTCACAGCCAATTAACTTTATTCAGAGCTAATCTCTGAAAGCAGTGCCACTAGTAACACATCCAGAATTTATTCAAAAATAATCACTTAGAGCCCTAAAAAACTTGATGTATATTATAAATACTCTTTATTATTGCTTTCAGTCATGTTTTACTGCATATAATTTTCAGATGATCCTCTTTTTTCTTTTGAACACTATAAACATCAAGATCAGTGCTCATGTCTCACAAAGATAGTCAGCTCATCTTTAACTTTTCTGTTTAGACCAACTCTTTTCCTGTTCGATTATTTTAATATATAAATTCTCTTTTTGTTTGCGAAGAGACAGATAGGCATACATTAAACCAGCTAGAGTTTAAACTATCCAGATGCTGCCTTCAGACAGCATGCTGTACAGTTTTCAGGAAGACTCACGGAGAAGTATCATACCTTGTGGCCTCCAACAATATGTTGACAAGAAAGGAATTTGAACTTTTATATACTAAAAACATGGAATTTGGTCCACATGATCATCTGAGTTCCAATAAACCCTTCTGAAATGAGGATATTTCAATACAAACCTTTATTTATATACCCTAATCTACTGAAAAATAAAGTATACATATAAAGTCCAGCTCCATAGCTGTTAAAAATATGTAAGCCCCCAGTGGCTCCAAGAGGATTAAATGTATTAATGACAGTTGCAATATTGCCCTAATAAGAATAAAAGTCAGTTGGACTTTGCATTGATCAACCATGTCCTATAAGGAAACATGGACAGTTAACATTTACCACATAGTACAGCACTGCTGTATAAAACACAGTTTTATATTAGCCCAAGAGTTCATATAAATATGAAAGAATAAAGTTTACCATCCTAAAATCAAATAACCCCAGGGCTTTGGTGCAACCATCATCTATTTATCTTTTCATTGTATCTTTATCCTTATCAACCTGCAAACAGCACCAGAATGCTATACATATATATGATGGATTATTGCTACTATGCACATGAGAATGGCAGGCACAAAGTATAAGAACAGAGTTCAGCCAGCAAGTATGACATAAATTATGTATTAGTAGCTTTTAGTGTCGAGCCCTTTGAAAAGTTCACTAAGTGCATGTAACTGAAGTTAATCACCCTATGCCACCATAGGACTGTTTCTTTTAAGAGTGTATGCAAGGCATTTTTCAACATGCTTAAAAAGTGTATGAAAGTATCTCAATTATGTAAGCAAAACACTTCTCTGGACATAGAAAGTTTTCAGGACCATTGCAAGGCCTGAGAAGCTAATTACAACTGAAGTCTGATTTAAGATCTAAGCTAAGAGTTTATGACTTGAACTAATGGGGTTCAAGTGTTTGAGTATCAATTCCATCTGTTTTCTATACTGTTACTCTTAGATTTCACAGACATCCTTAGCATGCTTCCCCTCAGTTTGAATTTTGAGGATGTGAAACCTGGGACAGGGCACAGAAACAGGATTTTTTTCCCTCCTTCAATCACTGTATCTGTGCATACTTGCATCTGTAGCATATGTACATGCTTCAGAACTGGTAGACTGGTGTTAGTTTTGTTCTAACATATACACAGGGACTAGCACACCAGCACACACACACACAGAGCCCAGTGGGATTAAAAGCACTCTATCTGGTGGAAAATCAGGAACTACAAAGGAAAGTATTTTCTTGTTTGAAGCCTTGAAAGAACCATTCTTAGAGAAAATGGAGGAGGCTTCTGATATTAGGGATCTTGACCCTTTCATGTTTTAAAAAGACTAAAGGAAAGTTCCTCTTTTATCAGCATGAAGTAGAAAAGAAATGGCTTTCCCAACTCTAAATATTTAAAGAAGCCCTCATAAAACTTGAAAAAGGTTTGAGCTGTTTCTTTGTGGGACTAAATTCCTAGGGGTATAGGAAGACATACATTGATATTTACCTCTTATTTTACTTCTTCTATAATAGATGTATCATGGGACATTGGTATTATTTTCTATACTTCACAGTTATTTGCTTTTATATACTTTCAAGGAATCCATACAGTGTAAATTCTAAATAGAAAGATTTTTAATACTCTTTTCCGTGGGAACATAGATATAAAAAAATCAAAGGTGAAAGACTACTGAGATATATCCATGATTTATGTTTACTGGTAGAGTTCACTGTTGACCTGAGACAGCCAAGGAAAGGCTCATCATGTAGCAGAGCTCACACAGCCTGCCAGGTCACATGAGGAATCACACTGCTGGATTTGAATGGTTACAGAAATGGAGTGGAAATAGCTGAATTTGTGGGCTAGCTCATCTTTGAACTGAAATCCATCAAACTAAACATCCTGAAGTTTAGCTTAAAGAAGCCTTCTTTATGTCGAAAATAAATCACTGAAAAATGAATCAGTTTGCAGTTCCTAAAAAACATTTTAAAACATTATCATATGACCATTTAAAAGTTTCCTTCTTGGAAAACAAGATAATTGCAGAATATTTTTAAAGACTATAATTTTCTAAATTCTAAGTCTTGAGTTGCATAGATACTCTTTTCATGTGAATGTCAATTATTCTCAGAATAGTCAGTATTTGTGAAATGAGAGTTTATTGCTTGAATACTGAGGAATATTGTCTCTTGCTTCTATATATTTCAATAGCATTATTTATTTGTAGTACGAGAGTACCTAAAGGCACCAGAAAGTGTCTGACATCCATTGTACAAAGCAGTGCACAAATACATGGCAGGACACCAGTGCTGGTTCACAGGCCAGCTGACAGCCTCCAGTCCTCCAGGCACACATGACTACCAGCTCTGTCTCTGACACCCTTATGTGCCTTGAGCAAGCAGTGAACTTTTAAGGCTGGCTCCTCAGCTGGCACAGCTGAGAAAATGGAAACAAAGCCATACTTTATTCCCCTGACTTTAGAATCAGCCAGGGGCAATCTAATCCATACTGCAATTTACAGCAGCCCGGCTGCCCAAGAAGCTATTCTGGCAGCTGAGAAGCACCAGAGCCTAAGGTCATTCTCCACTTCTCCCAAAAGTGCCTGTATGCAAGGACTAGAAAGTGAACAATATTAAGTATTGCTTTTGTTTTTTCAGCTGAAGTGTCCCAAAGCAGCTAGAACAGAATTGATGATTGTCCTGTTAATATTGTGATTTCTCTTAGTTTCATTATCGGAAGAGAGCAGCCTTTGAGAAATAAAAAGATGCTTTATTTTAATAATTGATTTATTTTTTCCTTTATCTGTAAATGTCAGTATGTGGTAATTCCACATATTTATATTTGGGTTTTTGTGAAATGCAAATAAATTATTTCAGTGGTTTTAAAAAACATATACTGCAGCCATTTTGTCTCATATGTACAAAACATTTTTATTGCTTGCTCCTGTGTGACAATTTGGAAAATCTGTCTCATAACATGATGATTTCTAGTTGATGGCTGGGAACTCTTGGAGTGTTTGCATCAGGATACAGTTTACATTTTAAATGAGGAATTTCTTTTTCCACCCTTTCAAATTACAATGTTATTAAAAAATGCCAGAGAAATTTAAAGCAGAAATTCTTTCAGCTCCAAAAATATTCACTACTTTATTTTAAAAGTGATCAGAGGTAAAATATGCTACCTTCTCAAAAATCTAACCACCCACAATCCCTTGTAGAGGGAAGAGTACATTTTGAATCAAGGTGATGCAGGTAAGTAGTGAGTCACACATTGCAGGGGACTGGGAAAAAGGTCTCTCAATGGATACATTACAATGGAGGAGCCTGAGGCCAAGCCCAGAGCAGAAGGCAGAGAGTGGAAATAGTCGAGGAGATAATATCTCTTGTTCATCTGATGAGTATACTCTCCAGAGGAGCTCTACTCCACATGACACAATCTAAGTTGAGAACACTGGAGAAACTTGTGAGACAGAAGTTTTAAAAATTTGTCTTAAATCTCCAGATTTGATTTACCGGCAGAGGCTAAGAGTTGCTAGCTCATTAACGTTTAGGACATCACAAATAATCTACAGGTTTGGCTGGGATAGAGTTAAATTTCTTTATAGTATCTTGAACAGGGCTGTTCTGTGGGTTTATGACTGCCCTGGCTGCAGAGAACAGGTGGAGCTCAGTGCTGATGGATGATTATGACAATGCATATTATACAGGGTTGGTTTAGTTACTGCTGAACAGTGCTGACACAGAGCCAGGAACTTCTCTGCTCCCAGCCTCACCCCACCATGAGGAGGCTGGGGGTGCACAGTGAGTTGGGAGGGGACACAGCCAGCACAGCTGAACCCAGTTGATCCAAGGGATATTCCATACCCTGTGGCATCCTGCTCAGCACATACAGCTGCAGGGAGAAGGAGGAAATGGGGATGTTTGGAGTGATGGTGTTGGTCTTCCCAAGTCACTGTTAGGCCTGATGGAGCCCTTCTCTCCTGGAGGTGGAAGAACACCTCCCTTGCCATGGGTAGTGGTGAATGAATTCTTTATTTTACTTTCCGTGCATTCAGTTTTGCTTTACTTACTAAACTGTCTTTATCTTAGCCCATGTGGTTTTTTTACTTTTACTCTTCTGATTATTCCCATATCCCAGTGGCGAATACTGAGCAAGAGGCTGTGTGATGCTTAGCTGCCTACCAGGGTTAAACCACAACAGCCCAAAAATGAAAAACTCTGGGGAAGACTGGGAATAAGCTACTGAAATACTGTTTAAGTAAATGCCTCCCAGAGATAGATGGAAATTGAGCAGAATCCTTGTAGATAAAACTTAAAATTCAATACCTAAATCTAGAGGTAGGCTTCCAAAGACAAAAGGTCTAGACCACCTGAGGATCAATTACATTGAAAGCATAAAAACATCAGCTGGGCTACTGAAGCGGATTGGAGAGCGTTAAGATACAACTGCAGGTATTCACTTGAAGTTATGAAATGGAATATGTTGTAAAAGGCCTTTGGCCACACTTTTTCTCTCTTTATTCCACCCATGCTTTATTTTCAAGTTAAATATCATGGCCATTCTAATTTGGAGAAAGAGGAATAATTTTCTGCAAAATTTTGTTACAGAAACACTCCTGAAATGTATGAGTCAGCCTGACCTGTATTCCAGCCTGACCTGGTCAGGCAACCATTACTGAAGAAGACCCTAACCCTAGGCCTTGGCAGGCATCTGTGGAGTTGTGGCAATCCCAGTTGTTGTTGTTGTACCAAGGAGTTATGGGATTGCACATGTAAATGCTTCATAAATAATCCCAACCCTGTTTTCAGTTATCATCACCACTCCCAGCCCCTAGAATGTTATCCTTTCCTTGTAACCCCATTGGCCCTCGTTTGATGCAGTGTCCCTCCCAGCCTACCCCATTGGACCCTACCTTCCCTTATCCCACCTCTGCACCACTTTCCCCTACACCCATTGGATCCTAACCTTGACTCCACCCCCTTTCCTGCCCCACATTTATACCCTGGACCTCCCTACATCTTGGTCTTCAACCACTAACTCCTACTAAGAGCTGGTTAGGGTGTTCGGTTTTTTTGGGCCTTGTCCCACATTTGTTTTCACTGTTACTAAAGTATTTTATGTTGCAAGTCGTGGTCCTCGCACTGCTCTTCTTTTATTTTGCCACAATATCCATAACATCAGAGGAACCCTAAGATGTATTGTTGGGGACCACCCTCACCCCTGACACTGGAATTTCATTAGGATTTCTTCTGCAAGCTGGAGTTCATGCCGATTCTGTACTTTGAGCAATTCTGCAAAACTGAATCTTTAAAAAATGTAATAATGAAGAAGATCTCAGGAGGAGGATGTGTGAGGAGTAAACTTAAGTTGTTGTTGCCTCTTTACTGAGTGAAAGTAAGAAAATTAGAGATAATGCTCTGTTATGAGGCAAGGCAGAAGGCTGTCTGTGCAAGTCTGGAAACAAGGATGCCCTGATGTCACCACAACATCACCAAAACTGCAAGTATATGCTCTTCTTTTTTCCAAAAAGAATTTATTTTTTAATTCATTCATATAAATGAAAAATATTTTATTATATTTCCCTTTAGAAGAAACAACAATAAATACCTGCCACCTACACTAAGAATTACGAACAGAAAAAAACAGGTTTGATGACACAAAAACAAAGAAGTTAAAAGAAACACCAGAGTTCTTGCTGAAGACTAGAGACCCTACATCCCAAAATTTTATGATTGTCTTTTAGTAAATGCCAGTGTATTTGACACAAATTATGTCAGAGTACTACTGGGTAACTTACAATATTTCCAATTTTAAAACTTTCTTTTGTGCAAGGAAAATAGTACTGGATATTTCTAAATAGAAAAAATTCTAAATTGAAAATTTTGAAATTTCTAAATATTTCTAAATTCCTAATCCTGAGTATTTCTAAAACTTCTTCTTTTCTTAAATATTCCCAGTCTGTATATGTTATTTTAAAAAAGTGCTTATTTCCAGACTGTATAAGTTATTTTAAAAAAAATACTTATTTCATATCACTAGGGACAAGTGTGGTAAATTATTCTTAATCTATGAAGTATGTATATCTGCCTAGGTGGGTATAGAAACAAAAGAGTTACAGAAGTGCTCTTCCTATAATTGTTCTTCACTCTAAAAGTGTTTTTTTCAGTTCCTTTTTTCTCTGAGGAAAACGATACGGTAGAAGGCATATCAGAATATCAATGCATTCAGGTTTCTGTTGTTTTTCATACAAAGTTATTATCCAAACAGAAAATCCCTATAATCATAGTCTAAAACACACACTTTACTCCTGTTCAGTTCTTGGCAGATCTGAGTAGGTTCTTGCATAATTTTGCAGGATGAATAGATCTCTGTGTTTACAGTTTTGGCTGCTGTCTGTTGTGCTCTAGGATAGCAGAACCTCTGTGCTACGCCAAAAGACATTCATTAAAATGTAAAACACAAACAAGCAGTGTCTACCAGCTGATGAAATGGTACCCTATGATGATGATGGTGATTCACCAATTGTGAAATTAATCTTCCCTAGAATGTCTAATATCTAAAACTAATCTAATACAGTTTTTTTTTTATTTTTTTAATCATAGCAAATTGAATACATTGTTAATATTTCTACTTGAGTGGCTTGGTTACAGCATCTATTATTTTACATTGTGAAACTAAAGACGAGAAGTGTTTTGTAGGGAGCAGAACATGAACAAATTCCAGACTCTCAGAAATAGTCAAGAGTCTCACAGCAATGACAGCAGTCTCTAGAACTGTTTGGTGTCTGTCTTTCAAAGGCTTGCTATAAATAACTTATACAACACTTCCACTGCTTTTGAATGTAGTTTCTGGGCCTACAGCAATGCTGGAGGAAGCTGAGATACCCTACCCTTGGCTGAATGATTGGGAATTAATATTATACCATTTTGTCCAAGCTTGTAAAGGCCAGATCTCAGATCTTCTCAGGATTTTCAGTCTTGACAGTGTTTCCTGCAGTAGTTTTCATGGACTTGCTGTCATGAGAAAGAAACTCCAACAACAGTACTTATAACACCTCAAACAGCAGCTTCAACTGTGCATGACAGGAAGATGAAAAACTTGCTGAAAGAAAATGTCAGTACCAGAGCTTTCTGGACTGACACTTCTCCAAAAGTCAGGTGTTCATAGCCTGCAATAACATTGTGCATCTTCATTTGTATCAGCCCCAACTAACGTTAGTACAAAACTGACCAGTTGCTAGAGCTGCCCTAGTCTGGATAGGAGCAGCAGTTTGATCCTGTGTCATTGCAACTTCGTTCCAACTCATCTTTCAATTCATTTATTGCCATTCATTTACTCCCATCAGGTGGTAAGAGCAAAGTTTTTTGCATAGTCCATACATAGAGTCTGGAATCTCTGATAATTAGCCCATAATTTCTGGTGTGTGACTACCAAAAAGGCTGCATTTGCAATAGACAGCAAACTTCCCTTCTATTTTTTACACTTTCTCTATGCTTGCTATTTCAAGGATCTTTAATTAATTGCTCTACTACCACAAAAATATTCAAAATAATCTCTTTGAATGGTTATTCCTCACCAATAGCTGGACTTCATTTAAAACAAGCTAATGTCACTTTGAAAGAAAGAAGTGAGCTGAGCAAGTTCCTGATTTATAAGCCACTTCCAGTGATGCACAAAGTGGTGCCCATTTAGAATGTAGTAGAAGTGTTAGATTTCTTAAGTTCAATGTGGACTTAAGCAGAAACCTATTTTTCTGATCCACCACCAAGTACAAGCATTGGTATGCATAAAATGGATAAATTGGTCCAGGTTTGATATATTCTGGAAAATACCATGTGTATAGGAGGAAGGACCATCTGCCCATCTAAAGGTCTTGCGGTATATGCTGAGGTACACAATACCTATCAGTCAGACCAAAAGCAATGAGTCAGTTCAAATCAGGATGCAAATGTGTTCCTCTTCTCTTACAGAGAGAAAAAAAAAAAGAAAAAAGAAAAAAGAAAAAAGAAAAAAGAAAAAAAGAATTTAATTTTTCTTGTGTTATAATTCCCTAAGGCTAAAATAGTTGCCCTTTGCTTTACAGTACATAGAGTATGTTTGTTATGTACAGAGAGGGAAATATTCTTTCATTTGAGACCTTCTTGTTAATTTATCCTTTGAAGAGGTTAATTTAAACATGTGATGTGTTAGTGTATGAATGAAGGGAAAGAAAAACAAAAGATAGATTTCTATTTTATTTTTTAGCTCCATGCCTTGTTTTCCTGTATGCCTCCATTAATATTGCAGGCACAGGTTTCCAGATTGCTTCCAGATTTAATATTTATTTTTCCAAGTTCTACCACCTTATTAAAATTAAAGGAGAAAATAAAAAGTTACCACAGCATTGCTGCAACTAGGAGATAAGTTTTGCCTGATAATCAGAAGTGACCATCTTAATTTAATTAAGCTTTTCATTAATTCTGTGAAAACTGATTTTAAGTCTCTGTTTTTATTTATTATCATATATCTGTCCTTCCCTTTAAGATACTACTTAGCTTTGCTATTAATCTGACCTTTTTGTCTCTTAATAGATCTTATTTTAAGCTTTAATTATTTGTAAGAGTTTACATCTTGATGACAGCTGTATCTGCCCTGTTTTTACTATGTGTATTTGCAAAAAGTCTGTAGGTTTTAAACATAAAAAAAATTTTAACTTTTGTACAAACTGTCAATATCAGACTTTTCTGATTTTCATGTGGAGTCAACAGTTCAAATAGTAAATAAATTTAGTTTTCTCTTTAATGTAATTGAAACATGCATCTTAATAAAAGTTACAAAGATTTTTAAGTCTGTTACGAACTCTACATAAGAACACATCCTTACTTCAAGATCCAAAGCAGTATTCAAAGGATTGATGAAGGCTGCTGTAGCTGCAGCTTCATTTTAAAGAGATGTAAAAATCCAGTAAAGATCAAAAGATAAGGACACATTGGACCAGAAACTTCACTTGTTATCATACTGCATAACCTACAAGTAAATTAAATGCTAAATATAATGAATTGACATGTCAAAAGCCAGTTTTTTCCTAAGATCAAAAAGGGACAAGATGAATTACATATTGAAGTTGACTTTCTTTCCTTGATGTAGAAAAAAAAAATGCGCAAATCTTGCAGGTCAAAGCAGAAAGCAAGATTTTGAATAAAACCCTGCAGATTGTCACATATATGTTTCTCCAATATGGCAGAACAATAATCACAGACAGCTAAAGTGATTTTTGCATTTGCACTCATTGTTGCATTGCAACAAATGGAGTATATTCCAAGTAAAGAAATTACATTTTGAACACAGGATGTTAATGTCTTTCTTCTTGAAACAAACTGCTCAAACTCATCTTGGCATGGTCTAAGGAAAAATGAGATGCAGATTGTGACTTATACAGTGCATGTGTCTATACATGTATGTAGATGCATGTGTATTGTATGTACAATATTTTGGATTTTAAGAGAAAACCTTTTCATTATCAGTGGTTGTAATCATGTTGTCCCAGCTCATGGGAGTATTCAGAAACAAACAAGAGGCCATGAAAAATACTTTAAAGAAATGAAGTGACTGAAGTAACAGAAAGTACTTCACCCTGCTTTTATGAAATAATACCTCTTTTCAGGTCTGTTTCACTGAAGAACATATACCAAAAGGTATCACGAATACTGCTCAAGTCTCATGGAAAAGTATATTTTGTCAAACAAAACTGGCAACTGTGTTGAGACAGCAATTTTAGACTTCTCTAAGGCTTTTGCAATTCTGTCCATGGCATTTTAATTTTCTATAATGCGAGATTTTAATCAAGAGGAAACACATTAGATGAATTAAAAAAGATCTTATTGGCAGATATCAATGAGCAGGGCTGTCCAAGGAGAGCCTCCTGAGAGAGATTGCAGGTCCAACACTATTCAGTACATTCTTAGAAACAATCTAGATGATGAAATAAAATCTTAACTGATTAAATTTGCATATGACACAAAGATTAATGGGATACTAAAAAAAAGGAGGGCAGTTTACTGTTAGAATTTAATCTAAACCACTTGGTCAGATTGTCAGAATCGAACAAAATGCAGGTACAGTCTAATACACTTTGCAAGATCCACAGGTTGTACTATCAGCTAAGAATTCTTGTCCATAGGAAGCAGTAAGTTATAAAATATTTGGAGGTCACCTTTAAAGGCTGCTTCACCATGAGCTTTCAGCGCAATGTTGTGGCAGGCATTACTGGAATGAAGTCCCTTGAGCACAATTTAACAACTTTAATCTAAAACAGAATATAATCATGGTAACTAATATAGGAATAGCTTGCAAAGGATAGTAAGGGAACAAATGAAAATTTATGGCAAGATGAGGTAACTTTACATGTAAAGGTATATAGTTTCAGAATAATTTTACAGTTTCTAAAATAGTTTGTTTATTCAAAAATATTTTGCTTATTCAGTTACCATTATGAGCCTTTAGTCAATGAATCACTGTGGAAGATCTGCTGGAATCAACCTTTTAATGCCTTTTTTTCTCTTTTATGGCTAAAGATATCTTTTTATTCATAACAAGCAAAGCTATATATATCTGACATACAAAATATATAATAGATGTTGTGAAAATCTGTCCATGTATTAGTGTGTATATATATATATAGATATATGTTATGCATGTTGATATCCCTACACATCTTGTTATTATTACTTTTTTACAAATGCAATATTTATATACATTTTTAAGTGAGAAAATAATTTATTTATATATTCAAATACACAACCTTCAAATATGTCCTTTCTTTTTCTTTAAGCAGAATGGAGAGTCAAGAATTAATTTCAGAGAGAACAACAAGTGATGAATTAGGTCTTGTGAAATTTCAAGTCCTGTTTTTCATGCATTATGTAGACAATTAAAACTGTATTTTAATTTTATTAAATCTGCTCAATTAAACCTGCTTTTGGAATGAACCTCTCTACTGACTTCACAGTAGTTCTGCAGTTTCACAGTCAATAATATAAACAAATTTTTTCTTCAAAGTTAGATATCAGCAAAAATAATTCAATTTTAAATGAACATGAAAAAGCTCTGACCTGTTCTGCTTTTAGGACCTTTTTGGTGGTGGGAAAAAATACACTCTGGAATCTATGTCTTTTCCAGCAGCTAGTCATGTGAAGTGAATGTAGGATCGTGGAGATGCAACATGGCAAAGAGAGAAAGAGCTTTCACTGCACCCAATTTTATTATGGTTATATCAGTATTTATATCAGAAAACCCACCAAGAAACTCTCCATGTCAGAGCCTAGCACATGATGTGTTGAGCTGATTTATAATAAGGCAGTAGAAATGAGCAGCAGAAATCTGTGAACCAGAATTTAGGAATTCACCAGCAATAATTCCTATCCACCTCTTGTTTGTGACATGCTGTATATTTGAACTACATATGTTATGCATTACAAACTGCTATGAATATAAAGAAAATTTTACGTTTAATTTCATAAGTCTTGTTACTATTCCTATTTTAGTTTTAAATGAGGGAGATTGATTATTTGTTTCTTTTATTTTCTACGAGCACAGTCTTTGAATAAGTGATTGAGAACAACTATGTAATTCATGTTAATGAATTAATGAATTAATACATAGTTTTATTTTCAAGAATTTAACCAAAAAGTGATATTTATGCTATGTAAGTGAAAAAAATATTTAGCAAAAAAAAAATGTATCACTCAAAGAGGTAAAAGCTCTAGGGTTTTGTTTAAAAATCTTGTTTATTCAGAAAAAAGTATTGTAACTTTTTTTTTCCTCCGGATATTGTGAAAATGTGTAAGCAAGGACCTGATGTCTTAGTTTAACCTCAGCTTTTGGGTTTTGTGCCAGAGAAATCTATAATAAATAATATAAGCTGCCAAGTTTACATTTCATCCACTTACAAAATTATATTTTCTCTGGAAGGGTAGATGGGTAAATCAGATTAAAACCATACCTGACTGTCATCCAGTAAACCCACTCTTCCAGTTATGTAGTTCATTTTTCTCTTACCTCTTTGAATGAGTTTCAATGTCTAATAAAACTTTATTTACTGGGAGTGCCAAGAAATGAGTCAATAAATTTATTGAGCAAGATATGAAATAGAAATGTCAAAGATGAATAAATTTTAGCACAGTGTTTACTTTATAATTGTATTTTTTTCATGGAATTCAATTTCTCTATAGACTCTGAAGCATAACAACAGCAGAAAATGAAGTCACAGTACCCAAGATGAAAAAAATGTAAAATAGTAAACTTTTTAGAGCAATAACTGAAAACATTATCAATGTTGTGAGTACTTAATAAAACACAGCATTTCCTGTATTACAGTCTAAATTCTAGTCTGCTCACCTCCATCTGTGCATTCCTGTGAGAACTTTTTTTCTTTCTCTTAATTTTTATACCTAAATAATTATTCTGGAATGGTCAGATTGTCTTTGTATGGCCTGAGTTCCTGTAGTACTTTTCATTTGTATTGTACCATAGGCAGTAAGAGTCAAAGCAGGAGCATAAAGCTTTAATCCAAGCTACAAACCAGAGTATGTTTTATATTCTGCCATGAGAACTGTAATAGAATTATTCAACTCTTGATGATTTTGGAAAAACAATGGCTTCTGGAAAACAAACTGATGCATTTTCAATCCCTATTTTAACCACAAAACCTCCTAGTTCATTCAATAGATACAAATTACCAATTCAACTCTTCTCAACAGAGCTGTGGCTTGTTCCTTCATCAGACTTACTACATTACCATCTGGGATTTTTCTGCATGCATACTGTATGCTGCACACAGTTGAGCCCATGCTTTTCCAGACAGCTTGGATTCACATAGACAAGTCTCAAAATTTTCCTGGACAGCAGGAAGGATATGCATGAAGCTTCATCACCAGTGTCTACAATACAGCTGCTGTCATTATAGTGAGATCTAGACAGATTTGAGTGAGCAGGGAAGCAAACCTGTCAAATGTAATGTTTGAGTCTGTAGCCTTCACTGGACTTTGATGTTCTGAGGACTCAAGTTATCTAGCTAAAAATTAGTACAGATTTTGCATTACACAAATCATGGTGACAACTACAGAGAAGACACATGATTTGTTAATGTTCAGTGCTTTTTATAGTCAAATCTCAGCAATTCCCATTACAGTACCTACATGTTAAGTGCAAGTTAGGATTAATGAATTCTCAGCTGAAAAAAAGAGTCTCAGACTCTAAATGATAACTGTTTGACATCTTGTAAAGAGACAATATTGAAACCATGTTATCTGATCCTCCAGCTCTTTTTGTTTCTTTGGTCCAAAACTATAGAATATTAGAAAATGCAATGAGTATTTATAGGTCTTTCCTACAGGCTCGATGAAATTCTGCTCTTGACTGAGTTTTGTAAGGGCAATAATTGCAAGATTATAGCTCACAAAATATTTAAGCAAAGATTTTATATCAGTCATACATAAAACAAAAGAAAGAATTGGACTTTTTTTAGCTGAGACTCAAGTACATCTACAGAGGCTACAGATAGGTACAGTGTTATCACTGACCAGCCTTATCATGTTTTGCTCCACAGAATGAAACCCTTTTAGAAACAGTATAAAAATAAACATGATGATGTGAATAACACAATTTAATTCCAATTGCTTTGACAAAGGAAAGCATACATCCTTTAAAGTATGCGGGAAAATCACAGAATTTTTATGAAAAGTTTCTAAAAGCAGACCAAAAATACAGGATTCATTTTAAATGTGAATGTATGATACAACAGAAGTACTGAGAGAAAATTAATGAAAACAATTGAGTAGTGTAAATTTTAAATGGCTGCAGAGGTATATCAGGACCTGCCTTTGCTGCTGCTCACGTAGGCCTATCAAGTGATAAATTATTTCAGCTGAAAGCACTGCAGAAAACAGGTGAGATCCTTATCCAAATACATGGGCTTGTCTGTCAAGTATCTAGATTCCTGTCTCGGTCCCACAGGTGAAGATGTGAATAAAATTTAATAATTTGCCAGAAATTTATGATAGCTTGTATAGAATAGCTAATATTTTTATTTGATGGATAAATAGTCTTTTTTTTTTCAAAAGTGCTTTAACTCTACTATCATATTTTTATCAACAATATTATATTATATTTTCTGACATGAATTGCTTAGAGACTATTTGTTCTTTGTGATTAACGGTTTCTAAACTGATAGCAACTTTATTAGGTTTAGTTTTAATCTCCTCTTGATCTCAGCTATTTTCCACATGCTCTACAGTACCTATAATCTTAAATCTTGAGTTCGTTTGCAGTTTGATATTGGAATAATAACTTAGATAACCAATACTGCTTCAGGCTTAGCCCCATATTGACCCTTTTGCAGTCAATATGTACACATTTCAAGAATATTTTTGTATGATAGTATCAAAAGTCAGTTTCAGGGATGTAATGTTACATTAATAAATTTATTCCTCTTGAATACAGGGGAAACAAACAGTGGTCAAAAATCCACAGCTATGATTTCATCACTATGATCTCAAATATTTTTCTTTCTGATTTCTCTAATGGTTATATTTACAAATCCATCACCGGGATATATGCCACATAAAAACTCCTATGTTAACAGCCAGGGAAATTTCTAGTCCACAGTTTTTTGCTTCTGGTCAGCTCTGGGCAATGGTCACCCATGATAACCTTTGCAGGTGGCTTTTATCCTCTGTTCACTTATGCTGACAGGCTCAAAAATGAGATAGAGAATTGTTCTTTATTTTACTTCCACTGTCCTGTTGCTACCAAACGCAAAGGATGAATTCCATGTAGGAAAACTTCACATTCCGCAATGGGATTAGGGATTATTTTAGGTGATGGTGGTGGATAAAGTGTTGCAGGGTTTTGATTGTTAGGCATGGCTTTTAAAAGCCTCGTAATTTAAATTTTAATTCACACTCCATTTGCAGAAATTGTTAACACTTCAACATTCAAAAGTATTGAAGATCAGACAGGTGTTTTAATGTAGGGACATAACTATTAATAAATCCATGCTACCAGAACTCATTATGAAATCATAGTCCTGTAATCACATACAGTTGTTAGTAACCTGGTCATTTTTACTTACATTTGACCTAAGCAGAATATCTCTTGAGTGCAACTTCCCTACTTAGCTCTGTGAGTTGTTAGAACAAAAGAATATCAGTTACATAGTAGAATTGTAGCAAGAGATGTGAAGGGACACAAGGAAGGATTCTACAACTATATAAACAGTAAAAGGGTAGCTAATGTAAATGAGGAACCAATGCTGAATAGGGCCAGGGTCCTTGTGACAAAGGATGTGGAAAAGCTGAGTGCAAGTCCAGGAGGAAAGTCTGGAGTATGGTTTATCCTCAGTGGAGGGGAGCAAAGCAGGGAGAACATAATCAGTGTATACGTAAGTCCAAAGGCCTGATGTGTTGCACCCAAAAGTGCTGAAGTCCAAACAGCATATGAAGGGATAAGGGGTTTGTTTTGAAATTGAAAAGAATAATGAAAATATTAATCATGCTGAGTTGTTCTTCCAGTATTTAAATCTTGTCTTGGAGTTTTTGAACTCCTGAAATTCAAATGAATGACAATCTATGGTCAACACTTAAGAAACTAGAACACAAAAACAGCTCCACAGACATTTATTCCTTACATCATGGAAATGGGGGAAATTAATCCATTCTAATGATCAAATCAGCTTGAGCAGGAAAGGCAGGTAAAAATACTTTCTCAGTTTTGATATCCATAGAAATGTGTAATACTCTCAGCTTGCACACCTGAACCCAGTTATTGCGAATCAACCTCACTTTTCTGTTATACTGACATCAGTTATATTGATATCAATATTGACTTTATTAAGATTGCCATGAAAATTAAAAAACAAAACAAAACAAAGAATATATCAGTTCCATTGATTGAAGCTCAAAAAAGTATGGCATTTTAGCACAAATTATTTTGAGGTAAATACCAAAGCTCTTAGCCACTTTACCTCTGAGAAAAACAACTTTGGTCCGTGTTTAACATACATTTGAATGAAAGAGAACTTTATTCTGAATTCATTGAAGATGGCAGAGTAATTTTTCATTGTTGAAACCAGGAAAGATTATGACTTTTTGTTGGGTTGTTTTTTCAAAATAAATATTTATTGAAGAAAATTAAAATATTTGGGAATTCAGTAGATTCCAGAAAGCTATACTACATAGATTGTATATCTATAATATTTTATAAACTGAATAAATAACTTTTCTTCAGTATTTTTCCTGTTCTGTATTGTTGCATATTCAGCTAGAGCTACCTGGTGACTCTTAAAATCCTTGAGTTATGTAGAATGGAACATCAAGTCTAAAACCAATCTAAGCCATGCCTTTTGCATTTCTACATGTTTTCTAGTCAGTATAACAAATGCAGAAAACAGGACTCATCAGTATTGCTGTCTATTAAAGGCCATCATAAAACACAAGCATTACAGTGCCAAATATAATATTGAATTTAACTGCTTTTTACATGGAAACTTTAAATATACTTATGTTTTCTCTTATCACTTTTATTAATTTGTGCCTATGTCTACACTAATATATCTCTGCCTAATTGTGTGGTGGTGTACTCAGCCCCCCACCTGACCTTAATTTCAGGTGCCTTTACTCAAGTTATATTTAGCAGTAGCAGTCGTAATGGAGGTGTCTGATCTGGTCATCATGGCTGCAACCAACTTGTAGTGGATTTGGGGAGACAGATAAAAAACACAATAGCAAAGAGCTAATCTGAGCAATGTGCCTCCCCTAAACATGGTGCTGGTCAAGAGCCCAGTCAAGCCAAGCTGAGAAGAAACTAATTCTGTAGTTGGTATGCAATTGTGGCTATTAAGCAATTATCTTAGTCCATAGATAATGGACAGACCTGGGCCCACTGAGCTCTCCTGCACAGCAGTGGGCTGCAGACCAGGATGTCCCCTTGAGTGGTTCCTCTAAAGGTTATTCCTTGAGGCTGACAGAGTCCTTCCCACAAGAGATTCTCAATAAATTCTCATGCTAAATTTTGAAATGTTAGCTAAGTGGTATAAAGAATTTATTGTCTGCACAGGATCCTTTAGATATAAACCATTGATCAAGCTCTGGAACCAAGTCTAAATCTGAACACACCTAAACTCCCCTTTGAGAAGGATAAACAAGTGTTTAGAACACAAGGTGGCCCCTTCTGAACCTCATGACTCAACAGGTCACCCTGACAGTTTTGTTTGACCCAGTCCTCTGTGCAGTAAATAATTTAGTGTACCTTGCTGTAGAATCTTATTGAACCACTGTTTCACTTGCCATCAAACTTCGTTAAATCACTCATTTATATTAATAAATGTGTTGCTACTTCTGTCTTACAAGTGAAGTGTATCCCTCCATCTGTAAAAATTTGTCACATAATTTGTGTTTACAAATAATATGGAGAAATATATGAACAGGTAAATATTAACAAATTATCATGGCTTCTTATGGGAATTTTGTTCATGCAAATATGTTGAAATGTGCCCTGAAGCTTTCTGGAATTCAGACTTCTAGCCACCAGTGACTGCTTCAGCTGTTTTTCCCATACTTAAGAATAAATGTTTAACTTCAAACCAATTCTTAAACCAAATTCATTAGGGAGTCAATTCTCCCTAATGTCTGGGAAAATACAGGATACAATGAGTCTGTCTCCACTTCTCATGGGTTTGCACAACATATAGGTTAGGTTAACTGGGCTCTGCTTTCAGCTGTTTACATCTGGAAGGTCAAGGGGAAAATAGCTTTGAATCCTTTCTTACTCCAGAGTTTCACAATAGAACTGAAACAGTTTTGGAGTTTACAAAAATCTTCTGTTATAAGTAGCAAAGATGTCACTTTCAGATGAGCAAGCTCACAATACAAAATTAGTTTCTTTTTCCATATGGAACTTATCCTTCCACTGTCTTAGGAAATTCAGACACACTGAGTCTCATTGCCTCAAATTTCTTCTTAAACTCACTCTGCTTGACATAAAAGGGAAGAAAAAACAACCATGTGTGAATAGAATAATTAACAGAATTTTTTAGTCATCCTTGGAAACCTTTAGCAAACTATTCCTTCAGAGAAAGCAATAGTATGTTCTGACCTGCCAGTTTCTTTGAAGCAAATAAAATATTAAAAGAGGACATACTGTGAAAGAGATTGCACTAACTGTGCTGTGCAGCTATCACTGTTTTCTATTAGATAGCAAGAGCATTTACTTGATTACAGTTTTCTAAAAGCAAGATTTGTGTTTACAAGCAAAATACCTAAAAAGGAAATCAGCTTATGAAATTATTTATCAGTAATAACCAGTATCTAGAGCCAAAGGCTGAGAGAGACTTGGCCTCTTGTTTAGCCACTTCCAGTGCCTCTCTAACCAGAAAATCAATTAAGTGACTTTAGTCTAACACAGGCATATCTGCATAGCAGAACAGAATTTAGCCCAGAGCTATTGATTTTCAACCTCTAAGATGATGATCATCTGAGAGTTTGGCTGAGAGAGAGAGATCAGCAGCACGGTGAGGTGATCAGATGGTGGGCAGAAAAAAAGGAAAAAAAAATAATAATAGTAATAATAATAAATTTGGTTTAACATGAGAACTGAGTGGGTAAGTAAGAGTTAAAAATTTTATTTTAATATTCTTTTCATGGAACAGTGACTTTAGAAAAGAGACTACGAGAAAAATAATTTTAACTATATCTGAGATTGTCTGTGTCTCAGAGCATTAAGCTGGAGTGTCTTCACTGTGAGCTGAGGTGTGAACTGAGATAATTATACTAATTCTTCTGACTGGGAAAGCTGACTGTAATGGGAGGAAAAGAACAATTTTTAGAGGGCATAGAAGAAACCAGGTAACACAAATCTTTTCCACCTAAAAGGATGCCACATTTTATTATGGGAATTCAAATGCATGGAAGAACGGTAAAAAAGAGGAACATTGCACCCTTCCTGCCTTCCACTGCAATTGTGCAGCTTGTCCTGTCCTGTAAGCATCAGGAGGCATTTGAAACCTCCTCAGTATCTCATCCTCCACTCTGTATTTATCTCCATCCAATACAGGTGGTCACAGTAGCTAATCAGTTACATTAGTCTGCCCTGACAACTCTACTTCCTCTGTTTCTGATGCCTTGCATTCAGTACAAAAATGTACATGAGACATGGGACAACAGTGCACACCTGCCCAAAAATATCTTGAACCTACTACATCAGGACTTAGCAAGGAAAGGGTTTAAAGGAGACCAGAGAGATGGAGGGATATAATGACAATTCTATGATTACTGTTGTGATCACAAACTGTTACTCCATCATTTGGCTATAACTTCCAGATAGCAGTAGTGCAGAAATAAATGGTCCCACACACCTATGTCAGTTCATTTGCTATTAGTATTTCTAGGCCATTAAAATAAATCAGGAGGAGGAATTAATCTGGAATACAAATTAAAGTTTTTTCAATACTTTTGTATTACTTCCTTGATTATATTTTTTCATCAGTTTTAATTTCTTCACTGTTTTCTAAAGTAAATACTGTACTATATGTAAAGAAACGTATATATGGTGCTTCCATAAAGTATCATGGCCCTTGAACTCCTCCAAAAGACCTCAGTTCCTCTTGTTATTGGCAGGAGAGACATGAAGAACCACACTTTTTGTTCCTGCCAGTACTGGGTGAAAGGATAAATGGTGCCTAGACACCCATCAGGAGCTATCAGTTCCTATACTTCGACCTTTGAAAGGTCATATACTTTGACCTTTCCTCAGCAGCAGCAAGTTAATGTTTCCAGGCAGTGGAAACCTCATACCTAAATCTGCCTCAGAAGCATCAGAGCTTTCCAGCCTTATTAACCAGGGAGACATTTTTATGGTTTGGGGTTTTTTAATCTAGAGATTTTTCTCTTTTTTAGGACTTGGAAGAAGCCTCCTATTTGAAGGATGTGAGCACAAGATCTGAAAAGAGTGAGGGCTCAAACATCTTATTTTATTCTACAAAATCTCAGAATCCAAGCCTTACTAGTTTAATACATCTGAAAAATATAAACAGATATATTTTAATATCAAATATTTACTTAATGCAATGGTGAGTTGCAAAAGCTGGAACTTATACTTCAACAAATCAGCCAGTTAGTCAGAAAAAAATACATGTTGATTTTTTTGCCATAGGCTAAATCACAATGAGAATTTTGTTCTTTAGAGCATGAGTCAAGTAAATGCACTGCATTATGCAGAGGTATGTAGATGGATGAAATGAGGAAAAGGCAGAACTGTTCCTTCTCCACTCTACAGTCAGACTTGGTAACTCTTTGAAAACCTTACACTGAGCAGTTTGAATATGTCTTTCTTACGCTGCCCAGAGCAAAGAATATTTTAATGGGTCTATTGCTGATTTCACCCTTTTGTAACACATTTGGGGCCAGGGAAGGTGAATGGCAGAAACCATGGAGATAACAGTGATAACTGCTAATCAGCCCTAGATATAGAGAAAGTTGGAGTGATTGGCCTTAGGCTGCCTGATTAACAAGGCCATTAGCAGCTTGTGCTGATGATCCACTTTACAGTGTAATAGGGAAGACAATTACTCCATAGGCGGTGAGATCAGCACACCATGTGTGGACCTCAGACACAATACCAAAGGCTGAGACCAAGATGAAACCCTTCTGCACGGGGCCGGGCCATCAGTCAGAAAAAGGACAAGGACACATCCAGCACGAGTGTTCTGTGAACCTGGGTCCTGCAGCCAGTCTAACCCAGACCAGAGGGAAAGGGACTATAACTGGTGAACGATGTGAAAGACAGAAACATTAGACTAGAAGTTGCTCTCTATCGGAGCCATCCTGCTTAATAAATGAATTCCCAATCCACTGAATAATGTAGTTTCCCACGTGGCATGGAGAGGTGTGATTCTCTATTTTTGGTCCCCTACCCAAATCCCAAAAGAAATTATTATTTTCCTAAAAATCAAAGGAGACATGGTTATCAAAACAATTTTCCTGACGTGAAGTACACGCAGGTAAATTATTAGCTTGCCAGTTTCCATGGGAGAAAATACATATGTATGTAAGTACCACCTATCTGCAAAATGTAAATGAAATTACCTATGAAGGTAATATGTATTTTTTACTCAGTAATGTGATTTTTCTTTTACAGAGCCTTGGCAAATTTGGTTTACAGAAGACATTCTGGTAGATCTGCTTTTGCCCCCTAGAGTAAAAGAGTAGTGGTCATAGGCTACAATGGCAGAAGAGATCAGACAAGGAGCAGCCAAATCTGTATCTTATTGTCTAATAACTTATCTCTTATTTCATATGATAACAACCAATTCACTTGTCATTCATCCCCTTTTTTAATGCATATTGACCATGTCAGCAGTCTATATTATCAAACATAGTTCTGCAGAGTTCAATCAGCCTCCTTAGTTCCCTCCACCTTCCACTTATCCACCATCCTCAAGGTTACCAGAGAGTCCTTCAGCCCTGATAACATTCCAATCATCTGATCTATCTTCAGCTCCACTCTGGCCTTTTCTTCTAAGGCTCATTGCCCTCACAAAACAGGGAGTCTAGGAGCACCACTCTAGTCTTGGGATTCCCATCCATGTGTCACATATTTATTAACTGGCAGGGTCTTATGTGGATCATTAAAATTAACATGCATATATAAAACAGCACTGCACATTTGTCATATACCAGCTATTTCAGAAAAAGAAGGGGACACTTTGAAAGAAACATTTTATTCTTGCCTTATACAGTAATCCTTCTCCACTCCACATTGCAAGTGTGGCAGAGATGTCTGTGATGTTGACACAGCAATTCAAAAACTACATCTTTTGGTTAAGAACTACTTTCACATTACAAGGGAAATCATACACATAATTTTGATTTTTTTTTATTTCATTATGTTGGGAAAAATCTTACATTGTTTTATTTTAATGAGGTAGTTCTGACAGTTTTCACCTGAAATATCTGAAAGGGATGACTAGAACTAGTCAGCATAAAGCTATCTGCCAGGGAATTTGTCTTCAACACCCAGTATGCCTTTGATTATATCCCAGACCTTGTAAAAACTTTTTCCCTGCTGAAATGAAAGAATAATAAAACCATAAAGTAGTATAGGGATTGACTAAACAAAAATCTGTTTGCTTCAGGATTCCTTAAGCTCAAAATGAGGCAGGAAATATTGTTGACCAAACATTACAGACAGAAGTAACTGATCTGACTTTTTCCTTTGTTGGCTTTGAGTCAATAAAGATAGCATTTAATTACATATCACAAATGGAAACAAGAAGAAACTTAACTCTTCGGAATTGTCAAATTCATTACTCTGTGTTAATCATGTTTATTTTACATTGAGTATTTTGTAGCTCCACATATCCTTTATGATGTTTACTTTCTCAGTTGCATTAATATCTGTGGTTATGTTATGAGAATTACAAATGAGAACACCTTTTCAATGAAGACTCTGGTTTTGAGAACTTGCCACAGCCTTCGTGTTTTGGAATAGGTATTACTGATGATTCAGAACTGAATGTAACCAGATCATCTTTCAGCTACAGATATGCATTAATCGTACTTACTTGATCCGATGTCAGTTTTACCGTCTACTGCTCGTTCTTTAGCTACCAGCAGTTTGGATTCAGAGCTGTTCCACCCCCACCACATAAAAATCAATAAACTTATAGTTATTTAAGAGTAAATATAATGCTTGGTTGCAGGCAGCAAAATTGATTGAGAATCTGAAGCAGTTGAGGAAAATCTTTGCAGTTACATTTTTAACACTGGCAACGAAACAAAATTAAAATATTTGCCTCTGGCCATTTGAGTATATTGGGGTGTTTGGTATCACTGCTATAAAAGTAAAAATAGTAAATAATATTTATTGATTTTTTTGTGTACTTTTTGTGATTTTTTTTTTATTTTTAGTCTGTGTATACTCCAAAAGCAAATTTCAAGTTCAAACTATAGACCAGAAATTCCATCACAGCCAATGCAAGGACTGTCTCTTCTTAAATAAAAATCTTACATAAAGACTCATAGCTACTGTGGGCTTAGCTAGACACAACAAAAGGATGGATTTCAATATTTCCAGATGTTAAATTCACTAATACAGAACAGAATAAACCCCAGGGTAAGGGGTGGATTCTGGGATTTAGTGTGTCTGTTATCACTGAAAAATATTGTTTATTTACAATAACTATGGAATCTCATTGTTCCTCTGTTGGGATAAGGAGGAACAAGCCCTTGGCGTATAATCATTTTCTCTAATTTTGTACTTGAAGGACTCGCATTTTCTCTCATATAATTTTACCAGCAAAATTTTAAGACTAAAGTCTTAAGCAAGGAGTCTTGACTTCTACTTTGTGATATTTTTCTATATTGGTCCTTTACTCTGTCTACAGGAGTTTATAGATATAAATTCGTTTATTACTGAGAAAAAAACAACAAAACAAACCTCAGTTTCTTTCTGTGGCTGTCACATAATTCTAGAAAAATATGATGCAAGTCCATAGACATTGACAGGAGGTAGGTGAAAAAAGAGGCAAAGTTGTCTTGCATAATTTTTTATTCAATAAGTTAAACATAATGTAAAATATTTCAAAGATCACAGTAACAAACTATAGTACCTTAGAGAATAATGATGGATACAGTGCAGTCCCTATGGGAAAGGAACAGCAAGAAAAGGAATAAACAGTTCTGAAAATGTGTCATAGGGAAAAAAAGGCAGGATTCATCTAATCTTTCACTGTCCAGAAGTTAATCAGGTAGTCTAAGGTACTTGACTTAACTCCTTTATGTGTTGGAACTGAAGGAGAGAGGCTTCTCTCGAGGACAATTTATCTTACCTTACTTAAATGTTGGTCTTAAGAATGGATGAATCAGTCTCATGAGTCACCTCTTTGTTTCTTCACTTTGAAGAAAAAGTTGGCATGAATGGCCAGCTTGGATTAGGCATCTAACTTTGAGGACTACATTAGGTGAATTGAATCATACCTTTTTTCAAGGCATAACTCTTGTTCTAAGGGATACATGCATTAACTTGGTCTCCTAAAGGCATAGTTTTCAAAGGTCTTTATTCTGCTGCAGATAGGCCTCTAGTGGATATTAAAAGTGTATAAATAACAACCTCAACCTTGCAATTATTTGAGCCCAGAAGCACAAGGACTTTACACTCTTAACTCATGTATATACACTTAGTTCTTCCTAGATCCTACTGAGAATTATGTTTTTGAATGGGACTTTTTGGTTTTGCTGCATATTTGGACTATTAAATGCCTGTGAAAAGTTGGCCCCATATAGCTACAGAAAATCTGGATTGCAACATGATGTCAAATTTTTTATAAATATCCCTTAATTAATTTTCTTCATGTGTTAAAAGATTATTTAGGTGAAATAAACACAGCTCACTTAGATTCACTTTTTCACTATGACGGTGCACTGGAACAGGTTACCCAGAGAAACTGTGAATGCCTCATCCCTGGAAGTGTTCAAGACCATGTTGGATGGGGCTTTAAGCAGCCCAGTGTACTGAAAGCTGTCCCTGCCCCTGGCAGAGGGGTTGAAACTAGATAACCTTCAAGATCCTTTCCAACCTAAACCATTCTATGATTCTATGAATCTATGATTCTGTGAAGCTGTCCCATTTCTTAGTACAAACTAGATATTAAAAACACACAAAGAAACAAAAACAAACAAACAAAAAAAAAAAAAACAAAAAACCAAGAACAAAAACAAACCTAAAGAAAAACCCTTTCTGGAAGGAGTAATCAACTCATACGGACTTTTGTGTTCCTTGCACTTTAGAGTTTGATCTCATTGATTTAGAGCTAGAATACATGTCTATACAACATACTGCTGAAAAAAGAACAGAAGCACTACAAGTATTCTTAAGCCAAAACAAACCACTTGCTTTTCTTGAATTGCAGATTCACAGTATTTCATTGTTATGGTGCATAATATATAGGTGTGTAACTTGAAGCACAAAACCCTTTATGTAACGTTGCCATCTTCAAAAATCACAAGTCTTTGAAACCAAGACTTAGAAAAGCAGGCATACAGAGTTGGTAAATAGACTGTATTTCTTAGCAAGGAAGGACAAATTGCTACACAAAGAACACCAATCTACAAGTAACTGCATTAAAAAAAAAACCCAAAAAATTTGTTTATTACAGATGGACAGATTGCAGTCAAAATTAAAAGTGCACATTGCAAAAGATGAGAAGGCAGTAAATGAAGAAAAAGTGCATTAGTGCATCTCATATATATGTATGTGTGTGTGTATATATATGCACAAAAGAAACAAGGCACTTCAGGATCCCCAGTAATTCATTTGTATAGCAGGTATGTGGGGAAATGAATTACGAAGATTCCTAATACATTACCAAAATTGTATTTTTGGAAGAGTTTAATTTATCATTCAAACAGAGGTTCCTGAGAGTTTCCAGGGGCTACTCCCCAAATGCTAATGCTTGCATGTCACATTTTTTTCTGAAATCTAATAAAATAAGCTACCCACCCCTTCAACTTTGAAGAATTAGCACATTTGGGGGAAAATTTCTTGTTACTTTATTGCTGTTGACATTTTCTTCACAGATTGTCCCACAGACACAACATCAAAGAGACTGCAGAAATGTCCTGCTCAAAGGAAAAGTAAAACACAATAAAATATTTCTTTATTTGAGGAAAAAAATATTGAGAGAGAAAAAAAGTGCATCCAATTGTTTTGCAATTGGAGATGATAATGACACAATTGAAAATGAAAAATGGTAAACTACTAGATGCACAAGTTGAGATCCACTCTGTATTACCTAACTATTTAATTTCTGTTACTGATTTTCTACATTCTGGGACAGTCAGCCGTTAGTGTTTACAAAAGGAACATTTTTTTACCTAAGATATGGCAATTAAATCAAGAAGAGAAATCTACTCTTTTGATCTTCAAAGGTACTTCTCTCATTTCTTTAATTACAAAGAAATTCACACAATTCAGGCTTAATTCAACCACTTTAAAATGGGTTACTGGTGGCTTTCTCATGTCTTTTGAGATGGGTGGCAGTAATGAGGGTATATTACCAGTCCTCCAACTGGTGAGAACAGTGAGTCCCCTAAAAGTCTTCAGTATCTGATACCCCCATGACACTGTCTTATGTTTTGAACTATTATAAACGTTTCAAATAGTGTTTGACCTATATACCCTTATTTTTGAGAAAGTGAATCAGTATCTTTAGGAATGTTAGATCATTAGGATTCAAATATGCGTGTAAATTATATGCCTTGATTAAGTCCACTGAAATTGTCCCTCAGTAAGTAACTAATAATTGGAATTAAAGTCCTACTGGAAGTGAGCATTAACTGAAAAAATGCAGGTGATAGATGTATCATCTAATTTAAATTAGCAATTTGATGGATCTTAAAGCAACTTACATATCATTTCATTTCAACTGATCTTAAGTCTGTCTTATTTTGTACATCAAAATCAGCAACGCACACTTTACAATGCAAACATATAGTGCCAATCCATAGTTTAACAGGCTTGCTTACATTTTATTGCCAATGAAATATAACATTCACTACCCTCTGTTACGACTTCCAGGACTGAGTTATATTTTGGCATACTGAAACTCCCTTTTTTTCTCTTAGATTTTTCTTCTGGAATCTTAATTTAAGTTGAAGATGTTGAGCTATAATAAACTTAGCTCTTTAACAGAAAATTCTACATATTATTCTACATACCTAAATGTATGGACATACCTAGACAGAGAAAAAAAAAGGCAAGAAAAATCCTCTCAGAGAGCTGTTAAGTGATGCTACAGACTTTATTCCATATAATATAATAGATATTTCACCTCAAGGCTCATTCTGGTCGAAGTTTTTTGTCTCAGTAATAACTCTGTAATAAAGTCAGATCATTTGGATATAATCTAATTAGTCCTCAGTTTTATTTCACAAGTCAGATTTGTTTCAGGTATTCAAAAATATAGGCAAAGATGAACTCTCTGGCTGTAAGGGAAGAAAGTAGAAAGGAATATTAAATAAGGGGCTTTGAGAAAGAAACAGTAGGAGCCCAAGAGTGCATAAAAGGGTCTATTGAGTTTCCAGGGGTACTTAGAAACTTTCAAAGATTTTGAAAAGCTGGTCTTTGCTTGTATTGCTCTCTTTTTAGGATTATTTATTATTCTCTTTTAAGTATATTCTGTATTATAAGTTTTAGACACTGATTATTATCTCTAGGTTCCCTGGATTTTAAATGAAGTCAATACTTGCCTCAGAAATATCACAGTGTCTATTAATATTAGACTGACACTGATAGAGATGAGATTGTTAGTTTTCTGTTAAACCAGCTTTATTCCAAGAGCATCATGCTTATATTATAGCCAGTTTCCAGCCCACTGATTTCTTCCTTAATGTCCAGGAAACTTGCAAGGGTGCAAATATCATCAAAAATTCAATACAAGGATCAAAACATGCAGCAGGATAGATGATTTATTTTGTTTCTTGAGAAAAAAGCAGAAGTAAAAAAAATCCCCCTCTTTTATTTCTCCCCAGTCTGACTTGTATTGAGAGATGTTGAAAGTATGTGAGTTTTTAATTTGAATATCATGAATATTTTTTGAGTACTTACTTTTCTGGACATGGATAATAGTGTCTTGAGTTTATACTAAATAATAATTAGTATATTGATGGCAATATTGTCTTCAATCTGTTAATTTTTTTAGATTGTATTATTTTGTCATGTTATTTATCCATGATATATCTACAACATTTGGGAATCAGTATCACATTGACATACTTCAAGCAGATGTTTTATATAAAAAAGTATGTCCACAGTTGACCTTCTTATGGAAAGAAAATAATTATGAAAATGTCTGTTTGAAAATTTGTAGACTTGTTCTAATATTTCTAATAAATTATTAAAAGAAAAAACAACTAAAAAAGGGATTAATGCTGCTTTATGAAATAATGTCATATTTTCAATGAGTAAAAATCACAGCTAGGATTCAGAAATTCAGAGAGGAAGTAATTATGGGAAAATCATTTCAGCAAAAGTAAAAGCTGGTGTAGAATGTCTAGTCTGTATAGACTTCCTGAGCCTCTGTCCTGTAGGAAGGAATTTCTTAACATCACTACATAATGCAATTTTATGTGCCCTAGAAGACTGAACTGATCACTTCATTTACAGTCTGCATATTTCAAGCTAAAGGCTCAAACCAAACTGCCATCACTTTCTTCAAATTTTTCAGCAGTGACTTATTCTGAATATTCAAAATTATCATTAACTGTGTTCCAACAAAGCATAAAAAAAAAGAAGTAGAAAATATGTTTGTGTGCTCTCAGCAGAGAAAGCTGTCATTCCCTGTGATACCATCCTTTAGCAATCATTTGAATTTGTTTTTCAACTTCTTAGTTGTACTCTCCCTTGCTTTCCTACCCTGCCTCTGCCTGTGCCACTGGGCTCTCCTCAGTAGGCTGCTGGACTTGGATGTCATCCAGGGAAGAGCAGCAGCGTTTGCTCGTGCCCTACCAGGAGGGAAACAAGATCTGGTGCATATGCAGTGTGTCATCCAGTTTTCTCAGAGCCTGAAAAAGACCCAGCTGTGCTGCGAATTTGATCAGGCTTCATGCCTTCCTCAGCCCATCCGTTTTACTTGATTTACATTCTGAAGCCCACATTAGATTTCTAGGAATCACTGTGAGATAGATTCTTACCAAGGTCCTCACACTGAAAGGAAAAAGTAAGGGTCAAAAAATAAAATGGATATAATGCCTTCTGTAAACATGTTTTCTGTATGTTTGCTTGGGAAAGAATTTTTCTTGAAGTATATCTCACAAGGAGGATCAGAGAGAAAATATTTTTCAATAAATTCAAAACATAGGAACAGACAAAGGCTGGCAATTTGTCTACTTGGAAATTACTTTTTTAAATTGCTCTGAATATACGTCATTATTTTTGTCCTGTTATTTTTATTATATATGAATTTATTACAATGAAATAATTCTGTTAGTGGTTTATACCTTTTTTTTCGTATCTTGATAAGAAACATCTAGAAAGCAAAACAAAATAAGAAAACTTGAAAGCACAAAGGCAGAAAATTCAGATGGCTACTGCAGAAAATTTTTACTCTAATAGAAAAGTTACCAGGAGTGTTGCAGTAAAGTGAAATGACAAATCATATGCACATACTGAAGGAGGATATTTTCAAAAGTAAGAATAGGGTACAAGAATCCAAAACTTCAAAGGAAGAAAGAGTACTTTGTAAACTAAGCAAATAAAAGAACATTTACTTTTCTTTTAAATGGTTTGATGTGGTCAGTTTTTTAATTGGAAGGATAATTGAAGTATTGAGAAATACCTAATTAAGATATTTCTTATTATGTCTTTTGAACATTTGTTAGGGAAAACTTCCTGTCTGACCATTCAGGAGCCACTCTGGCAATCACAGTCCCACCACCTGAGGCTTTAACTCCTGGGACTGAAGTTCTAGATTGTTCCAGTGACCCAAGGGGACCCACTTGACTGCCTACCTCACCACATTAGCGCAGCCAAACCAGGTTTTTCTATCAGCTGAACACTGGGTTTCCATAAGTAATTTGAAGTAATTTCCCTTTAAGCAATTTTATCATGGTGTAGCAACAGAATAACATCTCAAGCTGGTGTTTCTGGGGAGGGCCTCCTAACAAATGAAACACTGAGCTTTCATACCCTCACAGTCTAAGCACATGAGAGTCTGTGGGAATTGGCTCCTGCGTGTCTGAGTGTCTGCCCACCAGACTGGTGCCACAAATTCTCACACTGTTTGCAATGCAGAGATCAGTGCCAGTTCACAGCCTCTTACCTCTGGCTCACGCCATCCAGAGCTCAACCTGCAATGGGCACTGTAGGATCACACTGAGCTACCTGCACTAAATGTATTCTTCAGGATATTCCGTTGGTAATTGGAATTAATAATCAGATGAAACAACTGAAAATCAGAGGGTTGATGTTTATGTTTAGGTACGCATGGGTTTGCTAACACCTCTTAAGGAGTACTGCAGAAAATGGATGTTGAGAATTTTTCTTAAATTATGTAAGTATAACACCTTGTGACACGGAATCACAAAATCACAGAATGGGCCAAGTTGGAAGGGATCACAGTGGGTCATCTGGTTCAACCTCCCTGCTCAGGCAGGGTCGTTCTAGAGTACATGGCACAAGACTGTGTCCAGATGGTTCTTGAATATCTCTGATGAGGGTGACTCCAAAACTTTCCTGATTGATTTTTTCCAGTGCAGGGACACCTGGTCAATAAAGAATTTCTTTCTCATATTCAGGTGAAGCTT
>JANRMJ010000088.1:51257386-51288411 GCA_025584955.1 Alethe diademata
CCAGGAGCCCCAGGTCCATCCCTGCAGAGCTGCTGCCCAGCAGGTCAGTGCCCAGCCTGTGCTGGTGTGTGGGGTTACTCTTCCCCAGGTGCAGGACCCTGTGCTTGCCTTTGTTGAACTCCAGAAAGTTCTCTGTCCATCTCTTTGATATCAAAATTCAACTATACTAAAACTTTAAAACAGTCAAAGAATAATTGATTCCCTAAAGCTGCTAGTATATGTTTTAAATATAAGAAATAGAGTTAGTCATGCATGTATGTATAATATTCACAGTCTCTCAATAATATAGGTATGAGAAATATATTTTTTGTAAACATGTGAGAAGCAACTGGAAGAAGCAAGAGGAGGAATATTAAAAATATTGATAAAGATCCTGACATTTAAGCGGTTCTGCAGGTTGATGGCAAATTTACTGAAATTTTATAGAGCAAAAAATCTGAAAAAAGTCTCAAATATTTTTAGTTTACTACCAAAACAGTGTAGTCCTTTCAAAATTAAAAAAATGTTTAGAAAGGATTTGTGAAAACATGTAGATGACATAATTATGCAAGTTTCTGAAATTTTGAAATTTTTGAAATTAGACCCCTACCTTTCATTTTCTTTTGCTGTTGGCTGTATTTGTGGCTTTATTTTGTTCAGTATGGGTGTTTCTCACTGTCATCCACCAGCACCAAAATTGGATGTTTTAGTCATCATTTAACTACCCAGACACCCTGATTGAATCAGAAAAATAGTTTTTCTGGAAATTATGAAAACAAAAATTCATACTTGCTTCATAGAAATAAAGATGAGGTAACCAATTTTTATCTACTGATGCATTTTTGAGGAGTGTCTTAAAGAAAATAGGAGACCAGATACAATCTTTACTTTATCCAATTGGATCTGAACCCAAATTTCCCAGGGAACAGGACTGATCCTATTTCTGTTTCTCCAGCTGTTGATTTTTCCCTCGGGGCATAATTAGGGTTTCCATATGCCCAGTTCCTACTTCATGCCATATGTGTTTCCTTTATATCTGTACTTGATATCTCGGCATTCCGATATTTAAAGAACCTTGAGCTCATTTGACAAAGTATCAAATAGGGGTAATATGATTAAAGAGGAACTTCAGCTTAAAATTTTCCAGCTTGTAACAAGAATCTAAATACTCAGTTCTCATTAAAGTTGTTGATAACTTTATATGCAAATGATTAGAAGCTAAAATTAAATTATCTAAGATGAGAATCTTCCCTTTCCTTCCTTCATTCCCATCTCTGTCACTGAACTGGAAGTTCTACTGTTTGTTCTATTCCCCTATGAAGAACTGTGACTAGGTGATGTTTTTGAGGCCAAATACTTTAAAGAAAGTTACAAAGTCATCAAAAATACATTGTTCTTTTAAATAATATTCTCTTTAACTAGAAAAATACTGAATATATCTGTCTATAAATCAAAGGTCTCAGTATTCATGTTCAGGTAAAGATGGACAAAATCTTATGGAATAACCACTTAGTACCAACAAGCATAAGGGCATCATGTTTCAAGAAATATATTTCTTAGAATAAGTTTGGAAAACAAAGAATAAGGGCCATTTATTGTAATCCAATAAATAAAAAATTCTGAATTTTCATTTATTTGATTTCAGAAATGAGCATTTCTGAAAATAATCTTAATAAAGTTGCTGATCACAAAACCTCTTACATTTTGGTTCTATACTTCACGTTGAATTGACTATGTGACATTATTTTCTTAATTTAACACAGTTTCAGTGAAATATCTGAATAATATCTATGAAAGCATTCCCAAGTACTTAGGAACTTGCAGACATTCTCACTTTCCACTTCCTTCAGAAACTATCTGTGTTGTAGGAAGTGCAAACTACCATCTCAGGATGATAAAGGAAATTTATGTCTCCTTTCTTCTGTTATTTCAACAGAAGTATTTGAATGAAAAATACATCATGTTGGAGGCCGGTCTGAATTCAAGTATTATCCCTGACTCCTTATACAGTAAGAAGACAGCAAACTCAAATACTTTAACTAACCTCCTACTAGTTGATGACATGGACACAAGCATGAAGATGTACAAATAGCCTATAATTCTTTTGCTCTTGCTATGACTCAGTGAGTCTCCTAGTTTTAGAAATTAAGATATTGGATTTGTTTAGTATCGTTCCAATAAAAGGCTTATATTACCTTTGTAGTATCAAAATAAAAAAAAACCATTGCAAAACCCATGTGAATCACTAAAATTTTCCATATTAAATGATCCATTTATATCCCACTTCCTTAGCTTCATACTGCTACAGAGTGTCTTTAAAAAAAAAAAAAAGTAAGCAGTATTTTTACCACTTCATGCAATTATTGGTGTAATTGATTTTATGCAGGTGCTGAGATACTACGTGAATGCATAGAGCCTCAGAGTATTTGCCAGTTATAATCTGTCCCAAAGGATAATGTCGTGTCTTGAAATATGAGAAGGGCCAGTGCAAAATATTAACATCTCCTGAGAATTTAGGACTCTGTTCCCTCAGTGATGCACAACATATTAGAGTTTAAATGAGTTACAGCAGTGATTCACTGCACATTAACACAACTTAAGTTCCCTGAGGTTCTTTCTCCATATTTTGCAAAGTTCTGCAAAATGTGAGCTTCCATTAAACAAAGGTCTCTAGCTCTTCTGCTTCTTAAAAAAAGGCTTTAATTCTGCAAATAAGTGTATTTATGTATTGTTTACTCTCTTCCCAGATAGTGGGAATAATAATTCCAACAACCTTGAAAACTTTACTTATTCATCTTAGTGTTGAACTGACAACACAGCCAAGTTGAAAACCAGCATTACATGTATTTCCAAACATCAAAAGTTAAATAAAACAGAGGATGCTATTAACTTATACTATAGTTCACTTTATGAGAACAACTTTGTCTTAGTATCTTTCAGGAAAACTGAATTGATAATATTTTTCTGAAAAAAAAAGACTTACACTATTCCGTCAGTTTTTTTTTTGAATCATCAAACTGTAGACTTACAGAATAGTTTGGGTTGCAAGAGACCAAACTTCTAGTTCCAACCCCCTTGACATAGGCAGACACCCTCCACTAGATAAGATTTCCCCAGCAAGCCTGGCTATGAACACTTCCAGTGATGGGGCATCCACAACTTCTCTAGGCAAGTTATTCCAGTGCCTTACCACCCTCACAGTGAAGTATTTCTTCTTGCTATTTAATCTATACCTAATTTCTTTCAGTTTGAAACCATTCCCCTTCATCCAATCTCTACATTCCCATGTCAATGTCCATGTCAGTACCTTTAGGTAGTGACAGGCTGCTATGCTTCCTCTGCCAGTTCCCACAGGATGCACAGATGCATCTCATCAGGTCCCATGGACTTGTGCATCCTTGGGCTCTTTATGTGGTCTCAGACCACATAAAGATCTTATTCTACAGTGAGTATTTCTTCATTCTCCCAGGCCCTGCCTATGCCTCCTGCAACTTGGACACTATGGCTGGAACACTCGCCACTGAAACTCAAGGCAAAAAGTTATTCAATCTCTCAGTCTCCTCCATATCCCAGCTCTCCCATTTCCTTCTGGGAGGGCCCTGTGAGAGACTGGATGGATTGCTGGCTCCAAACATTTTGGGTGTGTGTGAGAGGAAGTGGCAGGTTGGCCCTTACCCTGATGAGGTGGTGCCCTGCTCTGCACACCCCACTCCCCAGACCTGTGTCCCAGCCTGGCAGTGGCTGCCTATCCCTGGCACACTGGAGGCAATGCTCCACACTCTACCCCTGGAGCCTCAGTCTAGCCCCAGAGTGGCCAAATTAACTGGAGGAAAGAAAGCTAAAGAGTACCAGATGGGCTTTCATATGTTTATGGAATAAAACTTGTATAATTTTCCTACCTCCTCAGAGCACAGCATGAAATCACTTTATCAAAGGAAGCACATGTGGTAATTGTTAGAGATGTGTAAAGCATGATTGCAGAGGAAAGGGATGTAGAACTATTGGTTGCCCCTGCAAGGAGGGAGAAAAAATCTGACAGAGGAGCAGAGGTGGCAGCTGGAAAGTTCTCCCCAGCTGTAAACAAAGAAGGCATAAGTGGTCAAATGAACAAATTGAAAAATTTTAGATTTGAGAACCAATGAAGGGTTTGATAAAGTTGGAAAAGTATTTGGTTTGAACCTGGGACTCTGAAATAATATGCTGAGAAGGTTGGAGAAACCTGAGTTTCATAACAATCAGTAAATACATACTAAATTTTCACATCGAAGAAAAAAAAAGGATAAAATGAAGACATCCTCACAGCCTCACAGCACATCTCCAAAGATAATAAAATCAAACTCTTGCAGACTAAAGGCTTAACATACACTCTACTGAAATCCATAGAAAATTTCTAGTGAATCTAAAGTTATCAAGTTCCTCTCAAGAAATAAATTCGACCGGTAGGTTTCCTCATGTTCTATTCCTTTGGAAATTTAGGACATTTCCTGTATTTGTTGTAATTATGGTATAAAGGATTTTTACCTAAAGTTGAAGAGCTTGGATATGTACGCATATATGTGCATATGATCACACAACATGCATATGTATGATTGTGTATTGATGGTCACAATTAATGTTCATAGAGGTAATAATATTAAGGGGAAAGGGAGATTCTTGTTCATTTTATCTGTTTTAGAGCAATGATGTGAATAACACTGGAATGCAGAAACACCCAGTTTAAACAATGGTAACCTTTACTCAGGAACGGGTTTACAGGATTATTTTTCAAAGCTTGTAATACAATGGACTCCAAGCTGTATAGTGTACAAAAGGGGAGTACAAATTGCCAGCAAAACATTAGGAAGATGGGAGCACAAAGTCAGTGCTGGTGATGGTGCATTACTTATTATTCATATCAAAGTACTATTTTTAGTACTTTTACTAAATACTAAGTACTTTACTATTATTGTTTTCCAAATAAATTTTGTATGCTTTTCGGTTGCTGTATTTGTTTCATCTTTTCTTCCTCTGTTTTCACACCTTTCCTTGTGGTAAGTCAGGACTGACCACTGACAAGTTGGTGGAGAGGCTCCCTGAGCTGGGAAGAGATTGGAAAGGAAGAACCTAAAGGAACAAGGAGGAGAATAGGACATGAGTTTGTGATGTTTTGTTCACCAAAAAACAGATCACCTGCATATCTAGGCATGTTCATCATTGTTGCTGACAGTATGCAGGAGAAAGATAAGCCATGTATAGTTATGATTTGACTGAAGAATTAACTTTTTGTTTAATTGATGTAGTTCTCTACAGAAGCTTAGGGGGTAAGGGGTGTCTTGCCTCATTTTGATGGGAAGCAGGAAAGGGCTGCTGTAAGCTATTGCTGCTTGAAGGGTGAACAGAGATAATGATTTTATTCAGTCAAAGTCTTTGATCAAAATATAAGTAGGACTTCTACCCCAATAATGTAGTTTTGAGGCTGATATGTAATGGTGTTTCTTCATTGATACTATAGATAATTCATCTCACACATATTTCTGGGTCATGCAGTGTACCTGTAGCTGTTCCTGATGGGCTTATGAATACTTAGTACTTTAAACTCAAGGTCTAATGACCAAAACAGTTTTTAAAATTGAGCACTGTGTGATTATTCCAACTTGTGGAGAGATACTCGGGAATCTCCAGCTGCTTTGGGGCTTGTTAAAGTCACTGGTGCTCACAAAGCCTGAATTTGCAAGAATTTATGCATTCCATTTAAAAGAGAACATTCTGATTTCAGCTGGAGTTAATTTGCTTGTCAAAGTAGCACAAATACGAGTTTTACTCATTTGAGATTCATACCATGAAGTTTCCTTCCACTTCTGAAAGGTTTAATAAAGTAAATAATAGTTTGATAAATCCAAGCCTTTAGAATATAATATCAAAATTATCTCAAAAATATGAATGTTTATAAACTTGTGAAAAAACCTACACAATCTTTGAGGGGAGGGAGGGGCGAAGCAAAACCAAAAACAAAGAACTTGACTATCAGTGTTCTCACAATCAGCTCCCTCCCCCTTGGGAGTTGTGCACAGAAAATGTGCAGTGAAGAGTGAGATTAGCACAATAAAAACAATATTAAAAAAAAAAATCCTGCATAACTGAATATCGATGTTTTGATTTGTTTCATGTATATCTTCTCTGCAGTGTGACAAAGTAAATGTTGTAGCACAGCTAAAGGTTCTTTCTATGAAGAAAGACTCTTAGGTATTTGGAAGCAGGAAGATTTGAAGCATATTTAATTTTAGATAGAGCAAAGCTGAAACATTTAGTTATGCTAGGGAGAAAATTAAATTCACACCCCAATGTCTGAATTCCTTTAGTTTCTTCAAAATAGGATTTGAGAACTGCTACTATCTAGTGACTTGTTATGCTGCTCTTCATAGCTATTTCCAGAACACGAATCTGTGCCTGACAATGTTTGAGTCTTAAGAGCTATGAAAAGGTAAAATATATAGAGATATATAGGTATAGACACAGTCATTTTGTTCCCCCAGTTGTATCTGAAAAGAAGGGTTAAACTAACTCTGACATTTGCATTTTATTTTAAGAACATATTGTTTGATAAAGGCTGACAGCATCAATGCCATGGAACAGTGTTGATGCAAGTGCTTATATTTTTTTCTTTTCTCCAGGAAAGGAATACAGTCTGATTTAATAACTGAAGGAGAGAAAGAAATTGAAGTTTTGAATTTACTTTTAAAATATATATGTTTTCTACATTAAATTACTGGATTGTTCTATATTTTTTCCCTTTGTTTAAATTTTATATGTTTCACAGCCATGGCAGAAATGAGTGATATTTATCAGGCTAATAGTCTCAGGATTAAACTATTTGGATGAGTTGAGTAGATCCCATAAAGTTGGTAAGAAATAGCAGGTGGGAAGGCATTGGGATGGGGTACAACCACCTTACACCTATACTTACAGCAGATACAAATTTTTAATAGTGGAAGCTCATATCTCTGAAAGTGCTAAGATTTCTGTATCATTTTGTCCTTGTCTAAGAATGAGAGACCCATACATTAGTATGCTATACACAAATTATATTTCACTGGAAATCAATACTGTTTAAACTGAGTGAGTATGGTCATGAGTAGGTAATAAAAAAAGTGTTATGTAGTCTATTCAAAAAGAAAGTTTTATCTTATGAAACTAAGATACTAAGATATATTGTCTATTTTTCAAATACAGTTTTTGAGTACAAACTCATTGTTATCAGCACTAAAATAATACATTAATGGAGTATTTTGGATGTGAAGTGGAATATCTGAAATCAAATCAAGGACTGCTTAAAGGTCAGTCAGAACTGATGGGAAGAAATAAACCAAGTCATTGAAATGTTGCAAGCTACAGAGGTAAAGCTGAACAAAGATTAGGAAGAAATGGTAGAATACATTTAGGTGGGAGCAAAATATTTAGCAATCCACTGCATTTCAGTGTGTGAATTCAGTAACAGCACTTTGGTTCTTTATCATATCCTTTTTGTGCAACTCACATGAGAGCAGTATTTTGGGAAGAGATTGCAATGTTTGAAGAGAAACATAGTAAATAGTAATACATTAGGGAAAACAGTGGAGAGGATCACAGAACACAGATCATAATCAGCAAATATTACCTACTTCAGCATCTGTGTCTAAAGAGAATCCATATTGGTAAGGTTGATTTATCATCTTATTTTCAAAATCCTGGAAATCACAGAGGCAGTTTGAGCTTTATACCTACACAAGAGTAAATTATGTATTCCTGCTTGGATATGTAAGAAGTCAACTATTTGTTGGTGTTTTTATTCATAAACACCTCTCATGTCTGCTTTTAAAACCTTAAAAGGTTTTTACTCAGGAACACAGTATCTGTTACCAACATGCTACTTTAGCCGTCTTCAACTCTGTCATACAACTCAATAAACATCTAGAATTTCTTCCACTTGTTGGCTGCAAATGTGACATACCAAAGCACTTCAAGCAAAATGCAGATGGGCAAGGAAGGTTGCAAAGCCCTGAGAATGACCAGCCACAATTCACTTGGGAAACTGTTTTTTGATGAGAAAAAGTGCCTTGAAGAACACTGGTGCGTTGTATACATGCTGTCGTTTCCAAAGGCAGATTGGGGGTTAAAAAATTACTTAACAAAACATGAGGATGAGAGCTACTATTACTTTTTTTATAAAGGTTTAAAAAATATTCTAATTTGTCTTGGTGTATCTTATCAAATATTTCTTTCTCATCCTTAATTATGCTTATTCTACCTACAAATAAGTCAACTCTGCATCTGGTATATGGATGTTCAATGCACTTCTTGTGTAGGCAGTTTTAGTTGAAATAATGATGAACTCCGAAGATAGTTTTGTATGAAAGACTTGGATACTTTTCTGTTAGTTTTTCTTAAGGTATATATATGATTTACGTACAAAGAAAATTTGTTCCTTAAAGGACCAGGATAAGAACATGAAAAATAAAAATGTATTACAAACCTCACAGAGACTGCATGAGAACTGGCTATGGTAAAGGTGAAATCATTGATTTTACATAAGATTAGCAGATTGGTCTAGCAAAACTCACTGCTGTGCAAGCAGTCCTACCAAGAAGGGCACATGAAAGGTTGGTAGAAATTCTGTACAGAATTTAGATTAGCTACTTTAGTGTACTAATATAAGTTTTAATACCTTCCTTAATAATAAAATTCATTTATATCCCAGACGTCAGGTTATTGGTCTCTTGGCCCCTTCAAGGAAGTAATTGAGCACCTGTATGGGGACAATGTGAATTGAGGAGCTCTGATTAGTTTTCTCTAGTTATAAATTATTTATCACCTCATTCCATTTTCCTCTTACACCTATTGGGATGTTTTTACAGTCTCGTTGCATAATAAGAAAGTGAACATCAGGATTCTATTTGCTATGGTTCACCCTCATGAGCCATTTAGCATTTTGTAATCCCACAGAAAAAGCTATCAGATCAGTGAAAATGAAGTGAGAGTTTTATATATATTTTCTGTAATATGATTTCTTTTTTAAAAAGGTAATGACTGACATATTTAAAAATTAGTAAATTGGCTAGCCAATCTTAACCTGTGATATTATACGGGACATATACTGCTGAAAGAGCAAATATCTGTCCTAATTCCAAAATACATACCTCATAAAATCCATACAGAATGCTTATATTTATTCATGCTGAAAGCGAACACCACGTTTTAACACAGCTTAATACATTTAAAGTGCACTTCTGATTTTTCCATATCGGAAAATGACTTTCTAAGAGCGGAGTGTTATAAAACAGTAATCTTTAAACTAGTGTGATTTTTCACACTCACTTCCTTCTGTACACCTTTTATCTTAAAGGAATAGACCATAGTTTCTTTCCCATCATCTGCAAGTGAGACAAGATGGTGATGTTAAATTTGTGATAAACATTTAGTCCTGTGAATAGAAGATAGCCTTTTGTCCTCAGTTACTCCAGTCCATCAGTTTGGACTAGCAACTGTAGATTAGTGCCTTCTCAGACCTCTTATTTATCACATAAAATCCAATAACATAAAATAGTGTCATGTATTTGGGTTTGAATATGAGAGATCATACGAAAACCAAAACATCTATAATCAAGAACTTGTTAGCTGGAAAGGACTCAGTAGCTGTAACAGTTGTTTGCAGCACAGCTGTGACCTGCCACTCTGCTTTATTAAAGGCCAATACAACAGCATATAGTTTACAAAAAGTCTGAGTAAAGTTGTGAAGAGATCATAAGCTGAATACTGTGTATGCTTCCAAGAGTTCATGTTGCAGAAGGGTATAATGAAATATGACCAGAGGAAAGAAGTGGTAAAGAAATATCACCTCAATATTTGAGGGCTACTTCTGAGAACAGGCTAATCTGGCTATTCAAGCTCCAGGTTCTGCAGCAGCTTTCCAAGATGGGAAAGACACTAAATTCCCTGTAATTGCAAGTTAGAAGGTGTGGGATAAGCACTTATGGTAGCAGACAACTTGATCCAGGAGCCCTCTAAGCTCAATCTTCCTATGTTCCTTTGGCATTATTCCTATGAATTGCTATTGTTGCATTCTGAGAGTACTGGATATGCCTAAATTCCTTGCATGATTCCTGTCTGCTGGGCTCAGCCCCTCCTTGTGTTACCTGGAGAAGGTGACTGGTTTCCCCCAAGTACAGGCTTGTTTTACACCTCAGAAAGGCAGTTTAGCTTCATCTTGTGTCATGTGAGTTTCAGTCTAGTACTATTTAGAAAAAAATAAAACAAAAAACCTGCAATTCTGCAAGCTGTGAAGTCACTTGGAAAACTTACAATGACCTTACTAATTAGGCCAGGCTATGGCAGTTTCACATAGTTTTTATTGCTCTATTTTAAGAGTGGCAGGAACTCCTCATAGACTGAAGTTTCATCTAAAAGGAGTATATGAATGACAGTATGCTCCTCACCTCCTGAAGAGATAATGCCTCCCTGAGGCCTCACCACCCACTTCTTTATGGATAGTCTTTATAACAGCATTTGTAGGAGACAGTATAGCACATGTTGACATCCATTTGGCTTATTATAACTAATTTGAATAATTTGATGCTTTGAACAAAACTTTCCTCTTCTATATTGCAACAATATGATATATATTCAGGGAAAATAATAAATTTCTTGTTAAGAAGTTACCAAATCCAGTTTTATGGATAAAGACTGGGTGGAAAGCACTGATGATGTGTGATGTATTCAGCAACTGATCACTAGAAAAAAGGAAACAAATTGAATAATTCTACGCCTAATGTATTTTGTCAGAACATATTAATCATATAGGGCCAATGCTGCCCTCAGACTAATAAATTAATTTAATACTGGTATAATAGGGACTGTGATCAAATGTCTCAAGGCAAAATTAAACCCCCAATTTGGATACTGAACCTGGGTAGCTGTTTGACTCTCCTTTCCATTATTTCTATGGGAAAATAATCATTTTTGGTAGTTGCATGAGGAACCATCTCATTTGTTTTGCAGAAAGAACAGACACACAATTTGGAAGATCAAAAGGCAGCCCTTCAGAGGGAAAATGGCAGGTCAAATCTTCACTTAATGCACTGCAATACAGCCAGGTAAATAAAACCTGACACAAAGTTTTTCAGTACTCCTGTTTTTCATTACATTAAATTCAAGGTTTATGTTCTAATAAAATTCCAGGCAGGAACTGTAAATTCTAAAAGAAAAGGAGAGTCAGATGATTTCTAAAGAACAAGCCAGAAAATGCTTAGTTCTAAGAAATTACTGAGTACTATTACTATATCCAGAAAAGGTCAATGTGTGTCCACTTTATCAATTGGTTTCACAAAATCCGTCTGGAAGGAAGGATGTTGAATAGTAGAGGTTTTGAATTAAGAAATATTATATTCACTGTGAGATGAATATACTTGAAGTCTGATGAAATAAAGATATCGATATATTTATATTAATGGTTTACTCGAAGTTTTTAGATAATGCTAGTCCTTATTCTGACACTAAAAATTAACTTAGCATTCACATGGAATTGAAACGTAATTTCCAAATGCTGCTGAAAGATATATTCACTTTTCTGGTTGGGCTTTTGTGAAGGTTGTTTGTTGTGGGGTTTTTTGGTCCTTTGGGGTTTTTTGATGCAACTAAAATTTAGATTATGAGGCAATTTTGAAAATAAAAGGGATTATTTAGACTGCTTAAATTGATTAATTCCTAAACAATATATCTAGATTCAGTATTCTACTCTTATTTTTTTTGTCACAGATGGCAACTGATCCCCATCAGACCAGAAAAACCACCTTAATTTTTGTGTGTTTCATTTATAAACTAACCAGCCAAGAAAGAAAATGCATCTGCTTTCCATTTTTATCCAACTTTGACTGTTTCTAATACTGAACTAATTTCTTACTGCAACTGGAGACCATGCCAAACTATCTGGAGCGCCTGGAGAAAAAAAGTGATTTTGTTCTTAGGAAAACTCAAAACTTCTCATAAAAAAGATGCAGACATAATAATTTCTGTTCTAGAATGAAATGCCTTATCACAAACTGTGCTCACAAGCGTGAGCTGAGCTATAACTGGCTCACATGATATGGCACTGAGGTAAATGATTGCCACTTAGATAACCTTCCAGACCTGTGCAGATTAGGTGCCTCTATATCTGCAATCAGATCAGGATCAATTATGATCCGTTTGTGTTCTTTCCATTCAAAGGAAACAAAGGTGAACAAAAATACTATTCAGGTTATTGTCAACATTTTAATTACTTGTTTCCCAATTTTAAAGAAAAACTTGTTGCTATTTTCTCTACATTTTGAATTTGTTTCTTTGGGGTTTTTTTCACTCTTCAGTCTAACTCACCCATTAAACTGATAAATAAAAAATTTTAATCAACTCCCTTCAGCCACATTCACTGCATCCCGAAATTAGAGTCATCCAATGGTGAGGATAATATGAACAGAGAACTGATTCATCAATACATTAGTTTAACCTGTTAAATCATTCCATAATATATTGGATGTACTCAATGATCTCCGCAGTCTTTTCCCACACAAATGAGTCTGTGATTCTCTGATTCTGTGATATGAATGTGCTGCTACTTGTTTAAACCATACGTCCATAAAGTATGTTAGTAGATTCATGGTTCACATACAATTCCAACTCCAGGTAAAGAAGACAAGAATCTAGTTTTAAAACTAATTTCTTATATGGGTTTTGTTTTGTTTATTTTTACTTATTTTCACCCTATTCTTCTAGACTGCCATATTTCGGATAAAAAGTGTAGACTAAATTAAATTTCTTTCATTGGTTTTCTTTGTGCATAATTATGTGAACCACTATAAGAAATACTTTTTTTGCAAAGGATTGCCTGACAATTACTGCCAGTGTTATGGCTATTACTCCGAGTAGCAAACACTGTGTAGAAGGAGAATTCTTGGATTCAAATTGCTTATTTGTCAGACTGTGCTACAAAAAAGCATGAAAAGAATTTTTTATAAAAGCATTCCACTCTTCATAAAAAACACATGAAACAGCAATTTAAAATCTGATATCTCTCTATGGCCTCAGAGACCAGATAAATAGCATCACTAGAGAAATATTAGATGCTTTACTAGTATCATATTTTAATTAGCCTTGATTAAAACAACACTTTATACAAACCAAAACATTATTACCCTCACAGGATATAGTGAAAAAAATTAATAAATTGTTGCATTACAATAGCTATGAAAAATAGCAATAGTTTATCACAGAATTGGGCAGTTGTTAACAAATTCACTTTACCTGCTCACTGATGATTTCTCCTTGCTCTGCTCTTCCTGACCCATTTGTTTTTTCTATGAATTCTTATCCTAAGTGAAGTAAGTTTTAGGTTTATGTTATAATATGTAATAATTGTAATATGTAATTATTATGTAATAGTAATTATGTTATATACTTGATCCAGAAGTCTTCAGTATAAATCTGGGTTTGTTCGCTCCTTTAGGTCTGTGCTATGAGTTTATATTGAAGTAGCAGTGAATGAGGAAAAAGCAATGGTTAACGATGGTTGCTTAAATAATAATTTGATGTGTAATTTTCTTTCTCTCTTAGATAAAATTATTTCATTTTCAAAGAAAATATTAATAACATTTTTTCTATTTAAACTTAATCAGTGAAGTTAAGAATAAAAGAATGGTAATGAAGAGCTGAACATTGAAATATTTCAACTTTTGATTTTGAAATAATGTATCATTTTGAATTTTTCCAAAATTAAATTATCAATATAACTATTAAAAATTAACAAAAGGAAATAGACAAAAAAAGTTCAATTGCTAATGAAAAAAGAGTGGTTTCAGGTAAATTTTTTTTGGAAGAATGATCCAGAAATTCCAAAGAATTCTAAGGAATCTACATTTCTGTTTTAGTTCACATCACGAGGTAGTTTCACAGCAACTTTCCTTAGCACCTCAATGTTAAGCAGTATGCTCTGCTTTTATAAGAGATAATATAAGAACATATCTCATGGCCTTCACACTGATTTCCTTCTAATGATCCTAAGCCAGAAGGGAAACTTTAGGAGTGTACCTGATGTACCACAAAACCAAATAAGCCTTTGAACCACAGACATACTGGAAAGCAAGCACCCACATATAGTGTAAATATTGTACACCCAGCATCACCCAGATGCATCTCCTAGTGCCACACTTTTTGCTGATGCAGACACCAGCTTTGAGCTCTTATCTTAAGATTTAATGGAAGGAGAGAAAATGCAAGTGATATCTAAACAAAGGTTAGAGAAGAATTCTACCCAGAGGCTGACACTCTCTCCTCCCCCCGAAAAGTATTGGGCATTCAATGAAATGGTAAATTCTTAAAGAAAACAATGGAAAAAAAAAACAACACAACACTAGATTCCAGAATGAGTATTCCTCAAAAAGAGAAAATAAAAATGATCCCTGAGAAGATTACCAGTGGAATACACTTGAATTCAACATATGTGGCATAGGTGATATGAATTTTGGAATAGCCACACCTTTTTTGACTGAAAATTGCAATCTTTTTAAACAAAGGGCAGTAGTGACTCAAAATATGTTGAAAATGCTATAATGTGAGTAAATAAAAAACCCAAGAAAAAAAACAAACCCAAAACACCTTAAGGTGTATTGCTTTTAGAAAAACAACTGAGAACTCATTTTGTTGAACTGTGTAAGCAGCTACACAGGAAGAAAATACATACCATTATGGGGCTGTGTAATCTGGAGGGGGAAGGCATGCTAAAAAAATATGTATTGAAGAAAAACAACTATATTCTGATAAGAAATAAAGCACACAGATTCAACAGGACGTCTAATTAACTACTGGAACAAATCATTAGAAGAGTGGAAGATTTTCTGTCTCCTTGTATCTACAAAGGACAACTTTTAAATGCTTCACTGTGTTGTCCTTTGGGGTGATTGATACCTTTTTCCTGTACTTTGTCAAAACTGTGATCTATTTTGTCTCATTTCAGTATAAATAGATCATGTATGATGTGTGAAACTTGGTGAACAAATTCAGCACATTCTTAGGTAATTCTTTTCAATTTTGAGCTTGCCTGTATACATCTAGTTTTACCCTCAGCAGGAGTTTTTCTACTAGTTATTTAAAAATAATTCTGTACAGCTTTTGAGAGATATATAGCTATGGAACTAAGAAAAAGGGAGTAGCAGAAACACAGTTTAAGCCTTAAGATTTGTTGGCTTGTGAGGACAAAAACTCTTGAGCTCTACATTGATGAAGTGGGAAGATTGAACATATGTTTTACTTGCTACCATATTTATTTGCATATGCTGCCTTCTAGATGATCATATGGTCCTTTTACCTTTTGGCAAGATGACATATTCCAAAGAAATACGACAATGTGATCAAAGTTTGTAAAATGTAACTACCCCATATTACGCTTTCTTAATCTATTTATTGTATAGAACTGCAAAAATGATTCACAGATAGTTAAATACATTGCAATTTGTTTTCCAGTGATGTCAGTTCAGGCATGTTTATATGGACTCTACAGTATGTCAAGCCCCAGATTTACAAAAGAAATGGGATCCTCTGAAACAATGCTTTTGTTCCAGAATATAAACTAACCAGTATCTTTAGACCTGTGACTTTTTAGTAAGATAATCAGTTTCTGAGCCTTCTGGCTTTAAATTGGCAAAGAGATTGGGAATGGTCAACTAGGACCCAAGACAACTGGAAGGAGCCAACTAAATCTCGTGCTGTCAGCTTCAGAAGGGAAGGAAGGGAACTAACTCAGTTTGGCATTAGCAGAAGACCCGTTCCCTGGTTATCCATGCATTTAAACATAACAATAGCTCTTTTAATAAATTGCAGTATGGTCTCAGCAATGTGTTCAATTCACACAAGACAGTTGAGCATTACATTTGCCAAGTAAAGTGAACAATTCATATTTTCATGTTTCAGTTTGATTTGCTTTTGTATAAATGAGAAAATTAAAATAGCCTTTCTGAGAAAACCCTCTGTGTCTCTCTTCTATTATTATATCTTCCTGAGAAAGGGCAATTGCACTGGATCATAAAACACAGTCCCACATAGAACATAAGCAAAAGAAATACTAAGGCTCGTTTTTTATATAGATTGGTTTGTCAGTAGATCAAAACCATAACATAATGACTGCAGTAGCCCAGATCAAGGATTCATTTAGCTCACCACTCTGTCTGTTAGGTAACTATTTGATGTTGTCTCATTCCAGAGAGACTGTGAAAGGCTAGTGCCATTTACTTGTTCCTTGGCACTCAGAAAATATCAGAAATCTGTCCTTCTGCTCCCTGCTATCTCTGTTGTAACATTATGAGCATGGGTCTTTGTTTAGTATTGTGTGTTTCCCCCCTCTTTTTAAGAGTCGTCCTGTGTTATTAGTTTTATCAACCTTCTATCAGTCTTTTCAAGTTTTTTGTTAACCTTTTTTTAAGCTTTGAACAATAATTCATTTACACAGAGACATAAAGATACTTTCTATTTTATTTTCTATTTTATTCTTAAGAAACTGTAAAGTTTGGGGCTTTTTTTTTTCCTTTGCTTTTGAGACAACACTCTCACAGTACTATCATAACACTAAGATTTCACTTCTGACAAGTCTGTTCAGAATTCATCAAATTAGGTAAAAACAAGAATATGAGTTGCTACGGTTGAGGTGAAATAGTCATTAAAACGAAATATAGAGTATTCACTAAGATTCCTGCACACAGTTAGCAAAGTCTATTTCAGAGATAATTCAGACCAGAAGCCTGAATAGGCTGCCTTCTTTTCCCTAACAATATGATTGCTTAAGACACAAAGCTGGCTTAATAATGGGGCTGCCTTGAGACTGTGTTATTTTTAAGGAATGATAATTTTCAAAACATGTTTTGTTGAGGCAGAATCGCATTGAATGAATGAGCAAGGAAGCCCCAGCCATATACTTAACTTCTTTTGAACATTTTGTCTAGATATTGTTACTAATATACAGATGTAGTTTTACTGGTTATGGAGGACGGGGAGCTTTCCCATTGCCACTGCTGCCTGAGGAATGGAGTGTTCAGGTGACATGATGCAGCTCTACAGAGGCCTTTTGAGCCCCCACCACGGCTGGATTGAGCCCACTCTGAACCACAATTTGTCAATTTTGTTGTGTAGTCTCATGTGTCAGTAATGAGTTGTGTCAAGCAACTTCATAGCTGAGGAAAGGGATATTCTGCAATCTTTTATTTGTTATTCTCAGGTTCTCCTATGAAAATAAGTTGTCTCAGCTAAGTGGGAAACAAAACATAAAACAACTGTGGTAATGCTCATTTTTTGGGAAGTTTTAAAAGCTATCTAGCCTCTACTGTCAATAAAAATATGAAGCAATATGCTGAAGTAGCTGGCATGAAGCAAAAACTTGATGCTGTACCAGATTTGAAAATTCATAAAGCTACCTTGTTGCTTATGGATACAGCTAATGACCTCTCTGGTTTCTTGTGGGATATTTTTGTTTTGATTTATTTTGCTTTTTGTTATTATTCAAATTACTAAGCTTAAAAAAAATAAGAAATATTAAATAAAAGCAATCTTCAGTGGAAGACATTGGCTTAAAAAATAAAAATGGCAATGAACAGCCAGAATTCTATCACTGGAGTGGTACAAAATAATGCAAAATTTCATATGCTCTGTTTTAGCAACTAGTCTATGCATTTAAATGCATTAGATCAGAACAGACATTGATAAATGAATAGAATGGTACCTATACATACTAATTTCCAAAAAGACAGCACAACAGATAATGGCCTTAGTGACAATAATATTATCTACATTTTGCGCAGGGGAAGAAAGTCTTAGCTGTGCCTTGAACAACATTCGTTTCAGTTCTGTTTAGGTGATCACAATAGCATTATGCCACAAATAGAGTGGTCTCTGACAGTCATGGAGCACAAAATGGCTCCTTAAAATTACCCCAGATTCTGTGATAAAATAGCACAATTTTGATAATAATTAGAAGTGATAATTTTATTATTTTCTTCATGACTGCCACAAATTTGGTTTATATGTGTCTTTTTGTTCTGGAAACAATTTTATCAATAGCAAATTTCCCAGATTCCCATGGAAGATAATCAAATGCAGAGACTACTTAAAGAAATATTTTTCCTGAGGTGAACTGCAGTTAGAAATGAATGTGCATTCTGTTTCTGATTCTTCTCTCTGTAATAATTCAGAGTAAATTAGAATGTATTATGCTGTAAGTCCATAACCTTAGAAAATAAGAGCCCAGTTGGTGCTTGACTTACAAGAACAAAACAGGCTTACAGAGCACAGGTCTGTGTTGTTTGGCAAGTAGTCAATAAAACTGTACCTTATGAATTTCTTTCCTAAAGGTTCTAATCAAAACAATTTATTTCAGGCATGTAAACTCTGCTGTTCAGACTTCAGCTACTGTCAGTGTACAATATCAGCATCCGCAGGAGCTTCCACCACGTTAAACTGAGTCCCAGAGCTCCCCCATCTGTCTCAGTAGCAGGCAGATTTCCTGCTAGATCAATGTAGTGTGTCAGCTATGGTGAAAGAGATGTGGCTCTTTTCCAGCTTTTACAATAACTACTTGAATAACTGAAATCTTCCCCATTCCAAGGATTACATTTCAGACAGTAATACAAAGGAAAATAATTAAAAGCATTATTCCACACGAATAAATTATGATGAGGAAGGAATGCAAATTAAAAGCCCAACTGCTCATAATGAAGTTGGACAGAAAATTATAGGCAAATATTTAGCAAATTAGAAATCCTTAAAGTGAATGTATGCAGTAACAGGGAATTGTTTTTCACAGTTAATCTGTTCCTGGTAGGTCTCTGAACTATGTTTATTTAGGGCTGAAGCAGAGTGTGTTAACATGTATAGATTGACTATTTTTCTTGAACCTTACAGTTAGAACATTAACTGAATACTTTTTTCATGCTAGAGATAAGGCTCAGATGGCATATATTATAAATTTACTGATCTCTGAAGTTACATTTTGATGCATCTTCCTTGATAAAGCCAGCAAGCAGATTCCAGTCTCAGCAACCTTTTTTTTTTTTTTTATTATTCTTAAAACAAAAGAAAGTATATATCCTGTTTTTCTGAAGACCCCCTAAGGGAAACATACTCAAAGAAAATGAAGTCTCCTATTTTAGATTCTTGTTGTGCAAACACAGTGGGTTTCCACCTGCCCTGACACGCTGTCAAGCTTCAGAGGATGATATCATTTCTCTAAATGAGTTCAGTTCTGATTTCTCACAGATTAACAGCAAATATCTTTCAGGTGAGATAACTTTTATTGGAGATTAAAGGGAAAAACAAACGAAGTAAAACATAAAGTACATATGGAAGAATATCTAATATACAGCTTTTGATATCACCAACTGTGTCAGCCTAGCTCCTAACTCTTCCAACATGGCTCACTTCTTAAAGAGGTAGTCAAAAAAAGAAAATAGCCTCATTCCTCTTTCGTATTGAATGCCCTTTTCTAGCTAATCTCCTGCCAAGGAATAAACAAGAACCTTACCATAGCTGGACACCAACTGTTGTCACAGGAACATGGTAGCTTGTAGAAAAGGTTTTTAAATAGTTAAATAGTTATGTGGTGGACCTAAAAATAACACTACTAACCAAATTATTCAATTTTTGGATGTGTTGTGCTGTGTTAGCGACACAGCAATCATTAACTGGTATGAACGTGCAGGGTTTGTGGATTTCATGCATAGGAATAGTTTTATAGGAATATCACTACTGAGGCAAGTAAGTACTCATGTCTGGTCTTCTAAGGTAGTCGCTAAGGTCAGAGGGTACCTGTGTACTTAAAAATCTTGTTTTTTTCCATTAAATTAGTTCAATTCTTTCAGAACAGACAAACTGATATATGGTATTGATCCACTGTTATTTGGTTCTTGCAGTGCCCAGCTTTGGTCATCACGATCCAGCTGTGCACCCTGTGTCAGAACCAAGAAGGACTGATGCTGCTCATGTCACCAGGAACCTGTCAGAAAGCAAGCATGTATTTACCTTCCCACTTTGTCTCTTCTAACTGTATTTTTGTCCTCATTTGATTTCTTATTTGGAAGCTGTGTTCTTCAACTAGGTGAGCAGGAATGTTGTAGAACTCCAACAGTGTTAATTAAGGAAAGATATATGTAATTAACACTTTTATTGAAAATATGCTTTATTAATTTTCCTATATGAATGAAATCAGATTTTTTTTTTAGAAAAATGTGCAGTTGACTATTGAAGGCACAATCATGTATTTTTACAATTAGAGGTAGTTTGAAACTGGTCAAAATGTTTGTGCAGTCAACATGGATCAGTTTAACACATCCACATTATGTCATGAGTAACCCTTAAAAAGGGTTTATTGCTTTATTTTATTTCTGACTTATGAAACAATTTCAGTACGCTTTAAATTTGTGCTAAAGAGGCAATTTCCAGTATAGAATCATGATGACTTCACTGAAAAAGCTACCTAGGCTTCTGCATTACTTTACAGTGTTCTTTTCACATTAATAAATGTAAAAATATCTGTCTAAAATTGTTTGAGCAACTCACATCATTATATTTCAGCTTCTTTCCAGACTCCTCCTTCAGAAGGTGCTCTTTGCTTCATACAATGCAAGTGATCATGATATGTTAAGCTCAAGTTTAATGATGAGATGTCCATTATTTCAATTGCATTAATAAGAAAATAGACAAGGAAAAATATTAGTAGGAATGCTATGCAATAAATGAGGTTGTTCCTCTGCATCTCAGGTACAACTGAGATGAATATTGCTATGCCAAAAAATCACAGCATCATATCATGATTTAAGTTAGGAAGGAACTCTAGAGGCCATTTAGTGCAAATTCCTGTTCAAAACAAGTCCAGCCAGACCATGTCTAGGTAGTCCTAGAGGTTACCAATTTCAGTGGTAAGGGAATAAGAACTACCTCAGTCTATGCAAGCAATATAAATTATAGATGAATGTATGCTGATGTAAGCCAAAATCCCCAATATTCCATTCTGTTCTTTTTTAATAGAAGAAAGCAGATAAAATTTATGCCAAATTTAGGAACATATGTTATTTGGCAAAATCTATGGAAAAAAAAATATAAAGTAACTTGTTAAAGTAAATTGTTGTTGCTTAATTGATTGAAAATCAGTTTATCTTTTAGATGCTTGAAGAAAGCAAGTATTAAAGCAAGCAAAACTGCAAACCATGCTAGATCACTCTAGACTGAGACAGCTGATGGTGACAAGCGCTCATTTGTGGTGGTGGGGGAGGGCCAGAGCAAGAGAGGGGAGAGTTTTCCTAGACCTTCATGAGATATATGTTCACTTTACCATACATACCACAATGTATTTATCATGTAATGCTGGAACTGTTGCAGAAAACAAAAGAATCTGAACTGGAATTTGGAAAGGTTATTTCCACCTTAGCACCTAGATGAAACAAGTTCCAAGGACTAAACCAACTGAAATTGGCACCTATACGAAATGTATCGCAAAAGGTTTATTTTAGACTAGCTCTAATAAAATCTCATCTAATATCTATTAGCAATTGGAGGCTCACTGAATACTCTCCTTGGAAGTGCAGTTGAGTTTCATTTGAAGGGAATTCATCTTGTGTGCTCTGAAAATTATCTACAGTGCAAACAAAGGAATAGCAAATGGGAACAACATTTTGCTTTAAAAAAATCGTTCCTCTTATATCTAAAACCCTGATATAGGAAGATGAAGACAATCAGAATTACACATATGGCTTCTTATATGAAGAATTAAGAACCTAAATTTCTTCCAGATCTGGGAGGGCAGCCTTAGAAAACAACTTAATCTTTAGCATCTGTATTTCTCCTCTGTTGGCACCTAAACTCATTATCTGGTTTGGAGTGCTAGCCACCACTGTACAGGTCCCAGCAGGGTCCTTATCTCAGCACTCCTCCACCTTCTCAGATCCAAAATCTCAGTGTGATGTGCCTTTCATGTTAGAAACTGACACCATGACTGCTCTCATTCAAAATTACTGGAGTGGCATTTAATAAAACAATTGAGACGTTAAACTAAGAAGATCCTTAAACCTGAGATCCTTTCTTACAGGTACCTTAGGATTAGTTGTTTATCAAAGTTTTTACTGGATTTAATCAATTTACTGCATCTCTTGGTAAAGAGAGACTAGATGAAGCCTTTCTGTTGTGGTTTGTACTGCTGTTTGCCTATGTTGTGATTTCTATAAAATCAATTTTTTTAAATTTATTCAATGAATGTATTGTATTTAATATTAGACTATAACTCTCAAATTTTGCAAAAAGACATGTCTGATAATAAAAGCAATATTATGATACCTAAGCCAAAGATATTTGCACTAATTGCATGGTGCAAAATACAGGAATTAGGTTAGGAGTAATATCTTCCTCTCTCTGGGTGGGCAACTAAATCAGAAAATTATATAGACAAGTTGGTATTATTCTTCTGCAAGGTGGGATAACATTATTGAGAGAGAGATGGAGACTCCTGATCTCAAAAAGAAATGAAAAACCAAACCAGACCAAAATCTTAATAAAATTCAATGATTCTTCCTGAAGTATTAGTGGAAGTTGTAAAACATTTCTTTTAGAGCAGAAGCACATAACTACTTTTCCTGTCTCATGACTGGTCACTCAAAACTTTTCAATTATTTGAGAGAGGGCAAATAAAGACCATATTTTGTCCTGTGTTTAAACAGTAATTTAAACTTGCACTGCCAAAAAACAAGAAAAAAAAACACACAAAAAAACCCAAAAAACAAAAAACAAAAAAGGAAAAGGAAAAACTAAAACAAAAACAACTAAAAAAAAAACCAAAAAAAACCAAAGAACAAACCAAGGAAGCATAGTTATTTATCATGGCTAAAAACAGACACCGGTACACGTTTTCCCCAATGTATTTCTTTTTCACTAGTTTATTGATTCTGTTACCTTTCTTGTTGCTTTGCCTCTTTGCTGATTTCTTTTATCCTTATTTAGGAGAACTAGGTAGAATTATGGACTACAGAGATAGAGGAATTATGATAGTGGCCGACATATTGATGTTCATCATTACAATCTATAAATCCTTTTATCAAATCAAATTTACCTTTCATTCTCCAGTACAGAATTTAGTGAGTCTAACAAAGAAACAATACCTCTCTCTCTCTGTCAATCTTTTTCTATTCTTCTTATTTCTATTGATAAAAACACCATAAATCACCTTATTTCCTACATTTTTACCCCAGAAATTTCATTCCAGAGGAATGTTGTACAGCTGAGAGTCAACATCAAAGTAATGTTCTCTGCCTTGTACTGCAGAATTTCACCTTGTAAGTTCATCAGTTAATAAAAAAGGAGTGTCTAGTGAAAAATAGCATTAGAATTGTAACAGCTTCATTAGATCAGTCCTTGTCATTGCAAAAAATGGCCTTCTATACCCTGTGGGATTAAACAACAGTTCTCTCCCAAACACTTCGGCCTTCCTGCCACTGTTGTCACAGCTTAATACTGTGGAGAAACATGGGTATTCAATGTGTTGGCACATGCACACAGGAACAAGACAGTCTTTACTGCCAACTCTGCAGCCTTTCCACAAACAGAGAAGCAGACCTCATGATGTGCAAGTATAATAGTCTTTAAACTTACACATTTCCTCTCTGATGCACTGTATCCACAGAAAAGCTGAACTGTTCACTGCTATTCATGTTCTCGAATGGGAACTTCTACAAATCAGTCACAGAAAAAATGGATAATTTTTTCCTACCCCTACACTTTTAATGTTGCTGTGCTTTGCTCAGTAATGTAGAATTCTTTCTCCATCTCTCCCCAGTTCCGCAGCCCATACATATATGGGATATATATATGTATATATTTTGGACATTTTTGCCATTATTTATCTGGAAAATCTATGATGCTGGCTTATAGTAAACAATGGGGAAAACTTTCCTCTTATATTACCATCTTCTTGTCAATAGTGGCTTTGTTATTTTTGACAGAAACAGTAGTGTGTACATAATAAATCTGTAGGTAACCAAGAAAAAAAAACCCTTTTTGCCTTTTTCACAAATAGTAGCAAAGCTGCTTTCCATTTGATTCTTCATTTTGGTTGTACTCTCTTGTAAGGGTTACAGGTGCTGGACCTATATTGCCACCTTCCCTTGTAGTCCCAGAGACAGGACAGCTTGCAAAAGAGCTTCATTTTGCATTCCCACAGTGTGCTGAATCCTGTGAAAGGTTTCCAAGTAGTTTGTCAATCCATTATGATTGTATCAGCTTTTATGTGCTTCATAGTAGGAAACAGAATTAGACTCAATGTCATATACATATGTGTGTGTGTGTGCGTGTGTGTGTGTGTGTTTGTGGAGACAAATTAAGGCAGAGGGAGAAAAACAAAAATAGTTGCCAAAAATAATATAATCTCATGATATTGCTAAATACATAACCTACTCAGAGAGCCACCTAAGGTACAAAATGTTAATTATCAGTAGAAGTACAGTTAAAAAGGTGTAATGCTTCCCACCCGTCCTTGAGCCTGCAGGTCATTCCTTTGTCATTGAATGCTTCTTTAATTGCTCATGTTATTAGCTGACAGAACCTGTTCACCCTAGTAAGGTTAAATTATTTTATTTAAAGGCAGGAAAGAAAACGAGGACAGCATAACAGGGTAGAGATGTAAAATTGGTCACAATCATGCTTGCAAGAGGGACATTAGCCATTTAGAAACTCGAACCTTTGGAAGTCACTTGGATGGGAAATTAAAACAAAGAAGCAAACAGAACCTCTCCTTGATCTTTCTTTTCTGGCAAGAACTAAATGATCAGCAGTGAAATAATGTAAAAATAATTATGTTTTTACAAGTTAAAATTCCTTTTGGAAGCTGATCTGGTATTCTGTTTGTTTAAGGATGAAACAGCTACTTGGAGTCAGTGAGTTGCTGGACTGAAAAAAGCTCCCCTCTAGGATTCTTTTTTGACTTCTTTGCTTCACTAAGTGTTCTTGGACGGCTCCAAAGAACGTTGTCCTGACCAGAAAAAAAGATTACTTTATCCTCAAGTTGCAATTATCTTCCCCAAACCTCAGATGGCTCTGACACAGCTCATTAACATGTCATGCCTACCAGTTTCATTCTTTCACCCAGTCCTAACTCTTTTTTCCCTGAGGAGCTTTTCTGCTCAGCTCAGCTATGCACAATACTTGCCTGCTCACTATGGGTCCCTCACACCACAAGTATTGTGAGAACACTTTTGCTGTGTCTGGGTGCATGAACCTTTGCACATGTGGCTTTTCTTTCTGTGCTAATTGCTCAGATACAGAAGACCAGAAACTCCATCACAGCAGACTCTGGATTAAGGTTGATTTAGGTCACTGAGTAGCAGTGATGTGATATACACTCTTCAGAAGCCCTCCACAGTCTCCTGATGTGTTGTGCTTAATGAAGAGTAGTAATTAACCATGACCAACCTTGTAATTATTAACATGCTATTGTTAATGAGACTATAACTTCAGCTATCACTTTGTGAGCACCAATTTAAACCATAAAAAATATAAAAATATGATGAAAAATATAGGCACAATGACCATCACAATATTTATTATGAAATTACCAATCTTCAGTAAAAATTAAGTTTGAAGCAAATTAACATTGTTGATGCACTGAACTTTTAATTCGTGGCAATAGTTGTTTTAATTGTTTTGCGAATGTAAGTGATATTTTTAAAGCAGATTTTTCCATTGTTAAACCGTCTCAGCTTTCACATTTGAAGTTTATCTGTTTAGATGCTGACCTTGATTGCTCTGTTCTGTTTTTGGGTTTAGGTCAGTTACTCATCCTAAAAGATTTTTATCTGAACTAACTGATAGATACCTACAAAAAAGTAGCACAGGAGGCTTTGATTTGGGATTCAGCTTTTGCTTTTTTTTATTCATTTTCCCCCAGGCCTCGTTTTTACTTCCTCTTCAAGTTTTGGTAATGGTAAGCACTGCATTTCAAAGTAAGAACTTCCCTATAGAGGAAATCTATAGGGGTTATTTTGCAGTAACACATCTATTTACACATTGACCTCAGTAACTATTCCATTCAAGTGTACATTAATGGTCCGCTCACCTTAGAAGAAAAAGTATTCTTTTTAAAATCTTTGTTTATTCCATTTCAAAAGTAGAATTAGAAGGAAGAAAAAAAAAAAAAAGCAATCCTAATGAGATATGATTAACAAAGAAGTGCCTACAGTGGTATTCTGGGCCTTTTTCTAATGTAGACATGTCCAATGCGTAGCAATGGGCAATACAGAGGCCTAACAGAGCAGTTCTGATTTTTAAAGTATATAGTAATAAAGAATATCAGAATTATTTACTGGGACTACTTCCGCTGTTCTATTTCACCTATAGTATTCACCTTATACCCTGCTTTCAGCTGCCTGGACTTGCTCTTCCTAAATTCTTTCACTTTCATGAGTTCATATTGCAAGTGCTTTCCTTGTTAGTACATGTTGGTCTGCTTATTATTCTGCTTGCTGGGGGTACAATAGGAAATTCAGTTTCTGGGTTTAGCTATGCCAAATATACATCTGACACTGATTTACTGGAATTTTTTTTTGTAAACCTAGTTTGACATTATCTGTGTTCCCAAAGAGAAGAAAAATCACTGACATTTTGAAATTGTTCCCTGTTACAAGATAATGTTCTTTTTCATCAGAAAAAATAAACAAGACACAGGATGTCAAACAGATCTTTCAAAATGCCACTCAGAATTTTCATTTCAATTTTACTTATTCTTATCTTGAAACTAAATATTAGCCCTACTGAAGTCAGCATTGAATTTCCTTTTATAAGGTCTGTCACAAAAGTATGTGGGTGGTTTATGCCTCTTAATGTCTTTTCCAAATATCTGTCTCACCAAGTGCTGTTATGTTGTCACAGAGGCTCTCTGAGGCTGACCACAATTGACTATGTACTTCTATTCAGAGAAAAGGATTTAAAATCTTCTCTTGTAATGTCTTTCTCAAAATACACAATCTGCAGAATGTGGTCAGGAATAAAATAATTTTTTTTCTTTTTTTCTTTTTTTTTTTTTTTTACTTTTTTATATAGGAAAAAAATTGAATTTATGCATTAAACACAAACTCAAGAAATCAGATTTATTAACTGTAAACTTTCACAATAGCAATTCAGTAAAAAAGAAAACATTCATTTATATGGCTTTTAAAAGGGATGCTATGAAAATACTTCATTGGAGCCTACAAGGATTGACAAAAAGTGTCTTTGCAAGTAGCTGGTTATTTTGTTTAGCTAGGAAAAGCGATAGCTGGAAATTGAAGCCAATCAAGTTCTGAGAGGAAGACATTTTCTTTAAAATAAGGAAGCAATGCCATTGCAACCATTTTGCTCAAAGAGAGTTTTCTTCTTTGAAGCCTTGCTAAAGAAGCAGTAAGTTCAGGACTGTCTGATTTTTTTTCAAGTTTATCTGTTGGTTAACAAATAACTATTGATTCTTCCCAGAAACCATTCTTCCTTATGTCTATATTAGGGTGTCTTTCTTGCATACACTCTACATTTAATGGTAATAAACCCAACTTTCATAAACCATTGAGCGAAATACTATGAACTTGGTAAGGATTATCAAACCATAACCTCAAGTGTCTCCCTGAACTTTATTTCTGCCAATTAAATGTTTAATTTTTTTTTATTAAAAACAATTTAACAAATCAGCCAAAGATGTCTTCAGAGTAAGAAAACCAAGAATCAGTTGCTACGTGAGCAACTGATTTCCTAGTCTATCATAAAAAGGTTATATGGAGGTGTTTTTTTCCTAAGGTACTTTTGTTAGGAGAATCATTGTATGCCAGACAGCTCATGGCCAGTGTCTCCATTCTTTGTGAAGTAAGATCTATAAAGTTTAAAAGGGTTCAGATTTCCAAAAAATGCACACTGTGCCCCTTATATTTTTAAAATTTAAAATTTAGGTTGTTTAAATCCCAGTATTTTGAAACTTCTTTGGAAATAACAAATAAAGAAAATTTTTCTCTTAGGTGTCCTCATGTCCTTCAAATGTTACACATTTATATATACACATTTATATATTTTTATTTCTATAAAAAGAATCAGAGATGAAAACTAGCTCAGACTCTCCTTGTGTTTGTTTTAGTTTTCAAACACCTGACTTTCTAAGGCAGAAAATAAAACCCAACATTCAAAATTTAAAGTTCAAATTTTTAAATGTTTCTCACAACTGCAGATGAAAAATACCAAGAAGCTATATGGGGTACCTTCTATTTTCCCAGAAATGGAAGTACTGAAGTTGATATTACTGTCAAATGAATAAACTGCAATTTGAGGTCTAGGTTCTGCTGTTCCAAAACTGTTCCTGAAGCAAGGGCTTAGAGACACCTAAAACAGCTGCAAAGGCATCCCAGCTGTAGCTTTGTTGAACTGTTGCATGTCGAAATTGCAGGGAAGACATTGCATCATAAACTGCCAAGCCACCTAGTAGACCTTGAAGACAATGTGGATGTGTCATTGCCTCTGCATTCAAGCATCATTAACAGCCTCCATCACTATAAAAGAAAGGGTGAGTGAGACTTAACGTGCAGACATGAAAAATCATTCCTAATTCAGTATGTATCTAAGGATGGCAGAGTTGGGAGTTAAAGGGAAAGCCTATAATGCACTGAATTTTCTGCAAATTTTCCAGAGTTTAAACTGTACCCCCAAAACTGAACTATGACTCTAGTTTCCATCCTAATTTGAATACAAACTCTGATACTACTCTTGAGCACAGCTAATGACTCAAGGCCCCTGGAACCAAAGGTATCATTGTCTTTGATTTCTTCCACATTTTGGCAGACATGAAAGGAGGGCCTTTCAGTGGAAATATTAGTATTAATATTAGATAAGGATGAATCACAATGGTTGAGGTTAAAGTGAGGTTTGCATTTAAAATTATGGATTGTTAGAAAGATGATGTCTTCATCCTGCTAAATGTCGGAAGCCAGAATGGGATGTGTGGGCAAACTCTGACTGGGTTTTTGCCAGGGAGTGACTACTAAGAATGGAGACAGAGCTGGTTTAAGAACACATATGCACACACACAACTGAATGAAAAGTGCCAGTTCATCATTATGCAATAGCCAGATCACAAAACTGGTAAGGAGTGGATCAGAATTTGCTCCACCAGGAACCACCGATACTATAAGGGTATAATTACATTTAGTCTTGGGAGAAAAAAATAGGTTTATTGTCAAATTAGCAAAGGCTAAATTAAGGACTGTTGTTTAACATCACAAGAGCTTTATTGTGGGCTATATTTTAGCTGTGACAGTAGGTTACTATTAAAAGTATGTTAAAGGTTAGAAACAGCATACATTTTGGGACAAAGACCTCAATTTACTGCTGCTTTATGCAGTAAATCTGGGCACTGAAGTCACAAAGAATGGTTTAATACTTAGAGGCTATGGATAGGGTCACAGCTGGACTACAGAAAAGTTAGTTATAGAGATCTAGTCATGGAGAGAGAAGGATTTGTTACATTTTCCAGTTCTGTGAGGCCTATGAGGATATTGAAAGATAACTGCTTCAAATCAAAAAATCAAAAATTTATGATTCACCACATTACAACTCAGTACAGAAATAAAATTAGGCCTAGAGCCATTTTTGATTGAAGAGTTCAGATTAATGTCCTCACAGGTCTCAGGATGTATGAGTGAATACATCCCACCATAATATGTCAAGTTACTTTTTCTTAGAATTTTTTCTGGCATGTATACTATAATATGTTTCTGTAAAAATTGTAAATATAGCACAGAGAAAAAGAAAAACCTCACTGTTACATATTTTTCTGTATAAGTCTATAGTAAATCAACTGCATCAGAGCTTATGGAAAAAAAAATGTCTCAGACTAGGGAAGAAGAATTCAGAATAAATTAATTCAACATATGTTAAATATGTCTTATAGTTTGATTACTGAGTTCATTTAACACATATTTCTGAGCTCAACGTGGCTTTCTTCATTGCTTTTCAATTTCATTTTACAAATTTTGTGCTTGACACTTTATGTAAGATGGGAATCACACTCTAAGACTGTAATACCAGTGTAAATTGGGCATAGAAGCATGGAGTATATCTGGATATATCCTGATGCCCCTGAGATGAAAATATACCCCACTTTCTTGGACAGAATTATGAAAAAGACTGGGCTGGGAATAACTTACTGTACATACAACAGTCTGCTCTTCTGAACACATTCTTTCTAAATCCTATATACTCTGACAGATCCATCAAATACCTGTTTTCCAGTGACATCACTGGAAATATTTTCTTCCTTTTTTTGGCAGGTCTTTGTCTTTTTATTTTCATCTACGTGTATATTATGTTTTTGAGAGAAAATGAGATACTGAACGTTATATTACCTGCTAACAGTTTTGAATATTTATATGGGAGCTATCCACTTCTTTATGACCTTCCAAGTTTAAAATACCCTTAGTATGTGCTTGAGACTTAGTGTTGTTTGCACATATTCAGAACTGTGATTCTGAACTGAAATTTTCATAAATTTCACCACCATTGTTTGTTTAAAGAGTAATTAAAATTCATTAAAGGCTCCTTAATAATATTTTCTTGCTTAAAACTACTTTTTCATTTAAATTGATGAAAGAAACCAATAATTAAAATGTCTAGACACACTATATATATTTAGCCAATTTAACCAGTTGGATGAAATATAGCTGTCAAAGTGGCTTAAAAATTCAAATGGCTTACATATTTGCAGGAACAGGCTTTGTAGGCATAAACATTCATGCAATGAAGGTTTCAATTCACATTTGTCATGGTGTGACTAGGGTTTGCCAATTTTAATACATTTGATTTTCTTTGGGGATAGGATTTAAGAGTAGAGACAAGGCAGGCTTAAACTTAAAAGGATATAAAATGAAATTTATTAATAACACAAAACAATTCAGAATAAGATCTCTAGAATATTCCCTCCTCCCCCTTTCTTCATAACAACAACATACAAAGAAATACTTCAGTCAGTTATCTACTTAAAT
>JANRMJ010000088.1:51288511-51320787 GCA_025584955.1 Alethe diademata
AAAAAAAAGGTTTATAGCTACTTATTCGTGGCAACTTTTCAAATCTCTTCACATCAGGAACTCTGTCTTCATTTCGCTGACTTCCGTAATTCCTTTTGCTTTATTCCTTCCATACCGGAGAGCTTAAGAAATCTAGAGTCTTATCTAGGCACTGAAAAAAAGTTAAACTTGCATCCAGAAAGCAAGAAGCCAGGCTGAAGCCATGCCGGGAAAACGTGGCCACCGGGACCACGTGGAGATGGCTATAAACAGCACGCTATAGAGCGCATTACCAAGTGTAAACAATCACATACAAGACTAAGAGCCGAGTGTCAGTGCCTCAGTGCCAGCCTAGAAGAGCTCTGATGCCAAGGACGATGGCACTAGATACAGTTCTGCCTGTACTAGTCAACCCAAGAGAAGAGTATATCCCAGTATATTATTTTTTCCAAGCTTGTTTTTCCTCAACATCCATTGCAATTTAATCCTGTACAAGCCATGGTTTTTTAAATTTGCATTTTCATGCTTATATTAATATAAATTGAACTAAAGAAGTCCTAGTAAAAAATTTTAATTATACTTCTAACATGTCCAAAACCGCTGAAATTCTTTCTAGAGCTGAGAATATACATTTGATTCTTTTTCTTTGTTTGCATGATCTGAAATCACACAAACTGCTTGTGAATAGTTTACCTCGTGTATTGAAAACACAGTGGTTGTATTTAATTAAGCATATAAGTCAAGTTTTGCCGTTTCAGGTTTCTAATTGGATGGATGTATGTCACAAAGAGGGAGAAATATTAAAAAAAGTGATGCCATTACTGATTTATTGCAGGTTGGGCTCCAAACAGGGTTTCTTAAATGTAACTCTTTTACTTGTTTATATTTTTCATATGTGAATTTTCTTGGGGGAAAGAAAAATTAAGCATTTACCATTAAATTCAATTATTATTTACCCTTAATATATGAATCCAAACTCATCCTGCATGCAGCATTTTCCTAATTATTTTGAACAGAGTTAGAACACTTTTTGAACTGAGATTACAAAGTTCCTATGTTCTAAAGGATTCAAAATATTTTTTAAGAACCTCAGTCCCCTTTGCCTCATGCATTCAGGCATGCCACTGAAATATTCTAAATGGATTACTTTTGTTCAGATGCAGCAATTGCAGGTTAAGAAGCAGATCTGCTTTAGAAGAAAGATGAACCAGATCTTTCTCTGTGATCCCTGGACATTAAGAAAAATATAGGAGATATGCACTTTATTTTTCTTGGTAAATATTGCAATAATGAATGAATAGAAAAGATGAAAAACATAATGCAAGAAAGAGCTATCCCCTATCATAATGAAATTATTTCTGGGAAAAAAAATTCTCTTTTTTTTTTTTTTTTTTTAAATTTTTTTAAGAAGCCATTTAAAAAGTACTTTGCAAGCTTGGTAGGAGTGCAAAGCCACCCGTGACTCACCCATGAAGTCATGGATGAACCCCAAAACCTCCTTAGTGATTAAAAAAACTTTTAAAAAATTATAAGTATTTTCTCCTTATACATGCAGCTAGCACTGGTGATTACTCCTAACTTTTGATACAGTGAAAGTGCTATGGTGGTTACTTGAGTCCTTGTTTGTTTGCTGTTGTCTCAAGTTATTCCTCATATCCTAAGGGGAAGAATACTAAATGATCTCCTGGTTAAGACAAATGTAAAAAGGCACAATTTATTCATACCAGCTAGAATAGATAAGAGTAACAAATTTGAAAAAGACACAGGTGAATAAACAAAAGGGAAAAATTCATACTTAATTTGATCATGTCAAGATTAGCTCATAAGAATATCTCTCTCAAACAGCTGATTTGCCACCTGCTTCTTACAAGATGGAAGTCATGATTTCATGCTTCATGCTGCATTTCTATTTGGAAACTCTGATAAAAGCACCCATCCATGAGAAAGAATGTCCTTTCTTTCACAGAACACATTTCAGGACTGGGCCCTCGGGGACTACTCTCAGATGTTCATCGTGGACAAGCCTGTTAACTCAGTTAACCTGTTCTCCCTTCAGTTCTTCTGGAGAGTTCAGGCAGTTTTAATGTCTTGTCCCAAAGCTGATTTTATCCATTTTTATCCAGCAGTTACTCTGGATGCACTTCTTAACTAAGATATGTATCAGTCTTCTTCAGATATACAAATGATACTGTCTAGACTTGATAAGTTTACTAAATGATTTACTAAACAATCCACTGACTGAACAGAGGTTAAACCTTCCTGACAGAGTCCAGAATGCATCTTCAGTTCCATGAGTTTAGTTAAAATAAATTAAGGACTTCAACAAGCCAAGGTCAATGTCAACTTCATCACTAAGAGCTTTTGGGAAGTGAAATAGAAACAAGAGTTTTAATAGATTTGCCGTAGGAGCCTAGTTTAGTCAGCAGCTCTGCAGCTTGACCCCGAGATGCAGCATAGCTGGAATATTTACACCTGAACCTTGCGCTTTATCTCCCTGACGCAGACTGGGACATTACTTCCTGATGTGACCTTGACTCATCACAATAGACTTGCTGAATTTTCACTGGTCTCAAACTGGCCCTGATACCTCTTTCCAGACTGAAGTCTGACTCTGAGTTTCCTCATTCAACAAGCTGAGACCTTGCAGGTGAGCCAGCTATTCCAGCTGCCTTGCTGACATCCTCACTTCTTTAGGGGTACAGCCTTCCCTGGGAGTGCCTGCCATGCCCTCCCTGCAGTGACTGAACACATTTTGCTGTGGATTGTGTTAGGTCATTTTAGTGTACATGAATCTGAGAATTACTATCTTTGATAAAAACTTCAGATGCCAGTAGTTCTGCACTCTTTCTTAACTAAGACCAGCTTTGGCTTTCCATCTTTGTTTAGTGCGTTTTAAATGATTGGTTCTCAGTGCTTTTCCAGCAGTGCTGTGCTCTCCATCCCTTCCTCTAAGCACCAACTGGGGCTTGGTCCCTAAATGTCTGTGCATCTGGATGCCAGTTCCTTCATCAAGGGAACTTTATTCCCTGTCAGATGCAAGTGCCAAACACAGAGATAAGCACGACCTGTACCTTTTTGTTTGAGAATATGTATTATTCCTTGTAGTACAGCAACTGGCATTACATTTATCCCAGTTTTCCATATCTGAACATTTTGAACAGACATAAGAGATGTTACAGGCCATGTTCACAAGAAGATGTTAGTCTAGATTTGCATCTAACCTCGGAGATGTACATAATGCTATTCATGTTAGCCTGAGGACAGCATGGCACAGGAGTAGAGAGAAGTACAATGACACAGTAGGGAATAGCATAGATTAAAATAGCAAATGAGAGGAGAATTTTCAAAAATTATGGAACTAGAAAAATGCAAGAAAATAAGAATGCTAGGAAGTAAGAGATATAAGCCATTTTCATGAAGGAAAATTATATTAACCCAGAAAAGCTTGATAATCATTACCACCAATATCTAGAAGAGCTGCAATGAGACAGTTTAATAATTTATTATTACAAAGCAGAGTTTAGCTTCTCAGTCTTCTCTGCAGTAAGTGCTAGTGTGCTTCATCAAGTTCAAGGATGAAGGATGTGATTGTAATTTCAGATTTTATGTAAAGTCCTCTAGTAACATCTCTTTCAAATTACAATGTTTATAAAATATAAAAACAAAATGCTTAACACTTCTTTTGACTATCTGTGCACACTTAAGAGACAGTAAAATGAAATTTTAAAAATGTATGTACATAAGAAGGCTAAATAGGCAGAGATAGTATTATAACCTAGATTATAATAGCACCATCATAGTTCCTAACAATTGCTACAGAAAAATCTGTATTCTCCTATTTTTTATTCCTTCGATATTTTAACAATATTTCCCAAAATTTCTCTGTCCTCCTTTTTTCCCCAAAGCAGCTTTATGGAGCTGAGTCCAAGATCAGTGCTTCTATTCCTGCTCTGCTACATACACTTAAATACATGTCTATAAGTGAATGAAGAAATCTACTTATTCAAGGGCCATATCCACACTGCCAATTCAGAGTTCAAATAAAGTCACTGATGTATCAGACACTGATTTTGTAGCTTGACTTCTAGAGAAAGACTACAATTTCCTGCTGCAAACCACTTTATGAGTCCTTAGATACACCTATGAACATTTCTGAGAGAAATTCTCTATATTTTCAATAGTTCTTCTTCTTCAAATGAAATATATCCTAAAGAGATTTACAGGCCTCAGCTGTATAAACAGCTAAAAGTTCTACTTTATGTTTATGTTTAGACAATTCCTACTTTAATGACTTTCTGATCGAAATTCAGCCTCGTAGCTATCAAGGAAATTTGAATATTAAGAAATCATGGGTTTTGGTTCATTAAATTTGAGCAGGAAGGACTTTTCATTGATATGATTTTGGGTTGCCTTTTTTTTTTTCCCCTCAGGAAGTGAGATAAATGACTAGGGATGGTTTGGGCTAGAGGTCTCTAGAGGATTCTCTTGCCAAAGAGCAACTCCTCATGGACACCACATTAGAACTGCCTACCTGTGTACAACATATCTGTCACTTTTAATGATGGGGGATCACAGAAGGGCATTGTGCTGGTCATATGCTTCCTGAAAATACTTGCATGCTGTGTGCATCACCAGGCTTTATTACATGCATTTGGGACATTGCAATTCCTTCCCTGACTGCTGGCAGCTCCACGTCTGCTGCTGGATTGGGGAGAGCCTAAGCATGGGAGAGACTCAGCCTTAGGCCATCTCAGCATCCTCAAACCTTTGCAGGCAATTAAACAGGAAACAACATGGATGTTTCTTATCTACGCAGCATAGGAAGGAGCCTGTAGTTCAATGCAACATCCTCTGCTCTCAAGTAGCATGCAGTACCATTTAAAACCTGATTTAGAATGGCAGATTCCTTTTGTCTTCCACAGAAAAAAAAAATTATGAATAAAAGATATGTGTAGTCTGAGTATAATTACCAGGACATAAGCTATATATGCTTTTTTTTTTTTTTCTGGATGTTTCTTCAAAACAAAACTTAAAAATGAAAAAAGCTGAAATAGTAGGAATAGCTCTTTGAAGATTACTTTTATATATGCCTCAGAAAAATATAGAATGGAAGATAAATAAAAATAACTCACTGCAACATAGTATAAAATCTGACACTTCAAAACAGTATGTTCTTTTATCCCTGGGGAGATAAACAGAAGAGTTGAAAACTACATTAAGGATACTTTATGGTATAGTCTTAACATCTAGGAAGGAAGTTTGGCAGTCTGCCACCACCTTCTGAATTAGACAAGCAACTTAGAGCAAGAAAATTCATGCTTATTCAGCAGCACTTTAGGGATGTTCTTCTTTAATATTTTAGCTTGCAATGAAAGTTTTCTTCAATATGTTAATAAAGTCAGATGTGATTTTAAAACTTTTGAGTAGAAAACAAAATTGATGTATAGTTTCTTTTCAGTTTAGACTACTTTCTTATTTCCTATGTACCATATCTTGTCTCTCAGGTTCTATCTTTCAGATTTGAATATGTATGTGAATTCCAAACACATTTCAGCCTAAATTTCTGCAGATTTAATGAAAATTCTCATTTAGTGACTGGATAAGAGATGCACAAAATATCTCCTTTGAGGTAAAAGCTTCAGTGTGATTGTACTGCACTACTATTCTTGTTATTCTTGTTCTTATTCTTTTGATTTTTATTCTTGTTGTTGCTATGGTTGTTGTATAATAATAAATACATGAGCATATGCAAAAGAAAGATGTTACAATCTCCACAGCAATTGAAAATATTAAAACTTCTTCAGTGTAGGTGAATGCAAATAGAAAGCAGAGAATCAATTAAACAAAAGTTGGCAGTTTGCATTGTTTATGAAAAGACTTGTATATATGCAAATTTCCTTGGAACTACATTTTCAGTTTTTTTCATTTTTTTCCATTTTTATATGAATTCATTAATTGCATGATGAGATTTATAAATCAATACAGAATCAAGATGGTAAAGTGGAGATTATGTTTTCATACAAGTTACACAACTTGTATGGGGGCTCTGTAGAATAGAAGAATTAAAAAAATCTTTAAATGAGCTGGCCCAGGTACCACCTGTGTAGACACAGGGTCCCAGAACACACTGCAGGTTTAATTGCTCTCATTCCCTCTGTATGCCACTGTAAATCAGGAGTCATGCTAGAAATTGAATGAGTATAAAATTTATATGAAAACAGGTTTATCAAACACATCTACTATGATCCATGAAGCATTTTAAAGCCTTTGAAATGGCTACTATCCAAATAAAATTAATAAACAAGATAATCCAGGTCTTTCAGCCTCATTCCTTAACATAAGGTTTTATCCAGTTATGATAAAGGACACAAGCACTCTCACTAATTTGCTCTTCCATGATGTAAATAAAACATATGAGATAATATTAAATGACTGCTTCCACTATGTTAGCATTCTTATATGAAAGAGAGGTTGATTACTTTTGATGCCAATAATTACCTAAAGAGGAAAGAGACTTAGGTATGTTATATGCCTTTCTTGTACAAATACTCTACTCCACACCCTACGGTTTAATGGGTGTCTGTAAGAATGTCCAGTTATTTAAAACATCTTTTTGTCTTTTGTTGCTTCCATCTTTTTCTCATTTTGTGGATGTGCACTGGATAGCTGTCCATTTTATCCATCTGCAGGTGTTTTTTAAATAGGTTTATTGCTATTGTAAAGATAGAGCTGAGTGGGCTTCAGTATAATTGCAGATGGGATGCACACTGTGAAAAAGCTGATGTTTTAAATGTCAAGTCAATTTTTAAGGAGAAAATGGCCCAGAAAAAATATAGATCTATGATTTAGGGACACTATTTTTAAACAGCTGATTGCTGGTAACTGAAATAATGTTCTAACTTCAATCAATTATGAAGTAATCCTATGATGTTGAAATTCAAATTGGTACCTTGTAAGGGAGAGTCAATTTTCTCTCTCATATTGTCAGATGACTGACTTTAGAAACTTTGAAAAATATTTTAGAAAAATACTTTAGTAAATAATAATTTTAATGGAATTATATATTAATTTAATTCCATTAAACTTTTTAAAAAGCTTTATTTAATTTCTTCATACTTACATATTAATTTAAATTAAGGATGAAAAAAAGTAAATTCTTAACACAGTTTTAAGTTTTTCCACCTGTATGTCAGTTAAACATAATTATTGTTCTTTCCACTGCACACACTAATTTTGTTTGTATCTTTTGTCAGCTTTTTCAAGATTTTTAAAATTAGACCTGATTTACCATGTATTATCCAAAGCTGCATTTCATATAAAAATAACATTTTTGGTACTGTGTTTATAAAAAAACTTTTTATAAACTACTATAATAACATCAAAACACTTCCTAGATGTACAAATGCATTTTCATAAAAGACACTTGAAATTAGATGGCACTAGTTTTTCCCTTTCTTGTGTTTATAAGTAGACATGTGAACCAAAATTAAGAAAAGAAATTGTTAGTTTTGTTTGTCAAGCATGTAAAAGAAGGAACTTGTTTTTTTAGCTCTCTAAGCATTTTGATGCATTAAGATACATTCAAAGCACGAATTCAATTAGTTTAAAATCCAATGAAAGAACCCAAAAATTCTGAAAATATGGCTTCAAATTGCTTCTCTATGGTAAAGCAAAAGCATTGCAAATATTGTCAGAAACAACTTTGTTCAGAAGAGAATCACAAGACAGCAAAATAATATTCATCTCCCTAACTTTGGGTTTGTTTGTCTTTTTTTACTTTATTCATAAGAACTTATATCATTTTCTCTTTGCTGTCAACATAAATGCTTAAAATTTCTGCAACCATAATCACTGAATGTAGCAGGGACCCTAGGTTTGTGGTCTGGTCTTAAATGTCATTCTGCTTGTGTACAAGCAGGTGAATTTACGTCATGGAATTATTTTCAAATTCTAAAAATCCTATATTTCAGTTCTTTGATTTTTCAATTACATGGTAGAATCCACATTACAGTTATTGAATTGTGAAGGTTATTTACAGTAGTTGTTACTCCTGATCTCTGTGGAGATACATTTAAGGTATATTTGCCATTTTTTTAAGCCTAGAAGCCATCTGTGGTTTCTAGACTTGATGTCTCTGATTTTAGACGAGTTGGATGTACACACAGGCTCAGCTCATGCACGTTGGTGCAATGTAAGACACTGATGATCGAGCAGGAGTGGCAGAAGAACACAGTGTGCTATGACAACTTCCTTGCTTGGGTTGCTCTCTGCTCCAGGCAGTCAGGAGCCATGGAACTCCCCTGGGAATAGGCTGGGCAGGTCTGGGGTGGATCTGGAAAGCAGCATCCTACCTCACCCTGCATCAGAAACATTTGGAAGGTGCAGTAAGAGGACCACTTTCCTACCCCACACCACCACACTTCTGTCCTTGAATGTGCTCTTACGCAGAGCAATTTCTCCTATACCTTCTTTTCTTGTTTAACAAGTTTCTCAATGTGTCTGCATTTATGAAGCAGAAGTTGTTTCCAGCCCTATGCAGATGTTTTAGGTTCAGCTAATCAGCAGTTTGAAACACAGGGTACCAAGTTTGCAAACTATTATCGACCATGCAAAAGATTGGCTGGTCAGAAACAGATTTTGAAACAAAACAGATTTTGCACATGTTCTTAAAGCTGCTTTTGAAATAATGATAACATGTACAAATAACTTAGAGGAAATCTAGCTTATGTTCCTGCATTCCGGAATATTTAGGGGAATTAAAATATATGAAATTAAAATCAGGAACAATGTAATAATATTTACTAGCTAAGTAGCAATTTCCTTTCCAAGTATCCCAAAGCATAGTAATGAAATCCTAGTATTTGTCAGATGAAATGTGGCATCTGATCTGCCATAGACCTGTAAACCGGCTTGCACAAAAAGAAATGGAGAAACATTTCTTCCTTTGCAAGGTCAAAAGTTTGCAACTGTAGAATATAAAAGGAAAATTTAAATCAGGATCTGGTCAGAACTAGAGCATAAACATTTATTTTCTACTGAACCGTTCCATAGAATCTCTTTCCCAGCCAGGAGTGGCCCCAGTGTATTATCCTCAGTGCCCATTTGAATGATGTACTTAGAATGACAAGTATCTAAACAATGCATTGCAATAAATAAAGTATGGGGTTTTTTTCTTTTAATTCAAGTATCAAAAATATTACAAAAGTACTTCATTTACCTTGTTTTTATATCACAATTTTTTTATGCACAACAAGGAAAATCTGTCTATAGGTTCCTTGTGCTTCACTGATTCCTTTTAAAGTCATGTATGACTTTTGCAAGTGCTTTCATTTCAGAACCAAGATTTTCCTTGGAAACTAATGTATTTCTATACAGTCTCTGTCTCAAAACAATTTAAAACTGTGCAAAACAATACTGAAGGACATAACTTTACAGTCATTGCAAAGAATTCATTGCTTTCTCAGTTTTAAAAATCCTTTTTTTATATATGTCCTTTTGTAAGGATATGTCATTTGAAGTACATTGTCTCAGAATGATTTTTTTTTCCGACATTTATTCTCTACCAGTTTGAACTGGTAAAAGATTAAAAAATTATTTTGAAGCTTAGAGAATTAATTCTGACTTCTCTTCTGGTGTTATGAGATAGATAGCATTCTAAATATAGTTTTCTATTACAGTCCAGTTTTGAAGTTAATTTCTTCTTTAAACTTGGTCTTTGCAAAAACTAAAAACCTGTATATTTTACAGTTTGCTTTGGACAGTACATGGCATGCACTCCACTGACATAGAATACCATCTTTTTTCAAGTAGTTTTATGTTTCATTTTTTATGATTATCAGTAAATACTGCAAAGTTGCATACTACTATTTCCTATGTGAACAATTGCTGTTTCTGAGAGGAACTCACAAATAGACTAGAAAACCTATTTTATACAAACTATAAAATTTAGACTTATGTAAGAGGACAAATACATTTTGTTCAGTATCTTTTTCAAACTCCACTTCTTTTTTTGGCCTGGCTTGAGTTTAATTAAAAAAAAAGAAAACAACACAAAAGCACTCTTGTTCTTCATTGACTAGTTTTTCATTTTACTGATGTAGTTTAAGAAGAATACCATAATATTTCCAGCAGCCAAATGTTGTGCAAGCCTGAAGATCTTTCCTCCATGACCCAGCAGCAGCTGAAGAAAAGGAACAGCTATGAGGCACTGGTACCCGAAAATTCACAGACCAACTTGTTTCTAGGGAAACTGTACTAAATAAAGTTTGACACTCTTTCATCAGGGCAACGTATCAGTCTGTCCTGGGGAGACGAATTTAGTTACATTTTTCTTCGTTCCATCAGGATGGTAATAGCAGCAGTTTAGAGTCATTTTAACATCCTCTCTATGTCACTTTTCACTGAGTTCTTAAAACTGCTTTGGGGATTATTTTTTCTTTGTCTATGGGTGGTTAATTTCCTTTAATCCCAAATCTTTCAACCATTGAAACACTTCAGATGTACAGAATTAGCCTCTCTTCCTAAATTACTCGTCGTAATCTGTCACTCTGAATATTTCACAAAAGTAGCTTTTTTTTTTCTTTCCAGAAGCATACATTTCCACATTTCTCACCCTTTATATATATGAAAGTGCTCAGAGCCTAACCTTTCTATAACTATAATTTCAGTGCACAAGGTATTGACACAATGGGTTCAGTTCATTTGCTCCTTGCTGACTCCTTCTTGAGAGGAAGTCAACATCCATTTGAATTGCTTTAGGATATCCTGGATATGAGTCCAGAGTGGCACATATCTCCTGTAGGCTCTTTGTCAGATATGTCAGCCCCATTTAAATCTCTCAGGTCATCTCAGATGGCATTGGACACCTTTGTTTGCAAGGCAGAATCAAGTACTCCAATTCAGCACATCATTTTTCTATGGGACCTAGACAACAGTTTAAAGCTAAACACAGCTCCAGGGCACCTCTGAATATGGAAGGTATCCTTGCACTGCTGGAGTCTGTTCTGCAAAACCCCTGATTTGTCCTCACACAACTGGTAAAATGATCCCCAAAATAGTCACTTGAAACTTTTTCCACGAATGCAACAAACTTTGCTCTCCTAAATCTACAATGCAGCAATAAAACACACAAACCACAGGTCAGAAAAAAGAATTCAAAATAAGAAATGGGATTGCATGATCTAATAAACAGGAATACACTATGCAGAAATGGTGATTGGTTTTATTCATTCCAAAATGACAGTATAAGTAAGTAGATATGCATTCTGCTTTTGGAAGTTCTCTCGTTTTTTGTAATTGCTTAAAGGGTGGTGTTCTCTATTGTTTTTCTTTTAGCCCTTTTGTTGTGGTTTTTGTTTTCTTGGGTTTTTTTAAATTCATTGCTTTACGGCTCTGATGATGGGGCAGGCTTATTCCAAACTGGAAAAAATCTTCAAGTGTATTTCACTCACACTTTGTCTTCAAAGAATTATTTATTTCTGTACACATGTTGATTTTACTTTGTAGTGCAGGAAATATCAATAATTTTCAGTGAGAATGGGGAGAACTTCTTCGCCTCAGAACTTCTAACTTTTCTAATGAAGACTTGTAAAAGTCTACACATGAGTAGCAACACTAAGCACTTGGTATGCTGATGACCTAAATATATTTGATTTATACCAGCAGTTAGAAACTCCTGTTCCTTTGTTCTTCAGAAAAGCTTAAAAGGAGCACCTGTTGACATTTTCACCAGCCAGTCCTAATACGTCAGAAACACAGGAGAAAATTAAATAAAAATATTTTTATAACAATATTTTCCTCTGTAGATAATTTACAAAAAGGGCATGTTTAGGTTTCCTGGAAGGCTAGCTTAGAAAATAAAAAGATAAGGCTTTGCAGAAACTGATCCTTGTCTAAAACATTTTAAGTGGGCGGTATATTTATGTAGAAATTTAAGTCATACTGTATTTTAAATGGGAAAACTGAAGTCTAAAAATTAAAATCAGAGTCCAGCTTTACCAAATGAATCAGTAGTAGAATCTTCCTGACTCTGCTCTGCAGTAAGGGGTCTGTGGGTGACAGGTTGGTTGGTACTTTGTTGCCAGCCAGAACTAAACCATGACATAGGACAACAGGTACTTTTTAAAGCTGTACATATATAACTGCCTGAATTTCAGTGCAGTTTTGCTTATACAGTATCCTGTATAAGAAAAACTGCATTCTAGAATATCCCATATAACATGTTTTGTATGTTTGTTTTGAGAAAGCGTCAGAATTTTAGTGCAGTAATTTGATATTTCGTCATATCTAGGAGATTTAAATGTTCTGAAGTGCAGACTAAAGCTTTCTATTCATATGCCCTTTTGGCACGATTTTATGGTATTTCTAATATTTGCAGTGGGCTACATCAGACAAATCACTGTGCTAGTCTAATTATCACCTTTAGGATTTTAATTTCTTTTTCCCCAGTGTCCTGGGGTAACTTTATGATGCTTATATCCCCAGTCATCTGTTCTGTTTGTGCTGGATATTGTTCTGCACCTTCAAGACTGGTTCCAAGAGTGAAGGGAGAGAGAAGAACTGTGCTTTTGCAGTTTTGAGGATGGATTTTGTTCAGGTGTGGATTTTGGGCTTTCAGGAGTGGAATTTGGGATTTTGGGGATAGATTTTTGGGGATTTGGGGATGGAATTTCAGGTTGCAGGAGTGGATTTGGGGGTTTGGGGGATGGATTTTGCGGTTTCAGGGGTGGATTTCTTCACTTCTCTCCCCTTTCACTCTTGGAATCTGTCTAAAAGGTGCAGAACTTTATATTCAGCACAAACAGAACAGACGACTGGAGATACAAGTATCATAAAGCCAGCCCAGGACACCTAGATATCTTAGAAATATTTAACTTATTGAGGACTGCAGTAAGAGCTTCAGAGACTTTATCTTAAACAAAAAACCAAAAACTAAACAAAAAAAAAAAAGTGAAGCATTTATGTAATTATGTTATTCTCAAAAGTCAAAAGCAACCGCAGACTTAAAATTATTACAGTTCTTTTTTCCCAGATTCATACTCTGACATGTGTCTATAATACAGTTATTAATTACACATATGATTAATACATCATTTTATTAGAATTCTTGTTTGCTTGTCTCCATTTCACTGCTTATTTTCTTTCTCTTTGTCTCCACTTCAAAAAACATTCTCCTTGAGGTTTTTCTTTTCTTTTTACTAAGTTTTCTTTAGAAACTTTCTATTTTGTTTCCCATTTTCCCTATTTATTTATCTGCTTCTCTTCTTCCTGTCAGTTGGGATCTACTTTTCATATTTTGTCTCCCACACAATTTGCACTGAAACAGAGGAAAGGTTTGAGGAGGAAGGAATGACAGAGAGGAGCTACCACAAACTAATTATGATCCCCTCTTCCTGCACCACCTGATTCCTTGCTGAAAATGCCACCATCAGGCCAGTGGCAACAGGAAGGTGGGAGGACAGAAGACTGGAGTCAAGGACTGAATATGAGACTGGAAAAAGAGAAAGAACAGAAAAAGACTTAATGTTTGTCTTTTTGTTTCCCACTACTCAAATCTATAACTAAATATTTCTTTTAATTGGCAATAAATTTCAAGCCTGCTTTTCCTACAATGCTAAGTTGTAAGTGATCTCCTCATTGTTGTCCCAACCCTTGAGATTCCTGCTCTCCCTGTTTTCCCCACTATTATTGTCTTCTTCTGCAGCGGTGGATGGAGTTGGGCTGGGTGGGAGTTTGGCTCCCAGCCAAGACTAAGCAACCATACCAAATCAGATCAAGATGTGCATGAGCTTTTTTCTGCACCCTGCAGAAGAAATCATACTAAACCTTCATCTCAGTTACAATCTTCAAAATCAAGGCTTATCCTTCACTATCTCTAAAGAAAGCTGGTGGAAATACCTCTACTGTAAATGTTTGGCCTTAAACCAAATAGGACCTGGTCAGAATTCTAAATTTTATTTATTTCCACTTTTTTTTCCTTTTTCTCCTTTCTGTTTTCTTCCTTTTCTGCCACAGTCTCTTATCTTTTTTCTCCTACTCTCTCTCCTCATTTTCCTGTGTCTTTGGTGCCATAAAGGAATTAAATTTTTCCCTCATGTACTATCATGGTCAATATTTTAGTCATATGTGCAATAAACTGCATTTTTTAACAATGTGTGCCACTGAATCTCTATTAGGGTTACTGTGTCTATGATATTATATAGCAACTGAGATCTTGTCCAGAATTCCTCATGGTACTTAATGGAGCCATTCTCTTTTTATGTAATCAACTGATAAATTAAGTTATTGCATTCAGACTGAGAGCCTCTGAATAACAAACAACCACTGGGTTGTGTTTTTTTTATCCCATGATGCAATTTAATAAAATCAATGTTATTGGTTTTGCCATGTTTAAGTTATGATAGTTAGCTTAAGGTATCATTCTTTAGATAATTTTTAAAAGTAATAAGAAAAAATGAAACTAACCTTCACCCATTACCACAGTAGGTTTTTTTCCTTCCATTTTTCCTTGTGATATAAGCTGCAACATATGAAATTGTTCCTTTCTACAATCAATATAGTAAACACAAGAGAATGTAACATATATTTACATAGAACATCAGATGCTCTTTTACAGATTACTGAAACAGATGACAGTTTATTGTCAATGACATTACCTGAATTGGCTATGTCATTGCCTGAACAGTATGGTTTGAGCATGCATTGGCATAACGTACTGGCAACTCTCAGAACAGCAGTTCTCATAAAACCCAATTAGAGATGACAGTGCCAAATAACCATAAATCTTGCTGAAGATTGGGAGACAATGATTTGTGTTCTAACAGCAGTATGACAAAAAAATTACAATGAGTATTCATTGAATTCCATGAAATTGAGCCAGAAGTCTTTTGAAGAACAATAAATCTATACAGAGGTGCTTGTCTTAGATGATTTGAAAGAAAGATAGGGTCCTACAAAATTAAATTTGCCATGAATCCATCAAAGGAACATTTTCTGTGTGTGTAATTATTCAGGATAGATTTTTGTAATAAAAATACATTTGAACAATTTTTTCTTTGTTCTCTTTATGATATGTGATTTTCATTGTGTTATGTTTGTAACATGAATTTGTTTGGTCCTGAGATCTCACCATAGAAAATGTAATCAGATACCTCTAAGGAATTATAAATTGAAACACAGTTGGCATAAACACATTTAGTACTGACACCCAAATGAGTAGTGTGTGGGCAGCAATTTAAACACCAGCTTGCAAAGCAAAATGGCAGTATAACAGGGCAGGAAGGTGATCATCTTTCTCCATATGGCTCTGCTGAGACCACACATACAACCCTGAATGCTAAAACTTCCTAGATGTTTCAGAACGAGGGTGATAATAATTGTGTCTCTATTCTCAAACATATTCATTGATATAACATAAGGCCTTCTGGAACCTTTCATGAGATACGCTCTTTATTTCTGTCACTGACATTCCACAGTATTATCCTTGTGCTTGTATTTCTGAGTGGTTATTTTTAATATTCCACTGAATAATATATAATGAACTTGTGTCAAAACAGTTCAAGCATTATTTTCTTTTAGAAATTAACAAATTATTTAAGGAAATATATTTTTAATTAAAATAAGAACCAAAATTTAAACAGAATTCATATAAAGCTTTTCACAAAACAAAAGTCTCTCTATCCTTTGTCCAGCATGAAAACATACAGGTTCCACTTCTATCTATCTATCTATCTATCTATCTATCTATCTATCTATCTATCTATCTATCTATGTTTTTTTCTCTAAACACTTTAATTTCCAAAATAAGAGAAGATTAGGGAAAATAATTTGCCCATAGTATTCTTTACTTTCAGAGTTCCAGAGCTGGGTTTAGTATGTATGTAAGTAGTTTTGAGGTTTTTTTGACCTAACTACAGTTGTTGTAAGTTGTCTTCCTAATGTTAGGTTGTTAAAATGGAAGAGTGAACTAAGCCTTGTTCTGCTCTTTTGTGTTCTGATCTACTTGTGTTCTATCCTAGTCTACTTTAGTTTCTATTCTTTTCTCAGACCGAGTATGTTTTCTCAGACCGAGTCACTACTTTAGAATCTTATCAACTCCTTGATGGCTTGTTTGTGTCAGGATGCTTTGTACCATGAGGACAAAATAAGCAACCACACTGCGAGGTATCCTCAGATAAAAATGAGTACATTATTAAAGATAGTTAAAGTAATAGTGTTGATATTACTGCACCATCTAAACTAGTGAAATTAAACAGGCTTCTGTATTTTAGCTTTTACTTGAAATAGTTTAACTAGGGTCTAGTCACTTATCCAAGTGGAATGGATCTGTACTTCTACCAGGAAGTATAATTTCCTATTGTGTTCAGACATATTTTAGTCTAGCACTTATTCTAGCACTTATTTCATCATCCATTCCTGTTCTTATTGGTATTTTTCATTATTTCAAACAATTAATTTATTTAGAATGGCTGGTTTTGGTTTTTTGTTTGTTTGTTTTTGGGGTTTTTTTGTGGGTTTTTTTGGTTGGTTGGTTGGTTGGTTTTTTTGGGGTTTTTTTGTGTTTTGTTGTTTTTTGTTGTTGTTGTTGTTGTTTTTGTGAGGAATATTTGCTTTTAGAAATAAATATCTCCCTTTAAAATATATGAGTCATTTTCTTTTCTAGTGGTAATTAAATCATCATGATGATTTATCATCAAAATCTCATCATTAACCTTGTCCTCATTAACCTATTAATAATAAATAAATTGAAAGTTCATGCACTCCTCTTAAATATTAATAGAAAATATAAAAAGAAAAAATGTTGTTTACAAATGGAACACATTGATAGCACCTGTCTCAACCACCTAGTGTTGTGCAAATCTACTTTGTGGATGGAGTGATGCCAGCATGTAGCTTGGAGGACATTGACTCAGAACACAAATTAATGTAAATGAATCCTGTACTTGATCAGTCAATATCAAGATCCAAAGAAAAAACCTCCAAAGACTTAAGGCATGCAAATAACTTGTTTGACTTTTTTGAAAATTTTATTGGAAAGGAAGTATTAAACTCTAAAATGTCATTATATTCTGCAAATTACATAATTTGACAAAGGTGTGTGTAAGTGGTAGCAAATTTCCAACCTTCAGTACCCTTTGGACTAGACAAGATCATCATCTAGTTACTAAGTATAAAGTTCAAAGCATTTGGAAAGAGAATGGCATTGTAGAAACATTGAAGTACTACATAATTTCAAATTTGTGACTAAGGTATCTTTTGGTTATGCCAGAGTATTTTCTACAGCTGCCCTGACACAGAGGCAGAAGTGCACACAAGGTCAATGTTGTAGCAAAAAGTCCCTGAAGGAACAATTTCAATTGTATAATGCCACTATACAGGGCAAGAAGAGATCCACATGCTAGATATTTGTAAAATTGGCTTGACTAATGTAACATGGAAAGTTCTCTGAATCTCTCTTATGAAAAATCAAAACTCTGTCTGGGGTGAGATGGAAAGGTAGAATCTTGTGCACCACCAGCAGCTTTGTAGCACATTGATCATCCTTGTGAGTCTACTTACTACCAAACACAAAACCACAACGAAATTAGCTCAGGCTATGAGTGCGACAGGCAAGTCGTGAAACCTGCACTGTCACATCAATGCAAGTTATGGACTTCTGTGAGCAAGCCAAAATCATACATACTAGCTTAAACACAAAACAGAATTTTAGAAAGATAGAGAATAACAAAATAGATTCTTCACTGAGGCTGTAGTCAATCACTGGAACAGGCTTCCCAGGGAAGTGGTCAAGCCTGTCAGACTTCATGGAGTGTCTGGACTACGCTCTTCATCATATGATTTAATTTTAAGTAGTCCTGCAAGGAGCAGGGAACTCTTTGATAATGCCAATGAGTCCCTTCTAACTTGAGATATTCTATAAATCTATGAAAATAATTTAAATTAGAGAATTGGAAATTTTACTGCTCTATTCAGTATTTTAATCTCTTAAATAACATAACCTGGCATCATTCCTCTCCTTTCCTCTCCTATGAAGTAAAGCTGAGGACTTCTTCCTTTGTAACCTAACATCCTGTTCCTCTTCTTTCTGCTTAGGGTTGCTTAGACCATTTTCTTTTTCACAGAATATTGGTTTTCCTTAGGTAATATTTAACATTAGAAACTATTTAGATTTGCTCCCTATCATTTGTCTGCACTTTGCTCATTCAGAAATTATATTTATTAGAGTTAGTTTTAGTGTGTTTACATGATTTTTGAAAGTATAGCAATAACTAGACTATCTCCACTTAGACCAAAATTTGTCTGGCAAGTAACAATAAAACTATTGTGTTGTTTGTTGTCAGTATCTACATTATGGTATATATTTCATTGTACCTGCAACGTGCTTACCTGAGGATTAGAGGCAGGCAAGCAAAAAGAGTAATTTGAAATATTACTCATGATTATACTTTGGATGGTGATGCAGTGATTACAATATCAGGCAAACAGCCAAAACACTATCTTCCCTTTATTGGTCAGGTATTTTATGATAAATATCTTCCAGGTAATTCAATATGATTTTTTTTTCCTATAAATCAGGGGGTTTATGTCTACACTACCAGTAATTGCAGCAACATCAAAGATCTCTAATTTTTAATTTGGTAATTGTTGCTAGAGAAGTAAGCTAAATTATCTAGACCTGCTTGAAAGAATCTCTACATTACATAAATTACAGGAATATAAAAAAAATTACTTTTCCTTCTAATCTATTCTTCATCATTCTTTTTAAAATTATTATTATTTCATCATGTGCATGTGATTTTGGCTAGGACCAATACCTTCTGCAGTAGTAGAAATAATAAATAATACCAGCACAAGAAGGATTCAAAAATTAGCTGGTGGTTTTCATCATTTGAAGGCCAGAACACTTTGTGAGACGTAAAATTTCATGTAGTGATTTCTATGGTTTTTCTGAGATTTAAAGCTTAACTTCAAACGCTTCAAATGGTATCTTTTAAAAGAGACATATACTTTGAATTAAACATTTTGAGTAAGACCAAGCCCGTCATGCAAGATTTGTTCCAGTAACTAATTCTGTGTGCTAAAAAGTTCAACTTTATTTAGTAAATCTGTCTAACTATAGTTCTTAAACTGTGGATTTTTATCTGCTGCACTAATGTGGCATCATAATATGAATGGACTATGACTAGACATTATTAAATTCCTGTTAATGAATCAAATAAATATCTCAAGCTTCCCAGAATTCATGTGTTTGGATAGTTCCTTTTTTTTTTTACATCCCCGTTTTCCACATTCTCTATGAAGTCTGGGACACAATGCACTATCCCATTAATGGTCTTACAATGAACAAAGCAGAAGTTTTACTGTTTAACATCAGCTTAAATGCTACTAATTTTCTGTTTTATTTATTATTCATGTTCAGATTTTAAAGTACCTCACAATTTCGTAATGGTATTGAAGTGAAAACTCACCTCCAGTATTGCTCTCCTTGATACAGCTTATCATTCCATGGTCTCATTCTTATTCTTTTTCTTCATTCTTTAATCACAGCAGCAATTTGTCTTGTTTCTGATTATTTCCATTTATTGAATGGTGCTGATTGTTACACTAGCCCTTAATGGTTGATCTGTTCATATTGTTACGCTTCATTTTGCTATTTACTCAGTGAGATAACTCCTTAAGATATTGGTAGGGTTAGTTACTGCTCAAGATGAAGGAACAGGATGCTCTCTTAGTTCTGAAGAAGGTGGTTTTGGAATAAACAGGCAGACAATGGAGATGTTGTTTACTCTGGAATTGAAGAATATTAGTTCACAGATATTCTCCATTATGTGCAGGCATAAATGACCTTAAGATATTGAAGGCAAGTATGGAATTCGACATTTTCAATTTTATGTCATCTTTCCTATAGCTATATTTTAAATTTTTTTCACTTTAAAAATGATGTAAGGTAGAAGATTAAAATTACTAGAAGTTTTTAATAGCAAAACTCTTATTGTATTCACAAGCTTATGTGGAAGCATCATCCTTATGAAGTATTTATGGACATGTTTTATTTATAGAATGCTCTGACAGTTATATCATGCACAGCACTGAAAAAATGGCAGGGAAATTTTATATTTTATAAAAATGTAGCCCTAAAGAAAAAGTCATTATGCCTTTCTAAAATTGATAACGAACATAATAAACTCTAGCACCTGCTCATTTTCTTAAAAATACATCAATTTATCTCAATATTATCAATTTTTACAAGTGAGAAATATGCATGTGGAGGACACAAGACAATCCTAACAACAATGAACAGATGCTTCATACTTTAGTGTTTTAAATTATGTATGATGCATGAATGTTTCTTTTCATTAATGTGCAAATTAGAACTGAAATTTTGCACAAGTTTTGTGTGTCCTGCATCCCAAGGAATATAGCCAATTAAAATGTGATTTTTTTAATCCATATGAAAACAAACATGCATTGGATGCTGTTAATTAGAATGCCAGTGCTTTCAGCAGCTTCAGCACTGAAGCTTTCAGCACTTTCCCCCCACAAAACAATGCTTTTAATGTGGTCATTCCTAATTTCTGCCTGAAATGTTTCTGCCTACTCACATAACCTAGGGCAAGATTTGGTTTTCTAGAGCATCAGCATGGGGTTCCCTTCCTTCCTTTGATTTTAAAATCAGAACCCATTAAAGATCTATTCCCTAGCAGAAAAAAGAAAAATAACAACAAAACAAACAACCAAACAAAAAAAAACACCAAAAAAACCCTCCGCACTAATTTTGTTAAAAGCAATTCTTCTGAGCAACATTCATAAAGGATGATAAAATTTCCTCCTGTGGTCTTAAACCCATTTAGGTCAGTGTTAACAGCATCTGTCAGTAATGGATCATTCACAACTGAAGTTGCTATCATATCAGTAATTAAAAAATGACAAGAAGTCCAATTATTATGAAGTCATCATGCATAATTTCAGCTAATAGAACATTTCAGTATGCAGGCAGTACTTTTTTAAAAATGGTTAAATAATTAGTTTGTGAAAGGGAAGACAGTTACCAAAAGACAGTTCTTATCAACAAGAAAACCTTTAACCCTAATTTAACATTATTTCACAGCTCTTTTCCATTGCAAATTTTTGTAAAATTTAGTAGCACCTCTGTAACATCCTAAAACATGTTGAAGGCATGCCTCATGGTGACAGTTCTACTTTCACTTAAACTGTAGTTATGAAATGAGAACCACTAAATAATTGCTGTTTGGTTAAGTGAAGATTTTTTGCTTTTGGGATGAGAGTTTAGTACATACCTACATCCAGTCATGTATTTATTTCTGGAAAACATCTTTGATGTAATGGCTGTTCTCTAACATAAATTTTATTCTTAAGAACATAAAATGTAATAATTTTCATTTGTATTTATGGCAAACTGACAATAATTGTTACAATATTTTAGTTGACTTTAATCTTAAAGATCTTGCAGAAAAATATTCATTAAAAACGTTTTTTCTTAGCATCAGTAGACCCCATAACAAACTATATAATATCAATATGTTTCAGGACTAGAATTCTAATTTGATTATTCCTATATGACTTTCATAGTCAATATACACTATTTGGCTTTGAGACCTCATAAGCTTGCTCGCTAAAAGAAAAGATTACTCCTTCCTCACAATAATTAAAGTATACTTTCTATTAGCAGAAATTAGAAGAGGAGAATGTGTTTTAAAAACTCTAATGCAAAGCCTACTAAAATCAATAAAAGAACATCCCATAATTTCACTTGCATTTTTTCATGCCTCTGTTCTTCTTATATCTAGGGCTTTTACTTTTCCTTGCCATCTAACACAACACACAACCTTGAGTAACACATCCAGAAGTAGTTATGCAATACACAGAAATATTGAACATCCAAAATAGAGCTTCCTAAAGAGCAATATTTAAATTAAAAGGCAATTCAATTAATTGGGAATAGAAGGGAAAGGCAAGTAAAAGCCTGATGAATGACCAAGGCATACTGAATGTTGCTGACTAAGTTGAAGAGTGGGAAATAGAGACCAGCAACAACAACAAAAATATATTCTGGTTTAGTAACAGACATGAATTTCTATGACACCCTTCGCTCAGCATTTACAGTTATGAATGACTATTTGCACAATGGATTAGTGCTGGGGCTTTTTGTGCATTGCATTCACGCTATTTTGCAGTTAGGAAATAGTCATTTAAGGTACTCGGTATGAATCTGTGGTCAAAGGTGGAATGTCAAAATAACTGCACTTTTTCAGTTCTATATTTATCTGAAAGATTCAGATTTCATAGTAATTATGATATAATAATAGTATTCAAAACAATGCCTCTGAATAAACAATAAACCATGGCTTAGGTAAGTGAAGGAAAGGATAAAAGTGTGTGTTTGCATTCAAAGTCTGAAAATCTGAGTTTTGCCTGGAGAGATGTCACACTTAAACAGTGTTCCCCAAGGGACTTGTTGGTGAGAAGTCACAGATACTGATCTCAAGATTGCAGTGGAACAGGTAAGGTCCCTGATCCCATTTAGGAAAGTTGGAGCAACTCCTGCTTTGTGAATCCTTCTCATCTGTTGAATGTTGGACACTGAAATACAGGCATGGTCAATTCCTAGAAATTTTTCTGTATACAACCCAGCATAGTCATAGGCATCAAAAGAGTTTTCTAGCAACACAGAAGATCTTAATTTTATTTTTTTCTATCGATTACATATTTGCTTAAACAAAATATATGCTGACAGTTATTTAAATATTTGTTTAAGTACAGAAGGACACTTAGAAACCCATCTCATTCAAGAATCTCACTCTTCCAAGAAGTTCATTTTTCTTCCTATGAGTTTTTTTGACTTATATGTGAATATAGGAGATGACAAAGAATTTTATTTGTGAATTCATAAAATCACTGTACTGTTGTCAGCTGGGATAGAGTTAATTTCCTTCACAGTGGCAGGTATGGGGCTATGTTTTTGATTTCTGCTGAATACAATCTTTATGAACAATATATTCCAGAAAAAAAAAATCTGGCCTAGAAAAGTGTTTTTTAATACAAAGACATTTTGCATAGGAAAAACAGTTTTCTATACTAAAACTCAGGAGCTCATTTCAGTTTCAAACACAATTTCCTTCATTTTTGTACTACGCTAAAACTGAGCATTCATGCATGCTGGAAATGAAGATGGCAGGCAGGACAGCAGGCTGAAGCAGTGCACAGCATGCTTTATCTAAGAGAGTGTACAGAACTCACCCTCACTTTGTGTAGTCAGTGATCCAGGATGTCCTGAAAAGGTCATGTAAATACATGTGGACAAAAAAACAAGCACTTTCAAAATACAGCTATAAAAAAGTGAAATTATAAATAAGGCAGCAGGCTGAAGGGCTTTAACTTGTCATATACAATAGCTGCAGCCAGCTAAGTAAGACTAAGCCATGTCATGCTGAAACTTCCTCTGAAAATAGCACCTGTGTTTGCTCTATTTTGTTTCACTAGTTGATAGACGTTCCATAGGTACAACAGTAACATTTACCTTGGATGCAGGACTATATGTTAACAAATTTTCATAACAGGCATAAACAAAGTATCTTCTTAGACGTTTTATTGAAGACTTCAACGAGAAACTATTATAGCAGGGTTTTTTTTTTTTTTTTAATACTGAAAAATGGAGGCTGAAACATTGAATTGGACTAGAACTTTTGACTCCTATATCCAATGAAAAATCCGAAAAATTGAGAATGTGGGAAGATTTGAGTTTTTAAAATCTGTTTTGCTTTCTGTGTAGTGATCCTGTTACAATTTTCCTGAAAGCTGACTGGAACAGTCCAAGAAAGTTAAAAAGAAGTCTGTGCTAAATCAGCCATTCCCAATGAAACTTGTAGTGCACTGGGTAACTCACCTCTTTTTGCTGTTAATGCCCTCTTTAGGTGAGCAGTGAGCATAATGGAGAGCACTGATTGTCTCCAGTTCCAGATATTTTATGCATCTCAAATGCTGGGCAGAACCTGAATAAGAGTTCTTAATGGAAATTTTAAAAGTTATTGGAAATGAAAACATTCATTCACACAGTATTTTGGGACCCAACAACCCATGCATTTCAATAGGACTGAGGCACTATATATTTCAGGCATGTTCTTCAGATTTTCTTCACATTAATGTAGCTAAATATTTGGGAAATAAACACCTAGTGCTTAATCTTGCTCTCTTCACCAAGCCATTAGCTCTGGCCATTGCTAAATAGGCCTGAGGCTAAATGGCTCTTTAAACAAACCTTCAGTATTTTTTCTCTAGGGATTTGCATTACTTATATTAAATACCAGCACCTACAATTAAGTGTTCTGCAATTTCTATTAATATACCATCACTGGACTAATAAATCAATATTTTAATATATTTTATTATATATATCTAATCCCAAAATCTGAGTAAATTTCTGAGAAACTACTATGGTTTATTTATAAAAGGGACATTTATGCTAGGCACTCAGTTATTTTTTTCAGCACAACTCCTCAGAAAGCACATTTTTTATAGTAACTTGTTTAATGATTTCATATATTTACAATAGTGTCATGAGATTTTGAGGTTATGAAATGCACAAAGAGTTTAGAAAATGTTTGGGGAGGAGATTCTAGCACACAGATTTCCCAAATACTGTAAGAAGCTGCTGTGGAAAGATGAAATAAGAAAACCATGCAGTGAAAGCATCTGGCCTGACTGTAAGGAAGAGCTCTGAAAAATTCCCTGAAGAACTTCTATGCTGGTTTACAGACTTCCAGTTAAAGTATGGACTGTGACGAAATACACACACACAAAAGAATTACCAAAACTCTCTGCAGAAAACATAGTATGTTAAAATAAAATAGGCAAGATATTAATCTTATTTTATTTTGATGGATATTTCTTCAAAGAGAAAAACTCTCTCTCATGCCCAGTGCATTCATCTTACAACTCTCAAGACCATAGCCAATGTACGACTTTGGCAAAGACATTAAATTCAAGTATATAATGAATATGCCACCTATTATTTGCAAAGGAACTTTGTCATAAATTTGTGTTGAGACAGCCTTCAAAGTAATGTAGGTTTGAGGTCATTTTAGTTCAAGGTTATACATTTGCAATAATTTGCTTTATCTCCTTGTAACATGTACTTTTTCTCCAGAACATGCTAATGGTGCTATAATTTTAATTCTGCAGATGTTCAAATTTACCTCTATGTAAAGTGCTCAGAAAAACAATAATGCACTTGAATTAAGTTTTATCTGTCATTTAAAAGGTTTTCATGCTATTTCACAGCACAGGTACAATATTCACCTCTTTTCCTGTGTTTTCTGGTCAGGGTATATATTAATAATTGCTATTGGCATTTGCAGTAATTATAATATTCATTAAAAGAAAGGCTACTTAACATTTAACGTAAAATGGTGGGTTTAAGTAATTTTTTTTTTAGGAGTCCCATACCCTTGCAATGACATTCTTCTCTTTAATTCTGGTATGTGACAGAACTATGCTCTTCACAAGGTTATTCTTTCCTCTTTTTCTATGTTTCGATTTCTTCAACTTGACATGAGCCTCCTTGCAGAATACCACACTGTGGAAGTGTTAGACTGAGATTTGACATGTGACATCACATAATAAGCATCTTCATGAGCATCAGGCACTTTAAAGCTGTTTCCTCCTAGAAATGTTGAGTTTTATCACAAGAACAATTATCTGCAACATGGCAACTTTGAGGTGGTTACAAGACCTGAAGCTTACTCTCCTAAAGATTGCCTTCTACTGTGTTTCATCAAAATCAAGTTTTACAAAAAAAGTGATGACTAGAAACAAAAGCCAAAATACACAAGTATGAAATTCATGCATATGAAGAAAAGAAAAATTGTCAGTGAGGTTAATTGAGCACTTCTTGTGGTTACAGCTAAGACAAGGTTAATTTTTGCAGTCGGTGGGAGCAAGTGTGGCTAAGGCTGAGATTATTCTATATCATCTCACATCCTTGCCAGGAGCAGCAGCAAAGAGAATCTTCACTTCCAAGGAGAATGGGGTTCCTTCCAGTCAAGCAAGCACGGTGGACAGAATGGTGAGGTAATGCTGGTTTGCATGGTATGGCGGCAGCTGGGTCGAGCACCACACTCCCTATTCCATACAATTTTGTCATTAACATTGCCTCTGTTGCTGTTTGTTTTCTTATCTCAATGTCTCCAGTAAATTGTTTTATCACAGCCTGTGTTTCTGTCTTTTGTGCCTCCAAGTCTCCTCTCCAATGCACTGCGGCAGGGAGGGGAAGGGAAAAGGAGGGTGGGGATCGAACAATGTGATTTGGAAAATCTCAGTGGGAGCACTGAATAGGGGAAACCATTCCCAAGCCACAACGAATGTAAAAGTTAGAAAGACATTTCTGAAATGCATTTAGGAAGGCAGAAGGCAAAGATTTAATTAAAATAACTCTTATTTCAGTGTCATATTTTAGTATGGAAAGTCTTTAACTTAATAGTATTCAAATCTTTTTTTTGTTTCAAATTTTACTGAGTTTTCATGTCTCAGCTTTGATCAGCACAGACTTCAGTCTATCTGCTAGGTAGGTAGAGTAATAGCATAGGACAGAATGAAACATACAATATCAGAAAAAAGATTTATTACTATGATCCCAGAGAAGGTGTAATTTGCATATGAAAGGAAAAAATAACGCAAGTTTAATGTTACTTACTGTTTGTTTTCTTTTTGAATACCCAGGAAGAGTGGATTTTCAAAATATCTTTATCATTTGTGTTGGTTGTAATCTGACTGTGTAAATAGTAAGGTAGCTCATACAAAGACAAAATAGCCATGTTACTTGAGTAAGAGAAGAGCAATTTACCCTTCATCCTTCAAGGGTATCTTTGTTTATATGAAAGACTTAAACCTACTGAATGTGTGTAACAAAATAATTTTAATATAGAAGTGGGAAACATCCTTGAAGGACATAGGAAGAATCACAATGAAGAAAATATAGATCAGGAAGTGTGCCTTTCAACTGAAAGGGAAGGTTTTATTTCTCATAACAATGTAGTACTTCCTACTCATTTCATCTGATGAAATTAAAAGCAAACATATAGACAAGAAGTAGGCAGCCAGCTTCACAAACCAAGATTTTTTTGGCTTAATTGAAGCCTTGATTTAACTCAAGAAATATTTGTCCCATCAGGGGATAATGGTGACAGCTGCAATGGTGGTCTATGATTAGCAGTCTTTTACCTTTCAAAAAGATTTCTAATTTTGCTGCAAAAAACTTCTTGCTGCTCTAAAATAAAAGAAAATTTCTCCTCCATTTCAAGAACCAAATCACTGTCCACTTACCTTGAAAGCTGGCACTTAAGAAAAAGTTGTGGCATCCCAGTAAAGAAGATATAAAGGAGCACATAAAGTGACTGTACCATAAGCAGACATCATACTTGCTCCTTTTGCTACAAAGAAATATTCCTGGACACCTCTAGAGTATGACTCTACTTGTATATCAAAACAAATGGACAGAAGAACAGATTTTTTCCATATATTAGAGAATTTTAGCCTCAGTATAATATTCCTGAAGAGACAAATGTGATTAAAAGAAAAATGCACAGCATACAGCCTTAGTTTTGAGAATGATTGTTTCTGCAGCACTAACTTTCTGCTTATTTTCAATCAGCTTACACAGACAATAGCAGTAATAGCATGGGACAGGGGCTAAACTGTAACCCAACCCAAAAATAAGTATAAAACAGAGGCATGTTTAACCACTAGAGAAGAAGGAAAGTTAATGCTTAAAACATCATTTCAATAACAGAAAATTATATATAGGTGTATCTTACATCACTGATCTTAATAACTGATTCACTGAGATACCAGGTCGCTAAAGAGACTTGGGCAAAAGTCAAAAAAAGATAATTAGGAAGGAGAGTATTGGCAAAAATATATTCCAGACTCAGTTAGTGCAGAATCAGGCCAGGCTGGAGAGTGAACAGGAGTCTGACAATATGAAGAAAAGGCTACCCTGAAACAAAAGACTTTCAACTTTATTGGTCAGAGTTTAGAAAAAAAAAAAGTCTTGGATTTACAGTGATTGCCAACACCGTGTTTTAACAATAGATGGAAGAAATGCAATGGATTCTACAATCTTGCAAGAGTTTGCAAATCCTCAAAGAGTGTGAAACAGGGATTATGAAAATAGGTTTGAGTGCACTCAGCAAGCATAAGCCAAAGGGACTGTGAATGTACTTATAAATCATTAGGGATTTCCGTAGGAATCCTTGCAGAAGGTGAGTAATACAGTGTGCTTAATATCACTCTTGTTTTACAGACTAAGCTTGCAATATTTCCTTTCATAATTTTAATGTTACTTTTAAGAAGGCTGAATCCAATTTAAAAGCATGTATTTAATGACTAGTCCTTCTGTCATACTAGGCAAAAGAAATAGAACTTGAAATGTTGTTTAGAAACTCAATAAATCAATAAAATGAACCAAAATAAAAACAAAAATAAAACTATTATCACAGTCCAGGAGAAAAATCACATACAAAGATAGTGAAATTGAAATATTCTGTATGACATATGTACTGAAAAAAGACTGAGGAAGGATGTGGAAAATTGCTCTTAGAATCTGCGTCACCTGTATAGTGACTAAGGGCAAGATTCAATTTAGTGGGATTTGACAGAGGTGTAAAACGTAAAATGCAGATGGTAATTATTCTGCTCTACTTGGCACTGGTGAGGTTTCAGTTGGAATGCTGCTTTTTTGGTCACTGAACTATAGGAAAAAAATATAGACAAAACTGGAATCCAGAAGATGGTGACAGAAATATTTAGAAGCTTTGAAAATTATCCACAAAGCAAACACAAACCCAAAAAGCTGCCTTAATTTGGTCTTGAAAGGATTGATAAAAAAACAGATAACAGCCTCTAGATATTTTAAATGAAGTATGTCCTTGTCCACAGAGAGTATACAGAGAATAGCATGCCTAAATGACAAAATGTTCTTCCAATATATGTCCAAAAAATTATTTTACATGGGCCAAAAATGTTTAGGTCTGTTGAAAAGATATTTGATAGGACAATGAAAAGTTATGATTCCGTGTGTCTACCATTATATCTATAGATCAGTTCTAAAGAGAGGCTTGAAATTTAAAGGGAGTGAAGGTTCAAAAGGATCAATGTTTATCTCCAACGGTGTTCCTCCAGGCTATATCAGTATTTCTCTTCCATTGCTAGTAAGGCTGAGACAGTGAACTAATGACTAGAAAGTGATATTGGCATGAAAGTTACTCTGGTCATATCTGCTGACCTGTGGCAACACCGTTTTGCTTTTTTTAAATTATAACAAAACAAGAGATTCCTACATAAATTCCAGTGCTATTCTCCATCAAATTGCCTTTGAACTTCTTTCTTAGCTTCTAAAATGGAAGTAAAATTCCAAGATTTTGCAAATGGTTTTCTTAACCAGTCATTCTGTGATTCATTACACTAATGAAAGCGACAGTGAAATATTTGCTTCAGCTTTTTATATGACTGTAGAGGGCCAATATTTTTCAGCCACAATTTTTGAAAGGTTTTAGATGTGTCAAAGCAGATTCAAAGCTGTTTTTTCTTTCAAAATGGAGTTGAAGCTTATGAATAAAGCTAATTTTTTTCAGCTGTATTATAAACCATTGCATTTTTTATATGCTCTACTAGATCAAGTTTATTATGCCACAAAAAAAAAACCAAACAAACAGAGATGTAAGTAACCTGTTAAGTGGAGTTTCACTTTCATATGATGTTTTAATAAAACATTCATATGATAGTTTTAATAAAAGTTCAGGAAAGTAATTTTCATTTCTGAACACTTCCGAAAAATTGACAAATATTTTTGATAGCTAACTCATATTAGAATGCAAAGCAATGCCACCTTGTTCACAATCTAGATCATCACAGAACGTTGAAAATACATGACTTCATATGTCAAGCTTTGATAAGGCTAATTTCTTTTCATGGCGCTTTCAAAACAATTTTTATATGAAGCTTGTGGTTTTCTGGTTGCCTGTAGATGGATTTGTTCATGAAAACAACAAAGCTTTCAGGAAAAATTAGTGATCACCTTTTTAATACTGAAAGATTCCTTTTCACTGACTCCTCCTCATCCATATTATTTTTATGTACAAAAATTACCACTTCATATATAAATACATTTATATCTGTAGGACAAGGGTGACAAAACAAACAACTTCCAATGGTTCACATGCTAATTCATATTTAAAATAATGTAGAAAATTATTAGCAGTTAAACCTTTCTAGTGTAATCTAGCTGCAAAGTAAAGTAGAGGTTATTTTAACAGTAGCTAAAGTCAATGTGGTTTTGGCCATGTCTTGAATATATTTTATATTTGCATTATTTGCAAGAGCTATTAATTCAGCTTGCTTTAATACAGTTCTTCACCCATCATAGGAATTTCCTGTTTTCATGTGCAAGGTAGTTTCTGGTCTCCTGTGCTTTTGTGATTTTCTTTCCTAATATTCATAATTTGGTGTCTAATAAAAAGAGATAATTTGAGCACATCTGTATTCACAGGAGCAGCTGAATGGAAAATTTTATTTTTTGTTTTCATTTTTTTCCAGTTAATTTATGCATGAAAGAATTTTCCATATTGACTTTGAAATGAAGGTGCCTTCTTTCAAGGTGGTGTCAAAGATTAAATGGTTTCATTTTTCCATTAGCAAATACTTTGTAACACAGCTCTGAAATTATTGTTCATCAGTTGACACAGTCTAAGTAAAGCCCATTTAACCATAATTTGGTCTATATGAGCTAGTTTTCTTTTAGGGTTCTCATACCATTCATCCTTTTGCTTTTAATGATAATAGAATTTAAAACATTACTTCAGGGTTTTTTTTCCTTTTTCTGAATAGTATTTACAGCTAACAGTTCATTGTTAAAATATAGTAAAAGGAATTTTTTTTTCTTTCACTGTTCCTTTCTTCAGACACTGGCCCTCTTTTAGCCACAAGCTGCACAAGCAGTTTGTGGTAGTTAAGTTAAGCTACTGGACATGACTTAAATTTGACAGCCCTGTTATCGTAAGAGAAAATTTATAATTATATATTGGAATACAAGGAATTATGTCCACTGACATTATGTCATTGGTGCCAGACAAATAAAAAATAAATAGCTGAAGGTGTATGGCTATATACTCTTTGGTTCTAAGCAATTCCTTAACTCTACCTCTTACCTGGAGCAAAATAATGGTCTTGGCTCAAAGCTGTGGCAACTGTGACAGAAGAAGGAACTCCTTCTCTCATCATTACTGGAATTGAGCTGCTCCACTGGCTTCATCCTCATTTATCCCAGCAGTTGTCTTTTTCTTAAATCAAAATTTAGCAACTTTTTGGACATCTCTTCTGAACCACAGAGGCACGTAAAGGGTCATTTTAAAAATTGCAGGAGATACCTACAGAAATCTTAGATGCGATTAAACAGCAGAAGTATAGAACACCTTGTACAGTTTCAGATACTTAATTTTTTATTGATCTTCTCCAGATTCATAAGAAATAGCCCATGGATTTTCTTTCTAGATTAGTTAACAACAATTTGAACACTACAGGACTGTATGAACCTTTAAAGTACCCTCCACATGTTTCATAACTGTATTTTTAATGTTCCCCTCAGTTAGTTTTACTGGAGGCTATTATAGCAAAAAAACCACGACTGCATGCAAATCAAAACTGGTTTTGCATTATATGATGGGTTTAATATATTAATGTCTAAGAATAACCTGTAGATTACTCCACATGACTTCAAATAATATGGCATGAAATCTGGGCTTAGACATAAAACCTACATACTATGGGCTACTGGAAATCAGTGTCAAAATAATAAACATATATTGAAAGACTTCAAGGTGAAGTAGTAAGGTAGTTAGTATCATTACCTTGCAGAAAGACTATCGAAGAATCACTGATTGACACCTACAGATATTTCATGTAACAGACTTTAGAGATCAAGGATCCTTGTAATGTGAGAATTGTGTTAGCTGGATTGGAAATTTACAGATGTTTGAAAACACAACTGAAGACAAATAGAAGTGCTATTATAATGTGGAGTGCCACACATAAGATTTATAGTTAGTATGAGGCACAACATCAGTATTGCCATATGAAGTTGCCCAGATGCTGTATGAAATGGCTACTAAAAAAGCACATAATAAGGAGAAACAGAGGGTGCTGAGTGGCTCTTTTTTGTGCTACTCATTTTTCTTGGGCTTTATCTTTCTCTCCCTTTTATTATTATGATAATTTTAAAACTTTTTTTT
>JANRMJ010000088.1:51320887-51346139 GCA_025584955.1 Alethe diademata
ACTTTGCATTATGCAAGTGGCTGTTATTCCCCAATATAGCAGAAATCCATTAAATATTTCTATGATTAATATAGATTACACAAATCATAGCTACACAGTCAATTAAATAGTTTCTTCTATGGAAGAAACTTTTATGTGGGACTAACACTTTCTTCTGCACTTCTAACACATAGATTAGCAAAATATTGTTTAAAAGTTTAGTAATTACTATTTGTAGAAAATTAGCTCTGATTTCCTAGGACTTCTCAGTACAAAAAAACCATTTGAACAATTTTTAACCAAATTCTTTATGTGTGAAGCTGTCATTGCAAGCATCAACCTATGTGAAATCCCAGGCACCATATCTGTGCATTCATATATATATGTTTACTATACATACATATAAACATAGCTGACAAAACTATGTGTGTGTAAATATACTATTCATGTGTACCTCATGTATCCATTTTTATACCAAAATTTGTAAATTTTTAAATTTGTCAGTTTAATAAGAAATATTAGTGGAATTAAATCATTTCTATCTGAAATTTCTAGCTTAGTTCTCTATGCCATGCCATGTACAGACATTGATTCCACTATGTCTGTGGCACCCAGAATGTTTTCCATTCACTGCAAAACATCCATCCTTATGATTTTTAATATAAATCAAGGACAAGCAAAAATTGGAATCTATCAAGTTCTAAGATAGTTATACTTTCATGGTGGCAGCTTGGAGAATTCTTACTCGTTTCAGTAGTCTAAGAAACATCTGTATATACCATAGAGAGTAATAGATATGTCCAATCTTTAAGAAAGAGTCACAGTAAAGTGTCCCAAATTTCATAGGTTAGGACATTTAAAGAGTAATGGAGAAGAGACGATGGCAGGAAGATGGAATTTTGCCAATAGTTAACCAAGGAACAATGGAGTTTTTATTTTATTTGGACTCATCCCTTATCCTTTCAGGTCTGTGCTCTGCTATTCTTCATACTGTGCTCTGCTTCTCAAGGCCTCTGGTATCATACAAGGCATATATTTCTCTGGGCTGCATCAATATTTTACAGTCATAAATATCCATTTTTATATAGAATAATCACTTTATCTTTACAAAACCATAAAAAGAGAGATAAAAGTAAAATAAATTAGCTTGGACCTTGGCAATTAGATAAATTGTTTTCACAGAGAAGTCAAGTAAAACAAAACTACAGACAGGTCAAGAAATGTTCAGAGAACCAGTCTGACAAGTCTGAGGCTCTGAAATACCAGTAAAAAGTTTATAGTCTGTTTCTAGAAATGACAATATGGCCCTGGATTCTGCAACACAGAATTTTGTTCTACTCTCTTCTTGTTTATTTCTGTTTCTACCCATTTGCCAAGTCTGTTTTATCTGATCCTTTTTCCTCATGAATCATACATTGAGTAGGGGTAGCAATTTGTAGAAAGAATGTCATAGTGTATAAATATTTGTTTTTATCAACAAAGCTTATGGGTGTAACAATGTCAATCCAACATTCATTATGTTTGGTAGCACACTTTGAAAGCTATGTGCCATATGTTCCCTTCCATTAAAAGACAGGGAAATTCCACTAATCCAATGCAAATCAGAGCAGGGTATAATCATAGCAGCCTGCAAAAGGAAGCAAGTGACACCAGGTGAGAAATGATTGCCATGAATATGTTGTAACCATACCAGTATTCATCCCATGGTAATAGCTCCTGGTGCATTGTCTAAAGAAGAAAATGTGAATAGCTGGAGAAGGAAAAAGGCATATAACACTTAGGGGGGCAAAGTTTGTTATGCTAGTTCTACTGCCAGTATTGGAAATACCAGGAAGGGTAGAAATTCAGAGACTTTTTCAAAGGTTAAGCACACTATACAGGAAATTCTTCTGTTTATTTCCTCACAACTCATTTATTGAATATGTTTCCTGCTATGAGGTCCTTCTGCTGCAGATCTACTACAGTGGGTTTCCAAGATGATTCACCACAGCAGTTCTTGGTCTGCACTCAAATTATACAAAACTTCAATTTGACCTTGAAGCACAGAAATTTGCATGTGCTTTCACTGAAATTTTCTTGAAACTGGTAAAATACATTTTACCTGTAATTAACCACTTTATAAGAAGTTTTAATTGTTAACTTCATAAATTAAATACTTAGGGGGTATTTTCTAATATACAATTTTAGTATATGTACTTTAGTTTCATTTCTATCTTACGTTGTTTTAGTGGCAGTTGAGAAGGCTGTTTCTCTCTATCGTGTTTTCCATTTCCATTTTGCAGCCATGCCTTACCTCACTTTTGCCACATCTAGACTCAACAAATGAAATTCTTCTTTCATTCTTATACATTCAAGGTTCTTTCCATAGTCTACACTTCTGTAAGCTACTGTTTTTGTTACTGCATTTATAACAAATTAAATAGCATTCTATAAAAAGTATCATTTACTCTTAAAACAATAAAATAATATCTTCCTGCTATCTTATATAAGATTTCTTTTCTCCAAGATATTTCATATTGTGAAGAATATGTGCAGCTTCACAGGAAAACCTGCTTAGCTGATACGGTTTAAATCAAATTTACAGATCCGCCTGTTCCTATGTGCTGAAAGACAAGCTGATGGGGAAGCAGGCCAGCCTGGCTGAACAGAGATTTAACTGGAACTCAGGTTAAAAAATAGGAGAATTTATGACCTATGAAAGAAGAGGCAGGATGACTCAGAAGAACTCAGGAGAGCTTACAAGGATGTTGTGAGGTTGTGCAAATAACATTAAAAGTGTAAAAGCCCAAATAGAATTTAATCTGGGTACAGCTAAAAAAGACAATAAAAATGTTACTCTAATTAGATTCACAACAAAAAGGAGGGGTGAAGACAATCTCCTTTTTGTGTGGAATGGGGGAGGAAATGTTGTGGCAGATGAGGAAAAGGCTGGTGTACTCAGTGCCTTCTTTGCCTCAGTCTTTGATACTAAAGCTAGTTGTGATCAAGGTACCCAGCACTGTGAGCTGGAAGACAAGGACAGGGAGCAGGATGGAGTCCCTGTTGCCTAGGAGGGAGTGGTGGGTGACACCACTTAGACATGCACAAGTCCATAGGGCCAGATGGGATGCAGCAAAGGTACTAAGGAGCTGGTGCTCATGCTCAGAGTCACTTTCAGTGGCCAGAAGGAGAATGAAGGGAACTACAGGCTACCAGCATCATCCTCAGTATGGGGAAGGTCATGGAGCAGAACCCCGTGAATGCCATCACATAACACATGCAGGTAAACCAAGGCACCAGTCCCAGCCAGCATGGCTTTATGAAAGGCAGGTTGTCTTTGATCAACCTGGTCTGCTTCTATGACAAAGTGACACACTCAGCAGACAAGGGAAAGGCTGTGGATATTGTCTGCCTGGACTCTGGTAATGCCTTTGACACTGTTTTCCACAGTATTCTCCTGGAGAACTGGATGATTAAAAAATTATTTGGATGTCCAACCCCAGTGAGTGGTGGTGAATGGAGCTAAAGCCAGTTGGTGGCCAGTTGCTAGTGATGTTCCCCATGGATTGGGTCCAGTCATGTCTAATATCTTTATCAATTACATGGATGAGGTGATTGAATATACCCTCAGAAGGTTGATGGCATCAAATTGAGTGGAATTGTTGATCTGCTGGAGGGTCAGAAGGTTCTACAGAGGGATCTGGACAGCTGGATCAGTGGGCTGAGGCCAAGTGTGAGAGCTTCAATACAGCAAAATGCCAGTCCTGCACTTTGGTCACAAAAACCCCAGGCATGGCTACAGGCAGAGTGGTGAGAAAGCTGATCAGTGGACAAGGGTGCTGGCTGTCAGAGGGCTGAACCCAAGCAGAGGCCATGATGACTCAGAGAGACTCTGGCAGCACCAAAACATATTCTTAATGCTCCTTTGTTTTTCATCCTCTCTTGACACTACTAAACATTTTTCAGGTTCTGATTGGTTCCTTTTTTAGTTTTCTTAACTGATTCCTTCATTATTTAGAAAGTCCCCTGATAACCCCTTGTTAGTGTATCCTTATGTTGTAGTAGTTTACAGCTTCATTTTTAGCATAATCACTTTTGGCAAACACCATAAGAACAGAATGCTTTGGCCGTAGTATACAAAAGCAATCTGTAGTTTTGCATTCCCTTTGTATCATCTATTGTTTTCCAGGCCACTTTACCAAGGAGGGAAGATGTGCCAGCAGCATGAACAGCATGAGCATGGCTCATGGTCATTTTCAGGCCTGTTTTTCTCCAGCTCATGCTCTTGAAATATTGCTCTTTTTAGTACTGTTATTAGGGTTTTTTTTAATGTTAAACTGGACTTTTAGTTTGTCAAGGTCATTGTGAATTTTCATCCTGCTCTGCTTCTTGCCTTGGTATATGAAGGGACACAGCTAGCTTGGTGTCATCCAAAAATTTCATACAGAGGCTCCAGAGTACCCTCTCTGAAATTTCCAACTCAATCAGGAAATGTTGAAAAAGAAACAATTTTTAGACCAAAAGTATAATATTCTCCTATCAGCTTTACTTCTAGCTCCTATTTCTGCTGTTTCACGCAATTAACAGATATAATTTTCTAACCAGTTTTTATATTTGCATCTGTGCAGTTTTTCACAGAACTCTTTTATTTAATACATTAATTTGCTTCAATGCTATTTCTCCAAACAATGTATAAAAGAACTTTTACTGAAATAACTGACTGATTATAAAGTGTGTATTTTGTTTGGCCTCTAACTGTACCAGTGCATGAATTAAAACAGCCTTTTTCATTACTTCTCTAATATTTTTCCATTAATCAGTATGTGCAATTGATGCTGATATGAAAGTGGAGATTGAGCCTCATTAAAGCTCTTGCTAAGAAATATTGGAAGAGTTTAATTATTTTAATTTAGGTTTGCTGAATAATAAAATCTCTCCAGATCATATTTCTCTTAAAAATTTCGAACTCTGAGAAATGAACCTGCTATAATTTTTAGCTCTAATTAGGTTTTAGGGGATATTTTAGTGTGTTCCTGGCTCAGATATATATATATATTTTTTTTAGTTATAAAATGGAATTAATTTTTCTTGTTTGCTTACATGTATGTGGAAAGCTACAAAATATTTAAGTAAATGTAAAAGGGTCACTGATTCTATAAAATTAGCATCAGTATTGTGTTATCATTCAAAACACCATTTGTTACTCTAATGTTCAAATTCCATAATAAGAATGGAGCTGAACAATAAATTGAAGCTTTTACTAATAATCTATTACCTATGTTATGAACTAGATATAGATTTTCATAATGTTTTTTAAAATAAGACTTTTCAAACATACATAAATAATATTAAAAAACCTTATAATAATGGATTTCACTTGTAGCTGAATGCAGTACAAGAAAAAATAGATGAAGACATAGTTAGTCACCTAAGACTAGAAAAATGATAGTCCAAGACTGAGAGAGCAATTTTCTGAATCAAACTAAATACTGTTTTATATAGTCATACCTTCATATCTCAAGCTGGCATTTTATTTGTTTCAGTGGAATATGGATACAATTACTATTCATATAATAATATAAATAATAGATTATATAAGGCTAGTTTTACAAAATAATGCTGTGTATAATTTAAGATTTATCTTTGCAATCACATTGTGTTAATGTCTATTTTTATATATTTTATAATTGTTTCTTTGTGTAGCTTTCATTCTTAAATATCAGGTATAGTGTTGGGAAGAATAACAGAAAAGGAAAAGTAAACCAAGTTTTCATTAGAAGTCCTGTAAGAACAAGAGGTGAATGATAAGTTATTATATCCCATGAATCAGTGTGGATGAGTAGTAAAAATTTGCAATGAAATTTTCCATTCAAAGCATTTATTACCTAAGATTTTAAGAAACAAGATGATGTAGAAAAACTTTTCTTTTTAACTTAGTTTCTTATTTATTCTGATATTTTAACTCTCATTGTTACCTATTTCATCTCCAAGAAATTTCAACCTGTAAAATGATTGTACTTTGAGTCGTGCTTTGCACTTAGCCTATAGAAAACATTATATTCAATGCTAATTTAGTTAGTTGAACTAAAATTGTGTAAGCGCAGAAAGAGTCAGAAATATTGCTACTAAATGAATCTGAGAGAGTCATCCAACCAAGATATTTCACTTTTGTAAAAGCACTCACACCCATCACTCAGTATGTAAACTGGGGGAGCTGCTGCTAAGGTGGGACAGTATTGGTTCAGGGGTGGGTTTGGCATTGGTCAGCAAGTGGTGAGAAACTGTATTGTGCAACACTTGTTTTTCTTGTGTTTTGTCTTTTTCTCTCTCCTTCTTATTGTTAATTTGTTCCAATTATTAAACTCTGCTTATCACAACCAACAAGTCATACTTTTTATTCTCCTCCCAATCCCACCAGGATGCTTACCAGGATGTGAGCAAGAAGCTGCATGCTGCTTAGTTGTCAGCTGAGCTTAAACCACAACAGGAATCTACTTTCTAAAATACTCAAATCAGCCAACTCATACTTTCTTTTGATATTTCCTATTGATTTGGAAAAGGATTTATCACTTTTTTACATTCAACATATTTTACTTTTGGACTGTAATAAAAAAAGTAACCTCTACTTGCTTTTGTCTTCAACTAACCATACAGTCCAAATTGCTTAATATTTTCTCCTCATGATATTTCTTGCATGACAAAAATTAGGTTCTTGGAAAGCAATTGGTTTAAAGAATAACATACATTGTTTCAGGGAATGCATGAGGAGGTGCAGAAAAGGTGTAAGTTTGGGAATGTTGTTTAGGGCCATGCTACAACAAAATAAGACTATCTTGTTTTGTAAATAAACCTAAAGCATTAAAAAATTAGGTACTTCAAAATATAAATGGCACTTGCAATTTAATATTGGAGCCGTGTTAAGAGCATCAGATTGACATAAAGATCATTGTTTCAAAAGTGCCTCTTACTGTAGTGTAAATGAGAGCTAAAAAATTCTGTTCTGATTTCAAAAATGAAGAATTTTTCCTGAACTTGGTGAGCTGAGACACGAGTGTGTCACTGGCCTTGGTGAGAATATGACTGGAAACACCGTTTGAAAGGGAAGAGAAAATCAATGACAAAGTGTTGAAATTTATCAGAACTTTGACTAAGGGTAAACTATTGAAGACTTTTATTAAGTACTTTATTTTCACTTGTTCCAGATTATGTTGTCCTCATCAAATTTACAGTTATTGTAAATCGGTAATTTTCTTCTTTCAGTGGAAGTTGGAAAAGCTCTTCAAACTTTCTCCCTTTCCCTTAATTTGGTTTTGCATATGCTTAAAGGATAGCATATGCAGCAGAAAGCAAGATACTTAAGAAATATCAGAGAACAGCAGATTTCTTTTGTTTCAGTGAGAAATGTTGTGAATATTTCCTGCTTTTTTTTTTATGTTGAAATACATACTAAATCATTAATCATACATTCTTGTTTCTTTATGGCAAATTAAGCAATGGTGTAACAGACTGTAAATTGCACTATGTATCTGTAACATACCAAATGTTAATAAACCAAGAATTAGATTAAGAATAAAAAACTGAGAGATAGATCATTGCAAGGAGATAAACTGTGAGAAATCAACCTCTGATTTCCCATTTCCCCATAAAATAATGTTTAAAAATTGGCTGAATATATCTATCTGAAACAAAATTTCTACCATGTGTGAGAAAGAGGGTGGAGGAAAGAATAAAATCAATTATTAACTGTGCATTTTGAAAATTAGCCCTAAGCTTGGTGTAGATCAGGTTTTGGCTTAACCTCCCAATCATGCTGGATATTACTGCAATAGCCTTCAAATTATAACAATTGATTGCCAGTCAAATATTTTCAGTGGTTAGTGGCCTGGCATTTGGTTGGGCTTTTTTAGTTTCATCTCAGGAAGAAACAGAGTAACCAACATCTGAACATACTAGCCATTTTTTTGTGAACAGTTTTAAGAATACCTATGTTGCACTGACAATCCTCATATGAATAAATATCATGAAAACAAGGGATTTCTCAAATAGGTTTCATATTAGACATTTTGGACCATATTGCATGTTAACTAATTTTATGTCTCACCATAGTACTTTGGTAGGAATTGAGTGACCTATGACTAACTATTTTTAAATTGTTCCTTGTGATTTGGACACTGTTCTGTCTGGTGAGTACAATTTCTATTTTTTTTTTTCTAGAATCTTGGAAACACTTAGTAAATGTTAGGCATCTGGAGAGGAAGTAGAAAAAAAAATTAGTGCAGAAATGACCATGAATAATTGGGTAAAGTCGGCATACCGCTGCAGAATAATTTCCCAGAAGGAGCACCCTGAGAAAAATTCTCTTGTAAGGTACTTATTTTCCTGCTTCCACTCATACACCTGAAAATTCAGTTCCTTGGCTTCCTGTAAACCTTGAAATATTGTTTAATATTTTTTGTTCTTCACCTCTCTTCTCTCATTCCTTTCCAACTGCTTTGAAGTGTATGGTGTGGCTTGCAGTGCCCTTGTGACAATTTATGCTAAATTCCAAAATTTACATATCTGTTCATAGGTAATCAATGAGGTATTTTTCTCCTATTCATCTGTCTGTCAACCACATCACATATGTGACTGTATATTTCCCTTTTATGCACACAAATGAATAAATAGTCATTTATTAAGACTGATAATTCAGAGGTTTCATATTGGATGTGTAGATTTAACAGATTAAATTATTGTAATCTGGATATACTCATGAGAGTAGAGAATTTTGAGGTCTTTCAATTCACCTTCAGTCTCTCTCCAATTTCCTTAGTATTGCACTTGTACTTTTTGAGGAGTGGAATTGAGAGGATGTCTGTCACTGCTCAACAGCACTGCTGCTGCACTATTTTAGAAATCCTGGTTTAGCACCTGGTTCTGGTTTTACCCTCTTCCAAATCACATTTGGGCAGCATTAGGTTTTGAAGACATTTTTCTTAGCACAGGTGTACCCAGAAATGTTTTAATCTTAAAAGTTTCCCTTTTAAACAATTAAAACTGGATAGATTGGCAGTTTGCCTGAAAGAACTCCCAGACTGAGTACACAGAATAACCCAGAGAAGAAATCTTTGAGCAAAATAGAAAGAGGTCCATGACTAATATCCTCTGTCAGCAAATGGTAGCAGAAAGGAAAATGTTTCAGTTGAAATTCGGATCACTTAGTGCTGTCTATGTCAAAACCAATTATTTGAACTTCATTCTGTAGCTGGCACAAATGGTTTTGTAACAATATAATGTACTACTGTGCCAAACAAAAAGTCCACTTTTAAGGCAGGTAGTGCAGCAAGTATAATTGCAGTTACCTAATGGATGCCCTGGTGTACATATGCTTTCTATCCAAAATTCATATGATGATACTCTTAGGCACCACCATTAGCATACAACAATTCATTGTATGGTAACACAATCAAAAAGAGAGAACTGAAAATAAAAGAATACCTGTCTTATCAAAGTACTGTTATGGAGAATGGATGTAGAAAGTTCTGTTTATTAGAGATCTTTGCCACTACAATGAATTTGTAAAAGGATATGTAAGAGTGTTTTCTTAACCTATCAGCACATTTTTAGATTTAATGGCAATAAGTAAAATAATTTACCCTGCAAATAAATAAATCTAAAATTATAAATTCTCTGTCAGGGAATAGCAAGATGACTAGCATCTTCAGATGTTTTGATTATACTATCCTCTCATTCTGAACTTTATTAAAAGTCTATTGTACAAAACAATCCTTCATAGACCCATAAGACCACCAAGAACTACAGAAGTGAACAACAAATATTTGATAAAGATGTGGAATGGCAGAAATATACTTATCATTTATCAAGATAAATTTTTTCCTATATTTCCCACAATTTGCTACTCTTCTCCCTATATTTTCTTTGATCTTAGTGTTCATGAGTACAAAATAACTAATCTTAAAACCATGAAACTTAAATGTCTAGTAATTCAAACATGGACTTAAATAAGAGGTAATTTTAAAGCCTCTCTTGGGAGAAAATTTTAGTTACTATTAGCAATCACTCAAAAAAATTAGACATAAAATTTCATATATCTTTCATGCTGAACTCAAATTAAATAGAAGCACTGTTTAGTACATTGATTTAAGCGTCTATTAAATTATGGCTCAGAGTAAAAGAGACAACAGAAGACAATAAGAAGTGTGACATGGACGTTACAGAAAACAAATAGATTTTAAAAGATATGGTGTGCTGGTTTCAGGTGTGGTAGAGTTAATTCTGTTCACAGTGTCTGGTATATGGCTGTGTATTGGATTTTTGCTGAACGCAGGGTTGATAATGTTAAGATGTTTTTGTTAGTGCTGAGCAGGGCTTACAAAGAGCCAAGGCCTTTTCTGCTTTTTGTACTGCCATGCTGGCAAGGAATTGGGCATGAATGGGAGGTTGGGAGGAGACAAAGCCAGGACAGGTGACCCAAACTGACCCAAGGGATACTCCAGACCATGTGAGATCATGCTCAGTGTATAAAGTGAGGGGACGAAAGAGGAAGGGGGGGACATTTTTTGTCTTCCCAAGTCACCGTTACCTGTAACAGCACCGTGCTCTTCCAGGGATGGTTGAGCACCTGATTGCCTTGGGAAGCAGTGAATTAATTCCTTGTTTTGCTTTTCTTGTGTGAGTATAGCTTCTGCTTTCCCTATTAAACTGTCTTTATCTCAACCCACAAGTTCTTTATCTTTTACCCTTTTGATTTCCCCCTAATCTCACTGGCGAGGGAGTGAGCAAGCAGCTGTGTGTGGCTTGGCTGCTGACTGGAGTTAAACCATGACATATAGCAACTGAAAAGATGTATTTTATAAATTTCTATGGCAATTCATTAATAGAGGCAGTAGAAGGGCAGACACTACTTTGAATCTGATTGTATGGTAAAACAGGAGCTCGTAATTTTCCAATAAATATTTCTGCTGCAGGAATGTAGCATGGATAAAATTCCAAGCAGATAAAAAGACATCAATAGCACTTCACAGTAGAGAAGCTAGAGACATTGTGTCAACAAATTTACATGGATCTTCCATGGTGGGTAACTGGACTATAAGCAAAGCATTAAAATGCGTTATACACTTAGGAACATTATACGTTAGGAACAGATTTTATTATTATTGTTATTGTCATTAAACAAAAATATAGAACTGGATTTGGGACAGAGATGTTCATCATTCTGATAGGCCTTCCTTTGAAGAAAGGGTGTGGCCATTTATATTCTTACAGTTTCTTGGATTAGATACAGAGCAAAGTGTGAATAGAGATGGCCAGTCTCAAACAGAATGCACATAAACCTATATCAGCATCACAAAAAAATTACAAAGAGAGTAGGTGATACAAAGGGAGCTGTTTTCTACCAGCTTTATGTCTCTCTTGGTGAAACAACTGCCAAGACAGAAAACCTATCAGGTGTGAGAAGCCACAGTGGAACAGCATTGTGAGGGAGAGGGAAATCAAGTATTTCTTTTCCATAATTGACAGCAGAAAACAGGTTGATTGTGAGGCCTCCATGTTCTTCATATGTGGGTAACTATAGCCTGTGACACACTACAAAAGTAGATTTAGAGAAATTAGCAGGGATAGTGGTGTATATAAGAGCACTAATAGAGATAATGAGAATAGGAATCAATTTGAGGGATTTTTTTTTAAGCAATTGATATAGTTGGAAAAAATGGACAAATTTCTGCTATATAAAATTAAAATATAACTACTCTTCACAAACCTTTTCTTTTAGAGAATATCATAGAACCATACAATGTTTTGGGTTGGAAGGGACCTTAAGGATCTTATAGTTCTAACCTCCCTGACATTTTTCACTACACCAAGTTGCTGATATGTGGAAGTTTAGTTCATCACTTGATTTTGATATAAGAATAGATGATACAAAACATCTCAAACTTGTTTGTAATGTGCCATAACATTTTCTTTATGCATACTTGAACACAGGGTTAAATAGAGCCATTTGAAACAGTCTTGTGACACACATGGATAAATTAGAATTGCAGTAGCTCTCCTAGTCAATACACCTTATGGCAAAAACTTTGCTCATGATGCATTGCTCTGTATTTAAGAATGTATTAGAGTAAAAAGGAGCAAGAAATATATACCTGAGTCCTAAATAGTACATAATTGATTAAAAATATTTACTAGGACTGTCTTTTATAAATATGCATTAGGGGAGCTTGTGGTAGAAATGGTTGTGGTCTCAGTGCTGTCTCTGCTGCTGCCCTATAGTAATATAGGCAATGAATCCTTAGGACATCTTTAGGAAATGCCTATGAGGAGAAACTCTTGAAGAGATCATATAATTTTTTATGATCTTTCCCTTACAGGGTCAAGGTACAGCTGACTAGCAGCAACAGAATAAGTCATAGGAATATTTTGAAATAATTGAATCTGAAGACTTATTTATAAAAATAAATCAGATCAGCAAAATCACATTATTTTGGTCTTTCTGAATTATATAGCATTTTAAAATTCAGGCTATGCTCAGTTATAACCGGTAGCAATTCTGAGTAAACATTATAATGAAAGAATATAGATATGGTATTTGCTTTAAGATTGATGAAAATATATGCTTAAAAATATTTTCACTAGTTTACCTCAATATGTTTTGCAAAAATAATTTTTAAATGGACTATCTATTCTTTCTTTTCCCCAAATTTTAGGCTCTTTCTTTGTCTTTAAATTCTGCATAATTAATATGGTAACTCCAGTATTTTTCCTCCATTGATATTTTGGATAATATTTTGTAGGTATAAATGGATTCAAACTTAAATCCTAGACTAGAAAACCCTAGTTCAGTAGGAAGTATTTCTTATGTTAATTAAAAAACTCCTCCAAACAACCTCAAAAATACTTAACCAGGGCTGTCTTAAATTTGTTTAGAAGTGAATTAAAGTTTCAGCTCTATTTACTCAGAGAATTTGGCAAAAATGCAGTTACTTAGACGAAGGGATTGAGTGCACTCTCATCTGGTTTGCAGACAACTCCAAGCTGAGGGTACAGCTGACACACCTGAAGGAGGGGATGCCATCCAAAGGAATCTGGACAAACTCAAAATTGGGCCCATGAGAATCTCATGGAGTTCCACAAGACCAAGTACAAGGTGCTGCCCCTGGGTGAGGACAACCTCTGGTATCCACGCAGGCTGAGGGACGGACAGATAAAGAGCAGCCCTGTCGAGAAGGACTTGGGGTCACAGGTGGGTGAGAGGCTGGACATGACCTGGCCATGTGCATCCACAGCCCAGAAAGCCAAACACACCCCGGGCTGCATCAGAAGCAGCAGCAGGGTGAGGGAGGGAATTCTGCCTCTCTGCTCCACTCTCCCAAGACCTCACTGCAGTAACTGCAGCCACCTCTGGGGGCCTCAGTGCAGGGAGGAGATGGACATACTGGAGAAAGTCCAGAGGAGTGCCACAAAGCTGATCAGAGGAGTAGAACACCTCTCCTGTAAAGACAGGCTGAGAAAGTTGGGGCTGGGCAGCCTGAAGAAGGCTCTGGTGAGACCTTATAGCACCTTCCAACACCTAACAGGAGCCTACAAGAAAGCTAGGGAGGGCTTTTGACTAAGGCAAGTAGTAGGAGGATATTGAATAATGGCTTAAAACTGAAAGAGAGTAGGTTTAGATTCAGATGTTTTCTGAGGGTGGTGAGGCACTGGAACAGGTTGCCCAGAGAAGCTGAGGGTTCTCTATCCCTGAAGACTGTGTTCTACCACACAACGTAACTCGCAATGAGTGGAAAACTTTTTTCTTTTGTTTTGCTAACCACAAAACCTATAACAATCATGAAATGAAAACTTGTATCTGATGGACATGTGCAATGACTAACTCACAATCTATTTTAATGGCATATAAATTGTGGATTCATGGCACCGGAATTTTACCAGTTATATATCTGAATTCAAAATAAGATAATTTATTTTCATTTTGTTTAGATAATGTTAATTCTCTTTTGTATTTAAGAGGCCCAGCAGAAAATATAATTATATAATGCAGAGAGAAAACAAAATATAATGATCTTGTTTGATATTATTATGGGTGAATCTGTATAACTACAGGTTTAAATCTGTCAGTCCTGCACTAATGAGACAAAAGATTGTTTGCAATTAAATGCTTTTAAAAGCAAAATGAATGCTGCAATGGTCTTTTAGCTCTAATTGTATTGTGCTGACATTTGGTGTAATTATATGGAGTTGAGTATAATTTTCATGCCACTCTAAGAAATGTTGGAGTAAATTGAGGTAGCTATCTGTTTTCAGATGAGTTTGATCACTTTATTTTACCCCAGTCTCAGAATTTAGTTAGAGAGGTCTGAAACCCCCAATTTATCATAATCTGCTTCGTTTGTTCAGTCCCCATGCGGCAATTCCAATTAGAATTTTATCAAAGTCATCCTTATAGCAATAATGATAATCCTTTAGCATCTATCTGGATTAAGTCTCTGTTTTATTCTACTAATGAATACTCTAGAGGGGTCTAGGCAATTTTACAGAACAAATTAACCTCAGAGCATAGCCATTTAAAGTGTTCATTATACTGGACACCTGCAAAGTGTACTGGGCTTAAATGCAATTTAATAGACCCTTCTAGGCCTGTTTTAAAATATCCTGAAGAGAGTATGAATAAGATGATATTTAAATTATGATGTTATTATGTTTTTGGGGTTCTTTTCTAGCATTTTCAATAAATATCAGATGCCCTATGTATGCAATATCACTTTTGGAATGCATCAAATATCATCATGTAATTGCAGCTTTTGAAATCTAAAATGCAAAGCTTCAAAACACTGAAATCTGAGATGAATGTCTCTTCAATTCTACCTTTGTATTTAGCATGCTCAAAAATGAATGTCCTACATTGATACATTTTGTTTCTGATTCAAATGCTCCTATTATTGCAAAAATACATGAACAGTAATTCTTAAATAGGTTATAATGTAAAGGGATTGGGGAAGAGAGGGCAAAAGAGCAGAGGGAAATGGAAAAGCTAATTGGTATTCTCTGTTTTCAACTGTTCGTATCCTTAAGCCTACCTCCTTTTATTTTTTTTTTTAATTTAAAGTCAGAGTCTCTTCGTTATCTCATTACACTACAATTATAACAAACTCCAGTGCCAAAGACCCAGAATAATTCATCTGCATTGTTCATCAATCTGAACATTGCCACTAGAACTAAATGCAAGCTCAATCTGAACACATCAGACACTGCTTGTATGGCTATTGTTATCATACTAATTCAATAGGAAAATAATTTGGTCTTTACTAATGGCTATGAGAGTCAAATAAATAAACTTTATATTTTATTCCATTAAGCCAATTTCTAAAAATATGAACCTCTTTTTCATGCATGGCCAAATTTTTGTAATTCCATATTATAAATCTTGCTGGCAACACTACATTACAGGAAAACTTATTGCATCCTTGGATAGAATGAGACTGAAAATGTAAACAAAAGCATTCAGCTTTGCATATTTGCTTAGTTTATTTTGGAGCAGAAAATCTTAATCAAAAGCAGAAGCATACACTTAGTGTGGGGAAGAATATGTGTAAAATTAAGCCAATAAATATTTTCCTCATTGAAATCCCAAAGAATTTACTGTCGTAGAAGACAGTGACAAAACTAAAAGCACAGATTAGGCTAGGTTTTTCAAATTCAGAAAGCATTAGTGGAAAAACAGCAGAGTTCCAGGATCAAGAATTTCTGAAAAAACTTATACAGTTATCCTAAAATCTCTGCTGGCAAGGTTGCTTAGGCCTGAAAAAACCTACCGTGATCTCAAAAAGGTTTTTTCCACTCTTAAAAAATCCTCAAACTTCAGTTTATATAAGCCATATAAATTTTCCTCACATTATCTTTTGCCTTTTTTTTAATAAGCTACATGTTTATAAGCATATTTTAGCTATTAATTGATATTAATCTATTTCTAGCATTTACAGGGTTTTTTTTCAGTGCCTTCTAAAAGACTATTTGCATCCTCTGCTGTTGATGAAGTAATGAAATGGTTCATGCTACTTTCATGCACCCACTCACAGTGGTATAGCAGCTGCTATTCTGCAAAGTACTGGACTGAAATCTGTCGCTAAGAAAATCTGAATTACAGTCAAGATTATAAGTCGTAAGTATTTTGGTTTTTTGACTACTGTGATATACTTGTAAAGTCCTAATATAGACACAGCTGAGTTAGCTCAGGTACTGTGACATGTAAATTAGACAAAAATGAAGATGAGGCAGCTGTGGCAGCTGTGTAGACATGACACAGATGGGATTTGTAGTGGTTTTACAGAAAAAAAAAGAGCCACATTACTCAGTGACATAACCTGAAATTTATTTACTAAGCAGGGTTTAGCAGGTGGATAGCAAAGCCTATTAAAAAGCTTCAAGTATAGGGTTTCTACGCTATGGCACTCACAACCTGACAAGGATCATGTCTCCCCAACCCCATTTAGATAGCCAGCACACACCCCCTAAACAGCTCTTACTGGTCAGTGTTTGAGTCCTGGAAAGCATTCTGGCCCATACCTGCTGCCCAGGCCCATGCACAGAGCCCTTTTCACCTCCCTCACAAAGGTTATTGTCTTATCAGTATATTTCTTTAAAATCAGATAATTAGACTAAGTCATGGATGATATTGCTTGTTTTATAACTCAAGGCCAATTTCTTTGGCTTTCCCTATGTTTAAAACCAATTAGTGGCTGTTTTCAAAGTTATTATCACCTTCTGGTTTCCTATTCCAGATGTGCTAACAAGATGTTAAGTCCTTGCTTTAATGCTATCTCTGCTCATACCAGAGTACTTCAGAGTTAAAAATCAATGGAGGATATGAGGATATCTTGGCCTCATTTTATTACTTAAAGTTCTGCAAGATTTTACTCAGAATAATCCATAACCAAGATACAATTTAAAGTGAAAAGCAATCAAACCCACCTTTGTAGCAGAGCTGATCTATATATTTTCTGCAATAGAGGTAGTCTCATGCACATACATAGAGGAATGTGTAAAGTTAACATAGCTGTGAGTTTCTTTCTGTTTCTAGGAAAATTGCTAAAACTTTGTCCTATTTGAGCATGCATGCTGCTGTGTCAGGGCCTCATTATCGTACCACAACAACAGAGAGTAAGCTAGAAAATTTGAGCTAAGATTAAACACAGTATTTTAATTTGTCCAAGCTAGGGTTGTACTCCTGTTGACTGTTCTTCATTTTTATTCAATTAGAACTATCATAATTTCCACATTATTTTGACCAAACTATCTTTCCTATTTTATTGTCAGAAATATTTTAAGAACCCTAAAAACTCAAAACACAAACTGTTTTCCCAACTGCAGATAATACCCTATTTATTAAATTCTATGACAATATTGTATAAATCTGACTGACAGCATTCTAAAGGTATTAAATATCCACATTCTGATTTTCTGAGGAGTACACAATTGGAGACAAGTCAGTTACCACATCTTCCTTCATTCTGATCTTAGTAGACTCTAGAAATACATTCAGCCTACTCAAGAAACTAGTATAATATCTACAAAAGCAGTACAAAATTAGGCATGTCTCAGTTTTCTTACACGTTTTGTTTTCTTTCTCTTTATACCAAGTGTTGTTTCTTTCATATTCTACAAGTTTCATCAGGGCATGGATTGTTATCCTTATGAATTTTTCCTGAGGGTGAACGTATTCCACCACCCATGAGATAGTTTCTTAGTGATACTTTTATGGAACACAATTGCTTTAGCCAACATTAGAACTTGTCCAATTCACACTGTTTCTCTAGGTGGCAAATAGGTTCTATTTTTTTCTTCTGATTTCAAACAACTTACTCATTGTCTCTGGGCTGTGCCTTGACCATAAATCTTTGTTCCCCAGTGAAAAAAAAAAAAAAAATTTGGAAGGACTTATGCTGATATGCTGTGTCCTGTTTTCAGCAAGAGTGTAGTTTGCATCTGGGGGACACTGAGTGTAGAATTCAATTGTACAAATGTAGACTATATGAAATGCTCTAGGGTATCTGAAATGAGGATGTAGGTATGACACAAAACCTACAGGATAACCATATCTTAGGGAGGTAACAGGTGAAGGACTAATGGATCTGAAACCTCTGAAGTTGCACTAGTTACCTGTGTTTAGGCTACTGACTGCCACACTCAGATGATTTGAAAAGCCTGTGTTTGACAACTGTCCTGAGCCAGTTAAAAATGAGTTGTAAATAATCATGAATAATAACTTATTAGTATTCAGACCAGATTTTTGTTTAGTTTTTATTTTTCTTTAATCAAGGAAATAATATAAAGTTTAAAAATCATAGAAAACGTACCTTTGTTATGAGTATTCTGGAACAGTATTTCTTTCAAGTTTCTTCACTTACACCTTCAATTTTCCTAGACATTCTGGCAAGTACACCACTAAGATCCTCTGTCACTGCATTTCATCAGAGACTTATTAAATAATCTCATCTGCCTGAAGCAATAACTACTAGAGGAATAAAGCGATTATCTATTGTTACCTGATTTGCACTTCCTCTAAATCTAATGAATTTAAACACACTTTACTTCATGTAAAATATCACCATAACATTAAGAAGCTGTCATTTAAATACGTTCATACAATATCTACAATTCAAACTAATATGTTTTGTGATATAAAAACTGGTCACTTAATGCAGCATGGAAAAGCAATTTGAATGAAAATGAGAAAAAAAAAATTAAAACTATTTTTAAATGACTTGAAAGTAGAGAGGGTAGGTAACAAATGAGAACATACTTGCTGCTGGTCTAAAAGCTGTTTCACATTGTGCCTATATAAGGGTGGGGAGCCTAAAGCACAGACAAAACCACCATTAAAATCATATAAGAAAAATAGGAAATTAAATTGGAGCTTAAAGCCTACAATACTGAAAAGTCTAGGTTCTCCAAAATTTCACAAGACAATTGTCATTTCATTGTAATTTCAGTCACCCACCTTGCAACTGTATGAGAGTTGAGTTTATTTAGTCGTTGGATTGCAAGTTCATTCCAGAGGCCAGTTTGAAAATCCAAGACTTTTTAAAATTTTTTCTTTCCTTGCGGTAGAGAAAAATAAGTAATTTTCCTAGAGTACAGAATGCTTGGTTCTGCTCACATAATTTCTTGGTTTACACATGAGATGGGCCCATCTCCAACCATATCCTCCTACTTGCTTCTGCACACACATTTTTTGACCCAGCAAGCATCACTGTGTGTTTGTCCAAAGATGACTTTTAGGAGGAAAAGTGAAAGTACATGTCCATATTCCTAGGCTGTGAAGAAGAAAAGTGTATTTACACTGCAGCAGTGCACATGAGTGCAGTAGCAATGCATGTTTGCTAGTGTACATATGAGGGAGACAAGGGTGGCATATCAGAACTCTGCAGGACAAGAGCGAGATGGGGTAGAAAACTGGTAATTATTTTATTCTACTTTCACTCTTGTTCTAGTTTAATGAATAATTTCAAGTTTTGAAAACAATGTTCAGTATAGTGAATTGACATTTTATACTAAAAACTGCTTAGCTAACCACTAACTCTATTAATCATAACAGCAACTAAAGCTGGGATAAACCATTGTGAACTCCAGTAAATTGAATATGTGCACTAAATATTTACTAAGCACAAATGCAAAAGGAATGCAAGAGGCTTTTTCTTCACATAACTGAACAGTATAGATGAACTCAGGACTAAAAGATTTAGGTGTCAGTAAAATGTCACACTAGCTCATACGTCAAAATACATCAGAAAATTTACTAAGCACTCCTTGCGCAATACTCTGGAAAACACAGTACAAGAAAGACTGGAAAGTAAACACCAGAACCAAAATCACTATTTTTTGTTCCAGGAGCTTGCCTCTGACCTGCCCCACTCTGGCATACTTATCAGACTACTACTAGTAATGAAAACACCCTAAAATACCCAAAAAAACCCCACTATGTATAATGGGCTCAGAAGCTAAGATTAAAAAAAACAAGGAAGAAATGAATGGTATTAGTAATTTGGTTTTGTATTTCCCAGGAAGATTTTCAGATCCTGACATCATTTACAATAGAATAGGCTACATGGTTAATTTGTTATCTATGTAGCCTATTCTACTGTTCATTCTGAAGACAATTCTTTGGATGACTCATAAAAGTCCAAGAGATTTGACATGTCTGTCTATCTCTCTATTTTAGTGGGAAACTTTCATCTCCTTAATTTGGGCTGAGACATTCTCACTAATTTTTTTAATGCTGATTGAAGGGCTACACAGGAGTCGACAACAGGATAAAAAAAGAAAATTTCCAGAACAAATTACACAACATTATATTGCTTTTCTGCATCTACCTATGAAACTTTTACTTAGTATTCTCTCCAATATTATTCCAGGAGATTTATAATTACATTTCAGTCAACGCTCCAAGCTGCGACTGAAAACAGTCATTTACATTTTCTTAACACTGGCTTTAGGTTTTGGTTTTAGTTGATTCTTACTTATCAGCTGATGCACTTTTGAAGTCAGAATAACATTTCTGACCAAAACAAAACCATCCTCAAAGCTATTTAATACACGAGAGAAGTTTGTCAATTCCAGAAATCTCAGAGAGAACAATAGAACCTGGTATTTGAGAAGAGCTTAAAAATTAAGGAAAACAGTCTATCAACTATCAGTCCTATGAAATATTATTTATTTGGTGCACATTCTGTTTTCAGAAAATAAATGGTATTCAAAAGATAAAGTAGAAAAATGCGTTATTTATAAGATAACATTTTGGCTTTCAGCAGCTACTTTTCTTACATTGTCCTCTGAAGCTGGTGAAAACAGTAGTGTTACAGCATAAATAAAATGTCTCTTAAACCTGCAGAGGACTTGAAATAGCATTTTTTCTCCTTAATAATGGGACACGTGATATTATTACTTGCAGAAAATTAACTTACCGCAGTTGAATTTCAGACACCAATCTCCTCCACAAAAGGGAGGGAAGGGAAGAAATTTAACATGTATTTTCATTGTATGTATAGAAAAACAGAAAAAGAGGAGGCAAGACGAGGCAGTTAAAATTACACATTGAAAAATATGCATTACTTTCACAGTCACATTCTCCAGTAAACCCTGGATTAAACCAGTCTGCCACTGCCAGAAGCTAATGTTTAGTGCCAGCATCTGGCTTTCTCAATCCAGCTTAACTGCTGTTTCCATTCCTTTTAAGTTTCATGTGCATTAATATTAGGTGCTTTACAGTTTCTTTTTTCTGCTTTCCTCAAATCATCATCTTTTTGGTCTGTAGACTGTACACATCATGGCTTGACATGGCCAATTGCAGTTGACATTTCCAGTCGCCCAGGGTTAGTCCAATATTAATTAAAACATCGCTCTATACTATTATCATTTTACTTCATCATTGTAATGAATTTTATGCTATTTTTAAAATTCCACTTCTTTCAGATAGAAATAAATCCTAATCTTACATTCTTAAGCAGAAATAGCAAGTTGAATTAGCAATCTTAGTGCCACTTAATGAAGTCCTAACATTAATCTTCCCTCTCCAATTCCATTTTCAAAACACCTAAAGCTAACATCTACACAGAAATAGCTTTTGCAAATCTAAGTCTGATTAAAACCCTAGTTGATCACTCAGTGCACTCAGAAGACACCTGGAATGGCTGTTACTTCTCACAAGCTCATGGGTCTCATTACCAACCAGCATATACTTCTAATAAAATTCCCATGTTAAAGAGTAGATTTACTATGAAAAGCCACTTCTCAATGATTGTACATTCAGATACACCACACTAATTCCTTAACCATATCAGATCAAGGTCATACTTGCTTATCTTCATGAGAATAATTAGAGTTAATTGCTCATTACCTCAATTACAACACCAAACCACCTGAGAGAAAGTACTGGAACTTAATCCATCTGGTACCTTAGTCCCTTAACTGTGCTTATGTGGAAACAGGGGAGATGTTTTTACATGTGTCAGTGATGCCATGATTTGAAGTCACTGAACCAAATCCCCTTAACTTTATATCAGTATAGTCTGAATCTCTTCATTATTAGTGAAAATCCATTATTCCATAAAAGAAATATGCCTGACAGGTTTAGATGGGCCCAAGAGTCAAGGCAGACTACTGCACTGTTGTCTAGATTTCAACAGGTATGGCTTTTTGTACTCAGAGTAACTGAAAATCTCTTGGAGAATGAAACCCTAGAGCTTCTAAATCCATCATTCATTCCTGCTGCAAAAAATGGAATCTAAATTTTGAGGTTTCATGTCTCTTTTTACAGAAGGCAAAAGCATATAGCATGTGACTTAGAACCACTGAGCCTTTAGAATACACTTTACTCCCCCCTCAAAAATTTATGGGTTTGTTCAAACATGTTTATATGTACAGATATGCTTGTACCCATGTGCTTACAAAGTGCAAGCACTAGCAATATGGAATTTGCTAGCTTGCAAATGCAAGACTTACTAGTATGACCAAATAATCAAAAGGGAATTGTTGACCCTTGTTTTGAGTAATTAATGCCTACAGGGCTGGAATTCTCTGCCAAATCTCCCTTTAGCAATTTCCATTATCGTTTTCTCAAACATCAGTATCTCAGAAAGGCTTCAGGTGTGACTACTTTGCAGTACCCACCTTCAAATTAGGTTATCATAGGACATGTTCATGAATTAGCTGTAGAAAGATGCCATGTACATAGTTTAGTAGAGAATATAAAATTGTTTAAGAATAGTTTAGTTCAAGTTAACTAATTTTGCTATTATCAATTTTCATAACATAAATGGAAGAAAAGATGTCTGACTGCAAACCACTTTTTCAAGAAATATATTCTCAGTTTCTTCTTACAAAATCTTACAAAAATTGGTTTCCTGTAAAATTCCCAGTGAAACATGTCTTCACCTAGCATTTTTCTGCTATATAGCTCAGTGGGAAATGGTTATTGTTTAGAATTGCAAGTATAGATTTACTTTAGAAATCACCTAATGTGCTAGCCATCTAGTCAGATTTTTCACCTAATCTCACCTGCTCAAAAAGCTATGTTTTTTCTACTAGTTCTAATAAGTTTTGCTATATTCCACACACAAAAAACCACAAGAACTATTATTTCAATATCAGCTTTCTACAGTACTACTTAATGTTCTGAGGTTCTGCTTTTAATATTTTTTTTCTAAACTAGCAATAATGGTAGCTCAGAGTAACTTTTTTCTCTTTCCTAATGAAAAATTAGTTGCTTAAAAGTTCAATTCTTTTCGTAAATACAAATAAATAATATTTATTATTTCTCCCAATTCTAAATTTGTATATGCCTAATACTTAGTAGCTATGCTTGGGAATTGAAAACTTGTCAATAGATATTATTAATTAAATCTAATTTGTTCTATTACCTGACAGTAATGTTTTCAATTTCTAGTGTAAAAATGTTTGCATTCATTCTGGTTGCCATGACAACAATATAGATTAGCTGTCCTCCATCAGAACATTCTGGGAGTTTTTCATCATTTAGCAGTTCAAGTTTATTTGATAGAAAGGGTCAGTATTTTAAATTCCTTAGTTCTTTAATTTGGTTTTTAAGAGGATATTTTTATATCCTCTTGGAAAGATGTAGTGTGTTGGGGAGAGCCTAGTGAAAGATAGAGACAATTTATGACATGCAAATCCTAAACAGAAATTTTGTGTTCTTAAACAATCGAGTTCTAGTAATCTTGCATAATTATTGCTGTATCTTTAAAATTGTGGCAAAAGAGGCATGCTCACTGTCATACTCATTTTAATAAGATTTGTTAGAGAACTTAGACTCTAAACATGTTAATGATCTTAAGTGAAGCAACCAGAACATAGCATTACATAGGCATCAAGAGAAGTGCTTACAAAGATTTGACCAAAAAAGAAAAAATTATGAAAGAAAAGACCATAATGAGTCTCTTGAATGTAGAGATTCAATGTGATACATAATTTAAGAGGATTTAATAAATTAATTCAGAAAATAGAAAAGTTTTCACTTCAAGTTGTCCTAAGTCTGTACTCAAAAGGCCAGATTTAGTTGCATTGACTGAACTGGCATTAAGAAATTTTAGATTCAAGAAGTAGATCCTCAAAAGTGTTAACATGGTAGTGTTAGAAATTTTGCAGAATATGGTGCATGAAGGGTAAATATTAAATATATTACATGCAAGTTTTAAGCAGCACATTAGGGATTTACAAGAGATTCCATCTTGAACTGGTCAACAGAAATGAGAAATCAGAGTGGACCGAAACCCTATACATTTCAGGGTCCATAAATCTAGTTCTGAGCTGTAAGAAGAGGTTATTTTGAGATTAGTATTACTCCTTGAGAGCCTCTTCTCAGCTTAGATGTGCAACCTTTTCTTTCCGTAAAATGAGAGGACACTCTCTTTAAATTTTGTTGGTGGCTGTGCCAGTCTTCTTATGCATCATGTCAGAGATTAGACCAATGATCCAAGAAGTAAAAAGACTGCATTCTGAACATAATCAAATTTAAAGAATTTTTACCCATTGTTCTCAAATCCTTGAAGAGAATTTAGCCTACTCCTGGTGTCTTCCCCGTGCTGCTGAACTCTGCCATCCTGGGATGCACTTCAAGACTCAAGGGATCAGGGAGAGAAAAGTATGGGGATGAAAGAGTCTAGAGATCTGAGACAAAGGCTTGGCAGAATGGATCTTCTGGCTGCAGCTCTGTCAAGGGGTACTACAAGAAAGATGCAGAGGGACTCCTTACAAAGGCATGTAGTGATAGGACAAGGGGTAATGTGTTAAAACTTAAAGAAGGTAGATTTAGATGAGACATTAGAATGAAATTCTTCACTGAGGGTGGTGAGATACTGAAACATATTGCTCAGAAAAGTTTTGGACGCCCCATCCCTAGAAGTATTCAAGGTCAGGCTGGGTGGTATTTTAAGCAACCTGATCTAGTGGACAGTGCTCCTGCCTATGGCATGGAGATTGGAACTAGGTGACCTTTAAGGCCCTTTTCAGCTTAAACCATTCTACGATTCTATGATTTCATGTATTTCCTTTAATAACTGCTAAATGTCAATGGTATTATCTGAAACTTCTGTTCTCATGGATAGTTTTCAAAAGAAACTATCACAACACTGTTTTACTATTACTCAGGGGCCAGATAAAAAAAGTATCAGAATTCATTTTAGCAAGAACAAAAAAATATAGCAGAATACAAATACTATAAAAAGGAAAGAAGGGAAGGGAAGTTTCAGGGAAGTTTCAGGGAAGTTTCAGGGAAGTTTCA
>JANRMJ010000088.1:51346239-51362341 GCA_025584955.1 Alethe diademata
AAAGGGAAAGGGAAAGGGAAAGGGAAAGGGAAAGGGAAAGGGAAAGGGAAAGGACACATCTTGCTTTTCTTCAGGATGGAGAGTTGCTTTGTCTGCAAGCACTACTGCAGCCTCTACTGGCTTGGAAGTATTTTTCCTTATTCATAGGGATCCTCTATTTGAATTTATAACTTACTTTTAGACTCCTAAATCTAATCCATATTGACCATGTTAATTATATAGTGCTTGTACAGTTCACATACCGTGTTTTACAACTCAAATATTCTGAATGTAAGAACCCCCCTATAATCTAATTAGGATTCCTTTATTTTCCTCCAAGATTACCTTCTCCATCTCATTACAGATATGCTGTAGTTGTGGCATGTGGTCTGTTGCAACATGCTGTTGATGCATCATTTGAGGCAAATTTATTAAGTAATCTCGGGGTAATACATATATGAGTAGCAAAAACTGTTCTAAGGTGTTATAGAACAATATGCAGCACCTGTTGTTAGTGAATATGTAATTTTCATCATATGCTTATTTAAAGATGGAATTATAGAAAACTTGTTACTGTGGTACAATCAGCCTTGATGTATGAGTGCAGTTGAACTAAATTATTCCCTCATAGAACTGGAACTGTGGCCATGAGCTGAACTTGAGCTACAAATGTGGAAGCCCTTCACATTTTAGTTAAAAGAATTACAACAAAATGTTTTAGGCAATTAATTTTTTACTCTCACTCTACATCACAAAGATTTCCACAATTTAAAAACCATTTGTTGGCATGGAAACATCAGCTTAATTAAATATGGATTAAACTAATTAACCTAAAACATGTCATACTATAGACTGTTTGATTTAGAATACATTAAAGAAAACAGAATATTTTTTATAATTTTATGTCTTTTATTTACTGAAAATGTTTTGCTTTCATGATATTTTACATGCTTGATCTTCAGGCTATCTCCTGAAGGTAAGGATACCGTTGACAAGTAATGTTAAAAATCCCTAATTCAACAGCAGTGGACCCTGTGTGTATATATGTTGTCTATCCCTCATAACAGTTTTGCTTTATAATTGTCTGTCAGACATCACCATGTGCCCAGCTACAAATCTTATTTCAGATTTGATATGCAGATACACCAGAAATGAGCTGGTTTAAATAGAAAATGAAGATATAAAATAGCAAAATGATCCATACTTTTCTGTCAATCTGTTAGATTGCAAGATGACACAAGAAATCAGTAAGTATTTAGCTAAAAACCTTGTCTGGAAAAAGAAGATTTAAAGATTCAGAGTTTCTTTCCTGTAATTGGTTTCTCCCCTTAGAATCACATCATTGTTGTATGATCTTCTACATGTATTAAAGTTAATATGCACTTGTTTCTCATGCACAATTTCTTTTGTGTTTGAATGGCTTTGAAGTAGTAGCAGTAGTCACAGTTTTCAAAGGAAATATTCATAATTTCATTCAGTGTATGACATTACATCTGTCTTACTTCATGGATCCACAAGTATTACTTAGTGAAATTCTGGCTAGATTCTTAGTTACTCACTATTAACTTCAATAGGAAGGTCAACTCTTAAAGCAATCTCCAGGCTTCATGAAAACCGAGTCATTTTGCAAGGGCAGAGAATGATGACATGGAGATCAACATGAGAGAGAAATTTACAGGATCAGTCTTGTACGTTTCATTGTTTTTATACAATTAAAAATGATATGAGTGTATTTGAAGATATTTTTCTGCTGTGAAACAACAGTTCCTCATAATAGAAATCTTGTTGTCCAACAAGCAGTTGCTGCTTCATTCAAATTCAGAGTTTAGATAATGTCAAAATGTCATATCTTTGGTATGTAACATGACTATAAATGTGAAGTAAAAAACCTAAATATCACAATGCTGCTTGAATTCTTGGATTTCACTTCTCAGCTCTTCTTACTTTTCTTACTCCCAGCTGAGGTTTGAGGGAGATAGAAGGCTCAAATTCCATTTAAAAAATATAAATATTGCAGTGTTCTCTCGGGTGGTTATTGATGCTTGTCCTGAAACACTAGGGTTTCATTTCTTGCAGGATGTGAAAGATCTATTTTATCGAGCAGCTCAGTGTCAACCTTGCCATTCAGCCTTTAGTATGGCACATAGTGAATGCTGCTATGCCCAGCAGGCGGCCTGAGGCTTCCTGTCAGCATTTTTGTCATGCACTGCAGGAACAGTAAAACCATTCACAGAATTCTGGGAGCTCCAAACACTTTACTATTGCTCTGAGTTTGCACTTTAAATAAAAATATCAGTGACCTTTCAGAAGACTTTCTATTTAAAAAATAAATATTTTTTATTTTATGAATGTCTCATTTGCATGACTGGTTGGTGAAGTGACATCCATGCTCAAAACAATTTAATGCTGATTTCCTCTTTACTAGAATAAAGCTTGTTGGCTAAAGCATCATAATAATATATCAGGGTTAAAAGTAATACACAAGTTCAGAATCATAGCTTGACGAAGAAACACATAGGAAAATCCAAGGTGCCTGAGCCTTAGGGTGGTTCAGATGAGGTTTCCACCGAGCAGAGAAAATCTCTCATACTCATACAAAAAAGGAAGCAAGGTGAAAAACATTCTAGACACTTAAAAGTGATTTTATCTTCCATGCTCAGGTCAAATTTAGATTATTGCCCACTGAGGAAAAACTGAAAGCTTCTGAGTCTCTATTTTGAAAGGAATTTCTAAACTCTAAAAAATATTAGATGAGACTCATTTCTAAATCTCTTAAGATTAAGAGCAAAATATCTATACCTATGTGACCTGAAACTATGACTGTGATTCTAAGCAGAGAAATTTATAGAATCAGAAGAAAGAAAAAATTGAAGCATCTAAGGTAATTGATAGTAATTTAGGTGGGTTTTACAAGCATCTTGAGCACCTGGTGTTTAATTCCCACATGGAGATGCCTAAATCCTGTATTCTAGCAGCATATTTTTATAATATGACTTAAGCTTTTATATCCCAGGGACCCATGATAAAATATGTGAGAAAAAATATTTATATACTAAACCCTTTCTGCAAATACATCATGAACCATTTAGGAGACAAACCCCCAAAACTGATACTAATTGTGAAAGACAAGCATTAGGGATATGGTAATGCTTTGTCCAGCATCTGTATCCTTCATAACCAACTATATTTTTTCAAAATGTCACTGCATACACTTACATCATTCTGTATATTTCTAAGACTTTGTCCCTCTGGGTAAGAAAAGAGTTGTTTTCTTTTATGGCCTGAGAGGTATCTGATAAGTATTTAAATATCTCTTACTTTGACTACAATATATCCTTCCAGGTAATGGGGACCAAAATTTCATGAATAAAATTTATGTTTGTGTAACCAGCTGGTTCTGCAGGTGGTTTGATTCTAAGCCACACTTTTCTGTGGCATTGTACCAAGCAAATTCCTTCATGCAGACCTTTCCTTTTCTTACCAACCAGTTTGGAATGAAATTTCATAAATACTGAAGTAGAAGTGGCATAAATGAAAAGTACATGTAGAAAAAAAGAAAAAAGTACCCTTATTTGGCTAGGTTTTTACCACTTTAGAAGCCTCAAGATCTGACAGATACAAAAATACCTTCATATTTTAATTGAATAATTGGTTTAAGTTCACTCATAAAGTTTAATTCAATAAGGAAAACTGGAATACCTAACCATAATGTATATATTTACTTTATGATTCAAGAAAGTTTCAATTTTTTTACAGATAGACCAACTTTTACATGCCATGTTGAAAATATATCTAAGGTCCTAATTTTGACTTTAGAGAAATAACTGAAATTATATCCATGGGGATATAGTGCATTCTGTCCAAGATGCAGAGCACATCTTATTTTGAGACAGAGAGACAGACAAGCAGATATGCAGAGAGATTTTTCTAGAACCAGAACATGCATGATGAAATTTTTCCTTTAAAGACAAGCAAAATACAATTTACTACCATATAAAGCATATTGCAACATTCCTTTATGTTCTTTCAGCTTTTAAGGTCTTCATAAGAAGATACTACTGGTTTCAACAGTGCTCTTATCAGTTCAGTGCAAAAACTCTTTCCTCAGGGTTTTGCTCAGCCCCTGCCAAAAAAATGGCCCGAACTCTTGGTCTCATTTACAAAAAAAAAAATGTATTGGGAAGATATTTTCCTTTGATGAAATACACTGACGATTTTGAGGTGGGAAAAAAGGCACAGTTACTGTAAGCGCACAATAAAAACGTTGAGAGGGGAGTATTCCATACTTATCATACTTAACAAAAAAAAAAATGGGAAGGATCATGTCTCCTCCAGATTTTTTTCTTTAATTTTTTGTTTCAGTGTTCAGCTTTTGAGGACAATATCTTATTTGGGAGAGATAGACTTTTCATTCAGTTCTTACCAGAGCTGGTAATAGTCCTTTGACAAAGCATTTCTTCTAGAACAGATTTGACAGTTATAAATGAAAATATAAGGTGGAGGTTAATGTTCCCACTCTTTGAAAATTTAAAAAATCTTCCAAGAACATTATTTCATAGATTAATAAAACCACATGCATATGAAGGAACAGACTCTGATCATCATGAAGTATCAAACTTCCAGAGCAACCCATGACAGTGTAATTTAATTCTCAGTCACTTAGCTACGGAGAGGAAACAGGACACAACAAACTCAAAAATACATTATTAACCAGTAGAATCTGGCCAAAATCTGGATATAATGCACATTGCTCTTTTTGAGGTGAATGATTTGCAAAAACAATCAGGAGAAGAAGACACAATTTTACCAGAAGCCCATTATCAAATGTCAAAGAAAAATTTATATTTCTGTCTGTGGCTGACAATGTTCTGGCTTTTGATGAAAAGGCTTAATTTTCTACTGCAGTCTGCCTCTAATAAAATTTCACAGTGCAGAAGAAAGAGAAACCAGTTTAGAGTCTTTGTAAGGATTGTTTTTGAAAGAAGTTTAAACACAACACTGAACATGGAATTGTTTGTCTGTTGTTTGTTTGCGGTTTTTTGTCAGCTCGCTTGTTTCTTTGTTTCTTTAACAATAACTTTGGTATTTGTTGCATGTCCGTGCCCATAATTTTCATACACACTCATATTTTTAGGAAGACAATGAGACGAAGAAAAAATACCCTAAGGCAAGTGTAAAAGATCACACAACCCTCATATTTGCTTTGTTATTTTCTGACTTATATCTGACCCTTATACTCTCACCATAATTTTTTCCTGACCTCATCATAATTTTTTGTTGTTTTGACTGCAGTAGCATTATACAAAATTTCTAAAGGTCTGAGATAAAAATATATTAATTTGACTTTTCAAGAAATATTAAAAGAAGCACTTGCTGTAAAATAGTAAGAATTGTATGCTCCAAAAATTGGAAATGCATACCTTTCACAAGAAATGCTTAATTTCAATTAAGAATTTATGTTATAAAAATTGCTGAGGTTTTATTATACAAAGAAGGACAGGTAGATATTTTTGTTTCTCCCATGATATAATTCTCAGATTACTGAAATTAATAGGCAGTAACTTTCAGAAGAATAAAATGATGTCTCTACAATTTGCTGTAATGCTTTAGAATTTAAAAAAAGAGTCTGTATTATATCTATGCAGTGTTTTGGCAATATACACTATGTAGGCTGGAGTTCAAAGGCACATCTGATTTTCATGTCTTTCTGAAGATTTAAGTTCTGCTACTGATTTTCTCTAAGTAGTTAATAACCGTAAAGTAGCACTACAGTCACATAACTCCTTTTTCCTACCTATTTCAGCTAGCAAGGGAAAAATTACACACAGGAATAAGTATTTAGGAAACTGAGACTATATCTATATTATCAAGCAGTATCCATGAAATGAGCAGTTATGCAGAGCAACACAACAAAATTGACTTATGTTTTGGAGTATTCTTATTTTCTAGTTGGGCCAGAAGAACTGTTTTCCTCAAAATGCTTAAAACAACTTTTTTGGGGGGCCAACTGCTGTACAGCCTAATAATGAAGAACAAAGCTCTTTAACATTACTGATGTATGGACAAGTGAATTATACATAAAATCAGTGAGATGATCTTCCAACAACTCTTTTGGGGCACAATGCAGAATTTCTTATATACACCACCATGCAAAATTCTAAGTCAGAGAAAGAGATGTATGCTGACGTTTATGGGACACAATCATTACGACCTGGCCCCATGAAGGTGAGAATAACCAAGATTCTTGTTAACAGATCCCTTGTGACAGATTAGAGTGAAATGAATATATATGTATGTAGGATTTATTTTAGAAAAATTTGGTTGCAATGGAAAGCAGGTATGTAGCTTTCTTTACAATTATCTATAGTAATATAGCAATATAAAAGCATAAAACTATTACTTAGGAAAATGTAGAAAGGAAAAGAAAGAGAGAGAGGGAAAAGATAAGAGTAAAAATATATGACCGCCTGTAGATATTGCACTGTGACTTGATTGCTACAATTTAGTTGTCCCTTGGTCAAAGTGATGATCTTCATCTGCTGCAATGAGTGAAGAAGTCCACAAAATACACTCAGGCTCGGTGGTAACACCCAGGAGTTTTCCCTGGGAAGGGGAGCTTTCACTCCTCTGGTGGAAGTTCCCAGAAATGAGTCTGGGGGCACTTTGGGTCTCTTTGATGCTTTATTATCCCTTCTCAGCTGCCTCTCAGCATAGTTGAGCTGCTAATGGCCCATCAGACCTTCTAGGAGGGGGAGGGAGAAGGGAGGGAGTTTTACAACTGAATGAGTTCTGTAGGGGAGGGCAATTAGCTTGATAAGAAACTCGAATTGCCATGCACATTGTTGACTTCCTCTGTGCTATGCAGACCAGCCATTACACACAGCCAAAAAACTCACCTCCTCCCTTGGGGAGCACAAACCTGGCTTCATCAAGGCACTCTAGCACTTCCAAAAAATAGGCAAATATTTTGAGTCATTAATCATTAATAATTCAGTGTTTCACAACAAGTCACCATATCTGAAACTTGCTCTGATAATTCAACATCTTCCCATTGTCATATGGATAACTTCCATGTTATATGAAAGACAGAAAGGGGACAGTCCATACAAAATATTGCATACAATAGCAATCTTAACAGTTTAATGTCACTGGGATTCAATAGATATAAGCAAAATTTATGTGAATTTTTTGCATTCAGCACAGTGGGTCAGTCTCATTCTCGCTTTTCTTGATATGTTCTCCACAGTTACTAAAATTTTTGAAAAATAACATTCTAGTTAAGCTATTAGTGTACCTCTAAAATCCAAATAGATGAGATAATTAGCTTGCATGCCGTGTCTACAATCTTTTTAATTCAGTTTGTTCAAGATAGCTTCTTTTTAATTAGTTCTTGGCAAGCACTGCAACTTTGATAGCAATTTTAAGCCATATTCCCATGAAGTGTTTCAGCAAGATCCTATATCTTAAAGCTGCAATATAAAACTTGCAGTAAAATCCATTGTCTTTGTTCTGCAAAACTATCTCTGGTGGCTAATCCCCCAAAAATGAGGATCATGTGTATGTGTGGAATTATGCAGGATCATGCTTGTAATTGTCATTTCTAATTTCAGACATGAAATGCTTTGTTACATTATTACTTCAGTTTTAGCCAAAACGCATAGCAGAAAATATAAAGTGCAATAATTAGTGTGCGTAATTTCATTTGGTGGTGTTGTTGTTCTTATTTGCTTTTGTTTATTTGTTTGTTTTATTTTGGTCTAGTTTGGGTTTTGGCAAATTTTTTTTTGTTTGGTTTTGTTTTTTGTGGATTTTTTGCTGTTGGGGTTTTTTTTGTTGTTGCTACTTCGGGGTAGCCTTCTTTTTTTTTTTTTTTTTTTTAATTTTTTTTTCCTTTACGGTTACTGTTTGCAGGAAGCAAGCATACTACTAGCATTCTACCCTGGAAATTTTTCTGCTCTCCAACACCAAGAAGATCAAATCAATTTTAGCATAAATGCTAATTTTTGGTTGTCAGAAGCATAGATGTATATTTTTTACAGTATTGCTTTTGTACACATATTCCATAAAAAAACAGAAGCCAATTCATAATAAATGTCAAGAGAAAGCACAGAAGATTTCTACACCCTAACCCAGCTGTGAGGTACAGACTGCTTAGACAGGAATTTGCTAGATCTAAAAAAGAATGGTAAGCTGCACAGAGCAGAATAAAGCATCACCCTGTAGAAACTACTCTGTTCTTTAGGCAGTAATGAAGCATTACTTTTACAGCTGGGATTTGATTATGACTTATCCATTTCTATACTGAATTAGTGGACTTCAAAAACGCTGTCTTATTGTGCAGACAATCTCTACATTACTGGCAAACCCACGAGAGTATGAGATACTGAGAAGGTTGATTAATTTTGCTAATGTTTTGGCTTCTACTAGTGGTATCTCCTGCCTCTTCAAGCAGAAAAAGAGGAAGTCAACAATTAATGGTTTCATTAATTTAAATTCCATTTCATAGGCAGACAAGAAAATATGATAGCCAATATAGACTTTTGCTATGTGGTTATACTTAGTGCAAAAAAGCCTAAATATTAGGCTTGAGTTACACCTGGATAAAAACATTCCTGTCTTTCAGGAGCATGTACACATGCAATTTTTTGCAGTTTTCTGGCATGGATAAATGTTTTCCTGTATGCTTCAAGTCATATGTTAATGAAAGTACACTAATTTGCTAGAAAACATCAATCAAAACAGCTAACAGTCATTTTGTACTTCTACTGCAATTAAAATGGACTGTCATTGGTCGTTTATCTATTCACATGATTTTATTGCCTTTTCACAACAGAACCCAAAAATACAAAGAGCTATTGTTAGATTTAGCACTGATCTTAGCAGAGAATGCTTATATCAATGAAACTTGCCAAGTTTCATCAGTTTGTTTCAGTGTTTTCATTCTATTTGTATGACCCAATTTTAGCACATTGATGATAACACGCTTTGATTTAAACTCACTTTGATGTCAAGTCAGTTTGATTCAAAAATCCTGTTGTATTTAACTCATTTCAGTTTTCCTGATGTGATGCTCTTGTACATCAGTAAGTAAAGATTATCTTTACATTTTTCTGAACTAGCAGAGAATGGTTACCTATAAAATTACCAAACAAAAAATTATAAAATGTTTGTCTAGCCATTTCCTTCTCACTGAGGAACTTCCACTCTCCCTTGAAATGTCCAAACAATTTTAACCTCATTCTTGATTTACCAAACATATTCTTTAGTTCTCACTTTCATTTTAATACATTCCAACACTATCTCCTGACAAGATGTCATATTATTTAGACACCAATTTCTTAACAAACAGAAGGAGAACATGCAAATATTATGTGCCAAGAATGTATGTCAGCATCCTGAAAACTGCCAAGTTTTATCGATGATGAGTTGTCTTCTTGATTATTTTGACAAGACTATCCATCGCAATAACCTTACCACTATTTTTTCACTTTCTTAGATATCCTTAAAACCCTCACCTAATATTTTCTAATAAATTTCACCTTCCTCTGTCTTCCACTGGCAGAAATATGTGAAGCCTCAGGCTCTAGGATTGGCACTGAATTAGATAAAGAGAGTTTTAGTGCTGCAAGTGCTAGCTGTAACCTTTTGTCTGAAAATAAACAAAACAATTTCTCAGGAAGAAAATATTCTGCATTAAAAGTCCTGTTGAACACAGTCAATAATAATTCTTAATCTTTTCTAATGTATATAACATACTCAAGGTTCTCATTTAATAGAAAATGCAACTCAAGGTAATATGAAGGATATAGAACATTTAGAAGACATAAAAGCCTTCTAAAATTAATATATTCTAGAAAAATTGATAATGTATATCCTTGATTTTGAATCAGAACCAGTGTGGGATTTTCAACATAACAAACTTATTAATCTTATTTTTTGAGCAGCTCAGAGTTTCATATCTGGTTTGGGATAAGATAGTCTACCCTTTAGATCAAATATTTGATATCCATTATTATTGTTGTGGTATAGAAATAGCTGGGAAAAAAGCTGCAAGCAGCTGCAGCGCTTCCCCCACACTCCTCCCATGAGAAAGGAACAAAGAGGCAGAAATAATGAGTTGAGATAAAAATTTACTGGAAAAAAAACCATAAATAAGATGAGGAAAACAAGAACAGCAACAATACTAATAGCAACAGTGTATAAGAGAGAGTGATTAATTTTAAAAAATGCTTGAGGAAGACCTGACCAACTCAATGCTACTGCAGCCAGTGACACACATATTCCTGAGACAAAGGAGCAAATGACAGGTACTACTGCAGCTATTTTCCCCTGAGCTGGAGACAACAACAACAAACAAACATGGTCGTCCCCAAACTTGAAACAGAACAATATTGGACAAAGTCTACAAGCTGGACTATGCTGCCTCACCACTCTGTCACTTTGCCACCCTGGAAAAAGGAACAAAAATGTGTCAATGCCACTGTGCATTTCTGTTTTCCTTCCATATGAAGTCATATCTCCCAGAAACTATGTGAAGGGTATAGAATAACAACCTAAATGTGCCCTCATGGCTCCAGGATTCATTCCCCTCACAGCAACAGTAAGAAAATAACTCTGTTCTGGCTGAAACTAGGACAATTATGGAGCCAGTTCACTTAAAACATAAGTTCCTTGGCATTTTAGGGGGAATCAAAAATGAAGGCCTTACAAATCATAATCCTCACTGTACTAATCAGTAGATTTTATATTCAAAAGTGACTACTATCATATGCTTTTATAGGACTGTTTCAATTGCAGTTGCTGGGGTTGAACTAAAATTATACGTTTTAAAGTCTGCCCTATTAAGACACTTTTTATTATAAAATTGGCCCATAACCCCTAAAGGTACCTCTCAGTGTTTTGGGCATCTTCCTAATTTTTCTCCCTATATGACCTCATTCTACACTTTTTACTGATTTTGAACAAACTCTTTTTCCAGTTTCTTTTCCTACAACATAAGTAAATAATTTGTCGCATAGATACACCCTTCTACTTACCTTCAAGAAGTTTTATATTTTCCCTATGGAATACAGTCGAAGGCACAGTGTTATTTCAGTGGGCATAATCTGTCACAGATCCTGTGACATATCTCTGTGGATCTCTTGAACATCCTCAAATATCTCAAGGAAACAGTTGAGTCTTTGTATATAGTGATAACAGCATGCCTTAACCCTCAAAGTAATAGTATACTTTTGAGAAGCTAAATACTTTGAGGTTTTGAAGTCTTCATTAGAAGGAATATTTTTCCAATATTCTAATCATTCTTGTTGACCTTTGATACAGAAAGTCCCAGTTGGTACATTTCTTCAAGTTCCAATCAATATGGTCTACTTTTATAGTGCAAACTGTGTAAGTGTATTTTTACTCATATTGTTTTTACCTTTTAATCGATAAAGATGATTTGTCACAGTTAAGAATGTAGAATAGCATTCACACAATGTTCTGAATTGGAAGGGACCCAGGAGGATCACCAAGTCCAACTCTTATATGAGCGGCCCATATAGAGATCGAACCTGCTACCTTGGCTTTATTTGCACCGTGCTTTAGCCAGCTGAGTTAATTTCATAGGCTTGTTCTAGTTGATTAAATAATGTATTTTTTGCTTCATACTCATTTGGTTTTTTGATGGTGATTTCTTCAAGCTTAAATCATGGCATTAAGGTACAACTTTGAAATGGTTTAATCTCTGAGCCTTGCACTACAATTCCTTGTTTCTTGAAATGAAGTTGCAACCTTGATCATAGATAAATATGCAGCTCATTCTACCTCCAAAGCTGAAATAATTCCTAAGGCATAACACGAGTTATAAGACAAAAACCTTTAATCAAGGCTCAGTTGTTAGCCCAGGCTAACATTTGTTTCTAGACTTACCTGTGAAATGCATTTGTTATGCCAGTAGTCTCCCTTTGAAGGTTTAAATGGATGTGTTAACATGCAATGAATTTAGATTGTGTGATTGCCACTTAAATATTTTTCAGTGTAAATTTGTAGGAGAAAAATCAATTTTGTAATACTTCACTTACTATTTTAAGCATGACATTATAGAATTAAACTCATTAATTAAACCATGAATTAGTAAATTAGTAAATTTTTAAGCAGAGATTCAGATTATACTATGTTGTGTTTTAAATATGACATGCTTACTGTATGAAAATATATTTAGGTCATTTTTATTTAAAGTGTACATAATTCTTTTTCTGATTAGGTACTGCTGCAAAAGCATTTTCTTCCAGGATTCAAGCTCAGAAGGAACATCACCTGAAAAAAAGTCCTATGACCTGCTTCAAATGTCTCCAAAGCTTCTTGCTGAAACTTGTTGTTAAATTCACCTTCCACTTTAGTTAATGAGGAAACAGTAATGCAGCAAAGCACTGAGAAACCATTTAATCTAAAGGATATTGGTACAGACACTCCAATTCCTCTCTGTCCTCCATCAATACAGGATAATACAGTACATTCAGGATTCCACTATCCTTTGCGTAACTCCACTGGCATTAGTGGATTTCTAGCAGCAGAGCAGCATCCTACAGTAAGTCTGTGCAGCTGGGGAATTAGTTACATTTATTGACCATTTGCTTGTGCTGCTGTTTCAGCTGATAATCATTAGTTGTATGAGTGATATGAATATAGTTTTGTGCTGTTAACTCTGACTCTTTTATTTGATAGTTTGTCTTTGATCTATAGAATTTAAGATATGGCTGTGTATTGACCACTCACCATCCTGATTAAAAAAACTTGTAGCATTATTTGATATGTCTGTCAAGAGAATTGATTTGCCTTTATTGCTTTTCTTCCTAAGTTGCCAGCTTCACTGTGAACACACCAAGTCAATTTTTATACTTACTTTATGAGTTTTTGACAACATGATTTTTCTGGAATTTCCCACAATGTAGCATTTGGTTTATTTGGTTTCTAGAGTAGGAGGAACTGTATTCCCCTAAACCTCACCACAAAAGAACACACTAATATCGGAAGATAAGGACTCTGAAAAAAATCTACAAACTACAGCTGAGACTAAAGTTGAATAAACTCTAAGATTATTTCTGGAATTATTATTTTTCTAGAACGAAAAAAAAATCAGAATAATTGTGCAAACCTTCCATAGGCGGTTGAACCAACGAGAAGCCTCTAGTTTATTTTGTGTGTACATAGAGTATAGTGACACCCAGAGGAAAACAAGTAAAGCCAGTTTTTCAGAATCCTGCAGTCAAATTCTCTGAATTATGAAAAATGAAATGGTAGTGGTGAAACATTAAAATGAAAAAAAAATAAAAGCCTTATAAAATAATTTATCCAAGGGTGAAAATTAGGACGTACTTTTCTCCCTATCAGTGCAGAGCTGTTCCTTAATAGCCAATTCTGCTGTAATCAGGAAAAATAATGGTTGTCACTTTGACAGAAACCATTGACACTTAGGTTCAAGACAAAAAAAAGCTATGGCAGAAATTTCAAACATGTAAGATTACTTATGCTTAAGGAGAACTCTACCTTATAATATTAGCAGTAAAAGTCATTAAAGCCTTACAATTGTATCAGACTCTTTCAGTAAGGGCAATAGTTCACTTACCGATGAGAAGTTAATCATGTTATTCTTGAGAATGTTTTTGACCTAAAATCTATAACCAGAACGACTGAAATACTTTATATAATGCATGTACCACTACCAACAAGTTATGTTCCTGAAAGAAAGGATGATCATTCACTGTAAACCTATTTTATTGAACGTATAGCAAATGAAAAACTAAAAGATTGCAGTGAAACTGCAGAAAGTTTGTAATTCTGCATCTCTAAGCTTGGATCGTATTTCACACATATTTCTTACAAACCCAGCTTTCAGTGTGCATAAATGCACACTGTTCTGTTTCAATTCTTGCAACTTGAATGTAGAAAAGCATGTCATTTGGATAGCAAAAAACCAACATTTCTTCTCTCCAGTTCTTCAAGGAAACAAATGGATAAACACAAGCAGCAGAAATTAGTCAAGCATGTGATCTATTAACCTAATGGATATAGAACGGGGTGCTCATGTGCTGCAGTTTAAATCTCTGGGGTAAAGCTCTTTGCAGCTCTAATTTGCCAATTTGTTAAATTTCAAACACAACTAAGAAACATTACATCCAATTAGTTTCAGTAAGACTATAAGGCTGTATATTTAAATACCACACTTGTACTGCTGTCCTGATAAACTGAAATATCTCTCATTTCTTTCCAGACTGTTCCACTGTAGCAGTTGTACTTAAAAATCTCATTTGGGACGAAAGTTAAAAGTCCTTGAAAATTAAATTTAATTCATTCAATTAGGCTAAAGAAATATCTAAACCAACTATCAGTAAAAAGAATTTTATTTTGTTTATTTCTGTCAAATTGGAACTTTAAAGGGACTTCAAACTATCAAAACTGCTTCTATTTGAACTGAAATGGTAACTCTAATTTAATTCTGCATATATTTATTTATTTGTTTGTTTGTTTATTTTCATGCATGCAGAAATATGAGTTTCATATGAGTCTGGAAAAAAGAATTGGAAAAGTAAACAGTACAGGGCTGCTTAAAGACACTAAAGTTACCAAGTCACACAGTGAGGCTCTTATGATTGTTATGTATGTTCTTCTGTCTAATTTTGTTTATATTTTCTGCAATTTTAAATTTTAATGATCAGTAGTCTTTTCCTTTTTTGAAGTTTCTAAGATGTGTTTATTTCTTTGTCCCTGTGAAATATACCTCACTAGGTATACCTCAAGAACTTCACATTTCCAGTGAAAGCATGCAACAGATATACTCAACATACCCAATGAGAGCATGACAGGGAGGCTTGGCAGATTGTACAGTTGTCTTCTATCAAGCACAGAAAAAGGAGATGATGAAAGCATATTAAAATAAATAAATAAGTGGGTTTTTTTAAGACCCTGACTTGCAGTCACATCCTTGAGCATATTTCTTCTTTATTACTACAGCCAAAGGAATTATATTCTGATCTAAGCCAAGCATGAATTTTCATCCATATTTTACATTTTGACTAGATCAATATCACTTACCATAAAACATAGCTAACATATAGTATATATCTCTATAATTTGTATATATTTGCATTTACCAAAAATGTATATTATAAAAAATTATGTCTATTAATAGATACACATACAAACAAATGCACATATACACCCACATATAGGTATATGTATGCATCTATTAAGCAATCAAATGAGGTATCTTTACTTGCCAGTAGAGTTAGAGAATTTAAAGATTAAAATCTCTTAGAACACTAGCTACTCTTGATTTGAAATTTTCAAAAGTTATCTTTCTAAACTGCTTAATGGATTTGAGATACTGTTTTGGATAAGATTATTAATTGTTTTAACTCATTCTCAGGAACCTTGTTTGATATAAGACAAAGCACTTTCTAAAAGTCCACAATGACAATTGCAACCCGTTGGAGTTTCTCCACATTAGACCATAGCTTTTTTACAGATGCCTATATCATCCCTTTCCAAAAAAAAAAACGGAAAAAAAAAGGGCTAGAGAGAGGTAATTCATATATATTTTCTTTTACTAGAGACTCCGTAGTCAAACCATTTTCTCAGGTCCAAATTCATACAGACTGAGAGGGAGACAAAAAAGACATATTAGGATGAAGGAGAAATCTTCTGCCTTGTAATGCCATCAGAGTCCTTGAAGAGACAAAAAACTGGACACCCAAGAATAGAACAAAATTTTGTAATCTGACAAACACGTCCAGTGTAACAACTGCTTTTCACATCTAACACACTAGAATAGAGACAGATGAATTTACTTTTACTGTTCTTGGAGAATTCCACAATTTGGATCTATTCTAGTAAGAATGGTGATAATTTCTATATTCTCACCTGGCTGATCAAGGAAAGCCAGTTCATGCAATCTCTTTGGATTTCAGCACAGCTTTTGATACTGTCTCTGAAGTATTCTTCTGGATAAAAGGTCTAGCACACAGCTGGATAACACATCATGGGATGGGTGAGCAGCTGGCTCATGGGTCGGGCACAGAGGGTTATAGCGAATGGAGTGACATCAGAGTGGTGACCTGTCACTAGTGGGGCTCCACAGGGCTCC
>JANRMJ010000088.1:51363193-51386728 GCA_025584955.1 Alethe diademata
AATGCTCTCAGGCACAGGGAGTGACTCTTGGGGATGGTGCTGTGCAGGGCCAGGAGTTGAACTCAGTGATCCTAATGGGTCCCTTCCAACTCAGCTGAATCTGTGATTCTGTGATTCTCCACACTCACAGTACAGCAGGGGCTGAGAGCTCCTTGAGGCTGGGAGCTGGAGCCATCAGGGGCTCCCTGGGTGGTGGCAAGGCAGGATGGTACCAGCCAGGCCCATCCCACTGCTCCAGCTGGGAAGGCAGGAAGGCAGCTAGGGACAATGCTGGGGGTGGGATTGGTGGAGACTGGGCTGCTATGTTAGCCTGCAGGCGGGGGTCAGGCTCAGGCCTAGTGGACAAAACCAGGGTCAGGCACAGCTCAAGATCACCAGGCAGCCTGGCCTGGACTGGGGACCGTGGCTGGGCACAGAGCAGGCTGCAACATGGAGGGTCTGCTGCTCAGCAGGGCCAGGCACTGCTGCCTCAGCCACAGAGGCTCTGTGGGATTGTCAGGTGAGTGCTGAGCTTTAGGGGGGCTGAATGGATCAGCTGCCTTATTTCTTTTCTACAAACAGTAGCTTGAGCTGAAACATTATATAGTGCAAGTGATATACAGGTGGCTATCAGAGTATATAAATCCTTTTTTGACCTGGAAAACTTATTCACTTTAAATATAAAAAAACCCTAACTAATTTTTTATCTCCAGATGACATACTTATTATGAAAAACAGTAACTGATAATCATGGTACAAACTTTCAATACTCAATTTTTTAATCTTGAGAAATTTGGTCCTCAGTTCATTTTAAAATTTACAAAATTATCCTTGGTTCTTTTGATCTTCTCCAACAATGCATGAAGGCAGTGCTTTGCTCTAAATCAAAGAACAAAGCAAGCAGTAGCATCTGCTTCTGTAACCACTGATTCCTACCTGCAGAAGAGAGGAAAGAGCTTCCTCTGACAGGGCTTGTTTGCAGTTCAGGCTCAGACAGACTGGGGACTACGCCTGCCTGATGCAATTTCACGCCAGCTGACAGTAGTTACATGCATATCTTAAAAAGGAGCTTATGAGTTATTTTTATCTCTTCTCATCTTTTATCCCTCTTTTCTTATTTCTTCATTCAAATGAGAAATTTTACTTGATGGTCAAAACTCCTGTAGGTAAGGTGACTAATTAATGGTGGAAAAAATAATGAAGGGAGGTGAGTTGCCATTAAAGAGGAAAGGACTGTGATGGTAGGGGTTGGTCTGCTAGAAAGCAGCTCCGCAGAGAAGTACCAGGGGTCCAAGTGGCAACAAGTTTCATGAGCCAGCAGTGCGCCCTTGTGGCCAGGAAGGCCAAATGTCTGCTGGGGTGCATTAGGAAGGGCTAGGTTGGGTTTCAGGTTGGGTTTCAGGTTGGGAAAGGTTATCCTCCCTGCGTGCTCTGCCCTGGGGAGCAGCATCTGGAGTGCTGTTCACTTTTGGGTTCACCAGTTTGAGAAAGACAAGGAGCTACTGGAAAGGGTCCAGTGGAGTGGTATGAAATGATTAGGGGACTGGAACATCTCTCTTAGTAGGAAAGGCTAAGAGAGCTGGGCCTGTTTAGCCTGGAGAAGTGACAACTGAGGGGGCATTTTATCAATACATACAAATATCTTAAGGGCAAGTTACAAGTGGATGGGGCCAGGCTTTTTTCATGGTGTCCAGTAGCGAGATAAAAGGCAACAGGCACAAATGGAAACACAGGAAGTTCCATCTCAATAGGAGGAAAAGCTTCTTTACTTTGAGGACCACCCTACAGAACCTGCTCTAGTTGTACTTACTTTATACTGGAGCTGGACTAGATGATCTCCAGAAGTCCCCTCCAACCACAATTATTCTGTGATTCTGTGGCAAGGAGAAGTGAAATATTATCTAAAATTTGTATCAGTTGTTGTTTTCCATGCAATGTTGAAGTTATCAATTAAAAAAAAAAATCCTGTGAGAAATATGCCTTAGCAGAAAAAAGTCACTAAATGTTTTGATTATTCAAGAGAAAAAATTATAACAAATCTTTCTGGAACATTTTCGAGTTAATAAAAGGAGTGGGATTGTTTCAGGTGTAACTAGTAGAAGAGTGAGTCATGAAGAACGAATGATAACATATTTGAAAGATAATATGCACTAAGCAGAATTCTTTAAAACATGGCTTATCTTAAGTGATCCAAGCATTTTGATTTTTTTAATATTTGAAAATATATGCAAATACTGCTGAGAAGATGTAGGTTTGGTTTTTGGTTTTGTTTGTTTGGTTAGGGGTATTTTGTGAACTTGCATGTTTAGGATAGTCTTTAAAAAATTATTTGTAAAATCATTGATAATATCATCAGGGTCTTCTTGGTTTTCAGTTTTTCAGCCTTCTAACCTCAGCATGATAAATGGTTAGATTAACAAAGTGTGCGTGAATGAGTAACTGACAGTAATTAGGTGCTTGGTAATACATACGGAATTTTTTTGTTTGAATTGGCCCTTATTGTGGACATAAAATGTGTGCTCAAAGAGGAAATAAATGCTATGAGTTTATGTGCAGGGATAATATAAACTAACCATTACAAAAATCCATAGCTGCAAACAAAGAATTATAGGAAACCATTAACAAAAAACCGTGTTCTGTAGTGGAGTTGTAGCTCAGACATAAATTGAACTTAACGGTGTCACGTTATCCTGGTATGGCTTTATCTCCATGACAGATGAATTGGGAATTCTCCTTTTCAGTCTTCTTTTTTCCATACTAAGAAAACCTTGTTCTTACAATTTTTATGCCTAAATCACTTCTACAAAATTTTAATCATTGCTGTTACTATGTTTTGTCTTCTGTATAGTTTGTCTTAATGCTTCCTGTAGTGTGCTGGTCAAAACTAAGCACTCTGCTCCCACTGTTATCATAGTACCACTTGGTAGGACTCCACAATAAATCTCTGTATCTTGTATGACACTGGTGTTGAAAGTATTCCAGAATTATATATTTCCTTTCAACAAAAGCATCACCAATTTGTGTTTATTATATTAAAAAAAAATCTATTTGAATGTTAGTGAAATATTCCTTCTTTTATATTTGTATGTATTAAGTTTGCAAGCGAAGTGGAACTGTTTGCTTTGTCCTTATTGCATTCCATAGTCTTTATTTCAGACTGTTTCTCTGATTTATGAAGATCATTCTGTCTTCTCATGTGTTTTGAAAATCTCATGTTTTGTATCACCTATCTGCTTTATATTTTTATGCTCAATGCCATCAACTAAGCCTTTCATGAAAATGCCGAATCATGCTAGTTCAGATTTCTGTGATCTATGGCATTTATAATGAAATTCGGCAATACAGTAATAACTAGAGGTCTTTGTGCAGGTTTGGGGTTTTCTGGACATTTTGTCTTATTTTGTTTGAAATATGGTTAAATAAAATATAACAATAATTTCAAGAAAGCAGAGATCTACCTTATGCATAATATTGCTCTACTGAGAATTCGTTCTGTAAGGAAAAAAGCTTTGCTTACACACACCAGGAAATGTCTTAGCTATATATTAATGCAAGTGTCTCAGAATGATCCCTTGGCAATATTGGATTATTCAGTAGTAAAAAGGAAGCATTTCTCACATACTATAAGAATTAGATATTCCATATAATGTGCTAAAAAGATTTATTTTGAATTTATGATTCCAGAGCCCATCATAATGCTGCAGCTTATAAATTTGAACTGAGAGAGGAGAGCAACTAGTAATGGAATACATTCAGAACGTGATAGATAGAAAATTAACCTTTTTCTACTATTAAATTGGTCATAATCAATAGCTTTCACCAATACCATAAAATGTCCCTGATTTTCAATCTGCATTTCCTTAAAATTAACATCTCTAATAAATTGCTTTTTTATTGCTATTATTGTGGGGCACCTTCTCCTTGGAATTACTGTTAAGGTCACATACAATAAAAATATGTCTTCGAAGTACAAAATTATTTTGATAAGGAATGCAAAAGCCAGAAGATACTGGCTTCAGATAAGCCAGCATTTAAAATATATTTGACATACCAGTAAATTGTCTGAATAGTTCAGAAACTGCAAGTGCTAGGGAAGTATTTCATAGTTCAAATTTATGGCCTTTTTTCTTGTTGAAATAGGATTAATGCCAATCCTATTGATCAGATACACATTGTTAATTTCACAAAGAGGCTAATAGTTTCTTCATTTATGAAAATATGTTGCTTTAGTACGCACAGCCTGAGTCTCATTTTACATCCACAGGTTCTCAGGATCCATTCTCTTTAGGCATTTTTTTCAATGAAAGACACCAGAACTACATCAATTAAAGAGTAATTTAAATATATACGCACACAATAGAGGAAGAAAAGGAGAGAAGAATCAACTGTGAACAGAGTGGAGTCTTTTCATCAGTAAAATACAATACATTATTTCTTATAGGATAAAATTCACTTTACCCTGAAAGCCCAAGTAATCACTGTGTGGGACAAAATGTGTGAATGGGATGAAAAGATAAAAATCAGACACTTCTCAAAGTAAGCTAGGGTAGGTGGCTGTAGCAGAACTTCCCTGTGATGACTATAACAACTAATCCAACAGAGGAATTAGGGCATCGTTCATGCTATGACATTTAGAGAGCTTGTTGCATTTCCCTAAGTTTTATTGCATGGGTTTTTGGCAGATCTGCTCAGACCACCTAGGCTGCTTTTCTTCACAATTTAGGCATGAGATATCATAATCTATCTCTTTTTCCCTGTGCCCCCTGCTAGTTCTTTGAGCCATGATTACAACACCATTACACCATTACACCATTACAGCATTGCATATTACAAAGGATTTCCAATTTTTCATGTTTCTCACTACCCAGTTATAAAACTAGAAGTTCAGGTTAGACTAGATTTTGAGAGATCTAAAGTTATTCTCAAGAATTTGGGAATCTCAAATTAGAAAAATTTGATTGTGATCATATATATATGTATACACATTCTATATAATTCGTACCAGATGACATTAAACATGCTAATTTACAAGCCAAGTTTTGTCTTGGAATTATGAAAGGAAGGTCTAATTTTCTCATGTCTCATTTTGTCATGGCCTTTTTATTTAGATGGAAATATCACAGTTATTCAGCCAAATGCTGTTTTCATGTTTTACCTATTAATTCCTGTTAATTAATGCATGTTGTTAATAATAGTGGAATTTGGTCCATTAGGAAAAATCAGACAACCTTTTGAAAAGGAGTGTAATCACCAGATTAATATGGTACATAATAGATGTTTGTGAAGAATCAGTCTTGTAACAAATGCTGAAAACTCCTCCACTCCTCCACTCAGCACTCCAATTCTCTCCTTAATTTCCTTTTTGCTTCCTCAAGCATGCAATTGTGAAGAAATCAGTAGTACACAGCTACTAGCCATCATTTAGGCAAGGCAGCTCAAAGTTTTCTTAATCTTTAGAGTTTTTGATATGTATCTGCTAGTGAGTATGTGTAATTCTCATAAACACATTTAGAAGTAAAGTTCAGTTTCTTTCTTGTAGTCTCAGGAAACACTTTTGAGAAGTGTTTGAATGTAGGTGTTCAAAACCCATTATCAAAACCAATAGAAGAGACAAAAAAGTTTTAAGAAAGGTCAATGGCTGATTTTTCATTTGTGTGTTTAGGAAGTTTTGTTTTGGTTTTGATTTAGAGCACTTCTTTCCTTATATTTCAGAAGCCATGGATGCCAAAACCCAGGCATTTGACCTGTGTGAATTGTACTATAACTTGTACACACAGATTGGCCAATGAGTGTTCAATCCCTGTATTTGCACTTGATTTCTTGTTCTGGTACAAATGAAAGCTATTACAAAGTCATAATAACTTTTTTTCTAAAGTAAGTTGATATTTAATGAGCGGGTTGGATTGGTTTTCAAATTTTATTCTCAAAAGGACACAAACTGCTCTGAATTAACCATAAAGGATTTGATAAATACTTGGCAGGATAAGTCAGGAGTAAGAATACAAAGTCAAACAGGAACTGGAATATGAAGTTGCATGTTATCTGAGCAGACACTTCTGTATTAAACAACCAAGATGATACATTAGACAGCGTCTCTGCCATCAGACTCAAATTAAAATGTCTTGTTCCTCACCCAAAAATTCCTGAGAAATATAGATGCAATAGATGACATTGGTAGCCCTCTACTAGTTATTATGTTGAGAACCTGCTGCAGGAGGACTGTCTGTGACTTTGAGGCAGCGCACAGGATTTCAGTAATTTCTGTGCCTTCCTATGTCCAAAATCATTCTGTAGTGGAAGGACCTGAGTCTGTGGAAGGTATTTTCTGCAAAATTCATTGCACTTCAAAAGGCACCTGATATGAAAAGGATGTGTACAGCCAAATATACTACTATTTGCTACTTATGTGCATTTATATTTATTTTAGCTGTTAGCACTTTGAAATTCTATCCCATGATTTTTTGTTCTTTAGTGTACCACATCCTGTCTTGCTAGACTTAAGATCTAATATATAGGTTTGCTGACTGGTTTGCATATATGCTTGCATGTTGGCTTGCTAGCTTGCTTGTTGTTGATGGCATTGAAAGAATCTACAGGATAAGCTGTTTCTACAAAATCCTTCCAAATATACATGAAATAATTTACTCCCAGTGGTCTATGCTGTGAAAATGCTAATGAAGTTAGATTTTATATTAGTAGTGAACTAAAGAGAATTGTTGAAACTTGACCTTAATCATTCAGGACACTATCTAATATAGAGAAGGGTAGTTCAGAGGTTTTGGCAAATTCCCTTTGAGAATTCAACATAGGTAATTTTCCCATGTGATAGCCCTCAATGAATTTTTTTCCATTAGCTTTGTACAGAGAGCTATGCAAGGCCCAAAAGGTATTTGACAGTCTAATTTGGAAGCATAAATACTGCTATCATGTGACTAATTTTCTTCACCTACTGATTATGTCTGACACAGCACACTTCAAAAAGTCACAGTGCATGCAAATATCATGACAGAATAAGAGTACTTACAGTATTGTGCTTACTTTGATTAACTGTGGTATAATTTACTGGAAATAAATTATTAGCAAATGCAGCAAAAGGACACTGCTGTTGTAATAAAGTGAATCTAAACTGAATCAGCACACAAGATAAATTACTATTGTCCTTATTACACAGAAAAATACTTCTTTTAGTTGAACTATATAAAAAAGCTTTGACATTTGCTTGTATTTGTTTTTATTAGCACTCATTAGGATTTTATCCTTTTCTTAGATGAAAGATCAACACCAGATGCATACTGAGAGAAAGAAAAGAAAAAGTATTAACTATAATGCTTAGCATTTTTTTCACTAATTGCAGATAATTGCAGATATTTTTTGGTCCTTGTGATTTTCATTTTTCTTCATTATAGGTACAAACCCTAGGCATCATTAGAATAAAATAGGAGCAATACTACTGAGCATTCCCAGCATTATATACAGCAAATCCACTGATTTGATACATCTAAACAATAAATTTCCATATATATTATGTAACTGAATAATTATACAAGCAATAGGATTTAAGAATTAATTCATTCATTTAAGCCATTCCTGAAAAATAAGCATCATATGTATCACACACATTGTGTGTCACATTTCTTATACTATTAGAGTTACTACTCGAGTGTTTTCTAATATATTCTATAGTTTTTAGCATGCACTCAAGAGGCCCAAGAAAAGTAAGAAATAAGAGATACAAAGAGAGGCATGTGAGAGAAAAACTGAAAAACTTATATACTGAAAAGCTTTAGGTAAAGTTATATCAGAATATTTAATAATATCAGTAAATGCAATATCTTTCTTACCAAATGTCAACTGCTGCTGAAGAGAAATGCTGAAAAAAGTTTAAAAAATAATGATAAAAATTGTTAAGAAATAATATAAATTAATTTATACTTATTTTTATATTATTATTAATACCAACTGTAATGTGAGGGTTTGTTGTTTTGGTTTGATTTTCTAATCAAATAACTCTTTTTTGAAGAGAGAAAGAATGTGCTCTCTTTTAAAGACTGAGTTCTGTTAGTGTTTCTGTACAATGCAGGCAAGGTACTTCTTGCTCTGGTAGTTAAGGCTGAGAAGGAACCAGCAGTTTGGAAGGCAAAAAAACCTCTTTATAGCAAATATCTTAGGCCTAGTGTACAACAGGTCCTCATCTTCCAGAAAATCACTTGACAGGATAAAAATATTTTGCTGCTCCTGGGACAATAGTTCTAAATATTTTATAATTTTAACTAGCCTACGTGCAGTTGAAAGCAATATTTTTTTCCTATAGTATGGTGTGTATATAATGATACCATTGTAAACATAATCTTTGTAGCAAAACTGATAATTTGAAGTACATTGAGATGTGAGGGAAAAGTTCCAGATAACAAATTCATACAAAGTAAACTTCAGCACTGTAAAAGTGTGTTTAACTCTTCTCAAATTCCCTGTTGATATTATTACCATCTTTTGAAGAAGGAATGATACTTGATAGTGGCTGCAGTGGCAGATTGTACTGTTTTCTGACAGATTTGATGCTTACAAAAATAGTTTTTCTAAAGTTCCAAGAGTTCATTCCACACTAAAATCCAGCTATTTCAATAGCTCTATTTCTTGCATTTCTGTATTTCTTGCAGCTACCCTTGTATTGTTACATAAGTTCTTTAATACAATAACTGTACAAGGACTCTCAGATATTCCCAGTGAACAACCATCTCCTGAGAATATTATTGTTGTCTGAAAAAGCATAAAATCTGTTCCAGTCTTTTACTTTAAAGAGTAATAGACATTTCTTGCACAAGAAAGAAAACAACTTTTTCAGAATTCATATTTCACCTTCCATATTTTTTAACCTTATGCTTGTATTTCAATCAATCAATTAGATCTGAAAACACAGCTATTCATAGAAAGTTATCACACTGCTGAGTTTGGGATATGGTATAGGAGTGATTATGGTTGTTATGGGTCGACAGGCTCGATGACCTTGAAGGTCTCTTCCAACATTGATGATTCTGTCATTGTGGGAATAAAGTACATACAAAATTTCCAATCAATAAAATATAAATCCCTATCCGCATGACAAGAGGAAAAATCCTTCATTTAAACCAAATCTGGAGATCAGTTTGACTATGTGTACACTAACACTGTTACAATACACTAGCTGGCTACTCTGGCATATTTTAATATGATTTATAAATCAGGTCACTCCTTTCTATACACTATCTCTATGTGTTAGCTGTCCTTAGAAACACCTGAAGACAGCAGTGGCCCTGAAGTTTCTTATGACCCTGAAATTCCACCTCCATATATACTTTCTGGTGTTTAGAATCTAATTTGCCCTGAAGATCATCAGCAGTCATAAAAAAGGCATTTTTCTTCTTGTCTTCTTTTAACAGGGTCTGAAATGATGAAAATGCTCTGAGAATATCTCAATTTAGAGCTTCTGAAAATATAAGACCTTCTTTAAACATATTCTGATTCCTGTTTCTTCCAAGTATTTTAGCTTCAGAAGATTTCTGTAGAGTTTAAAAGATGCCATTTCAGTCTTTGTGTCTGAGAATTAAAAAAAAATATGTCCAGTTATTCAAAAAGTCCAACTGTAAACCCTAAGATGAAATAAATCCAGAGCAACAATGACTCAAATTTATAGCTTAACATATTTATTTGGAATATGCAGGTTGTGTTTTTACAAACCATACTGGATTCACGTCCTGAAGAGCAATAAGAATGTAAGCAATGCTCTGTCTTTGTGGGAGGATTATGTACTTTTATTGGGCCCTTATCGATTTTATTATAGTTTTAAGCATCTACTTTCCACTAGCAGATCAGTCTGGATAAGTGTTTAATCTAGATGCTGATTAGCTAGTTTGAAGCACGATTACATTAAGAGAGAGCTATCATAAATGCGTGGGACTTCTGATATTAATCTTTGGGGGATAAATGAAAAGGTGGTGTTAAGAACCAATGTCAGTGTTGAAGTAGGATTTGCTTTCCTTTTGTTTTCTAAATATCATCATCATTAATATTTCTAGGGTTCCTTTCTATTTGAGAACCTTAATAAAATATAACAGTTTTAATAATTTATGTTACATGGAATGAAGTGGAACAAATTCTAAAATAAAATGCAATCATACTGTATGAACACAGTAAATTGTGCCTTTACATGTAATGGGAGATGAATAGTGAGAGGGAATCACAGAATGGGTCAGGTTGGAAAGAGACAGAGATTCCACTGCTTCTCTGGGCAACCTGTTCCAGTGCTCAGTCATTCACACAGGAGAGAAATTCTTCTGCATATTTAGGTGGAATCATCAGTCCCTCAGTTTCTGCCCATTGCCTCTCATCCTGTTGGTAGGCACCACTGAGCAGAGCCTGGCTCCATCCTCTTGAAACCCTCCTTTGAGACATAGCTGACCATTGATGAAGTTCTCCCTCTGTCATCTCTTCTGGAAGCTGAACAGGCCCAGATCCCTCAGTCTTTTCTTGTAAGAGATGCTCAAGATACTAAATTGTGTTTGTTGCCCTCTGCTGCAACTGGACACAACACTTACACTTCAGACAGTTCTTCTCTGCCCAACTCTCCAAGCCATGGAAGTCCTTCTGAAGCTTCTGCACAGCGCTCCGGGTTACTGGCTACTCCTCCCATCTTTATGTCATCAGTATGCTGAGGAGGCATCTGGACTTTTATTGAAGATATTGATAAATAAGTTACACAACAGTGGGCCCAGTATTGAATCTTCCAGGACACCACTTGTGACAGGTCTTATGCAAGACTCTGTGTCACTTATTATCACCCTCTGTGATCTGATGTTCAGCCAGATGGGAATATCAGAGGAAACCAGAGGGGATAGGGGATACTCATAAGCAAAAAAAAATTTCCAGAGCAAAAAACATAATTTGTGACCTTGAATCTTAATTAGCTATTTTCTTGGAAGGATTGCCAAGCATTTTTTCCTAGAGGCAAGGGCCAATTAAACTACAAAATCCAAAAAACAATAGACGAAACAAACTTCATTTAGAAAGGCATTAATGAGCTTTTCTTATCCTGGGTTGGTTTTATCAAGTATGGTATTGAAATCTTTTACTAATCAAACTTAAGTCAAAGACATTTTTAACTCAGCTTACTGGATGTTGTTCTAAAATAAGCAGCACAGACTCCTTTTTGGTTGATATAAATTGAACATTGATGCAAATAGCACATAATTTATACTGTTTTCATTTTACTCCATGTCAGCTTAAGTTTGATTAATCTCATGGTGGTTTTCCTGTTTATTTTCTCAGGAAGCCCTAAATCCCTGACACCCAGAGATACAGGTCCTCTGTCCCATTAGCTTTGGGTCCTATAAATAATTATTAGAGGTTCAGTGACACAAAAGAAGCAACAGAGTTGTTTCAGGTCAGTATCTGCAATTAGGTTTATATTTTTAATAGAATTTTCCAGGCTTCTACCTATCTGATTGTCTTATATTCACTAAAAACTTTTCATTCTGATGAAAGTAGAGAAAGGAGGAAGCAAGAGAAGAGGCAGAAAACTATGTATTACTGCCTTCTATAATACCTCAAAATTGCTTGCTAAATTAGTTGATTGGTTCAAAATCAGATTTCAGAGACTGAAGTTATATCTGATCTCTCTGACACACCTTATTCATACACCATTTATGCAACACTTACAATGTTACTGTCATTGAACATTTGAACAAAATCTCATTTTGTCCTGACAGATTTCTGTTCAACAGGTAATAGATGGCAATGTGCCCTCCTAGCCATACAGTTTTGTAAGCTTAATTACTTAGTGCATTGTCTCATCTTGCACAATCAGTACTACTACACTTATTCTGAGAACTGGTTTGCTATTCCTTTTATTTGTACCTAGAATTTGGTCAGTGAAACAAGCCCAGCTTCTTGCATTCTATGCCAGCTTCAGAGGTTATGAATACATCTCTGCATGTCCATTCCAGAGTCCACCCAAAATTCTTACAGAAATCAGAACTGTGGTTCTTTCATTCTAGATAGGAAGGGAAATTATATTCTTACTCCTGGACTATCTGTACCTCATAAAGCTATCTTCTGTAAAAGATATGACCCTCCAATCGTGTAACTTCGGAAGCATTTCTGGTGGGTCCAGATTCTTTTGGTTTGCACTGGTTTATTCTTTTTTTGCCAAAAAAAAAAATTTAAAAAAGTCTTTACATTTTAATGGAAGTGAGATAATGAGCTAAACAAGCTAAAGCAGCACTGGGTCTGCACAGGAGAAGTGCTGTAAAAAACAACAGCTTTTTAAAATGAAAGACTGAAGTTTCTAATGTATCTATGCAGCACCTAAAAAGATGTTGAGGGACACTGAATCATTACTTCAGATTCACATTACTCAGTTATCACTGCAGATACATAGAATCCTTCTGGTTACCTAATTCTTCTGTTGAAGTACACTCCTGCAAAGAGCAAGTTTACTACTGTGCAGAGCAGTATGAGTATTTTTAATGATTAAAGTTAACTTCTGGCTCTAAGTAATACCATGTTCCATTTCTGTACGGAAGGTTAGCTTCTAAAAAATTCTTGGGTCTGTTTTATGGATTAAATATTAATTTTGAAACTGCTGAAACTGACGTTTTACTCATTTAGCCACACATTTTTTAAGATACTCTGGGGTAAACAAGGTATCTGCATGGGATGATATATATTACAGTGCCTGTAGGAAACTTATACACTTCTAAGGTTGAATCTGGGGATCAGAGAGTTTTCATGCTGTCAAATGGAATTAGACATTTATATATGACCAACTGACTCAAGTCCTTAGTGTTGAATAATATTTTAATGCTCTTTTATCCTATGCAAAACAGTTAGTTAGAAATCCTGTTATTGCAAAGGACTAATTTAGAGTAAGTCTTTGCTTAGTAGTAGTGCATGATGAGTGGCTGTTATTTGACTTCTAACATGAAGAAACTATTGTGTATAATGTATGATATATATGGTCCTATTAAAATCTTACCTATCTTTACATTGAGTGAATATGGAAATGCTGTTTCTGGCTGTTAAATTAGTTGAAATAAACTGACTGTGCTTTGAATAATTACACTACATGGTGGTAATGAAGAAAAAATAGATTACACTTCTTTTCATTTTATATTTGGGGCTTTTATGTGGACTTCTTCCTTAACTACAAGGAGAGAAGTGTTCTCCACAAGATTCTCGAGAGACCTCTGTGCAGATTGAACAATGGCATTGACACTAACAGGGAACACTACCTGTTGCAGAAAGTATTTTCAGACAAGCTTAACCATATAGGAGTTTCAGAAGCATTTTGTCAGGGACCAATGGTTCAAGTTATAATTAGACTGAGTTGCTGTCATTCACTTGACTGGTTCATGTTGAATTTAACAAAGATGAAATTCAGTGCTTTGAAGGGCTATGCAGCATATACAGTTTCTTGTCATTATGAATATATGCTTTACTATTATTTGATCAATTGAGGTCCTGTAGATATCTTTTAGTGTGGAATATGAAATACCTCAGAGAGAAAGGTCCTCTGTTTTTCAGTGAACCTGCATATGGAATTCAGCGCCACACACTCAGAAGGTAAAAACCAGAGACGTCTCTGTATAGTGTAAGCCTGAATAAATACCACCTTTCCAAAATGATGACAAGTGCTTAACTGTAATTACATATATTTCTAATGCATTTTTTATCTGCTGAAAACCCTGGTGCAAGGTTTTGGGTTTTTTTTTTGCTTATTGTAAATCTTAGGCTGAACTTTCCTCCTTTCTACACTGTGATAACTTCAAACTTATCCTCAGTGCCTTGCTGATATCAATTCTGACCCAACTGCATCCTGCTGAATTGCATGAGGCCCTGCAAAGTAGCTTTTATGTTTTAAGGTACAACTACCATAATCTTCTAAACTATCTGATAAAATTTTAATCTCTCTGCCCTGCTTTTTAGAAATCAGCCAAGGAAAGATGTGTTGACAGCATCTTATTTTATTTATTTCTCACAAATCCCTATGTCTGCCATGTTTAATCGTTTATCTTCTTCCTCCAGTTTTTCTTCCCCCTCCCTCTCACTTTAATCTTTTCTTTTCATTTGGCTTACTGTGGCTGAAGTCCAGCTTTGCTTTATTCTAATTATTGTGCAGACTATATTCCTTTATCTAAACATACTCTTTGTTTCCTAAAATGCCCCTGTACTTTATCATTAGATTCTCTCAATGTCATCACTACTTCTGCTTTTCCTGTCTTGATTATTTGATCATTGATGACAGAAAGGATGAGCTGCAGTTTATTAGATTTATTTTGTGGGGTTTGTTGCTAGGTGATACCCTTTAGCCACTGCTATAAATACTTAATAATCTTAAGATTAAATTTCCTTGTTACTTTACATTTAAACAGTGCAAGGTACCTGAACTTTGATGATTTAAAGTGCATTAAAAAACTGTTTGGATTAAGGGAGAATTCTGATTGGCTGCTAGATTATTGCTAAGGAATGGATTAATTTGTATGAAGCACACGGTTCTGCACTGCTGTTCAGTATTTCAAACTGCAAAACTCATCTTATTCCAACAGTTTGACATACCTTTTTTTCAGACTGAAACTGTTAGGAGAGGAAAATCACAACTAAGCAAGCTATTTAGTAATCATGAGGTAACATTCAAGAAGGATTGAAAGTTTGAAGCTCTGCTGGGGTGTATGATTTTCCTATGTTAATCACATTCCTTATCTCACCTTGCTACTTAATATTAATCCAACTAAAATTAACTGTTTAACTCGTGAATTACCTTGAAAAAGTTCCAGTGTAAAATACAGTACCATGAGAATACTATGGTTGTTGTTATAAGAGTGTCTGCAAAAAGTCATTTTAGTGGCTAAATATTTTTGTAATTATGAAGAGAGTTATCTTTCTAACAAGATTTTAACCAGAAACTGGAAACAGAATAGAAAATTTGTTTTTGCTGTCATTTTTATCAGTGAAGTTCAAACTTATTATCCTTAGGCCTGTGCTCTCGTTTCAGAACCCTGCCAGTATATAGGACCCATAAACTAAACCTATTTTAAGACTAATTTTGTTGCTATAGAAAAATAAAGTAGCCTTTTATTCTAAATTATAAGTGGGCCTCATGACTCTTGTTTCAAGACCCTTTATTTCAAATATTTTTTTTCCTTTTACTTAGTATTCTGTTCTTGTTTAGGCCACTTCAGGGTTTTTTGAAATACTACTGAAATTAGTTTGAGCTACAAACAAATTAGGCAGATATTACACCAACTGATAATTTAGGTAAGACGTATAGTTTTACAAAAATAATTTCTGAATGCTTAATCCTCATTAAGGGTGTAAATGTAGATAAAATAACAGAAAAAACCAAACCATTCATGTTATTGAAAAATGTGGAAATAAATTAAACAGGAAATAAATGTTTAAATTAATGAAATTCAAATCTTAGTATCGCTTAACAATACAATGAACCAAAATATATGGGAGAAGCATGCATGATGAAGAAAAGCATTTTACCAAAATGAAGACAATCTAGAAAAAAATGAAGCATAAGATCAAAATATCTCCATATTTTTATTATGGTTTATTAAAGAGAGGGACAAGAATTCATTTTATTATAGTGCATAAGTATTTCCTTGCAGGAGAAATAACTGTTTAGGTGCCCTTAAACAGAGTGATCAATACAACCAATATAAAAGCCAGAAACATTCTAATAAGAAACCTAGGAGAATTCTTTAAAATTCACAGTATTCTATCTCTCAAAATGTTTACTACAAGAAGTGCTGAATTTTCTGTCACTTGAAGATCTTCTGTGTTTGAGTACCATTTATTAGTCTCGATGCAGTGTAACTGAGTGCAAGGGCCTGTCTCAATTTAAAGGTCAAATAAAATGATCCAGTCATCATAAGCACACACACACACATATATGTGCATATATGTATATATCTAGTCAGGAAAGACTTCAAAAAATTCCCCCATCACTGTGAAGAAGGTAATTAGATAAATACCAGCCCAACTCCTAAAAACTTTAAGTAACTAAATGCAACAACAACAACAAAATCAAATGGGATAAGGCCAAAACTCAGCAAAAAATATATTCTTTGCCAAGCGCTTAATATTTTCTGTCAAGGATTAGAATCCCACTGTATTGAACGTAATAAAAAGAAATAAAACTGTCCCAGATGGCTTATATTCTAAACAACTGGCAAAATGCAACCACTGAACAAACAGAGTCTGCAGGGTAAGATAAGGTTACTGTCCAGGCAGGCATGTGTGAATAAATTAAATGTGGCAATGGCTCAGCCATCACATGTGGTCATTGGTCTAATCAATGACAAGAGAGCAATTATTCATAGGAGTATTTTGGTACATATTTTCCCTTACATTTTAAATTTATTTAATTGTGTTTGTCTATATCCCATTGCATGAAAAGAAAAAAAAGTCATGGTCATGCCTACTTATTATTTTCACACTTACTAATGTAAATTACAATTCAAAAATCAAAGGACAATCTTGATTTCTACCAGTATATTTCACCATTTCATTGCTTTAATATTTCAAGTAAAGAAATCAGCTGATCACTAATACTTCCCTAGATTTGCTGACCATAGGTTTAATATTACAAACCCTAAATTCTGAATGACCAGTTCAGTAACTAACGTCTGCATTTACCATTTATATTCTCACTACAGATATGATTATGCCAACTTCAAAAACATCTCTCATTATGCCAAAATATTTAACCTAAAATATATAACATAATTTAATAATAATGAAGTCTGCTTGTGCTGGGATAAAGTTTTCACCAAGGCACATGAGAGCAGACACATAAAACTTCTGACAAGCATTTTCATAAAATAACTCCAATGGTAACTGCTAATCTGAACAGATTTAAAGTAGCTAAGCAGCATGAAGGATAAGAAGGTTTAAAACTAAAAATAAATATAATAATATTCATTAATGTCTTGAAAATTGCAGTTTTATTTCTCTATAGTAATTATACCATACATTGAGAAACATTCTGGAGTCTTATTTCAGGGTTTACTTGGCAAAGAAGATAGTTATAACCTCATAAACAGGTAGGAAGTGTTCTTAACCCGTTACCAAATAAATTACATGCCTAAGGGGAAATTTCAGACAGAAAACAGACTAGTATTTTCAACATTTACCTACTTCATAAACCAGTATATCCATTCAGTATCCATTATCATTTTCCTCAAAATTTTTACTCATGAGCAATAATAAAAGCCTGTTAAGAATTCCTGACATTCATGATGTGACATCAGTGTAAGACTGAAGATTACTGTAGAAAACAATCTTTTTCTTATCTCTCTTTTCCTCATATTTATTGTGATTTATCAGTATGCATCCACAGGCAGTGTCCAAATTCAGTGGAGCTAGAAGTAATCTACAAGGCCTTAGACTTATCATTAGTGAAACAATAAATAGAACCTTTGAAGGACACAGAGGTGATTTGAATACACATTTTTATTTAAAATAATAATAATCTAAACCTGTTGCAGTTATTTCAGAGATCATGTTTATGGATTTATTGTTTCTGAGTACTCTTTAATACATAAGGCTTTAGTTTTTAATAAGTAAAGTGTTAAGACACCGTAAATAGATATATAAAGATTTAAATATATTCTGTTAGCAGCCATTTATTCGTATTTTAAAAAAAAATCCTGGACAAACTTTATACACGAATCGAAAAATTCTGCAATTTACTGAGTGCTCTATTCAACAGTCTATTTAATAAAAAATTCATGGTACATAATTAAAATATTTATCACTTATTTTCAGAGCCAGAGGCAATGGTATTCATATTTTCAGATTATATTAACATGGTCTGTTTCATCATAGTGTATTTGTAGAAAATAATTACAGTTTAAAATTTTTATTCCTGTATATACAAGATCACATTAGCTTCTTTATATTGGGGAGTTTGACTTGTCTTACTGGTTTTATGTTAAAATATTATCAAGGCATTAGCACTAAAGATATATTTAGAATAACATAGCATAGCACAACATAATATGGAGAAGTAATCTATGTCCATTTTTATGAATTCTTGACTGAATCCTTATAAGTGACATTCTTAGAACTGACAGACAAGATAGGTGTTATGGGGAAGCTTCTTCTGAAGAAACATAGTTTATTTCTCAGAACACTCTAAAATCTTGGGACTTAATATTTCATCCACTGAAATGGCATTTTAAGAAAATCTGTGTCACATTATTTCTTTAGAAACCGAGAAAAGCATGTGTATGATGAAGAAAACTCAGACTCAATTCTTGTAGCTCAGGTGGAAAGAGCATTCAGCGCTCTTCTGGTTCACTTTTCCCCCTCTCTTTTCAAGCATGAATAATCAGCATGAAATAGGGGATTTACCTTTCATTCTTAACATGTGTATTTTCACATCCACTCGGAGATTAGCCAAAATATAAAAAGCACAGAAAAAGCATTGGAAAACTGCTGAAGAAATAGTCATAAACATTTGGAAGCATTCACTCCCACACTTTACTCTGAAAACCTCTTTGGAAACTTACATTCTACGTCACCCCCTCAACACAGAAAAAGACTCTGAAATCTAAAAATTATTCACATAAAAACTATTAAAGAAATTACTACACAATAATAGATTTTGTAATGACACTATTTAAGAATTATTTCTTTCATGGATTGAAAGCATCTTTGGTGTTGCTGACTACAAATTTCATATAGTAAAATTTATTTCCTTATATTTTTAATGTTAAATAGTCATTAACATCCTTAGGACAAACTAAATGGATAAGGTAAGCTAGATTTGTCCCAAATTTATTTTCTCCTCTGTCTTATTTGAATGCAAACATCTTTGAAGATTTTGTATAACCACTTCAAAAATTTAAACAGAACCTCAAGAGAGGTTGTGTAATTTTCAGCTCACTGAACCAGAGAATAGTCTCTCAAAGCTGTTTCAGTGTTGTCATTACTTCCACCTACAAAAGAAACAGCAATGACTCAAAGTGGGAAACAAGAATAAATAAGCAAATACCTTCATAACAGATAGCTTTCCGAAACTGCCTATTCAACATTTTTCTTGAAAGTTTTACCTATGGTAGATAACTGGAACTTTAGCTTCAGTATCTGAAATAACCTGAGTGTATTTCAATATATTTCATCACTGTGATAAAATAATAATCAGACAATTTAATTTCAGCCCTAAACTTTTCTGTTAAAGAACCAATCAGAATAAATAATTTGCTGAACAACATAAATTTAAATTAGGACCAAAGTGCATTTTCCAAGCCTGAATAAATTAATGATGTACTGAAGGAAGCAGTAGATTTGATGACTCCTTGTGTATATGATTTCAAATAGGAACACAAATAGACATTTTTCCTTAGAGAATAAGGTCTTCTGAATCTATGTCTTACACTGACCTGAAGGCTGCACACATTCTGAAGGATGGTTTCATGAAAATTACATTAAAGACAAACTTATGTTTCATGAAAATTCTGCTTTCACCAAAAATTGCTAACAAGCTGCTATTATATTTGACTAAATCCAATTTGGGGCATCTTATTTTCTGTAAAAGAGAAATCTCTGGAAATACTCTTTATGCAAGAAAAAAAATACTAGAATTTAAATTCTGTGAAAGTTTCAAAATATAATACTTTTTATATCTGTATGCACATTGCTGATGAGGGTGATTCCATTCACTAATTCAAAGTAACTAGTCATATCTCTATATCAAATTACAGAGTCACAGAATATGCTGAGTTGGAAGGATCCCATATGATGCCATATGTACTTGCATATATACATATATATTATATGTGAATGTGTACATATACTCACATAATAAATACTGGTCATGTTACGTGGAAATTTGTGAACTACTTTAAAGTTGTTAGGTTATTTATATTAGTAAATTCAGTGGAAATTAATTACATTCATTACATTAACAAATGCAGCAAAAAATTAATTTAAGAATTGTGACAGTTCTCACATTATCTCTTAGGAAGGTTTTCCTAAAAATTAGATTCCCATTGTTAGAAATGGTTACTAACAATCACATTATATCTGAAATGCTTTGCTAATATGAGTCACATAGAATTCTATTATACAAATCTTAGATCCATAAAGGCTTTTCCCTTTGGTGCATGAAACAAGACTAAGAGACAACAAGTGTAAGTTAAATTAAGAGTGTTTAAGACAGGCTATTAGGAAAAGAAAATCTAATATTTAATATTGAAGCTGATTTCCAAACAATGTAGGAATTTCTTTTCCTTTGGTTTTTAAGGCATGGACAAAGTGGGAAAATGGGGTTATACTTACCTCATGATGCATTGAGCAAGGAATTGGATTAGTGGTCATTCAAGGGACCTTTTGAAAATGTATACTGCAACTTTCAGCTCCACAACTTCATGCATCTGTCAGTGAAATTCCAAATTCAATTTTTAAATCAATTGCAGAGTATTTAAGTGATTCATGATTCCTTTCTTTTAAGGTAATTTTTGAAAGCAAATGTAATGACTTCTTATCACCTTATTGTATGTAGGTATTTCAGGTCACCTTTTTCCTCATGTGTTAAGTCCTTTTATTTTATACTAAGCTTTAATGTAATTATGTCATTCTAATATTTAAAATATTTATTAATGTATTTTCATTACTTTTCCCTTGCTATACAGAAGATGTTTAAATAAAAATTCTCTTAAAATAATGAGTTGAGGCAAGAAGTTTTCAACATAGGTTACCAATGAAGATATATTGTTGTCTCTTTTAGAAGTGCTGGCATGCAAACATTCATACTGGAAAGGGAGTAAATGGTGAAATGAACAATTTTGCTAGGGAGTCAAAACAAAATTTTAAAAATTAACATCGGCTGCAAATCATTGCACGAATTTTTTTTGTTGTAATGATTATTCAGTAAGGCAGGCAGCAAATAGTTTCAGTAGATGGCAAACAATGCAAATAGGCAAAAAAAGATAACTGCTAGCTCTACCCTGTCAGGTAAATAATCTGATTCTACTCAGCAAAAACATCTTACATTATTATAAGCTGCTCTCTAAAAATATCAGATTCAAGTCAATAGCAATGAAAAAGAGAGGAAGAATGTTAAGTATTATTAGCAAAAGAATTTAGAAACCTACAATATCTGATTACATTGTTGTAGAAACCCACGGTACATACATATCTTGAGTGTTTCATGCTGTTCTAATCATCCTGTCTGAGAAAGGTACAGCCTATGAAAGTCAAAAGAAAGATGACAAGCATGATCAAAGAAATGGAACAGTTTTCATATTAAGAAATACTTAATAAACTAGGACTATTCAGCCTGCAAAACAGACAACAGGAGATAGATGTGGCAGCATTGCTAGCATTAGGTGATGAAAAAATGGATTAAGGAACAATTATTCACTCTCTTCCAGTGCCCAGGAAATAGGGACATCCAATAAAGTTATCAGGCTAAAGGAAGTACATTTCCACATAGAGTAAAATTAAGTTTTGGATCCCCTTATTGTCAAGAGCTGTAGAGACCAGAATTATAAGGAAGTTCAATATGTGATTATGCAATTGTGAAAAGTCTAAGCTCTATCCAATACAAGAGAACAGATACATCCTATCAATATTTCTTTTCAAATACAACACCTAATAATATTAATTCAGCACTGGAAAACTCAAGAGTATTATTGCTCTTCTTGTGTGGGCTTTGAATCACTTTGATGAGTTATAGTTGTTCAAAAATTTGGATATAGATTTCAGATAGTGATTTTAAGTTTCTGATTACATTCATCTCTTTCTTATTTCAGTACTCAATGTTTCAAAGTTAAAAAAAAAACTGTAAAGGCAAAAAATAACCTGAATAACAAATCCAATAATGCAAAATCTGGAGAACACTTAATGAAACAGGAAGGAAGTAGATTTAAAACAGATGTAAGTACTTATTTCTTTCTTGAAATTTCATCCACAGAAAATTTGGAAAACAGAACCTGCAGATTCAGAAAGAGGTTAGAAAAACTGGTGAAAAAGGAAAATAAATGGCTGCTACTTTGGGGTGTATGCTGCAACATTCCTCATAAACAAATTATGGACACAGAGAAGGCAAGAGAAATTAAAGCTGTTAGCAGCATCTTCTATTGCTTTGTTGGTAACAGAAAACTATGCTGAAAGTACTAATGACTTTACTTGGCAAGATGTTTCTTATGTTGTTATATGTGGAACACTTCATGCTAAAGTGTCATATTAAATTTTTTTTTTTTACATTGAAGAGCATTTTACGGTAAATGACTGGTATGAAATCATCCATAGTAAGGGATACCCCAGAAATCAATAAATTATCCCAGAACTGAAAGGGATTTTGGCCTGGAATCCAGTGGTTTTTTCTGAAAACTTTATCTAAAATATTCTACTGTAATTTTTATTCTGACAGAGTAGCTATGACAACATAATTTGTAAAGTTTATTATAATGTGGGGTTTTGTGTTATTTGAGGGCAGGATCTATTCAATATTCTCTTTTCCTACACTTTACCTCTCTCTTGCATGCTAGATTTTGCCTAGGAGGAGTAGAATCAAACATGGAAGTAAATATTCATAGAAACAAGATAAAAAAATTGTCCAGAGAAAGACCCTCATGAAAGGTCTAGAAACTGTGTCTTAGGAGGAGTGGCTGAGGGAGCTGGGTTTGTTTAGTCTGGAGAAAAGGAGACTCAGGGTGGACCTCATCATTCCTTACTGAAAAAAAGCTTGTAATGAGGTGGGGACAGTATCTTCTGCCCTGCCTGCAGTGAGAGAAGTAGAAATGGAGCTCAGACTGGGGAAACTCTGATTACATTTCTCACTGGTAGGGTGCTCAGGCATTGGAATATGTGCCCAGGGAGGTGGTGGAGTCACCATCCCTGGAGGTGTCCAAGAGACATCCGGAGCTGGTGCTGGGTGATGTGATTTAGTGTTTACTGTGGTAATGCTGGGCAGATGGTTGGACTGGGTGATCTTAAAGGTCTCTTCCAAACTAATAATTCTATAATTCTACTTGATACATCCCTAAAGAGCACACACCATCTCATGTATCTGTCCCAGTGCCTGTGGTATGGTTCAGAGCACTGTTGATACATAGAATAATATAAACACAGAACTAAAAAGCCAGAATGACAAATTTTACTTCATCTCTTGTCACTAAATTATTTCTGGGACAATTTTGTCTAACTTGTTTTGAAATATTGCATTGATACATATTCTACATTTTCTTAGAAAATCATTAATTTCTTCTTAGTAAGTAATAAAACTTAAGGTGTTCAGATTGGCAGTATTTTCAGATAGACGGTATTTAGGCTGTATTAAGTACTTCATAATATTCTTCACATAGTTTTCTTTCTTACAGGTAGATCTATCAGAAAGCATAGCACATAGCAGGCAATCAACAGTCCTTCATGTTAGGACTAATTTTGAAGCATTCCAGAATATTCCTACAATGGTGTGATGGATGTGCAGAAGTGCATTTGAGGTGATCTTTTCTCTCTTTCTCTCTCTCTCTCTCTCTCTCTCTCTCTCTCTCTCTCTCTCTCTCT
>JANRMJ010000088.1:51386828-51413151 GCA_025584955.1 Alethe diademata
CTCTCTCTCTCTCTCTCTCTCTCTCTCTCTCTCTCTCTCTCTCTCTCTCCTCTTTAACAAGGATGTGCTCAATAATTTGGGACTGCCCCTGGTTTTGATATTAGTATTGGGATGATAAAAATCTTTATGGCTCAATAATGTTGTAGCTTTTTGTAAGCTACCACACAGGGGTCCTCTATCAATAATCACCAGAGGCTCTTTCCATGCCTAGATTTTAAGTGTCAGGAAATTTGTGTTCAATGTTTCTACCATTTTATCGATATGTTGGGACAGCAGTGTGTAAGGTCTTCTGTAGGAATATTGGCAGCACAGTCTTTGAGCACTTGGGTGGTTGGTGTCTCCCCTCATCAAATGGATGTGGAAGATATATTACTTCTGATTATCTATATCTGGAAGCAATATAGATAGTTTTAGCTCCAATCTGTTTGCATGTCTATCTACCAACCTAGAATAAAAGGAAGAAGTGTGTTGGGAGCTCTTTGTCTTGTCTCACAGGGCTTCATGTGATTAGCAGGAACTTGAGAGATGGATTAAAATACCAGAGAAGCTTGAGCTGTCTTTGCACTATGAAGAGTTTAATTTAATTGTCTGGAGATGCTGAAAGTTCATCAAAATGAGGGAAGAGTTTTGAAATGAATTTACAGTATTCTGCAAAGAACTGTGAAAGATTTCACCAGAAATGTATTCCTCTACTTCTTCAGACAGCAAATACAGGAGATCTTGAATGTCTAGCATGTTGTATTTTCAATAAGTATGTGTATTTACCTGCCTTAGAAGGACCCTGAGAGGTGGATTTTAAATTTCCGTAAAACTCAGCACTTCATAGTAATACACAGAATGTTTAGTGTGATTTAAATAATCAGTCTTGTGGAGATCAGTTTATTGCCTCAAAAGGGTCATGTCTGCTGGGTTATTGCCTGATCTTGTCTTTTCAGGGGAAAAGCAGCAAGATCATTGCATCATAGATATAAGCCTCTGTAAAACTAGGCAGCTTCCTAGATAATGATAATCCAGCTCCTTATATACTTCATAGGAGTGTTTAAATACTTCTTTTTTTCCCGTGATTTTAATGGTGTGTTTAATTTTTCTTAAGTAATGAAGACCTGAATGGACAATCCATGTTGTTTATAAAAAGAGTAACTAAATTTTAGTCAAAGCATCATGTGGAATACTAGTAGGCCATGTTAGAGGTGAATAAAGGAGAACTAATTTCATCATCTTTGGTCTCAGATATTACCAGCATACATTATGTTATGTTGTATTCTTTGGTCCAACTCTTCAGATTTATAATGGATTGTGTTTAAAAGTGGTGTTCTTATTATTTTCTATTTAAAAAGAAGAAATTTTAAAGGTTTTTGTTTGGTGCTTTGGGGATGGATGCACTTTAAAAATGTTCCAAGGTCAGCATAATTATTGGGAAATTTTTCTCTTTTATTCAACAACAATCAGGCTAACTTGATTGATATGCACATACATGCATGTGTATATATCTAATAAAATGCGTCAATCCTTTGACAAGACTGAATTATTTTCTAGTGGAAGAACGACACTTTTTGTATTTTTTCCACATCTAAGTGCTCTCCATTGGTCTTAGAAGTCATTCAGGAAAAAGTGGTTGTGCGCTTAATATGGGAAAGTGAAAAAGCAGGCAAACAGCAAGATCCCAAGTACACACTGTTTGTCACATTTAAAATTTTGTTGGTTTGCATTTATTTCTAAAATAACATTTCTAGGTATCTCCAATATAAAGAGATTAAAAAGTTTGGTTTTGTTTGGAATCTTGTCTTGCAGCTCACTCTAATGTTTTGCTCTGAGGCTTTATGATTTCTCTCTAGTACTGATACTCCTGCAGTAGGTGTTGCAGTCTGAGCAGGCTGGTGTCTCGATTTTGGAAGCTGTGATATCCCCTGGCCTGAGAGGCAGGCAGTTCCTTTCTGCAACATGGCCAGGAGCACCACCTTCAGATAGTGAAATGCTACTGTCATGAATTTTTTTTCACGGTTTGCTAGACATAGAAGACTGTCATCCATTTGATACTTGCTTGAGATTTTGAGTTCGTGTTTTATCATTGATTGCTCTTTTTTCTGGATGTTTCTGGCCGTAGGAAAAGAGGGTGAGGAATGAGCCACTCTCTAAAACAGAATGCCTGCATGCACACATTGAGGAGGGATATACTATCCATTAATGCTGAACTTCACTGATTTGGCTTTAGTGTCTGCTCCTTTGTGGATTTCTTCTGTGATTTGGGAAAGTTCCTGGCACTCTTTATACCTGCGTTCTCCATCTGGTATTTGGAAATAAGAAGCTGTTATCTGAAAGGAAGAACAGCGCTAGTATCTTAGGGCCAAAAGGGTACGTGGGAACTCATAGCTTCCTCCATATGCAACAACCCAGAGGAGTTGAACAGCATCAGTTCAGGCCTGTCCACAGTCCTGAGCTAGTTGTCAGAAAGATTGAGCAGATGAGTAAAGCAAGAAAAGCAGAAGACTGACAGGTCATATATTGCAGTGCTAAGTGCTTTGATGGATTTCCCCACCCAGCAAAAGCAAAGGCTGTAAATAACATAAATTTTGCTTTATTAGCACAAAAACATAAATACAGATGTGAGGGTTTGGATTCAAAACTTGGATTTCAAACTTGAATTATTCCATCAACTGCCAGAGATGAAGAAAATTCTAGGTTTTCATTTTTCTTCCTATCTTTTTTTCAATGGGCCAAAAGGAGAAAAATCAAGCATAGGCATGTGCATGTCCTTCCTCTATCTACTTTCCTGCCAAGAAACTTTGAAGGGAATCACAAGAATTTCTACTTCAGCAAAATGCTGTGAAGAATGCAGCAAATAAAAACATATTGTTTACTTTGTACTTGTTTGTCACTCTCTTAAACTCGTCTTGAAACTGAGGTTAAGGATGTTTTCCAAACAGAAAACAGAAGGACAAGGGAAACTTTGAATTTTGGTGACTGTATCTGAAGCCTTAATGTGTCTTTGCAAGATCTGTGCTTCTGTGCTTTCATGATTGAATACAAGAGTATTGAGATTTATATTCTTTACTTCAAAACTATAGTTGCTACATCAAATGTAGTAAACTCATAAGCCAAAGGTGGGGAAAAAAATCCTGTTGTGCTTTTGCTGAGGAATTTTCTAAAGGAGACCTTTCTCAACTCGTCTGTTTCTACCTGAACTGTCATGAGATAGAGATAGTGATTTCTAATCTATAAGATTTGTGATTGTTTCTGGTTTTCTAACACCTATTCTGTAACAGTTTTTAAGTCTGACAGGATGCTTGTTGAGTATGATGTGGTGGATGGGACAGAGACTCAAGGAGAGAGTGGAGGCAGAAGAAACAGAGCTGAAGTGTCAAAGCATAATCATGTGGCAGGTTGGAGGAAAAAAAATAGAAAGTCTTGGAAATGTTTAGCCCAATATTATATTCCTGGAGCCAGTTCACTGTAGTACACCCATCTACAAGCCTTCCAGGTCTGTAGGGATTTGTATCTGAGCAAGTGTCTTGTTGGGAGGAGAAATTGGACTAGTAATGCTGGTTACCAACAGAAAGGGATGAGATGTTTTCAGTAGCTAAAATGTTAATGGTAGACTGAACTTCTAGTTATAAAAGAGACTAGTAGCTTTGCAGCAGTTGCTCTCTGTCTTAGGTTTTAGAGCAGTTTTGGGATTATTATGTCACATGTGTTACTGAAATTCCTCCTCTTTTTCTCTCCCTTCTCTCCTTTAATCAATAATGACTCAGAGAGACAGTTTTTGTTGTTTTCAGTCATTCTGTTGTGGACTAAATTAGAATCTTATGATATATTTAGGACTGTCAAGAAATTATACCTCTTCAAGTGTACAAGATGCCTTAAGTACAAAAGAAATGTGTGCCATCAAGGGAATTGATGGTCTCCAGATAAGCTGTTCTGCAAGTTATGTGCAGGATCTACAGGCCAGTCTTGGACTAGTTTCTTGTCTATTTGATGGTTTCAGTAAAGTTATTAGAGGAAACAATTTTCTTCCTTGTAATAATATGGTTTGTTTAAAGAGAGACCTGCAGTTGCTTTAAGAGGAGGTTTCACTGCAATGCATGGAGTGGACAGATAACAGTTTATTTTTAGCTATACAGATATACTTGTTATCTTAGAAGTCTGCATTGTCTGAAATATTCCATTTGTTCGACATAACATTGTGTTAACAATTTCCTCCAGACTGAAGACTTAGAAAACAAAACAAAGTTTAAAGGGCTTGTTTTATTGAGAAATATATCCTTCTGTAGATTAGTTGTCTGTACACACTAGGCATGTTATATATGTATTTCAAGTTGGACACCCAGTTGAGAGGTGCAGTGTCAAGTTTTTTTTTAAATCTTGGTGGCAAGATGGGTGAAAATTTTGGTTGCCAGATTCTAAAACCAAGGCGGTTTGTGGTGTAGAAGGTAGGTAAGAATTATGGCTGCCAGTGCAAAGTTGCCAAATAGTCACTCAGAAAGCTGCTGCCAGTGTGTCTTCTTAGCAAAAAGAAACTGAATTTGTAAAATATCAGGGTGTGATACTAGGCATGTGTAGGAAATAGCTCTGCTTCCCTGCAAACTGCTGTTGTAATAATTATTCCTTCCTTCTGCTTTGACAGCATGATGCTAACTAGCAGCCTCCAGTAAAGATAAGATGCTGAGGGAGGTACGTACATGAAAACACGAGTAACAGCCACACTCCTAGTTTGGTATGTTTAGCTTGAATGATTCCAAAATGTGATTTGCTGGTTTTACCTGATCTACCACAATAGTCTTTCAGATAGTGATTTGACAGTGGCATTTATTAAACGTGAAAATACCGACATTAGATGTCATAAATTTACAGGACTAGCAGTCTTTGATCAGAATGATTGTTTTGGCAGAGAACAAAAATAGCATGCAACATTGGAACTGCACATTTGTACAGTTACAGACAAGGTTCTGCACTCAAACAGTGCAGAGCACACTTCATAGGTTGCCAAGTGATCTTCTCAGATTCAAATTAGGTCTTGAAATATTTGAGATGGTTTCTGGGTGCTCCTGGAAGCAGCAGTAGAGAATGTGTAACTATGTGTCCTCCTTTCACTAGGTTTAAAGTGCTTACATCCAAAGGGATCAGGGTTGCTTCTGATAAAGACATCAGGTTGATGTCCCCTTTACCAGGTTGATAAAGGGGAATGGTTACATCTGTGCTAAATCACCACAGTTATGTCAGCTATGAAACAGAAGATTTCTGCAATAGTTTCTTGTGTGAAAGACATAACTAGATGATTGCTTTTGTGTCACCCTAAGGAATAAATTAAATCTGTGAAATTGACACTTCAGTCCCTTGTGGAATTGCACATAGTTTTGTAAAAGGTTTGGATGCAGCTTCTGGGAAACTAAACTACCACATGCTATGGGAGGCTAAAGCAGAGCAAAGTAATTGATGACTGTTGGATGAAAATGAATTTGTTATTTCTGTGCACTAAAGTTCAGTAGTAGATAATTATCCTATAAATTGTGTGGACCCTTGGTATGATTAGATACTTAAAGTAAACCAGCAGATGCCTGTAAGGTGCTGTCTTGATTTAGTATTTCATACAAACATATGATATTTGATTAGCTCTAAATTTAATATTAGGACTTCTCTGTCTTGGAAAATATTTCTCACATTATTTACAGTTCCATCTGAATCCCACAATTTCAAAGGGTGTATCTATAAATGGTGTACAGTAGTCTAAGGTTTTAAAATCTCTGGGCTTTGATTCAATATTAAGTGTTAAATAGAATGATGTTTTCCATAGCGTATGTAGTAAGAGAAACGAGAAGACTTACAGGAGGATGTGTAGGTTTCAATATTTTCAAGAGGAGATTGTGTTTATATTGTCAACCATGATGGTATTCATCAGTTTTATGCAGTGGGAGAAGAACAAGTGTGAATGGACTGGAGAATTAAAATAAATGTTGATGAGATAAAGTAAGGTCTCTCCGATCTTCCCCTTCTGAGTAATACAGAAATCATTCCAAGGAAAAGAAAGGAGACAACTGCAGTGCACAAAGTCCAAACATTGAGACTTCTTGATTCTTTTGTGAGAGCAAACAGTTGCTTTTATTTATTCTCATTACCTGCAAGAAATCAAATAACAAATAAGCAGGATTGTTTTTTTCCAACATTTCAAGAATCAAAGGGTCCAAATTTAAAGATGTTCTAAATCTCCAGCCAAAATTTGTAGCTAGAGTTCAGACACAGGCATGCTCAGTTATACCTCTCTCTGTCACTTTTAGTGGTCTTTCAAAGTACACAAAGATATGTATATCCATAGCATTTTGGCAGACAATATCAAATGCATTACAGCACTGTAATGTATGGTATTGCATGGCAGTTATGTAAGAATAAGCATTCAGTTTTGTGTTTGCATTGCTAAGTTTAGATATTCAATATATTTTTCAAAGGATGAGTTGCAGGATCAGCTGAGTTATTCTCTTCATATGTCTTCAACAAAAATATTTTCAGAAATTGGACTTAAATAGTGTATGAATATGTATAAAACTTCTGGAAGGTCATTCTGTGCTCTCCTCAGTGAAAGAAAACAAAGTGAAAACAAATACAATGAAGGTGATCCTAGTGACAGATGATATGTGAAGTTCAGAAAGCAGGAATCATAGTGTTCCAGAAACTAAAGTTTTTTGAGGTGACCAGAAGTACTTTAGAAAGCAGTTTAGGATGTACATAAGATGTGCTATTGATGTCTAGAATGGTGAGATGAGCACTTGATGAGTGCTTGAGAAAATCTTGGTTTGGTTAAAAAAAAAAGGAAAGAAAACAAAGAAACAAAGAAACAAAAAACACACCACCCTCCAAAAAACAAACAAACAAACAAAAAAACGAACAAAGCTACAAGAAAATGCTTAATAAATCTTGTACTTTAACTGTGGTGTCCTTTCTCTCAAGGTACGGTGTCCTTTCTCTCACAAGGTAACAGCTCTTCATGGGTTTTGTTCTACTGGTTTTAGCTGTTTTCCATATAAGGATGTGTTCAATATGACCTAGAAAAGCAATTTGGTCCATAACAGGATTTCTCTTTCTGTTGTGTATTGTTCTCCTTTCATTGTACATTACACATGTGCCTAAAGCCATACCCAAGATAACTTCTGTGAATCACTTCTCTCTTGGGTGATATTCAATAAAACAGAAAATAGCAGAAAAGAATGGTTTGAATTCAAAAGCAGCTGTATAAGATCTTAAGAGTAAGGAAACAAATGAGAAATGTTGTGATGGTTGGTCGCTCTTCAGTTTCAAGGATGATCCTCAGGTGGGTGGAATTATTTCGATTGCTGATGCAGTGGGCTTTTATAAATTTAATCTCAGGAAACTAAACCATACTAAATATTGTGCTTTCCTGTGTAATGTATTGTGGGTAAAGAGGCATTCAAACCAACCAACCTCTGGGTTGAATTGTCTTAATGCAAAGCTGTGCAATTTCACACTGATTGTGTTTCAAGTGCTGCTTGTGAAGGCTCTATTACACCCTCTTCTAGGCCTCTGTTTATGCAAGAGCATATTTGAAATCTTGATTGTAGTCATGCTAAAACTCTGCAGTGAGTAGATTTGAAGAGCAGGGAAGAAGAAATGATTTTGTGTAAAGGCATGTATGTACCCAAAGACTGGTCACATTAGAAATTCTGCCACTAGGTTTAACTGATTTACAGACACTGTTCACAGAGCAAGCTGGTGTTACGTGTTTTTAGAGCTTTTTGCATTTTTTAATTCTAAATTATAAAATGCACAGCACATGCATAAGTAGTAATGCATCTGGCAGCACCTATATGTGCTTGTTTGCTCAGTTTTTTCTCCACAATTAATACCACATTAGTATTATACCACATAAGGCAGGTTTCCAAGTCCCAGGGGTATGTTTTGTGCTTGTGCAAGCCATAGAACTGCTCTCTATGACAACCATGGAGAAGAAGGAGAAGGATACAGACCTCAAATACCAGACAAAACAAGGAATTCTATAAGCAATGAAAAGATATTTCTGCTTGCCTTCACCAAAGCTCCTTTTACATTTGTTAAGAGTCACTTCTCACTTGACTGTTACTGAAGAATCCTCAGAAATGCTTAACAAAAGTGTCTTTAAGCACTCAAACTCAACCTGGAAATGAATGTTAATTAAAAGCACTTTACAAAATTGCTCTGTTCAACAAAAGCATTTCCTTTGACATGTTATAGCCCTTGATACTGAAAAACACACACAGAAATGACAGAGACACTTCAATTAGCTCTGAAACCTTTCTGAAATGGTTAGAAGGAGGGTATTGGTTTATAGATTTGTAACACACAGTTAAATGTCAGAAGCATAACTTTGAACTCAAAAAAATGACAAACAATTTTGTGGTAATGTGTAAACAGTGCAAGTGATGTAGGGTTTAGACACTCAGGAGTTTAATTTTTTATTTTTCACCAACCATTTTCTATTTCTGCTTCCAGCATTATCTGAGCTTACAAAGCAGGGTATAGTTTGCTGTTGTGGTCATAAAAGACATGGCTGCTACAATCTTATTTATATATTCAAATTTTATGTACATTTACACTACAAGTGAAGGATCTCAATAAAATTTCAGATTAAATTTCATTTTATTTCTCCATCAAATTACTGCTATAGGAAAACAAAATGTAATGCAAGCCAACTAAATTGCTGAATTAAAATATCTTTTTTATTTAATTTTACAGAGGTAAAAGTAACTCTTTTGTCTTTCTTCTTTTTTGTGTTGTGAGAGGAGTGATTTTCAATCAAAGAGATTAACTAATTTTTGAGAAAATTACTTTTCTCACCTATAGGCTCAATCTCTAAGGGGTTAACAATTTCTTGACATAGCCAAAACTAGTATTTGAGGTGGACTTGGTTAGGCTGAGGACACCATTAACAATACTGCTTCTTGTTCTAGGAATCTCAGCCCAACAAGTTACAGAACTCCTCCCAAGATAAGTAAAAAAGCTTGCAAAACACTGAGTGTACACCTTTGAGGAAACCATTTTCCCTTTCTCCTGCCTCAAGCAGGATGATGTCAGACCTCCACCCTACCTTGTTTTGGAATAGATATATTATACACAAAAACAGTAAAATACGTATTATTTTCCCTTTCTCTGTCTTGTAGTCGCAGGGCAAATGTAAGGACAAATATATTAGGCAATTTCAATATATGACCCAACTAGGCAACACTTCCTTCAAATACTTTCAAAATTTTCAGCATAGTGCACCACTTCTGCTTGAAAAGTCATTATTAGAGATCCTCAAAGTAAGAGGTGGATGAAACAGTGAATAGTTTCAGTTGATTTCTTTTTTATTTTACTTTTTGACTGGCTTATTACCTTACTGGGCCGATTGGCCCAGCAGGTGCTGCTACATGTCATGCCTGAGGAGGCTTCCTGCTGGCAAACTGGTTTGAAATCAAGAATTGCATTTATAATCTTGACAATAATAACTACGAAAAACATGCTTGTGAAGGCTGGATGAAAGGCAGATCATCTTTTCTTCCAAAGCTTAAGCATAAGAGTTTTCAAACTATGTTCTCTCTTATTTTCAGAAAAGAACTTTTGATATACAATAGAAAAGCCAAAATTGAGCCTTAGATACATTTTTTGACAATTGGATTTGTACATTCATTTGATAAATCAGATAGATCCATTGTTTTAAGTCCTAAGTGAAGACTGTGAAAGTCTATTATGTACATCAGTATAGCAGAGGAGGATTGAGATACCAGTCATTCTATGGATTATAAAATTAACTTGTTTCTTGTGATTTTTTTATTGGTTATATAAATATTAAACTTGTAACTAAACTTTTTTTAATATATCTGTATTTTTCTATATCTTTAAATATATACTTTACTAGTCAACACCTGTCACCACCAGGTATTCAGGTGAAATTCCTTCTGAAATTAAAAAAAAAAATTGCAGAAAGTTTGAGTAGTTACTATAAAATAAAATAAATTTACCTTAAAACAGGAATTTCAGTTCACTTCAGTGAACTGTCAGTGACTGTTCCAGTTTAAAGCCTTCAATTTCTTGGAACAGGTAATGCCTGTAAACCCCAGACAAGGCATTTACCATTAGTAAAGAGGAAGGAAAAGCTGTGTGGTTTGGCCTGCTCTCTGATCACATCCAGATGGGCAAAATAATCTTTTCAGTAGGATTAATTTTCCCTTACTTTGAATGAGTACAGTCTAACTACCTTAAGCTACTTACAGGATATAGGATGGCATCCTTTTGCCTGAATATGCACTTGACAGTGCAGTTACTAACTCAGATGCAGAGAATTGCATTTAGTGTAAGAATTTCACCCTTATGGACCATTTCCAGTTAATGCCAATTCTGTTAATCTCAGCCAATGTAAGGCAGACAATGTAGCCAGACTTTTTGCTACTTCCTTTATTTTCCATTGCCAATGATGCAAGTCACAGGTCATAACAGCAACACTTATCCTTTAGTTTGATACTATTTGATTCAAATTTCTTGCTGATTTTGTATGGACAGATAGCTCAAAATGATGATTCCATATCAACAAATGCAAAGATAAACAGAATTTCAAAATCATTATGGTACTTGCTTCTCCTACCGCTTTGAGCCACAATGTTTCTTAGTTGTTTTGAAAACAAAGTGCCAAATGTACTGTTTGTACTGAATCTTCTTCCTTTTCTACTGGAGATATTATCATAACAGTCTACCGGGAGTCTACAACCACTTGATTGAAACTATGCATAAATATTTTCATAGAAGTGCTATCAATCTCATAGGTACTGATACATATAATAAACCTTTCTTAGTATTGAAAGGAAATGAGATGACAATCTTGCCATTAAGGATGGAACGGTACAAAGAAACAGACGCTGGAAAAAAAAAATTCTTCTTTTATACAGGTGACAACATGATGGGCTTTGAACGAAACAATCATGATCATGCTGCTAAGTGAGATTAAGACAGACAATATACAGTGATAGCAAAATAGACTGAGAATATGGAACTGAATAAGCCGTGGAAGAGAAAAGAGAAAATTTTAAGTTTTAGTTTTATTCCCTTAAAATCTGGTTTACACATAGCAGCCTAGGCCTTCATCTGGAAGATGAACAATTCTGCAGAATACAAGTTTGCAATATGAAGACTCAGTCCCATTGATTACTCATGTAGTATATTTCACATGCCTTATTTAATATGCTGCTCTAAAACAGTTCTCAAATTGTGTAGACAAGTTAAAGTGCTTAGCAGAATCCATTGCAAAATGCCAAAATTGCATACATGAAATTGCAGGAACTCAAATAGATCTATATATGTTCTTATCAGCTTTCCAGACACTGCATTTATGTAATTGAAATAGTAAAACTAAAAGATCGATGTGTTTTAAAACTCCTCTGAAATGCACTGTCGAAAACCAAATCCAAAAATGAGATCACGTCTGGTTAGAGTTAGACATTACAACAGATACTGTGAAGAACTAGAATGTCCCCACGGATTTCTTTGTGAATGAGATTTGTTTAAAACAAACTAGATTTGAGAGGACAAAACTTGCTGTTGACTCTACCTATTGAACAAGGATAAGAGTGACACCCTGATGCAAGAACTGCAGAACTCTACAGGAAAAAAAGATTAAGCTCTTGACTGCACCAGTATCATCTTCCTCAGCCTCATTTCTGGCTCCCATCCACACACCCTCTTCCATTCTACTCTGTGGCCCTTCCCAAGCTGCACTGTGAGTATTCTGTGTCCACACTTTTCTTGATTTGACTCTGACTCAGCACTGCTGATCCATTCAGTAATCAGTGGACTTTGGCTGACATAGAGTATGGCCACTGCCTACTCTGCTCTTCATGGTTGAGACTGTGCCCCTGCCTTGCAGTCACCCTTGGCTCTCACCTTCACTTGTGAATTCTCTGATTGCTCCTTGAAATAAACACCCCTACCACTTGATTTTTAATAAGTACGCAGAAAGAGGAAATATGTATTATTCAGATTTTGGCTGTATTTTACTGACATGCTGGTCAGAGTTCTAAAAAAACAACCAAAAAAAAACCCAAAACCAAAACAAAACACACAAAACCAAAAAAACCTCCAAAAAAAACCCTCAGCTTTGGAGGAATAGAGGAGGAATAGACACAATACCTTTATTCAGTACTGAATTGTAATATACATCTATTCCACAGACCCAAAATCATCCAAAATAGGACTACATTCTGCCAGAGGTAATATGGGTTCAGCCATGACAGAAAAATGACTGGGAAGCAGTTTCTGTGCCCTTTAGCAGCCTGGGCTGGGTTCCTGATAGAATATTTATATGCCATTCACTCTGGGGCAGGCAATCAGCCCTGAGGTTTTGCTGGGTTACCTCTGAAAGCAGCCTAGCTGAGGGTGTCTGGAGAGAGCTTTATTTAAGGCAGCCCTAAAGAAACAGCTCTTTACATGCAATAGTCCAGAGATCCTTCTCTATTGCTAATGAGAGCCAGAGTACTAAAATTTTAGCACACCATGACAACTACAAGTAAGAAAGAGTCTAATGTTATTTGGTCATCAGCTTATTGCTCACTTGCAGCCAGGAGGGAAAGACTAAATTAAGTGGAGCAACACTGAGGCATGATAGGTAGTAAGAGTTTTACCTAATGGTTGAAAATCCAGTTTTTCAAAGTTCATGCATCCTTCTCCCCATCACCAATTAAAATTGTGATATTTTTCAACTCTGGAGTCCGAATGAATATATGAATAAAATAAGTGTTAGGTTTCTTTTTATAAACAAGGTTATATTCCTCCCATCTTTCCAAAATCTTCTGAGTATTAGTTCTGTAAAGCTATTTAAGATGTGAAACATACCCCCCAACCAATTAAATTCGAGACTTTATGTAGTCCAATAAGTTGGCAAAAGAATGATATTTCAGGAGAACTGAATATTTTCTTTTATTGACTGCTAGTCAAACAGATAAAATTCTATTTTCTCATTACAAATACAAGGAGCAAGGAGTTAACAGCAGAGACAGTTTTCATACTGGCCAAGCTATTTCACCTGTGTTTACTGGGAGTGCTTTGCTAGACATTGGCAAACAGGAAGTTTTATTTCATACGACAAGTTGCACACCTTGCAGAAATCCTTGTAACATGTCCTCTGACCCCCAGGCCCACATGTCAGATTTGTGCATGGCATATGAGTTCTTCCTAAGTGAATTCATACTCATGTAGACAGTGTTTTGCTCAACACTCCAAAAGAGACAGTGAAGAACTGGCTTCGGGAGCAAAGCTGGCACAAGAAGGCCTATGCAATCAGCTCACTTACATTCCTGTTTTGACAGATCAGCCCTGGCATGAGCACTGGCTTTCCTAGCTAAATTGGCTCTTAGCCAAATGCAGTGATAGCTAAAAAACAAATGGTATAGGAGGTGAATGTACTGCCAAGGTACTGAGCAGTCTTCACTGCCCTTTGACATCCAGCATCTTTGGAAAAGGTGACCTCCAAATAGAAAAGACAGAGAAGGAAAAAGAAGCAATATTTACTCTTCCTGGTAAATAAAGATAATGGAACACAGATGTGCCATATGCCTGTGCAAACCATAATTTGAACAGAATAAAGCAATGCTTAAATTTAGCTGCTTCTCATTGGAAATGCCTTATGTTTATTATGACTTTTTATAATAACATTTAATTTAATTGAACAATTAGAACCTTTTTTTAATTTGTCTTTATCCTAGGAATGACTTGATTTAATTTGCATTAATATTTGTTTGCAAACAGTAAATATTTGAAATTCATTTGACTCTGCTCTGTACCAAGTTGTCATTTTCTCTCTGTTCTACAGTTTGATTACAAGCAGGTCACATTAAAATCTGGAAACCAAAATAAATAAATGGGCTCAAAGTTTCCTACTAACAAAACCTGAAGTCAGATGAGGACATTTTCTCTTCAGGTACATCAGAATTCTGGATTAGGTAATTAACCAATCTTTCACAATCCTTTTGACTTCAACTTTTTCCATTTAATCACACTGAGTTTGATCCCAAACCTACCAAGCCTACACTCATGCTTAAGCATGAGAAAGCAGTGATTTTCAGCTTTGGCCCTGACTCAGCATTCTTTTACTATTCTGCAAGTGTTTTGACTACTTACAAACAAAAATAGAATCACATACTGTTCTGATATTATTTTATTGCCAAGAAACATTAAAGTGACAACTGCATCTCATTTCAGCTACTCCAAAATCATCTGAGGATGTCTTCAAATTTATTACATAGTGAACTACAGAAATTCAAATGGATTTTTTTTTCCAGGACCCATCTCTGAGTTAATGTGGTTTAATGAGTTATTACTCCTTAGCTGTTCTACATCCTAAACAGTTAATGAAAAGGTTTGAGTCAGTGCCTTTTAACCCCTGATTGCAATGGCTTGACACAGCATGCACAGATCTGTTAGTATGTGGCAATGACTTTATTGCATTGTGATAAACCATGAGGATTGATTGAATTACATAACTTTTGGAGGCAGCACTATGGGATCATTGTGGATCCAAAGCATCTCTATTGAGTCTTAGGGGCAAAAGTTCATATTAAAATTTTTCTTTTGCTCTTTAGAAAGTAATCAAGGTATTTTGTGTTAGGAGAGATGTTTGGGTGAGCTGGTAAGGATATAGAAGCAGCATGCACTTTCCTTTTCTCCAAGATACTATTCCCCTGCTCAGAATTTGAAGATGGAGAACTGGTATGCAGACCTGTACACAGGACAATTACTTTCAGCAAAAATTCCCCCATTATGGAAATAAGGATGTTAATCTCAATAGAATATATTTGTTGATTTTTTTTAAAAAAGTGATTGAATACTAAGTACTCCTGTTAGAATTAGGAATTCCCATCAAGAATCTGAAAATGAAGCATCAAAAGTCACAATATGATGAAATTTGTCTCAGATTTCTTAATTTTCTTCTCTTCATCAGTGTTTTCTTCCCACTGTTTACTCTCTTCAGCATACATCACATAGTAAAAATTGTAATCTTCTGAATGCAAACACAGGTGACTAACAGCTATGCTGTGCAGTCACACACAAAAAGCAGCATGTGAGACAAATCTTTGTATGCATTTCACATTTACATGCAGTGATTATGAAGTATATATTTACTATTAATGCTTAAAAATCTCAGAATTTGCCAATTTCTCTGTATTGTGGCCTTTTCCACTATTATGTCGTTCATAACAATTCCATGCTGATATTGTCACAGAATTTTTTGTTCATTTTTCTGTACACCAGACTGTCCCCGTTTCCTATGGTGAGACAAATAGCCCACTAGTCACCTATAAATCTGGGTGGGATTAGGAAGTGGGTGGTAAGCAGCACAGATGAAATACAACTGTATGAGAGAGATTTGTTCTAACAAGCATCACAAAGTGTTTGTGTTGCATACACAGTTCTATTATTTGAAGCTATCCAATGACTACCTACATAAATCTTCCATGAATAAATTTTCCTCTAGACAGAAAAAAATCCTGACACTGCTAAAGTCCTCCAGGTCTTCCCACAAGGACTTCTCAATTTCTGCTATTCCTGTTCTGCTCTCTCTCTGAGCTGTAGTACACCAGTCTTCACAACAGTGCTGAAGGTTCTTGGGCATTGTGTAATTGCTCTTTGCTACCACGGGATGTCTGTGTCTAGCTCAGGTGAGAGCAAAGAACCCACTGGGCTTGTTTTACTTGCCCATTGTATTTTGAATCTGAAGTCCATGTACTAAGCCATAAGAAAATGTTCTTGATCATATAGTCCTCTGATGCGGTGGTTGCCTGTCAGACCTTCTACCTTTTTTTATTGATGGTAAATCCACCCTGCATTCCTCTTAGTTTACTGCTTAAAGCAGGGCCTTGAAGGACATGCAAGAATGAATTAATAATGAACACTGATAATTCAGAAACAGAGGAGCAGTTATGCTTATTTTTCTTCTTATGAATATAAAAGTCTATGCAATTAGAAAGATTTAAGCTAAAGACCAAAACTTTGCAGATTTCTAACTATTTTCTTGGGTTAAAAAGAAACAAAACTCATAAAACTGGTGATTGCTTCACAACAACACCATTTTCCCTACTTTCCATCTTCCCCTCTAATTTATGCCATCAATGGGAAGTAGTTGGATTAAGGGACCTTAATTTTTTGGTGTGATGGTCTTTTTGATTTCTTCTTCCAGGATTTAATCCAAGTATTTATATCTGTATTCCAAACATCTTGAATGCAATATGAGGCAAGGAAAAAATATTGTTTACAAAATCCCTTCCTCTCTTTATTCATTTCCTGCCACTTTTGATTACAAATGTGTTTTACCTGAGGCTTAAAAAAACAAAGCAAAGTGCAATGACAGAGTCTCTGTGTACAAGACCCACACAGAAGATTTCAGAAGCTAAAAGGACATCCAAACCAAATATGTGCTCTGAATATGAAAAATCCGTAAGTTGGAATTTTTCTCACAGCATATTATACAGTTTAGCTAACAGTTGAATCATACGTATTTACTTAATGTTTTCAAACACAATTTTCGAAATAGGAGCTACAGAAAAAGTTTATTAATGTAGTGGAATAATTCTGTGTAAATTCTAAGATTTTTAATTATACTGGCTGTTTTGGATTCACAGATTATTTGTGAAGAAACCACAATTTTGTGAGCATGTTTGTCATTCAAACCAGTGTGACAGTATTGCATGCAAATTTTTAGTGCCTTGAAAGCCTCTGAAATTTTTCCAGTTACAGACTTTGGGGGTCCCTATTCAAGTTTAAAACCAAAAATTTATGTTGCACACTCTAGCATTTCTTTCCTATTTGGATCCACATGTACAAGAGAGCTTGAAAAACATAAACAGCTCCAGTGAGAATAGATGAAATGCCATGACTGGGGAAGTACAGTAAATCTACTCAGTCCTTTTGGTCATGTAATGGATGTGGGGTGAAATATCTGCTAAGGTGAGGCATGGACACTACTTTAGACCTAAGAGAATGATAGGTGTGATGATATTTATTGTTAGTATTTAGTGAGACAGTCATAAAATCATCTCTTCTTTCTTCTGTAGAACATGTATATAACTGAAACAAAATACTATGTAAAGATAACTAAGAACAGTAATGTGAGATGAAAGTGCAATTCAGAGGGGCAAGAATGCTTATCCAAATACTCAAAAAGTTTTAAATTTGTCCGTAGGATGACTAATTTCAAACAGTTCATTACTTTAAAATAATATTTCCCAATGTTTAAGTGCTTAGAATTAAAAGTGCTCTCCATTACTAGTAGTTTTACAGCAGAAACAGATGGGTTTAGAAGTTCCTGGCATTCTGTTATTTAATTTCTTCCCACTGGTAATCTTGTCAGATTTTCAGACATGCTAAAATGACAGAAAGAAAGGCAAAAAGGAAATAACCTTGTATTCAAGACCACTGGACCATTTCATTCAATATCATGTTTCTAATCGTGGACTATGTCAGATGTTCCAACAGACAACAAAAACAGACAACTCATATTTATACCCACATTGCCAAAGCCGTTTGGATAAGTAAATCGTATTGATATTAACCTTTGTGAATTTAAGCTCTAAGGAATAAATTGCCTTGAGCATCTCAGATGACTTGACATACTAACAGAAGAAAGTAGAAGTTTACTCTTAACCTGTGGCAATGACTAGTTGGCTTATTCACTGGAGCATTAGGGATAATGCTTTCTCTGAGTTCATTTATGAATTACCTGATCTACCATGTACAAGAAAGACTTATATCCTTTGCTCCTCTGCACAAGAAAATATAAATAGGGCATACTCATACCCATTGCCTAGTTGCTGTCTTTGTGTAGATGCTATCTTTTGTTAGGATTCTCAGGTGCCTAGTAAAGTACGATGTTATTGGAATCATTCTTCAACACATTTGGTTGAAATTGGCCAAAACCTTCAGAAATTACAAGAAGGGACTATACTTCCACATAATTCTCTCCCACGCAGTGTTATGTACTTGCCATCAAGACTTTAGGCCTTAGAAAACTGAAATGAAGATAGATACCTTCAGTGCTTCAAGCAGTGAGAGAGCATATTTCTGATAGTGGATTTGCACGCAACATGGACAAAGGCTGTAAATCAAAACCATGAGCTGAATGCAGAGAATACTGCTGTTTTGCCTTCTTACATATTCTTCTGAGAGATAATAACCTTAAGCCATTTTTTATTAGAAAGACTCAGATCCATTTTGCCAGTTTTCTCAGTCTAGCCTCACAGTCCCTATATACAAAAAGTTAACTTGTTATGAATTGCAAGCCCCGTTCCCATTAATCAAAAGAAGAGAAAATACCCTACATTCATCTTCAATTAAATATATGGAACTCATCAGCTCTGGTGATTTTCATACACCATAGGGCTATTACTTGTTGTAGTCAACAGTCACACACATATCTACATGTGGATTTTGGATGCTGGCAACTGAGTATGTTATGAAATTTATATTGTTGTACACTGTTGTTTATTAGTCTGCATGAAAGCTGGCCTCCAAAGAAGCAGAAAAATACTTGTGGTGAATGTTTGCACAACACTGAAATAAGAAAATATAAATGAAAAAATATATTTAAAATAGTAATACTTCCTTCAGCAATTCTAGAAAGACCATCAGAGAAGGAAAAATAGCTTTCATATTATATTCTGGAAGCAGAGATATCTTACAATCTTCTTACTATCAGGTGTAGGGAAACTGTGTGAAATCAAGGGGCACCACAAGAACACAAGATATCTCTGGTAAAGACTCAGTTACATAGCTCAGATTCCACATGAGCTGCCAAAAGTCTGACTTCAGGTAAAAACTTTACTAAAAATGGATTTTCTTCCTGTACAGTTCTCAAGGAAAACTGCAAAAGACACCACTTTTCCTTGTCATTTACAGTTCTTCACAGGAATCTTTCCACACTGGGAACACATGCCTTTGTGTGTTTATATTTTTTTATTCTTATTTTGTTGTTTTTGATTTTGTTCTTTCTTTTTGCTGTCTTTTTCACATTTGTGGGTTGAGTGTAGGGGGTTTGGCTGTTAATAATTTTGGATATTGTTTTGTTGGGGTATTTTTTTATTATTTTCTTTTTTCTTTGTCTGTCCCTTCTATTCTGCCTGTCTCATCTCTTCTTCTTCATTAACATCATTCCTTCAAGAAATTAGTATTAGGCTCAGATTTGTGGTTTTTAGTTGCAGAAAGAAAATTGAGTATTTGAAATTCTTTATACGTCCTTTGCATATACATACTGCCTAGAGACTCAGATAATTAGAAGACAGACAAATATTTTCAATATAAGCAGTGCTATTTAGGCAATTCCTTTCAGTGTCAAGTAGGAGAGACAAACAATGCCTCTAACACATTTTCCTACCTAGATTTTTCTGATTTTGGCTGTCTATTTTCCAGTTAGAGGAATAAGGAATATTTTTATTATTGTTGTTACTCCAGACAGATAGTTTTTTAAAAGTCTCCAAATGTTATTTACTTCTGTATTGAGAATTTCTCTCTCCAAAAGTGCAGTTTTGAAAACTATAGAAAACTATGAGCAGTTTTCTCTAAAGTGGTAATAAATGTCTAGGCACATCACTATCTTGTCAGTCAGAGGCAGCACAACTTTTAGTGATTCACAGAGTGGTTATTTTCATGAGAAGTACTGTCAGAAAATACTTATACTTTGTAAAGTGGTTGCAGATTTGAAACAGGGAGCTTACATCAAACTCAACTATTATTTGTCAAGTCATTTAATAAATAAATTAACTAATTAATCCTGCAAGCACCTAATGATGATTCAACCAAATATAAATTATTTGTAATCCTTCCACACACCCAATTATGTATAGCTGCTGATGGCAGTTCAGTCAGTAGAGATTAGATCATGAACTACTGATATTACTGATAAATTAGATCATAACTACTGATATAATTTTTAGGCAACAGATACAGTTCTAATCTCCTTTGATTACAAAGGGATGTAAAACAGGACTGACCGTTGTCTACAATACTAAAGGTATTTGTTAGTAACACAGTATTCATGTCTCCTATTTAGAGAAATGAAAATATCTGTTTTCCCTGAAAACAGCATACATTTTATCTTCCTCTATTTTCATGATTATTGCTTATTAGATTCTCTTCCTTTTAATTTGAACATTTATTGATAAATAGAACAACTGATCAGAAGGAAAAAAAGCTTAATTGGAACTAGTATAAAAAAATAACTTTAAGCTGTTAATACAGGAAAAAAAGTCTTGATTTTCTTAACTATCTATCTGGAAAGGTCTGTTTTGCAAAGCTGGAATTGAAGTGCTCAGACCAAACAACTTAAATGCCCAGAACTGGGTCAACATCAATAGAAGGAATGATGAAAAATATTTTACTTAGCAGCGTAGCATGTTTCTTTCAGAAAAAATATGTGCCAACATCCTATATCACTTGCAGGATTTTGCATTTATATCCTCATATGTACAGGATGAGGACATAGCTGGTGTAAACTGGATTAGCACCCTGAATTCCAGGAGTGCTAAGTCAAATATTCTTCTTTGTGAATAATTTCTTTATTTCTGTCCTGATGGACTAAGGTACAATCAGAAAAGAGATGCTGGGGAAAAATGTTTAACATACTTTCAAAGTACCTCATCCTTAGAAGAAAAAAAATTGCTTGATTTCATATTAAGGATTAGTTCTGATTTGAGGCAAGTTGTTTCACTAAGTGTTCCTGACATACTTTCTGTCTTCACAGCACTGCAAGTCAAAGTAATTCACTGTAAGCTTGCATCGGGTTGGCATTGGCTGATGTCAGGTGCCCACCAAACCACTCTGTCACTGCCCTCCTCAGATGCAGATTGGAGAGAAAATACAACAGAAAACTTTTGGGTCAAATAACGATAAAGAGAGGTCACTCACTACAGGCAAAACAGACTTGACTTGGGGAAATTAATTGATATTATCAATCACATCAGAGTAGAGTAATGAGAAATAAAACCAAATCTTAAAAATATCTTTCTCCCATCTTTCCCTCCTTCTCAGGCTTAAATTTATTCCTGAATTCTACCTCTTCCCTGCAATGATGCAGGGGAGTGGGAAATGGGGGTTATCATAGTTCACCACACTATCTCTACTGCTACTTTCTCTTCAGCAGCTGAACTCCTCACAGTCTTCCACTTCTCCAGCATGGGGTCCATTCCAGGGAAGTCAGTCCTCCATAAACTTCTCCAATGTGAGTCCTTCCCACAGGCTCCAGTCTGTCACAAAATGCTGTAGTATGGGTTCCTTCCATGGGTGCAACCCTTCAGGAACCGGCTGCTCTGGTGTGGGTCCTCACTGGGTCACAAGTCCTGCCAGCAAATCTGCTTGAGTGTGGGCTTCACTCTGCATAGGTCTGCAGGTCCTGCCAGGAACCTGCTCCAGCGTGGGTTTTCCTGGTGGTCCCAGCCTCCTTTGGGCATCCACCTGCTCCAGCATGTATTTGCAGGTGGATCTCTGCTCCACAGTGGACCACCTTGGGCCTGCCTCACCATGATCTTCAGCACAGGCTGCAGGGGACCTTCTATGCTGCCTGAAACATCTTCTCCTCCACTTCTTCACTGACCTTGGTGTATACAGAGCTCTATCTTTCCTATATTTTCTCATATATTATATTTTTTATACTCCCCTCTTATCTGGCTGCTATTTGCTTCTCTGAAATAACTTCACTTCTTTCTTGGTCATCTTATCCCAGAGATGGTAAAACTGTCACTGATGGCTTGACCTTGGCCAGTGGTAGGTCTGTCTTGGAGCCAGCTGGCACTGATTCTCTCAGAATGGGGGAAGCTTTCTTCTCACAGCACACACATCTGTATCCCCCACGCTACCAAAACCTTGCGATGGAAAACCAATGCTAAGGTTTATATAATGAATCGTAGAATTAAAGAACCATAGAATGGTTTGGGTTGTGAGGGAACTAAAAGGCCACCCAGTAGACTAGGTTTTTCAGGACACCATCCATCCTTCCCCTGAACTCCATGGATGGGGCATCCACAACATCTCTTGGAAACCTGTTCAGGGACTCACTACCCTAACAGCAAGGAATTTTCCCCAATATCCTATCTAAACTTTCTCTCTTGCCATTTAAAGCCATTATCACTTGTCCTGTGATGCCCTTGCAAGAAGTCCTCTCCAGCTTTCTTGAAGCCCTCTTTAGGTACTGGAAGGCTGCTCCAAAGTCTCCTCAGAGCCTTTTCTTCTCTGGGCTGAACAACTTCAACTTTTTCCTTGTCTTCACAGAAGAGGTGCTCCAGCCCTCTGATCATTTTCAGGGCACTTCTCAGTCCAGCAGGTTCACATCTTTCTTGTGTTGGGCACCCCAGAGACGGATGCAATATTCCAGGTGGGTTCTTATGAGAGCAGAGCAGACAGGGAGAATCACCTCCCTTGACCTGCTGGCCACGCTGCTTTTGGTGCAGCCCAGGATGCAGTTGCCTTTCCACACTGCAATTTCCAGCTCATGTCCAGTCTCATCCATCGGCACCCCCAAGTCCCTCTTGGCAGGGCTGTTCTCAATTAGTTCTTCTCTCCATCTATGCTAGTCTGTGATCACCATGGAGCAGCACTTTGCACTTGGACTTGTTGAAATTCATTATGTTCTTGTTGGCCCACTTCTCAAGCTTGTCCAGGTCTCTCTAGATAGCAACTTGTCCTCTTGTGCCAACTGCAGCACTGAGCTTCACGTCACCTGAAAACCTGCTGGGAGTGCTCTACACCTCACTGTCTATGTCATTGAAAAAAATATTGAAGAGCACCAGTTCCAAGACAGAGCCCTGAGGGACACCACTTGACATGTGTCTCCACTTGGACATAGAACCATTGACTGCAAGTCTTTGAGTGTGTCCATACAGCCAATTCCTTACCCACTGATTAGTCCACCTTTCAAATCCATGCATCTTCAGTCTGGAGATAAGAATGTCATGTGGAACCGTGCCAAAGGCCTTACCAAAGTCTAGATGAATGACATCAATTTGTCTTCCCTTGTTGACTGTTGCAGACACTCCATCACAGAAGAGTAAGAATAACATTGAAAGTTGGGGTGGGTCATTACTACTATAGAAAATCCAGTTATATATATTGACTTCTCAAGGACAAGCACAATATACTTTGATTTGGTGTATTTACAAAAGACTATTTGCCAGTCTTTATCATGCACCATTGAAAGTAAGAATCCAAAAAGAAAACCACACATTTTTCATAGTCAAAATACAAGCTTTGAGTGGGGAAAGTGACTGCTGAAGAATAAGGTGATATGTTGCATGATGTATGAGTGTCTTAAACAACAAAAGATTCCTTAAAATTTTTTCCAGGCTTTGGATCAAGACAAGGAGTATGTAATATATTTTTTATTTTCTTTTCTTCTCCTTTGTGCAGGCATTTAGACATGATGAAAGAAAGAAACCTGATATCACTGGCTTGAGTAAGCCATTGTGTGGGTAGTTAAGAAAAGTTTTTCATTTCATTTCTATAGAACTTTTTTTCTCTTCTCTATCAAACTGAGGCATTTAGTTTTTTTATGTTCAAAGTGGGCAGCTTCAAAATAGTGTATTGTTATTTCTTTTGCAGAGTATTGTAATAATATGGATCAAAAAGATTAAACTTTTAGGAGGTAAAACATAGGAGAAAATCAGAAAAAAATGCCCTGTACATATACATATGAGGAAAGAGCCTATGGAGATGACTGAGGAAGGGCATAACAGAGTACAAGAATGACATTGGGTCAAGGGCAAGATCAAACCATACATATCAGAGCAATATTAGACCAGCTACATGTTATTTTAAAAATCCCACTGCTGACTTTTTTTCTTTTCTTTTCCCCTGGAATCTAGAGAGATTCAATGCACTGAGCAGATTTTTAACCACCAAAGTGATTAACTGACCATTTGACCAAGATCCAGGTATAAGGTGGAGCATCTCTCTTACCCTTGGGTGGCTGTCTTTCACTGATTGAAGGCTGAACTCACCTTTGGGCTGCCAGCCTCAGGAGAAACACCCAGGGCTACCTGGTGCATCAGGTGGATGCATGGCATGAATTGTCTGTCCAGGCCAGCTCAGAATATATCTCCTGAGTGGTGCATCAGGGACTATGTTGTCATTTCTGCCTTGTGGCTCCAGACTTTTCAGGGTGTCAGTGACACAAGTGAAAACAAAAACACGTTTTCTGACACAAGGAAGACCAAAGCAAAGCAGTCAGAAAATTGGAGCTTCCCAGACCATGAGGAGAAATTTAAAAATTCTCAGCTTTTAGATACTGGGCTTTTGTGATACAAGCCAGTTCTGCTGTAAACAATGGATTTGTACACGTGTCAATCTTGAATAAATTATACCCAACATTATATTTTGTTGCTGGGTGATTTTCTAAACATATATTTTAGTATTAGGGTTCCTTTAAAACATGCCTAGTCTTTTGCTAGTCCTACTTTTACTGAAGTCTAGGATAAGTATTATAGGCAATTTATGAGGAAGGAACACAAAAAAAGAATGTGATCATTTATATGATTCTCCTTGTCACAAAGTTACAGCATTTTTGGGGGCATTTACAAACAGTTTACTTCCAGATGTTACCAATGCTACGGAGAAATGGATTTTTTTTAATACCTTTCCCAAATACCAGTCCCAGTATTGGAAAGGAGTATTGAGATTAGCCAGTAGGATTCTTTTAACAAAGTAGAACTGCAATTGGGCAGAATGCATGTGTCCAGCTCACCAGCACTTTGATTCACATCTTCCTCAACCCTTACAGCCAATTAAGGAAGATTTAAAAGGCTAATCAACCCTAGTTTGTGATCCTGTTTCATGTCAGAAAAAAAAATATTTTCTTTCTTTTTTTCTCTTCTTCAACAGCAGAATATGAGCTTTCCAGAAGAATTAAAGACAAGACTTGCTAACATACTGGCTCTGTATGACATTTCCAAGAAAACACAGTCTGTGGGTTGAGCTAGAATGATCCTGGCAGCTAGTGTATCCAATTCAGCAGCAGTCACCATCCAAGAATAGGCAGGGCTGCTGTGTCCTGGGGTCTTGGAGTTGGCATGCTGCCACACTCACTCCTTTCCAAACCAATAAAACCATACAGTGATGCTTCTGCCATCCTCTCTATCTATATCCAATACCCCCACATATTTTTCTTTTTTAATTACATAAAAATGCCAGTATTTGACATATACTCACACACTTATACCACTTTACAGGGGCACTCCTAAGCCTGTAATTGAAAGTTATCTGAAACCTGCCAGCAGACCTGATTTTCAATCTCCATTTCAGCTGTGGCATAGCCAAAGTGCATGTTTTACTAATCTGTATTTTTTACATCTTGCAAACAGGTTTAGCAATACCTTTTGAATGCTTTTCTGAACCTGATTTCATCTCTTGTAACCTTCACCTGTGTCCATTGCTTAGGTTTACAACCAGGGTCTGGACACCTCCTTGGTTTTTTGACAAGTTGCAGTAATAGCAAAAAATTTTCAAGCCTCTGGCTTGAAAATGAAATGTCAGTCCACAAAGTTGCTGGTAGGGAGAGCTGGTGACAGAAAACCTTAGGGTGTGAGTGAAAGCAGCCTTGTACTTTGACAACTGCAGATTCCAGCCTATTAATTACATTGACCTTAACATCAAAGCACTTTCGTGTAAGAGAGTTAACAGCAGCAACACTGTAAACTTACTACTTTTGGTGTTGTTGTAACAGTTTATATAAATGATCCATTTAAAACAAAGAAAAAAAAATAAAGAAGATACATTCTTTTCTTCATTCATTTACTCATTCACAGTAGCTTACATTCCTTCCCCTTGCCCTCCTCACAACCACCAATTTCCCATGAAGACAGCAGGTACATGGCAGACTTTGTTAAAAACAGAACATATTTGTGAGCTGATTTGAGCCTTTGCAGTAGATATAAATACCAGCCTACTTCTTGAAGGGCTCTGTGTGCCATAGCTGCACCCACCAGAACTGATGGTGCTTCGAACACCTGCACTGGCTGCTTACTGCAGAACTGTGCAGAATTGTGTAGAGCTGTGTGGTAGGAGAGTAACTCAGGACCGGCACAGATCACAATTTATTAGAACAGTTTTTATTAATGTTGTGGTTTAACCCTGGCCAACAACCCATAAGCTGCTCACTCACCCCCCTAGCAGGCAGATCAATGAGAGAATTGGAAGGGTAAAAGCTGGAAAACTCATGGGTTCAGATGTAGAGAGTTAAATAGGGAATGCAAAAGTTGTGCACGCAAGCAAAGCAAAGTAAAGCAAAGCAAAGCAAAGCAAAGCAAAGCAAAGCAAGAAATTCGTGCAGCTCTCCCCATGAGCA
>JANRMJ010000088.1:51413251-51434180 GCA_025584955.1 Alethe diademata
AAAGCAAAGCAAAGCAAAGCAAAGCAAGAAATTCGTGCAGCTCTCCCCATGAGCAGGCAGGTGTTCAACCATCCCTAGAAAAGCAGGGCCCCTTCATGACTTGGGAAGACAAATTCCATTGCTCAAATGCCCCTCCCTTCCTCCTTCTTCCCCCCACTTTATACACTGAGCATGATGTCACACAGTCTGGAATATCCCTTGGGTCAGTTTGAGTCACCTGCCCTGGCTGTGTCTCCTCCCAAACTCCCATGCACTCCCAGTCCCCTCACCAGTGTGGCAGTGCAAAAAGCAGAAAAATGTTGGCTCTGTGTAAGACCTGCTTAGCAATAACCAAAACATCTCTTATGAACCCTCTGTTCAGCACAAATCCAAAACACAGTCCTAGGCCAGACACTGTAAAATCAACTCTATCCCGTCCAAAACCAGCACAATTGATTATTTTTATTAAGATTTTATTATTAACAGCAGGTAAGTATTGTCATGGTTCACTCAATTACTTCCTCACACAATCTCATATGTATGCAGCTGCTGTAACAATTGGAAGGCCAGCTCTTTACCAAGAAGGGAAGTCATACTGATTTGCCAATGTGTGATTGAACTCGTCCTCAGCTGGACAAAGGAGAGAAAATGTGATAAAAAGCTTGTGGGTCAAGATGCAGACAGGGAAATATTACTCACTCATTACTATCATGGGAAAAACATATTATAAACATATATTTAATATATTACCAATCAAATCAGAGTAGAATAATGAGAACTAAAAACTAATTCTTAAAACCACCTTGCCCTCAGCCCTGCCTTCATCTCAGGCATAACCTCACTCCTGATGTTTTTTACCTCCTCCCCCCAGCTGCGCTGGTGGATAGGAAATGGGGATTACAGTCAGTTCCTCATAAGCTGTCTGTCTTACTTCTTCCTCCTCACATTCCTTCCTGTCTCCAGCGAGGGGACCCTCTCATGGGAAATAATTCTCCATGAACCTCTCCAATGTGAGTCCTTCCCACAGGCTGGAGTTCTGCATGAACTGCTCCAGTGTGCATCCCTCCCACAAGGTGCAATACTTTGGGAACAGGCTGCTACAGCCTGAGACTCCCACAGGGTCACAAGTGCTGCCAGAAAACCTGATTCAGTGTGGGCTTCACCCTGCATGGGCCCACAAGTCCTGCCAGAAGCCTGCTCCAACAAGGACTTCCCACAGGGTAACAGCTTCCTTCTGGCATGGAGTCCACCCAGGCTGCAGTGATCTCTGTATCCCCATGGTCCTCCATGGGCTGCAGGGACACAGCTGCCTTACCACAGTCTTCACCATGGGGTGCAGGCAAATCTCTGCTCTGGTGCCTGGAGCACCTCCTCCCCCTCCTTTTTCACTGACCTGGATGTCTGCAGAGCTTTTTCTCTCACACTTTTTCTCATTTCTCTTTCCTGGCAGCTTTTTCTCCCCTCCTAAGTATACATTATCCCTGAGACAATGCTGCCATCACTGATAGGTTCAGCCTTGGCCAGCAGCAGGTCTGTTTTGAAGCCAGCAGCTTTGACTGTTGAACATGGCAAAAACATCTGCCAACTTCTCAGAGGGAGAAACCCTATATCCCTGTTACCAAAAGCTTGCCACCCAAACCCAAAGCACTATCCCTTGGTAGTGGTAATAGAGTCAATCAAAGGCTTGTTGTTTCAGATGTATATATAAAATTCTGCAGGATTGCATGTGGCCTGAATTATACAATCTGTTGATGCTAGTGCATGTGAGTGGCGCCGGATGGACACTTAGTGTCCTGAGTTTACAGTTCTTGTAGAATCAGCAGTGCCACAGCACTCCAAAAATCCTCCATTCTGGTGATACATTTGAGCAACAGCTCCCAGCAAATGCTTTCACTCTAATTGTGCTGCTATTCTCTGATAAGTACTTCTGCATCCATACCTGTAGATTGCATGTGGGTCTCATTCACAATCACTCATACAGAAACAGGCCTTTGTGCCATATCTAAGTTAACACACGTCTGACAACACACTGTGCAATACTTCTACTTAGTGTACCTTATTAAAAATATTTCACAGATTTTTCCAAAGTTTCCTGGCATATTCAGCTTCAGACACTTAAAATCCCTAAAAACCGAGGATAACCACAAATAAGAAGCAAGAAGATCTGCAGTATTAGGCTGCTTTTAATTTCTTCTCAGCAGTCCTCAGTGCCCAGTGCTCTATATAACAACATCCACATGTTATTCTGGGCAAAGTTTTGGTAATGATGAGTCCTAACTAGTTTGTTCTCAGAAGCAGAGATGTGTATAATTTTAAGTCCAACCTAATCTTACTAGTCTAAAAGACTAGATACTACCTTCTTTAGTAAATATGCAGCGTGTTGGGAACGCAGTTCAGATCAGAAAATAACTACATTGTGATAAAAGTGCTGTATGCCAAAACTTGAAGATCTCTATACTGGTCACTTTATATGAAGTGTAGATCATAATTTTGAAAGATGATCCTTTTTACAGTCTGAAATTCTACTCATAGACATTGTGTGTGATGCAGTTTAATTCCTGACACTAGCTTCTTCCTTTTCCATTCAGTATTCTCACATTGCTCTGTATCTCTTCACAAAAACTGTCAAACAGCACAGCTGGAGTTAATAAACTGAGGAAAGATGCCCATTACCAGTTACAGACATCCCTGTTGTTTGATGCTTTCAGTATTTCATTATCTCTGCATCAGCACTGGTACTCCTGCGACTGAAAAGCCATCAAAATAACACAGCTTGAAATGATAAATGAAAGCAACAGAACAACTGCAGTATAGAGCATGCACTTCTGTGGGCTTTTCTAGGTGAACAGATATTCGTATCTGTGCTGTGGCAGTCTTCTTCTAGCACAGCAAAGGTTTATCCAGATGTACTCGTTGGCTTAAAGCCACTGGACTCATTTCACATAGCCAGTTTTCTATAGTGGCTAGCATACCTAAGAAATTACATTTGATCATTCTTCCTGAGAAATAGATTTAGAAAGCTACAAGATTTCATTTTTTTCTCTTTCATTAAGGAGAGAGGAAAATGCAGTGAGATCCAGGAAAAGTCTATATTGACCACAAATAATTTTACTGCAAAGTTATTGACAATTAATTGGAATAAGTCAAATTAATTGGTACATTCACTGCTGAACTGAGGTTAGGTATGTGATTTAAGAAGGTACTAAATTCTCAATGAAGAGTTAACATAATGGATCGGAATTCTCTGACCCAGTTTAACAATTAGCTGGAGGTGGCGTCATGTGAAATTTAAATGTATACTCCAGAGCAGGGAGTCCTTTCATCCTTTTCACAAAATTTCACATGAATTCTTTCATCCCTAATAAACATTGCTAAATTTAAAACAGGAAAGTATATTTCATTTTATTGGTATAAGCATTATCTGCTTAATGCCAACAGCATATTTCCAGAAACTAAAACCCTATTTCTCTCACTATTTGTCAGATCTGCAATGCATTCATATAGCTATTGTCTATAATTAAACATTTAAAGCAGAAGACTGAGATTGGTAATTAGCCCTCAAGATTTTGTAGTAGTATCTGGGAATTAAGCCACATAGTTCCCATTATATTCCAGAGAAATCATTCAACTAGAATTCTTTCACTACTTAGGAAAACCAGAGTCAACTTCTAAAGCATTCTTACTCATGGGAGTGTAATTTGCACTTTCTGATTTCATATGATCGATATCTTTCCATTATATAGCTTGTGTTTCAATCTGTATGTTTTTCTATATAAATTAGAAGTTATGTATTGTAATTTCAGGTGCCCAGCCTTGAAGAGATGATTCATCACAATCCTTTACTGATAAACAGTAAAACAAAACAAAACAAAATCCACAAAATTCACTGTAAAATAAGTACTAAGTGCAAAACAGGAAGACAGACAAATACCCCAGACCAAAGAACCCACCATACCCACGTAAAAACCCCCTGTTCACTTATTAATATAGGTAAATATTTTCTTTTGATGTATTTTGCTATATATCAAGTGCGGCTAGTAAGATGGTTTTTCAGTGTTGTGGTTCAAACCAGCCAGCAACTAAGCCTTAGATAGCTGCTCACTCACTCCCCTGATGGGGAGGGGGACAGAATCAGAAAAGTGAGAAAACATGTGGGCTGAGGTAACGGGAGTTTAAAAGGAAAAGCAAGAACCTTGTTCAAGAGCTGAGTGAAACAATGAATTTATTCACCGCTTCCATGGGAGATGTTCACCCACATCTGGTAAAGCAGGGCTCCATCAGGCTTAACAGTGACTTGGGAAGACAAACACCATCACTACAAACACATCCACTTCCTCCTTCTTTCCCCAGCTGCGTATGCTGAACATGGTGCCACAGGGTATGGAATATCCCTTGGGTCAGTTGGGGTCCCTATGCTGGTCCCTTCCTGACTCACTGTGCACCTCCAGCCTCCTCACTGGTGGGTGGGGTGAGAAGAAAGGGCCTGGACTCTGTGTCAGCACTGCTCAGCACCTCTTAAAATATCCCTCTGTTATCAAAACAACACAAATCCAAAACATAGTCCCATAACAGCTAATATGAAGAAAATGAACTGTGCATCGGTCAAATTCTGCTTATCTAGTTTTAAACACTCATTAATACAAAGATAGGGAATTTCAGAAGTTCTTGGAGTTTCATGAAGGTTCAACTTGCATTGATATTTGTTGAGCAATGTCATACATATCCATTGCAGAAAATGAAATGATAATTTAAAAGTATGGGGGGAAGAAAAGAATGTTTCTTCTCACAATTTTGCATTTGGGCAGCTAGAGTATATGCCTTCAGGGTCTAAGTAGAAAACCTCCTATAATTGGGGTTTTTTGAAATTTTTCTTTCCATAATAGATTCTTTGGCCATATGTACATAGTATACCTAGCATGTAATAACTAAGGAAGTTGCTAAGCCTAAGTATACAGACCTGGTCGTGTTTCTACCTGAATTTATCTGCTTTTTAAAATTTTATTTCATTTTAAATACTGGAAAAGAAATAGATATTGTCTGGTTTGACAGTCAAATACAGTTCTGAACTTGGGAAAAACACTTGGGATTAATGCAAATAAGAACCAACTCTTATCTTCCTGATGAAATATGTGTGAAAAAATTAGTTATATAGTTCCAGACACTTTCACTCCTATTTAATTTCTCTGCTCAGATGTTGAATATACATTTGAAAATTTTGGTTTTCGATAAAGGTTGGATTAAAATTTTAGTGTTACCAGTTACGTGTTTCTTATGAAGAAAAAAAGGAAAGAAAGAAAGCAAGAAAGAAAGCAAGAAATAAAGCAAGAAAGAAAGCAAGAAAGAAAAAAAAAGAAAGAAAGGAAAGAGAAACATTTTCACCCCATAGTCAGAATTCCAGAAACAGAAAAAACTATGCCCTTATTCACACTGACAGTATTTCTTTCCCTCTGACAAATGACTGGTTCCTCAGGTTTCCCTACTGGAAAGTCAATGAACTGGCTCATGTGAGACTGACTGCAAACTGCACACAGACATCTTTTTTTTTCTATTTTCCAAAGTTATTCTGAGGTGATTATTTTCTTGTACCTGAACTGATTGCTGAAATACTTTTTCTTTCCCTACTCTACCTCCAGTCATATTTTTTTTGTTGTTGTTAATCCCCTGCAGGTATTTAGAATTAGCTTTCATGTTGTGCCTTAGTCCTACTTTCCTCAGGCTTTGCAAATTCTCATTTCTTAATAAACATTTTTTATCAATTTTGTTATCCCTTTTTTGGAGTCTTTCCAATTCGGCAAAATCTTTTTTGTATTATGGAGCCCAAAACAGTGTAAAGCACTCAAATACCATTTCACCAATTTTACACTGAGATAAAAAATTAATTACCTGCCCCCCTTCTCCTGACCTAATTCCTCTCATTATACTGTACATGCTCAATATGGTATTTGCCATTCTGCAGCATGTCACTCTGTATTCTTCTGCAGAGTTTATGGTTTGCTCTGAGCCTGCTTTTTTCCTGTAGCCATGGAAATTTCTAAATTAGTATTTCTCCATGTTACATATTAGAGTCTTTCACACTTCACATTTAGCATGATAAAAGGTCAATTTTGCAGTATTTAGACCCCAATCACAGCAGGGCATATTAGGGTCTTCACTATATTCTAAGGCTGAAATGAACAGAAAAAATGGTGTAGTTGGATGCAGCAAATTCTTCCAACCCTGCCATTATGCTGAAAATGCAAATCTCTCTTTCCTGTAAGAAGACATTGCCAGGGTTATTTTGAAGAATTACCTGTGTTTTCCTAAGAAGTGGGGCTATAATTTAATTTTTTTAAATAATTGCAATATCTCCACTGGCCTACTTAGCTATATATATCATGCCATCAATTCATGCTCTGTCTTCCTACGTTCTGGTAGTTATTCTTACTTCTTCATCTCCATTTTTATTTTATTTTTTCTTAACTGAAACAAGGAAACTTTTTACAGAAATTCCCTTTTTACCACATGGATTATGTCACCTTGGTCAAGAAAACAGAATGACTGGCACTGTACTCAGGAAATTTAAGTATCCTTTTCTTCCTACCTTTAACTATTAGGCAGACAGACCTTAAGCAGCAGTGTAAATTCTTTCTATTCCCATGCTCTTTGTTACTCATACAGCCTCCAGGACCTTAACCAACATGCAAAGATCTTTTAGCAGCATTTTGCAGCAGACAAAACCCTTTGCTTGCACAGTTAAAGGAAAAATCAAATGTTTGGCTTAATAGTAGTTATGAACTTGACCCACTGACTTGACTCAAGTACAGCATCAGATACAGAAAAACATGATTAAAATATTTCTACATAGATCTTTCCGTCACTGTTTTACTATCTCTAGTTAACACATTTTATTCACATGTTAGCAGTATAAAAGTGTCTAAATAGGTACATAGATTTAACTTGGGATAGGAAAATAAATCCAAACACTGTCACAATCATTCCTATAGAATTTGTTGTCTAAAAAGCAGTTTATTGCACAACTTCATAGTGTATAATGCAAAATGCAAAGAGTGACTGATGAATAGCATTGTACCAGAAATGGTGGGATGTTTAACCTGTAAGAGGTGCACAGCCACATCATTCCATTAGACCTGACAAATATCCAGTGACAAGCACTGCAGACTGGTATTTGCTAACCCAGGAGACATCAGAGCTTGAAGTTTTATTACTTCAGTTTTACATTGATGCTGTTGCTCTTGGCTTTACAGTCATATCTCAAGTAACACAGGCTTATAAAAGGTTGGTGAATAGCCTCAGCTCTAAGTTATCCAGGCTTTATTCCTCTTTAGTCAACAGGAAGAGAGAAGCATCTCTCAAGGGGCAACTCATTTTTTCATACACTCTTACATTATTGTTGATGAAATATTTCTGAGAAGTAATTTTCCCTGAGGATTCAAGGAGAAGAGTAGATAGGCTAATTTGAACCAGTTGACTAACTTTTAGAGAGTGAAAGGGACGTGCAATGAGTGACACCAAGAGTCACTCCAGGGAGCAATGTGAACTGTTGCTGTGGGACTGGAATTTTGCTGTCTTACGTCTGCTTAAGCCATGCAAAATGTTGCATGATTTACCCCTGGCTGGGTGTTGGCTGAGCTGTGTTAATGATGTGACCACTACCAATTACAGAAGTGAATCTGAGCAGATTATGACCCTGGCAGAACTGCTGCTGAGTATTGAACCCAGAGCAATTCAAGCTTATGGCTGAAGATCAGTTCTGTGATCAAGTGTCAGCCTCTCTGGCCACAGCTAATAAGTCTGTCACTGGTGAAGCCAGGGACACTAAAACTCATCTGTAGTCTTCTGATCAGCAGAGTGCTCTTATTCTTATCAGTTTTCTTCTGGTGTGGTACTTTGTCACTTTTGAAAGCTCAGCACCAATGGACGGTGATATTACTTCTTGCCTGTAATGAAGCACTAAGTCAGGATGATGTTGCTGTGAGTGCTTTCTCAGTACAGAATGGAATATTTGCATAGATTAGCCTGCTAGCTGATGGTCCTTGACTGCTTTAATTTAAAACACACTACTTTCCATTGAAATGCCATACAGGTTTGTTTATTTATTTATTACTTTACATCACTAGAAGATGCACAAATTCTTTGAACAGCTTCCTGAGGCAATTTATTTCTTCACAGATGAAAAATTCTGTCCTTTTTGTTAGGAGGCAAGTATACATTGAACAATATAGAGGTATCTGAAAGCAGTCGAAATTCTGAAGCAAAGAACAAACACTATTTTTTGGCATTGCTGTTGACTAACCTTGTGATACTGTTACTACTGTTTTAGGTTTTTAGCTCATCTCTGATAAAGTTCTCTGATAAGGATACCTGCAAGATAAAAAGTATAACCTTTTCTTACTAAGACATCTGGTAAAATGATGAATGACTGGATACACGTAGACTTAAGGTTGACCTCTTGACTTCTACTATTCAGTAAAATAAACTGGAATAAGACAAAGTTTAGCATCCAGCTCTTAAAATCCAAAAAGTTTTCTAAGTGAAACAGAGGCATAGAGCTACAATCTCCAAAAATTGTTTGGAATTTCATAGATGAAGTTAAAATACCTCCCAGCTTCTACTCTGCATGTAACTTTCTGATTATAGAGATTATAGACATATAGACAAATATAGACATATATAGAGATGATGTTAAAATATATAGGAATAATAATATACATAGGTAAATGAATACATAAAATAAACTTTATGAGCCAGAATCACTACTAATCTCTGTTCAATCTTTTCACTGTGAGTAGTTATATCAATACCAGCAAGTTTTTCAGACTTCTTGATAAATTTCCAGTACCCCCACTCTGATCTTTCAAGTAGTCTCAGATAGAAGATATTTTACCCAATCTTCTTAGCCTATAAAGGATAAGAGAATCAAAAAATCTAAAATCAGAAAAGATATAATGTGTCATTAGTTCAAATTTCTGCCAGCACAGAATACATTTCCACATTACATTTACAATTGCATTAAATTATTTCATTATTTTATTGATTTGATAGGTAATTTTCAATAAGCCTTCTTCTTCTTTTTTTACATGACCCTGTTTGACATTGCTCCCTCAAATATTCATAGACCTGTCATTATAACCCCTTGTAACCTTTCTTTGGTGAAGATAATGTGTATTTAACTTTTTTATTGATTTTTTTTCCAATAAATGACCCTATTATAAATTTCTCTTTCCTTTTAATCAGGCTATAAATTTTGTCAGAAACTACTTGGAGTGAAAGTGCCATTTCACATCTTTAGCTGCTGAAATCTGATATTACAGCGAATAGAATCTGTTTTCTCCAGGGTGACAGAAATAAATAAAAAATGTTATGTACAACATCTGGATGATGATATTTAAAGTTATGTTCCTCAAAAAGAAAGATACTTCACCTTACCTAATTTAGTGAGCTCTGTTTTTGCTACCTTCTGCTGGTATGTTCATGAAGATGTCCAATGAGATTTGAACAGCACTGGGATATATAGATCATTAGTAACACCTTTGTGACAAGTAAAAAAAAATCTAATCAGAGATTAATCGTAATGAAAGATAATGCCATCATTTTTTTTTAAGCTCACATTCTATGCATTGCTATATACTATATTGCTATATACTACATTTCTTGGGATTTCTTGAAAAATATTTCAAATTCATCCTTGATTTAATAGGTTAGATCTTTACTGAAGTCAGAGGAATTAACAGTGCCTATTATGCTCACTGCATTGACCCTACCTTCTGTAGAAAACTGATGATTTTTTTGATAACAATTTAATTTAACATGATTTCTTGCTTATGAACTCTTCTGCCTGAAATTTTCCTCAAGGTACTAAAGGATTTATTGAAGTTTTTCTCTGATCTCATATATAGTACTTACTTAAGAGACTTATAAAAACAAGTTCTATGAATTACCCAACCTACCTCTTGAATTCTCAAAGATGATATTTGATAATTCCATTTCTGATGTTAGGTATTTATAAAAAATTGGCCATGTTGACCTCTTCATGTATATAGCATTTAAAAGATGTATTCTTTGTGATAATTGCATTTCTTACCTATTTTTCTGTATGACCTGGATTTACTATCCACTGCTAGAATTTTTACCTTCCTTCGCAAAAACATCCAAAACCAAAATCAAGATGTATGAAACACATTTTTAAAAAAAATTATACTCACAGCTCCAGCTAGTGACAGTCCATCTATCTGAAGCACAGTTATAGACAGTGGAACATAGTCTATAACTATGGAAACCATGTAGAAGTCCAGTATCAGAGACTATGTATTAAACTTAAATTTACTGGAAAGTAAAAGAAGAGAGGAAAAAAAAAATCAATGTTCAATATTTAGAGACTAAGAATATTCCAATCACGTTCTCAGAATCGACCAAAGGGAATAACTATGTATGTTGATCATCCCTCCAAAGTTTATCAGGCAACAGTGTTTTATTTACAATTTTATTCAATAACTGTATACAGGGATAAAAGGATACAGAAATATAGCAAAAGTAATGTAATATGGTCTCAATTCTAACTGAAGTTATAATGTATTTAACATCTGACATAGCACAATAAAGGAAGAATGTTTTAGAGATTGTGTAGTTAAGTTCAATTATAGCTTTCAAGTATGTTTTATACTCTTTCTGAGTTTTTCCTCCCTTCTGTGTCAGTTTGATCATACAAGAAAACAATTTGATCACAGCTGTCAACATACAAACATCAAAGTTAGATTCTACTTCTTCACAACAGTGTAATAAAATGTTGTGGAATTAAGATGGCAGTAGGTGGTGGTTACAGATATGGATACAAGGCTTTACAATCCAAAATATCTGTCTGGGGTCTATACAACTCTTCTCAGTATGATATTTCAATATGTCAGACATCTAGTGCTTTATCAGCTGCTGTGAAAGATTCCTAAAGAAACCACCACAAGAGAATGCCTACAGTATGAAAATGCTTTGTAGACTCAGGTTCCTGGCTGTCGCCATCATTAATAGCACTAGTTTTTCACTGAATTAAGAAATGCATTAATTTCCTTCACATTCAATTAATAGTTAAGATGTGCACAGATTTCTTTTAAATTTTCAAGTCAGTGATGAGGAGTAAATATAGTTTTATCTTTAGGATTTGAGTTATAGCCAAAAATGTAAAGCAACTCAAAGTCAAACAGAATCAAAATCCTTTATTCCATCCATGTCAAACTGTATTATCCCCTGACTCAGTATTTCAAATGTGAGCCATATCCAGTTTGAAGAGCCACATTGTGTTATGGTACAGTATGTAACACAGTACGATGAGTGTAATAGGCATGAAGCATCAAAGAAATAGTGTATCTGCTGAAAGTCAACACAATTTTCATTTGACAATAAATGCAATGAATTTTAACCTGTTACTATGAGACTTATGGATACTTTCATATTATTAATGCTCTCAAAAATGAATTACGTTGTTATGTGCATAAGAGTACAATTATTATGTGATTCCAGTTCCAGTGGGAATTATGAAATTTCCTAAAAATAATCAAGTAATTTCCTTTTCTTCCTCTGCTATCCCTTCCCTGTCAGTGAACCATTATGTTACAAGAACTTCAGGTGCTTGAGTCCAATATAAGCAGAAACAAATTAATGAAACTTCACCACGGTGTGGGATTTGAAACTATTTATTATGGGTCCACTTAATTATTAAGTAACTCATCTGTCTACTACCTGGGAAGGAATCTTTTGATTGAAATATGTATTGAAAGGTAGTTTGAGTAAACTTTAATTCAGAAATACTTATAAATCATATTGGTGACTCACAATTTTAAATCTGTGTTAGGTCTGCATCATCAAAGTGTTTAATTTAAATAAATGCATTTATATTATAAGGATATGAGTATAGGTAATACAAAATGGAGAGGTATGTATGTAATACATGTAATATACATACACATATATAGATATGCATGTATGCAGAAAAGAGAGGGAGTAAAATGAGACTAATATTAATATGGCCACAATTTTATTAACACAGTGTGGATGGGTATTTTTAAGTCTGATGATATCTAACCCTACAGCAAACTGCTAAATAGGAACAAAAGGTCCTGTTTTCCACGAGTGTGGGCATGAATACTGTTGGATAGCTGAAAACAAAATAATTAATTCCTGCATCTGTCTCCAAGTAGCCATTGACCAACAGCAGTGAAAATGAACTCTAAAGAATCTGTGTTGATGATCATATCTCCCCTAGGTAGTCCTGGCTACACCTAACTAGTTGAGGACATAACAATTAATAGAAGCCTAACTCTGTTGTTTGTAGATCTGGTTCTTCAGACCTATAAACAAGGGATGATAAGGCTACTAAAAGAGAAAAAAATATTTTTAAACAAACACATCAATTCATGTTCAAATGCTGCCCTGCCTTGCTCACTTAGGTCTTGTTTAAGCAATTTTGTACTCTTAAATTTTATAGACATTTTTATTTAGTAGACCATTAGGTTTCAATGCAATCAATTCTGATAGCATTAGACAAAATTCATTAAAACATTTTAGTTGCTTCATCAATAAATATTGCCAAAACCACTTTGGGCTTTGGTAATTTCTCTGTTGAGTTGGCTAGGATGATCTGGTAGATTTAGTCCTTTGAATTTTCAGAATGACAAAGACTCACATTTTATTCTTCCTGTCCAAGAGTTACATTAGCAAATTATTTTGCAGTTTTCCTGCCTCTTTCTTACTTTTTGTTTTGCTTGGTTGTTTGGTTTGCGTTGAGTTTTACCAGTAAAACAAGAATGAAGTAACATCTAAGTTTGTAGTGTCATCAATATTCAAAGGAATTTTGGTGTCTTGGCTAAAAAGTATAAGAAGTAGAACCATTTCACTGTAGCAAAGCAGGTATGAGATTTCCCGATAATTGACTTCCCTAGAACAGAAATAATATTGAGGACCAAAGGCAGAATCTGCACAACTTTTTTGGTGATGTATTTTTAACAGAGTAAATTTAACTGACCTCTGTCAATACATTTTACTGTCACGGTTTTGTAAGACATATTTAGCCCTCAGAATGGCAAATATACCTTTTCTCTCTCACTCTCCATGTCTTATTTCCCTGTACAGCTTGAGTATTCTTCTCTGAGATTGAATTGAAAGCAGGGACACACACCCATGCAGCCCAAACTCTACTGAAACAGGTTATCCTACTATGTTAGAGAAACACCTGGCATGGAAACTTAATCTACTGCTAACAGGAGTAATTCATCTTTGGAGTCAACTGAGTCATTGTGAGGAACATATTTAATGATTGCTCTCTGCCCTGCAGCAGTTACATTTTTATTTCTGGGTACAATTCACTATGTTGTTTATTCTGCATACAGCCTTAAGTCATCTAAGGCTCTCAGATCAGGAGCAGAGCTAGTATTGAACTCTCTAGGACAGAAAACCCTTTTCAATACAAGACTATGATTACTATTTGACCTATTTCACTTTGTTTTGAGAGGTTGTATGAAATATGCTCATTAGAGGAACCTGAATTTGGCTTCTTTCGATAGCTCCACAGTCAGCTTAGATCAAGCTAAACCAGGCAGCTATTAGAAAGGGTAATTCTGTCCATAATTACCTTCACCTTCTCACCAGGGCTTCCTTGCCATTCTCTTGCATTAGCTTTACTTATTTCAATCTATGGTATGAATCATATATATATAAAAAACCCAAACAACTGCTGAGCTATATAACCACTCTAGCTGTCTGTCAGGATTTAATAGCAAGCAGCAAGCAAGCCCCATGCAGTTGCTTGCTCAGTCCCACACCAGCAGGATCAAGGAAGAAATCAGAAGGGAAAAAGCCAGAAAACTCACGGGTTGAGATAATGACAGTTTAATAGGGAAAGCAAAAGCGGTGCACACAAACAATGTCAAACAATAAATTATTTCACTGCTTCCCATGAGCAAGCAGGCATTCAGCCATCTCCAAGAGAGCAGGACTCTCTCACATGTAATGGGAACTTGGGAAGACAAACACCATCACTCCAAATGCCCCACTCTTCTTTCTTTTTCCCCCACTTTATACATTGAGCATGTCGCATGGTCTGGAGTATCCCTTGGGTCAGTTTGTGTCACCTGTCCTGGCTGTGTCTCCTCCCATGCACCCCCAACTTCTTTGAGCACAGCAGTACAAAAAGGAGAAAAGGCCTTGGCTCTGTGTAAGCCATGCTCAGCAAGAAAAACATCTCAAAATTATCAACCCTGTGTTCAGCTCAAGTCTAATACACACACCAGCCACTGTGAAGAAAATTAAGTCTACCCCAGCCAAGCCATCACACTGTCAAAAAAATGGAAATGGAACATGCAAATAGATATGAGGAGAAAAATTGACCTAAGTGTGCATTTTTCACTAAGTGTGATCCAGTTCAAAAGTGATCTCCTACCCACAGTTTTTTCCAGTGCCTGGATATTATCAGATATAACATGTAAGTAACTGCAGAACAAGCTAGATCAGAAAGTTCAACCAAACAGACACAAAGATTTAAGAAGGGCAGGATCATATGAAGAAGGTTAACAGGAAGGAGAGCAAAACCACCTGTGTTACATCCTCAATTATATTAGATTAAACATTACATAAAACATCCCCCTTTGATCAGTCTAACTTGATTGTGAAGCCTCAAGGCTAAAAGTTTGATTATGTTTTGATTCAAAGCAGCTTTGAATTAAAGTCAGCTATGAAGACAGCAGTTCTAATGGATTTAATTTATTTCTTATTAACACAATTTGCTGTGAGTACCAACAGAAGGTGTCATTCAAGTCACCAGTGATACATGTAGTCTCAGGTGATAGCAAATAATAGAAACAATAGAGAAATGTGATGTAGGTAGAGGTGGAATAAATGCCTTCTTGTTTCCAAAAAGTCTTGATTTGGTCTCTGTTGCTCAATATAGCCTTAAATATTGGGGTATGAGATTTTTCCTAGCATTTTTATGGACACTGAGATGTGATGATCTGAAGTTCATTTGCTGTCTTTTAGGAAATGTCTCCTATTTCTGAAACATAGGGCATATAGAACAAATGTTCCTGATCACCTGGTTTTTGCTGCTTGGACATTTTTTACGCTTTTACCATATAAACACCCTTTAATTTTAGATTTTTACTTCCATTCTACTAATAGGTGAGATTTCCCCTTTATTTCCTTGTCATCATTTATCAATGATGAAATACTTTTCTTGAAATGGAATGCATAGTGTTACCCAGAGTATTTAGGACCAAAATATAGCACTAATTTTCCTGAAGGTTACTTTCTTTCCTTATTTACTGATCCTTATGAATCATCAGGATTTAAAGCATTTTTAAATGTAAATGCAGATTCGGTGAAGTGTGTTTTTTGAAGTACCTACACGAAAAACTCATCCAGTTCCAATTAGGCTCTCTACACAGGCTTATAGTTAACAAGCACAATTTCAGACTTGGAATTGCTCTTTAGATTTAGATTTTGGTTGGCAAGCAAACAATTCATAATATCTGGTAAAGTTCTGTGGCAGTGATGCCAAGTACTAAGAGTTTCACTGTGAAGTTAATGCCATTTTTTTACAATAGAAATCACATTCAATATAGCCCAGGCTTCAAACAGGATATGCAGTGCAGCTAGGAAAAAAAAGTTTCAAATTATGTAGTACATACACCATGTAATACATGGAAATTATATGCATTTTTCCAGTGCTGGATGTAGAAATCAATCCTTTTGTCAAGTGCTTCTATTGTAGACTGCCATGTTGGAGACCTACATTCAAACAAAGCACTCGGAGGGCTGGGCACTTAGCTTCCAGGGAGAGGAGCCTTCTGCCATTCAATAACTCTCCTCAGTCACAGATGAGAAACGGGCTGCAGTAGATAAGACACTTCAGACAACCCTTTTGATAGTCTCACATCTGAGGTTAATGACAATAGCTCAGGTGTGGGAGTCATGTAATAAGCGTAAATCTGACTTGGAAAATTAAAAACAAAGAGCCTGAAACAAAGAAAAAAGTAGCACTAGTTTGAAGAGAATGGCATTATAGTCAGAAGGAGTAAATAATGAGGAACAATGCAGTATGATACATGAGAACTTAGATGATTTAAATACTAAAAGATGAAAGCTAGTTCAAAGCAGCTAAATAGAGAGCGCTGACAGGTTCCTAGGGGAAAAAAGGATATCAAACAATTGGGTGTGTCATTAAATATAGGAAATCAAAAGGTAAAAAGAGTCTAAAAGATAATTCTGTGTGCAGCATTAAATATGAACGATAAGTAATAAGATGAGAAAAGAAAAATCTATGTCTAACATTAAAAACAAAGGAACATTACCAACTATGCCTAAGTAGGGCAAAAAGGAGTCAGGTACAATTTATTAATATAAACAAAATCTAGAAGAAACAGACTAACTAAGACGTGAACAAAGGAGAAGGAATCCATTTTCAGTTAAAAAATCTAGAAGGTTATTCAATCCTAGGATAAAGGAATGTTAAATGCTTCTTGCTGTACAGTAAAAGCTCTTCTAGTCTGTAGATTTTGCCCCCTGTGTCCTCAGCTCAGCTGAACTATCACCTCTGTGAGCTCAAAAGGCATGTCCAGGGCTTGCCTAGCCCATGTACTTATTTACAGGAGACATATGAGGCCCAGATGATAATTCTGTAAGAAAAGTCGAAGCAAGACAGACTGGATTGGCAAAAATGCTTGAGGCATCAAAAAGTTACAGATTAGAAGCACCCCAAAAATCTCATAATGAGGTCTCACAAATACTTGTGAAACTCTGGACCCTAATTGATGCTAGCAGAAATCTTGGTACTATGAATTCTTATGGATGAAGCCCATTAATAGTAAATCCCAACAATGTTAAATCCTGCTGCTCCTGTTACTCCTAATTATGTTATAACAACATTAAGAAATTGACGTTTCATTTTTTTTCCTTTGTAAACATGTAGAGTCTCTTTTCTTTCATTAAAAGAATGACCCTATCATAGCTGGGCATTCTTCTAAGTTTTTGAGCCCATATTAGTTTGTCCATAATAAATATTTCCTGGTATATAACTCGTTACCTAACAATTCACTCAGGAGTTAATTTTTGTCATAAATGGCAGGTAATTAAAAAAGACAAGGTAGTTGTTAGGTTTTCTAAATTAAAAAGTTGGATTTTTTTCTAGGTTTTCTCACTTTTCTGTTTCTAAATTTAAAAATTTAAACAAAAGTGGAGAAATTCTGAATGGAATAATTGAACTAACTGACCGGACTGTAGTAACAGTAACTGCATGAAATACTACTGAAAGGACAGGGTAGCTCAGAAACTGATTAGTTCCATTTTGTGGCAGCAGGAGGATTCACTGCAGATTTAGTGTGGCACTTCAGTGCAGCAAGGTCTGTGAGACTGCTGGCCTATCTTTTAGCATGGTTGGTCCAGATTACTGTGACAAGTTAAGATGCTCTGTGCCTATACTGATCATTCAGCCTGGCTTGGCTACACATCCATGTGAGACACACTGCTAATGGCTGGATTATATCTTGCCCCAATCAAAAGTGTGGGAACATTGTAAATTCTAACTGAAAAGAATATATGAATTGTTTACAGCAAGCTGGGCAATAGGCTTTTCTCTGGAAGGGGAAAAAAAAAAAAAAAAAGGTGGAACAATTTCTTTAAAGTTAAAAAGTAAACAAAATTCACTCTACCTCCTCTCTCTTCCTGGAATAGCCTTTCAGTCTTCTTCAACTGCTAAAACTGAATTTTCCAGTGCTACAAAAATTAAGAATTAGAATTTTCAGGGTGGGTCTAGGGAGATCACTTATGGTTTGGTTTTGGTGTATTTTTACTTATATTTTTATTATTTATTATTTTTACTTTTTATTTATATTTATCTGAAAAGCCTGTAAATCAATGAAAATAAACCTACTATACAAAAAATGTTTAATTACCTCGACAAAGGTCAGTTCTAACCAGGTCAAAGCTTTCAAATGAAAGAAAGTCTTGTATGAGGATGAGAGAAACAGGCAAAATATCTTGCAGAAACACAAGAGAAAGATAAAGAATATCAAGTTGTTAAAGTGTCTAGGAGTGCCGTTGCTGATCACACCTCCATCTTCCAATGTAGATGAAAGAGAAAGGTAGTTGGTCACTAATATCATCTTGGATTAGCTTGCATCAACCAATTTACTATAGCCCCTTGACAATGGAGGAGCAGCATACTGTGGAAAGGAGGGACAAGTTCTAATATACACTAAAAGTAAGGCCTATTTTAAAAAAAGATCATTTTAGCTACATTATGTAGTGAATGGGGAGCAGGAGATGGCAAAGACTAAAAAGCAAGAGTTCAAAAGGTCAGATTTTTCTAGGAAAATTGAGAGAGACATAGATATCTGATATCTTTACATTTTATGCCATTTCAGTTCTTTTACAAATCTGTAATCTATTAAGAGTTCAGTAGAAGGAGTCCAATAGACATATTGCATAATGAGCAACAGCACGATGGACAAATTAGACTTGAGAATGAGGGCTTTGTGGGATAAAAACAAAAGAGATGGTGTGATAACAGAATGAAAGAAGAGATAACACGTTTTTATCCGATATGGAGCATAGCCAGACTTTTATCTCTGGGCTATCTGTACCTATGTATGTGTAGCACAGACCAGAATGCTTCAAAGTCAGGACATCTTTAGTTATCACCAGAACAGATGCTGGAACCTATGCCTGTATCTCTGTTAGTAAACTGAACTGTGCAATGCTGTCTGTTTGTTAGCATGGTGCCTGGCACAGATTTTTGTCTTAGCCAATTAGCATATTCTATTGAATACATATGGTTTGTTTATATTATCAAAGCATGTTCACAAACCTGTAGTAGCTGTTATGTCAACCAGATTGACCTCATTATGTGCCACAAGACTAGCTATAGGTATTGTAACTTGCCCAGACAGGCCTCACAGAACTGAATTTTCTTGACCTAGTCTTCTTAGTGGTACAAAATATCAGACCAAATGATGTCTTTTACCCCTGGATCCTTCTATTCTTTTTTTAGTCATAAAAAAGGCATAACTGACTTGCAGCATTCATCTATAATAATTTAGTTTAGCATAACTCTTTAATGTCCTTTTTCCTTTGGTATTCATATCTCAAAAGCACAAAGATGTTGAGGGCCAAGACCTGCATGTGTTTCATTTCATACTGTATAAGAAAACCTTTGCTTCTTGAAATCTGAGTGAGCTTCCTACAAGAAGCAGTTGTAATTTCAGATCTCTGTAGATACCCTAAGTTCTATTTCAAATGCCTTAAAATGACTACTGCTTTAACATTTCAGTACATTTCATCTTCATATTTACATGATAACAATTTCATCATTTCAGTTGTTACAAGGTTTTCTGCTATCTCTCAGCAAAAATTTATTGCTCACCCTCCTACTCCTTCTAATTTTTCTTAGTTTTCATGAAATTATGCCATTGTTCTATATCATAAGAAATACTGTGCTGATTTTTTTTTATTTCTGAACATACATATTGCCTAATTTTCTAACAATAAACCTTGTATTTTTCTTAATAGGTAAACAGAGCTGGTAATGATGCACAGTCCTGCCCAGTGCCGGTTCTAAAGTTAAATCAATCATTATATTCCTTCTGCATAAACATCAAACCCCATTCACTTCAAAGGCGGTAACCTTTAATATGATAAATCTACAGCTTCTGCTGTAATTATCCAGATGTGATTTAACATTTTAGGAAAATCTGAAGAGCTCTAGACCTAAAATTTTCACAAAGAAGCATATGTTATTCCTTGTTCATAAGATGATTCTGTGTCCCACTGTTTGTTTCATATCTAAGTTCACTTCATTAATTTGACAGAAATTTTTATACAATACATATAACCTCTTCAGTATAATGCATGACAACATTTTGAGAGATCACTAGGGAATGAGAACGAGCAAAAAGATACCCCAAGATTTTTTAATGAATAAGAATTATGTGGAACAGTCAAGATTCCACATGCTTTTCCAGGTATAGGGAAGTGGAGAGCAGCACAGTGGAAAGTGACCTGAGTGTCCTGGTCAAGGGAAAGTTGGATATGAATGAGTCAGCAGTGCCCTGGCAGCCAGGAGGGCCGAGCATGTCCTGAGGGACATCAGGGACAGCATGGCCAGCTGGGCAAGGGAGGGGATTGTCCTGCTCTGCTCTGAGCTGGGGCGGCCTCACCTCGAGTGCTGGGGCAGTTTTGGGCACTGCAATATAAGAAAGGTATTAAACTATTAGAGAATGTCCAGAGGAGGGCAACAAAGATGGTGGGAGAGCCTTGAGGGGGAACCATATGAGGACCAGATGACATCACTTGGTCTGTTCACTCCAAAGGAGACTTCATTGTAGTAACAACTTCCTTGTGCAGGAGGAGGAAGGGTAGGTTCTGATCTCTTCTCTGTGATTAGTGAAGGAACTGAGAGAATGGCATCAAGCTGTATCGAGCAGGTTTAGTTGGATATCAGGAAAAGGTTCCTCACCCAGAGGGAGGTCAGGCACTAGAACAGATTCTCCAGGGAAGTGGTCACAGCATCAAGCCTGACGGAATTCAGGAAGTGTTTGGACAATGTTGTCAGGCACATGGTGTGACTCTTGGGGTGTCCTGCACAGGACCAGGAATTGGACTCAATGATCCTAATGGGTCCCTTCTAACTCAGTTTATTCTGTGAGTCTATGTGTCGCGGTGTGACTGGGGTTTGCCAATTTTAATATATTTAGTTTCCTTTAGGAATAGGATTTAGGAGCAGAGACAAGGCAGGCTAAACACTTAAAAGGGTATAAGAAGAAATTTATTAACAACACACAAACAATTCAGAATAAGATTTCTAGGTTATTCCCTCCTTCCTCTTTTCCCCATAACAGCAACATACAGACAGCACTTCAGTTGGTTATCTACTTAAATAATCATTTCAGTTCACTCTAGAGAGAAAAGTTCCTCTTTT
>JANRMJ010000088.1:51434280-51467039 GCA_025584955.1 Alethe diademata
ATTGGTCCCCGCAGCCTCAGGGGAGGCTCCCAGAGAGGGGCTGCTCTCCTGTTTTGAGGCCCTCCTGCTGGTCCCCTAGGGGCTGGACTCACCCCCCCGCTCCACATGAAACCAGAGCACTATGCTAAACAGTTCAATTGCATACTTGAAAAAGTGCGTATCTTACATTTTAAATTAATTCTGCTTATGAGGTATATTTTTAGAGAATGTTTTCATTGCTCACTTCCTTTCCTCCTCAACTCAAATATGGGAAGATCTTCATCACAAAAATCACAGAATGTCTGAAGTGGGAAGGCACCTCCGGAAATCATGTAGTCCTCCTCCCTGATTAAGGCAGGGTGGGTTGATCAGATCTGGGTCCAGCTGAGTTTAAAGTATTTCAAAGAATGAACAGTTCATAGCCTTTCTGGGTAACCTGGGCCAGTGTCTGAGCCTCTCACAGTAAATGTGTTTTCCTCATGTTTAAGTTACCTGTATCTTAGCTTGTGGTCATTGCCTCTTGCCCTTTCCTTGGCTACTACTGAGAAAAGTCTAGCTCATATCTACACCGTGCAAACATATACACATTGATGCTGCTCCCCCAGGGCATTCTCTTCTGGCAGAGCAGTCATAGCTCTCTCAACCTCTCCTTATATAACAGACACTCCCATTCTTTGATCACATTTATGACCCTTTGCTGGACTAGATCCAGAATGTCCATTTCTCTCTTACAAAGTCAGAATTTCAAATGTGTCTCAGCAGTGCTTATTAGTGGAGAAGGGTGACACCCCTTGAGCTGCTGGTAGCCCTCCTCGCTATGTGCCCAGGACACTGTTGGCCTTCAGTGCTGCAAGAACAATAAGGTAAAGGTATCTAAAGATATCTCATGTCTGAATAACCTGTCATACAGACAGGAGATTGAGGCTGATATCTTTTAAATATTCTTAGCTATAAATGATTACCTATAGATGACTAACCAATTTCAATGACAGTTTGGCACTTACATATTTCAGTGAACATGAACCAGCAGATGTTTGTTTATTATCAGGCAGAAAGTTATAGCAAAGAAGAAAAAAGGGTCAGATCTCTAAAAATCTCTATTTCTAAACTTGTGTTCCTACTTTACTAGATATATGTGACATTAATATAATAGATTTCAAGCTACTGACTTCATAATAGATATCTAAAGCTGACATTAATTCAGATATACTTTTAATCTTGGTAAATAGGAAAGCAGATAAATTTCAAATGAAATAAAATACCAAGAAAAACAACACCACTGTTTTTCAAGCAAACCGTTTACATTGAGAGCTATGCAGCAGCAGGAGCTCTGACCGAGGAAACACAAAATATAAAAGCTGTCACCTCCTAAATATTTTTCTTTCATCATGATTTCACAGTAGAAACTACATATGATTAAGGTAATACCTTTTTTATTAACTTGTAAGAATACAATTTTCAGAAACAGTGCTCGTATGAAGAAATCTGGACTAAAACTAAAGGTGGCACCACAAACGTACTTCAGTGAGAAAAATAATTAGCAAATTTTTGTGCTGCTTTATCTAAAGGAAAATACAATAAAGTGGCAGAAAAAAATGTATGTATGTATGTATGTATGTATGTATGTATTAGAAATCCCTTTGCTATATTAACCATGATGTTAACACAGAAGTGAATTTTATGTTTACTTGTAGAAAAGACCATTGTTAGCATAATTCACAAACTTCAGACAAGTCACTAGAATGATATGGCCACTCTAAGGAAGCATTCATACGTTACTCAAGACAAAACAAAATGCTACAGAAATATTCATATGCTGTAGTAAGTTTTGAGGACTGATTTATTGGTTTCTAAACTCTCACTGTCTATACAGGCAAGAAATATATATATATATAGTATACACATGTAAGATAATGTATGTTTAGCAATAATTGCAGGATTGCAAGCAATTTATACCATCACAATTTTTCTCCAAGGATTTGATCCACTGAGTATTTAATCTTCAACTCCCAATAGAGAAGAAGGCATTTGTCCCAAAGAAGAACACTATGTTCAGACAGTGAAGAACAAGAAGATGCAAGGTCATGTACCATTCTTATGCTTGAAGGAAAACAATTTCCAAAATTACAAGATGAAGGACTACATAACTAATTCAAATATCATATTGTCATGACTGACTTCAACTCAAGGAAGCAAATTCACGATTCAGCAACTTTTGTAAGCCTACATCCTGTCCAGGGGTCTCAGGTAACTTGAATGTGCTATTGGAAGTGCTTAAGTATAAAATAAACATCATATCCTGTTGTTGTGATTATATATGCAAGATAACAAAGGGAGAAGTGAAACAAATTAGAAGGAAAATGTGAGAAAAAATGCTTGGTAACAGACAGAAGACCAGATGAGTTTTGTACCCTGGAGAGTAGTAAAAGAAGGAAATACAGATCCCATTTATATTATTTTCTACCTCTTTCATCTCTCCCTGCCTCCTGAAAGAAGTACTACCCACCCTACCCCTTCAGTCACTGGAAATGGGTGGCAGTGCTGCAGTTCCATGGGAGATGGCAGGCCAATGTTTCCAGCCCCCTCTGCTCCTTGATCTTTTCTACTCCACTACAGATTCAGTCAGCAAGAGTACACCAGTTTTTCTGTAACTTTGTTTAAGGATATGAGAGCTAATTAGATGAAAGAAGCACTAGGAATACTCAGGTGACAAGAAGATTTCCAATACCTGCAGTGGCAAAGCTCAGCTGGAACTACTCAGGTTCATTTTCAAGTTGAATGTACTAGTCTTGCATATCAATGATGAGCAGCTGCCTCCCTCTGAGAGACCATACTTTAAGAGACTGCTAAAAATCTTAAAGCCGAATCCACTCCTAAGCTATTAATTAGTTTGGTCCAAAATATTAGTCTGTCTTAATTAAGCCAATTCCATATGGACCAAAATACATTTGCTAACTGAATTTAAGCCTAAATGGAAGCATTTCTATCTAGGAGCATGATATTAATGAGACTCATTTAATGAAGGTGGTGATTTTCTCAAAAGATAAACAATAGTGGAAAGATATCCAATACCTAGAAACAGATTCCTGTATTTTTCTAATTTTTTTAAAATTATGTAGTTTTAGCCAAGAAAATGTTTTTTAAAAATTTTTACCAGTACGAGCCACTAACATCTATTGTGCTATGATAGAAAATTGGGATTTATTAATACTATGCTCACTCAATCTTTCTCTCAAAATTATCCCCTTATGAAGCAAAGTTGTAGATAGGTTGGGTATTTTCTGATTGTCTGTATTTCCACTGTGGGAGCTGGAGCTCCTGGTATATTACTACCACTAAAAAGTGATTGGCACTTTAACAAAAATCAGTACAAAATAACCATTTTCTTTCCAGCAAAAGTGGGAAAGTGAAATGCCACAGAATTTGCAGGGTGCTGAGTCTCCATCTTTCTGTGTATTTTCTGATTAATAATAGAAAGTTCATGGGTACCTTTACAGTACCCATCCAGGGCAGGAGCATAGCCAAAATCTATTTCATTTGGGTGCAAATCTTCTGTATAGGATTTACAGTTCTTCTGATAGATTGAGGAGTCTGCATTAACTGACAACCTGAACTGATTCTCGATCTGCACATTTTCACTACCTGAGAGAACACAATTGCATTTATGACATATCAATTTCTTGTTTTCTTAAGCAAAGCTGTTCATCTGAGGAAGAGGGAGAAGGAATTTTCATTTTGAAAGGAATATCCTATGTTTGTTAAATCATTGAAAATTTACCTTGGTTCAATTGAAAAATTAATCAAATAACCCTTGAGATAGTATTAAGATGCAGTACATTGGTGCTATACACCTAATTATTTTGATAAACCTACTGTTTTACTAAGATACTTCCCCTTTTTTGTGTTGTGTTTAATTGAAAAAAAAAAAAACAAACCACATTTATAGTGCCAGCATGGGTTCTAATTTAAGATGATCTTACGGGCACAAATTGTAAGCAAACAACAACAACAAAAAAAGTATTTTTTAACCAAAACCTATGGACCTATGTGCAGAAATATATTCAAAATGAAACTGGGAAACCCTATGAAGCAGGTTTAACGTACCCTCTCTCTTCAGTCCTTGTAGATTTTAGGACGAATATGAGTTACACTTTGGGACTGCTTGACCCAAACAATTTCCATCATTGTTCGTCCTGGAGAAAATATTCTGATCCTTTGCATTAGCTCACCTTTGCAATTGCTCACCTACATTTCAGACGACTGTGCACAACAGTACTGAAATAGCACAATTTTGTGTGATGATACTGGTCATGTCAAATCTCTAAAGGACTTTTTTTAAAAAATAGCTGTATGACTTATTTATGTTTTAAACTGCAGAATATTATTCATTCCCAAAACCAAAAGAGAAAGAAAGAATAATAATATTTAAAGGTATTCTCATTCTGTCATTCACCAAATTTTGCAATCAAAACTCTTTATCTTTGGGAGAAAAAAGATTTTTTGATTCACAGTAAAGGAGAAAAATCACTAGCTCTGCTAATAGTTTTTTGAAAGAATTACTGAAAGGAAAATGCTGTGCACCTGAAATTTCCAGCCAAAATGAATGAAATGGAAAGAGAAATCACAGATTGGTATGAAAGGGGAAAGAAAATAAATTAACATGATGACTAAATACATTTATCTGAAAACAGTCACCTTTCACATTATAAACGGTCTTACTATTAACAGGAAGAGAATTTAAAAATTACATAAATAAGCAACAGTCTTAAAGGAAGTATTACTGTATATTATGGTGATAAAATATCCTCCATTTTTCCTGCTTCCTTGACACAGTTTTGTCTTTTTCATGATAGATGAAGAAAAAGGCAGACAAACAGAATTTTTTTCAGCGTCTTGCTGCTGACACTCAAGTTGCTGAATGTTTTCCAAAAGAAAGTAATTTTTTTTTTCAGAGGACGTACCTATAGAAAGATGTAAAGACAAAAGCAAGGAAGTGTGTTAGAAAGGGATTCCTCTCTGTTTTCGGAAAATACTGGTTCATATTCTGTGTGTTCTGGCATCTAGTTGTAAATGTCTATGAAGTAGTTAGGAAGAGGTGCTTTTACAGAACCCATGGAATGGATTTTCTCTTGAAAATCATGGGTTCGTAGTTTTTGTCTCTAAGCTCTGTGCTGTGTTCAGGTTCAGTGATACAGTTGTTATATTGTTTGTTTCCACTGGGCAATGTCCAGAGCAGGTTTTTTCTTCTTTTTCTTTTTTATAATTATTTTCCTCTCCCTCTGCTTGTTTAAGCCTTAAGTTATACCATTTATTTATAGATTGTAAGTTACTGGTTCCAGAACTGTTATCTCTACATGAAGCTTGTCAGTACATAGCACAGCAGGACACCAACTAAGTTTCCAAATACAAGAAGTAAAAATTTAAGAAAAACCTATTTTGGAATAAAAATACATATATACACCCTGTACCTAGTCAACCCTGTTTCCCAGTGTCTTAGGGTTATTTTTGAAAATAGGAATTAACCACTTCTTAAAATAAAATGGTTTTTAATTGGAGATTGCAATGAAGTATACCATTGACTATCTTTAAGAAACATTTGTGATAAATAACATCCAACATAGTTACATATTTATCTTTTCACTCTATTTCCATAACAACAAACTATTTCTTGCTAGAGGGTGAAGAAAAGCACTGGAAAGCCATCACCTACATTCATGATAAGCTCAGGGGCACAGTTTTGTTCTTGCCTCCTACTAGTCTGAAAAAATCCAGTGGAATAGGATTTTAGTGGCTGAGAGTTTAATGATAAGGATTTAGCAACAGGTCTTTGACACTGGCCAAAAAACAAATTCTATCACTAATTAGTTCACTAGTGCAGGAGTACCTTTGGATTTGTGAACAGCTAATATCTCTCTTACATCTATATTAATAAATATGGTCATTTTGACGTAATTTTTTCCTTCTTTTTTTCTTAAATTTCATGCTTTATTTGCATAGACTTCTCTACAAGTGTGCAGCCTTCACAAGGGCTGCATACTTGATGGCTGGGTTACAGCTCTTAATTGAGACTGATGCATCAGAGTGCACACCTTTATTCTTGACTTGATAAATGTTTGCAAACTTCAGATAAGAATATTCACTGCATATATTTAAGACAATAGTTTTTACCTGTACGGAGTGAAGTATATTTTCTAATGAAAATTCATGAGATGAAATGTCACCTTCAGAAAGCTTGTGAAAAACGATCCTTAGTGTGAATCTTTCTGTCAGAATTCAAGTTTACATTGTTCCACCGGTGTAACCAGCCCATTTCCAGTGACAAGGAATGTGCAATGATATGTGTACCTTTCCTGAACCTATTACGTGCTGCATCTCTGCACTGACTTTTTTGCTGCTGGGAATAAGGGCTTAGAGCATAGAAAACAGTGAAGTGGCTGGACACTGTACTTGTTATTTTAATGATATGTATTTGCAGCTTCTGCATGATATCTGACTTCATGATTTTAAGTGCTGCTTCTAAGAAATCTGAAATCCCTCAGGTGCTGTTTGTGGCAATGTCTAGAAATATTTTTTTTATTTTATTTTAGAGCACACCAACTCTCAAAATGAAGATTAGGTTTTTATTCTAGTGGCAGCTGTATTGATGCACTTGGTTTCATATATTAATGGCAAAAAACCTGGTGGCATTGCAGGAGAACAGGCTAAAACACAACAGACACATCACCTTGCTAGGTCTGATTGGGAATTCCAAATGCTGTGGAGTTTGCTAGACTTTTTGTTTCTGATGGCCTTTGAATTACATTGCTTATTGCAGATCATGAAAGGACATGAATGCTGGAATTTTGAATGTTCACCTTTGTTTTTCCACTTCTTTCATGAAGATAAAAGTACTTATTTTTGACACACAGACAACAACATTTAAGACCTGTATTTGTTTTTTATTTGTCTCATATTAAAAGCATTGATTACCTTATTATTATACCTTATAATAATAAAAAGTATTATTACCTTATAAAGGCATTTCTTTTCAGAGCAAAATGGCATTTTTTATAGAAGAACAAAGCTTATCCTGTTATTCCAACTTTCTCAGAACTGCTGTTTGCAGTTTACATTTACCTGCAACATTTCAGTCAAACAGCTAGCATTGCTCTTACTTCAAAGGTATGAGTTGAGTAGTTGCCATTGCATCAAGGCTTTATATTTCACAGGCTTTATATTTCACAAGGCTTTATATTTCACAAGGCTTTATCTACAGTAGTCACATAATTTATTGTCTTATTATTAGGTCAAATTCAGTTATCTTTACTCAAGTTTTCTGACTAAAATAATGGAATAAAGGGTCCATCATGTGGCCAGCTGTTATTGCTAAAACAGTTTTCTTGTGATATCATAGGGAGACCATTATGGATGGGATGTTACCATTGATTGTTTCCATACTCTGTTTTAATTTCTGAAGACAGGTGCACGCACACACACAAATGCATACACACACACATAACAAATAAACTCAAAACAGTCTTGACTAATGAACTGTTCCAATAAAGACGGATCTCCTAGCTGTGACTCAAAGAGTGTTTTAATTCGAACATATCTAATTTTAATACATACAGTAAGAAATTGAAAATGGAACTGTATGTTGCAAATACTAGAGTGTTTATCACTGCTTGTGATGGAAGGATGCAAAGATCCCATGCAGTGCTTTACCCTGACTGTACTGCACACAGCCAGGTCATGGAAAAAAAATAACTTGTTATAAAACAGAAAAACTATGAGGGAATAGAGATAATATGATAGCAGTAACAAAACCAAGAAATGACATATGCAATGGCACAACAGGGTCATTGTGAGTGACTGCTATTCTTGCTGAATCTAGGTATATAAATCAACAATCATTTAGGGTAAAACATGAATGCAGACAAAAGGGAGACAGATCCCCTAGAGACTGTAGATTTTCCTGTTCAGACTGGTGGAATCTGGCAGTTTCATCAGCTCTCCCCTTTAATGTAGGATTGCTTCAAGTGGTGAGGTGGTGAGGCCAAGTCCATTCGCTGCAGTTCAGCTGCACACCAGGTGGTTAGACAGGGTGGGAAAAAGTCTGTGGGACAGAGGAGTCTGAGAAGGAAATACAGATGCATTGAAAAATATATGAACTGATTCCTCTGTGTTTCTTCCCATCTTCAGTGAAGAATACATGACAAGTTTTGGGAATCCTTGCCCTATCCACTGCTTTCTCAGTGCCTCTTTCTTGAAGTCTAAGAAAGTCCATAATAGGACTCTGTGCCAGGAAAGAGAAGTATTAATGTTCTAACAAGAAATGTTTTGTAGATTGTTGCTTTGGGTTTTTTTATGATAGACATCTATTTTTTAATTTTTACAATATTGCTTTATTTTGCAGATGAACACAGTAGAAACAAAACTGATTTTTTTTAATATTATACACACACAAACACACACTCATGCACTCACATGCGCATTTATAATGGTACATGTGAATATATCTAATGCCATAGAAAAGGAAATTAAGATGTGATTTCCCAAATCAAATACTTAATTTTGCAACATCTGACAATTATTCTAAGAAACATTCTCAGTCCATATTTTTTCTGTAGAATTCATCTGCAAATGCTGTGATTTACCATACCAAGCACAAAACAAAGGCAGGAAATAAATTATTTGGTGCTGATTGTATTGTATGCTATGGTAAGTCTTACTCTATTTGAAGACTGCCAGGTTCCTCCCTCCCCCGATAAAATAACGTGGTTTTATTCAGTAAAACTCCTGATTTCTGTATTCCTATAACAGTTAACTCCAGTATCCTTTAGAGCATACAGGAGGAAGATTTCTCAACAGAAAAGTCTGTCTTTAGCATATTCCGTATGTGTGGATTTCAGCATATTTGTATTCATACAGACTCATGTGATGGATTCTTTTATTTTATTTGAAACCTTTTCCTTAAAGCAAGCATTTGTATTTTTAACTTTAGGTAAGGTTTTAAACATTAGCATTTGTGTGCGTTTCATTCAGCCTACCTCATCATTTTCTTGTTTCATGCCCAGGGCTTAGCAGTTGGAGTTTAAAAACAGCCAGCTTTAATGTCTATGACTGACATGTAATTTCTGCTTACTTTAAAGCTTTTTTTTTGCTAACTTTGCCTTTTTTAAAATTCTTTCCTGTCCATAATCACAAAGCTACATAAGCTCTTTTGTGGCTTAATAAATATTGTCAGTTTTTTAAAGCTCAGTGTGGTGTGTATTCTTCTTCAAAGATAGTTATTAAGCATATAAAAAGAAGCTTGTTAAATTTGTAGATTTATTTTTTTTATTATTCCTACTTCTTATATTTAAATGAGAAAATATAATCCATTAAAGAGGTTCAACTGTCAAAAGCACTGCCATATCTATAATTAAGTATAACCTTCCTGGGTTTAAATAACATTATCAACAAAAGCCTCTAAATTTGAAATTAAATGCTCTACCTTCTTCCCATTAACATTATTGTTTTACTTGGAAACTCAGAGATGTGAATGCAAAGGAGGAATTTAGCTCACAGCTATGACATATCTCCCATTTTTAAAAGTAAACAATAACGAGAGGCATTCCTTTTTGGAATATATATGCCTTAGATTACACACTTAATGACAAGAATTTATCTTAGTTCTGCAGAATTATTACTGAGAATAGGAGTTAAAGGACCCAGCAACACATATATGCACTCAACCTTGCTTCTCATTTTGTGATCAACTAAACAATTCTGAAAGATACAATGGAAGCAGTATTCTATGTCATAGTTCTTAAAAAGGAACTTATCATTACAGCTGGAGAGATTTGCCTCACTCCCAAAAGTTTGTTCTTTTTTTAAGGAAAACGTTTCTCATAGCACTTCAGCAGTTTCTGTAAAATAGAAGACACACATAACCGAATCATTTATCGCATAGATTTTGCCATTTTTCATTTGGCATGTCTGGCACAACTCATTCATTATTTGCAATGTATCTGAGTTTTAGATTAATATGAACATGATTTTAATGAATCTGTTAGAATTTTTCCTGCCATGACCCTTACCACCTCACTGCATGACAGAATGTGTGTGAACAGCTGCCTGCTGAGACACACACACCGCAAGGCAAACAAAATACAAAAGCCAGCACCTGTGAGCTTCATAACTCATCCTTCCTACACTGCAGATAGCTGATAATGGATCTTCATGGGGTAACCTGAAACTATTTGATTTGAGGACTTCATACATCCTTCCTTCTCTTTCCTACACAATCCATTTGCTTAGTAGATGTCTAAGATTCTTTTTTCTATTTCTAAATTATTTCACATAGAGTAAAAATCACTAATATTGACTTGTATTATGACTGATAAGGGATCATTTAACTGGAAAATTTGTGACAAAATATTTCAAACAAAAAAAGATCGAGGACAAAAAACAAATGAGTTGCAACGTATTCCAACTGAAGCTGGAAAATGAAATTATTAGAGAACACTCACTGTCTGTCAAGATTTTTCTCAAAGCCCATCCTGCCTTCACTGAGTATTTAAATGAGGTTGTTCAAGTCAGAGAAAGTGACGCAAGACCTGCCAACATAGTAAATTGCCCTTTCCAATTTTAATTTCCCTTACTGCATGAGGAGTTCCATCTCCTTTCTGATTTACCAACTATCTTAAAGAAAGATTGGAAACAAACCTTCAGAAATTTAACTTTCATTTTATGTTTAAGTCCACTTAAAATGTATTAGCACATTTTATGGATAGTACCATGAAATGGCATGCACTTATGCATGGATGCACTAAACAGACTAGACATCCTTTGAAATTCAGTGTATTGTGCTGTGCTTTGCTTTTCTTTTAAAGTAGCTGTAGGGTTTATAATGGAGTATATTGAGAACATATTATTTATTTATTAGAATACAGTAGAATACAGTGCTATAATAGTCGGTTTCCATAAGCTTTTATACTATCATTATAGTTAATGTATCACATTCATGTCAAATTGTAGCAAATTTTGAATTAAAATAACAATGTTCAGGAGTAGGAAAAAAGAAATAATTTAATTTAAAGTCAATCTTAAATTATAAATTTACCAAACCATCTACTAAAACACTAAATATTAAATACTTAATTCTAAATACCAAAACAACATCTTCTCACCGTACTTCTCACAACTGAAGGAGCCCAGTTGCATGTCTCAAGGCCACAGAAGGATCTTGTCATAAGAAAAGCCACCAGAGCACGTATTAGAGATAAGCACAGAAGGGAGGCATTTGCAAGAGAAAAGTGCTAATTCCAGGCCTGGCAGGGGCAATTTGGTTAGCACATCCTGCTTAATGCATCCAGACAAGAATTCCCACTGTGACAAATCGTGGGAAAGGAAGCTGTTGTCCATCCATATATCTTCCCAAGTTATGGGAACAGCATCTGTGACCACCTCATGGATTCTGAAAGCTGGACTATATAACGGTGGTACCCACAGAAAAGTGGCTCTGGCAGTCCCACCACTGAGAAATCCAGGGTGTAGAAGGACCAAGGGACACGGCTGGACCCACAGCCCTGGGTCTCTCTTCTGCTTGGTCTCTCACTCTCCCTAGCCCCCTTTTCTATTTCTTTCTACTGGTCTGCCTCATACTCATTATTAAATAAAATCCATTTTCTTGACTGTGGCATATGATCTGCCTTGCACTTAGTTTGGGCAGAGGCATCTCTCACTAATTGGACTGTAATACAACTAAAAATAAAATCCATTTTAAAATTCAGGAAAAACCTTCAAACTCACACTTCAAAGTACCTTCATACTACAAACTGAAAAAGTACAGGAAGAGCTTTTTTCTTTGCTACACTGATTCATCACTCCTAAGGCCACTGCTACTGCATTTTTTTTATCTAGATAGAGAATTTAAACTGCTTCTACAGCTCTTAATAAGCTATTTAACTGGCTTTTTGGCAGCAACATTAAACACAGACACAATGCTGCTCTCTCCATCCTGCAAAAGTGAATAGGATGGTTCATCTTTAGGCACATACATAATAATACTTACTCTAGACTGTTCATGAACATCAAGATAAAATTATATACAATTTTTTTGCAAATTTGTTTTGTTAAAGCATAAAAAAAAACTTTCTTCTGTGAAATTCAATGCTCTGATTTAGGAAAAAAAACAGACTGGTATGTTACTGCTGTACATAACATTTAACGGTTGGGTGAGTGCACATGTACATGTGTGTTTCAGATGAAGGTCAGCCTGCCAAAGCACCTTGCTCTCAAGGATCTTCTGAAGTCCATCCAGCAGTCAGGCTTATCTAGTACATCTAACTTGACTCTGAAGTTTTGATAATGATCTCTGAAGTCCTGAATAATTAGTCTAGATCGTTTGAGATAATGTTCCTTTTTCTTTCAAGGTTACAATTAAAATATATCGAGACGCTTTTGCTCGTGTCTTTAAGTGACTTTTCCAGAACTGATAGCATGCTAGCTAAAAAAATGAACTTATTCCTTACTACAAGTTTTGAAACTCTACTGATAAGGAGCTTGCAAGCATTTTGAAAAGTCAAGATAAGCTGGAAAACAGAAATAAAAATATAGATGTCACAATCTTCAAAAAAGGTTATGAAAACAGCTTCTGTCAGTTACTAGTCAGTAGCAGAATGGCTGCATTACTAATCCCACAGCATGACCTACAGCATGCGGCAGGAAAATCACAGCACATCAAAATGAATAAGAGCAAATATAATAAGAAGCTCTGATTTCATACAGTGAAATTATTTATGGAGAAGTCAAACATGTTGTACTGATGGTTTTTTTAATGTAGTGAATTCCTAAGAATTGGACACTTATGTTTCAAAAAATAAAAAATATTCTCAGATTGGTCTTTGATGGACAAAGATTTTTTAAAAACTGATGAATGGTGGATGAAGTTATGAACAAAAAACCTGATACAATTTTGAGTAAGGGAGAAGGCTCCACCTTTTTCTCATTTCCCAGTGTCTGTACTTCAGCCTGTTCTAATTTCTTTGGAAAAAACGAAGAAAAATACTTCACTTATTACATTGCATTGATAATCTAATCCTAGCAAAATTAGATCTTTTTCCTTCCACTAAAATGCAAGGGATAACTACTACTTCTTATGCAATGAAGCTGAAATCAAATAAATAATGTCCGTTATTGCTCTCCCCAAAAATAAAACAGCTTTAATATCTGGTGTTAGAGTTCCTGCTGTGTTTCTCTGAGGCTTTTTCATACCAGAAACTGAACAAAACTCTATTATAGAATCAAAGTAAATAACATCCCAGATATTACTTGTTGTCCCCCCAAACAAGAAGTTATTGTAGCAGAAAATAATACAATTTATTTTAAATAACAGAAGATATAAGTGAAGGGGAAGGGGAATAAAGTTCACTGACCTTTTTCCAAAATATTCATCATTCTTCTGATTTATGGTAAAGATCAATGGCAAACCTCATGTGGTTTAGTTACATCCTCTGAAATGGTTTGAATCTGTAGGAGATAAATAAAAAAATACCAAGCTCAGAACTGTGAAATGTTCTCTTTGTCTACAGATAATTTCCATATTTAATCAGACTGCAGGGATGATTTTTAAAATGTCATGGCTTTTTCAAACAGACAAGTTTCACATGAGAATGTCTTCCCTTTTAGAGTGAAAAATCTGTTGTTTTCCTTTGTTCAGCTTATCCCCTATAACTTGATTTATTATTCAGCATTTGCTGCCAAAGCACTACAAGGGCTTCATTTGGAAAGAAGCTGAGTATGGATGTGAAAAATTTCCTGTTCCTATTGTCGTGCCCAAAAAAGTCTTGAAAAGTTCCAGTTTCCTTTCTGTGCATTGCCTCTTGAGGCATCAAAAACACACACATGGATGGGAAGAAAAGCCCTTGGACCTACTGGGAACATAGAAATGAAACACATTTGAAAAAACAACCAAACTTCCACTGACAGATGAGCCTTCCAGGTTATTCTAAGTGTGGATGTTTAACTTCCAAGGAAGTGTTTCTCTTTCCCTCTTTTTCCAATAAGTAGAGGAAACTGTCCCAGTAAGTTAATGGAAAATGTCTGGAAGCCAACTGTAATAGTGGATTTCTCAAATTTTGATTTTCAGAAAGTGAGGAAGAGGCTAAATAGCTATTACATTCCTGAGTCCCTGTAAATTGATTACAATTTAAAAAAATTTAATCTTTGTTTAAATTATACCTTAAGTAATTTCAATCTGAGCGTTAGTGCCTTTAAGAATTAACTATTTATGTGCTGGTCTATATCCTCTATGGTTTGCTAACAAACTTAATGGTTTCCAACAGTATGCAACAGAAAGAGGGAAAATGAGAGTAACAAGTCATACAACATGAACAGAAGTGTGATGCTTTTGCTCTCATTAATAATGGGCACCTGTTGATAGTTTAAGCAACGATTTAATTGGTGACATGAAGCATTTGAAACATAAGTGTTAATGCTAATGAACATCGAAACAAAACTATCTAGGAAATTTCATGGTTAGATTCATATTTGCCCTTTTGTTCAAGTGTCTTCAAACTGAAATTATCCAAGGGATTCAGCTTTCAAGCTCTTCATTTTCTCTCCAGCTTTAAAAATATCCAAAATTTTAATGTATCTGGAACCTGCAAAGGTTTTTATATTTTTTCCCCATAAGAAAAGTTGTCTGCATTAAAACATTTAATGGAATTTATCAACTGCTCTAGCCTATAAAACCCAAGAGTGTGTTCTTTTATTAGTGAATCGTAAATGTTGATACCATTCTCCTACAGAATAATATGAAAGCAATAAACTGCAGCTATTCCTTCCCCTTTCAGCTATTTGCAGGAGACCATAATAAACAGAAAATCAGCATTAGCAAGTTTTAATACCCTGTTTTATTTTTTTTATTCAAATCAAATTTATCTTAATAGAGAAATATTTTATTTACCTTTTTTTTCCCATCTACTTTGAGTAAAGAAACATTTTCGGAAGTAGACCTCTCATGATTTCTCCAGAATTAGTTTAAGAAATGTGAAGCTGGATAAAAGTGAGGGTTTCTCCCGTTCACTGTATTTTTAATATGCAATTCTTCTCAAACTGTCTGAAGAATGATCTATCAAATTGAATAGCTGATGCACTTTGAAAATTTAACTCCAAAAGATAGATGACATTTTTTTCATTAGTTTGAAATTTATATGCTACAGCATCTGTCACAATAATAATAGAATCTGACAGTGCAGATCATATGGGTATTCTGCACAGCAGAGGTAATGTGTTCTTTGGAAGATAAAATGACAATTTGTTCAAATCATAGATTTTTAAATTTTAGATAAACAAGGTAGCTCTCACTCTATGTAACTCATACTTTTGAAATAATTTCTTTGCTAACAATACTGTGGCAGGATCCAGACCACCCACATTTTGTCTCTGTGGGAATTTAACAGACTGTGGATGTCCAAGAATATGATCAGGAAAGCCTTTTCCGCAGTGCTGTTTACCTCAGAGGCACAGAAGCCTCTCTAGGTGCTGCTCTGAGCAACCCTCTAGTTCCCATGATCTCTAAACTTTGGCTTTAGCCTATGCCCAAAATCAACCTCTGTCAGAAAAGGGAGGCCCCTGGCTCCGTCATGCCTACCCAGGGGGTCCAGCACAATATGAATGCTAAATAGCTTCACCTCTTCCGTAGACACAGGGTGTTACTCAATGCACAGCTCAGCAGTCATAACTAATTTTATTTTTAAAAAGCCTCAACATGTTGATGGAAGAAGATGAAGGTGGTTTTCCTTTAAACAACAATTAAAATGAAGGTCAGGCTGCCAGGAACTGTAAGATCTATTATCTCTGCCTGAAGGACCTTAACTGTAACTCCTATTTCCACTTGCTACTTCACCAAATTATTATTATTATTATTGTTGTTGTTGTTGTTGTTTGTTGTTTAGCCAGAAGCACAAAAATCCCTGAGACAGCACTAAAAACGAAAAAAAAAAAAAGGTTTTTTCTCTATTATCTGGAATTTAAGACATTTGGTTATTATACTCTGGCAGGCTGATTAGCTCAACTGCTATACCTTAATGCAACATTTTCCTTCTGCAACCTTAGCTGAAATCTGTGTGTAACATTTGCATTCATTTACAAAAGCTGTCTAGTTTGGACACACCCAAACATCATAATTTCATTTTCTGTACTTCCAAAATTATGTGTGTTCTCCATCCAACTATGTATTTAAAAATAAAACAAAACAATAAACTAAATTTGTGTTCTTAAAGCTGCTAAAGGAGAGAAGAATAAAGGTTTTCGTAGAATAGACTCAAATCTCTGTTCTTGTTATTTTCTTTTGTAGGACTTACACTATTTGTGTCAGTATGTACTGTGAGCAGTGACATAAATGTTTAAGGACACACCCTCAGGTAAAGAATAATTTTCCTAGCAATGAACAAAATTAATCAGAGATCAGTCTAACACTAACCAATAGTATTTACAACACAATTTAATTTTTTTCTAAAAGAGACACAAACCCAGGAATGTTTGGAAAGGAAATACAACCAGCTGAATCATCCTTGCATTAGCAGAAACCCCCAAGATCATCTCTTTAAATTCAGAGCAGCCACCATCTCTTTCTTTTTGTGCAAGATCTAAGTGGCTGTTTGTGACAATTCTTATTTCTCTTTCAACCTTCATATTGAATGGTCACTGTAACAAACTATTTTCATTTCAAAATCTATGCCTCCTATCCAAGCTTTTAGAGTAAGGAACTAAAATTCAAGCACAATAGGATCCCTGAATATCAGAAGGGTAATTTCTTTTCACTTCTAATGTATTTCTTTATTCCAACTTATTTGTATGAAATACAAACCTTCACCCAGGTTGCCTCTTCAGTTTCAGAGTTATCAGAATTACAGATACTGATGTAATACTTTATTAATTCACCAAAAAAAATATTAAAAAATAAGAAGAAAATTGCATCTAGGGCCTTTGTCAGGCAATATCTTTGGAAGTTTTCAAGCAAGTTGTCTATTAAAGGAAAGCTATTATAAGGTTTATAAGGAAAAAGCTTTTCCCTTACATTGCCAGTTTATCAGCCAGCAATTACTGTAGAATAGCTGTCAGGATTTCCACACTCTTACCAAAAATCTCCATGTCTGCAAAGTAATATTATTCTAATAATGTTAAAATAAAATCTCATTTGGTTGTTCTTCTTCCTGCTGCATCTCTCACATCTACCCCCAGCTAGATATCTTACGTTTGGTAAGAACCAGGTGTGACAGAAAGGTTCTTCTCTGAAGGCCTGCACCATTTCATCTACAAACAAAATGGTACCATGGCAACTCTTAATGCAAATATATAAAGGCAACTTCTGATTCAAGAGTGGTTGAAATTAAAGAAAACCTTGCATTTCAACCAAGGATTTCTCTGGTTACCAGAGAGTTTTGAAAAACTGTACTATGAGGCATCATAGTCTCTGGTTGCTATTAATTTTATCTGGACTTGTGCTATTTCACATTTCTAAAAAGGACAATTGCTCTACCTAAATCAAACTATCTTCCCCAACTGGCCAGTATTCCCTGACATTTGACTAAATTTATTTCTGATAAATTTGTAGTCATGAGCCAAATGGTTGATATCACTCTTTTTTAAAAAAATGCATGATTGTTACACAATAATTTTAACTTCACAGCAGGGTATTTTATGGACACGAAATATGCCCCTGCTGTGCTCTAAAATTCACAGGGTGAGAGTCTTAGCTCCTCTAAGCCCAGATGTACTTTTGAAAATGATGGATCTGTACTATCTTAAATTACTTACAGATCTATCCCAATACAACAAAGACAGAGAAATCTTCAAGGAAGCTGTACTTGCCAACTCTCTTTGAAAGACTTTTCCAAATATTTATAAAAACCTCTTTTCTTTGCTTTCCAGCTAAGACTAGCACGTGACTTTAATCAATCGGACTTCAGTAAACTTCACACCTCTGTTCTGTAGTGGTCTGTTAAGCTGTTAAGGCTTGTGAAGCTTTGTAGGTTTTCAGATAGGCTGTTTTTGCTGACAGCAGCTGTTTCAAGTGTGCAGTAGCTCCATATAAAGGAATAACTCAGGCTTGAGGGAATTAAGTAGACAAGTAGATTTTAATAATGCTGTGCACAGTCTTAAAGTGAATTGAATTGTTTAAATATGAGCACAGCTTTAATATTTAGCAAAGGGTCCAAATATTCCCATGGCTAATGTTATACAACACCCTACAGGAGGTTTGGTGATCTAAATTGCCCTCTAAATCCCTAATTCACTTGAATGGGAAGAATTGTCCATGTTTAGGCAACCTAAACAAGTAGATAATAGTTCAGAGGATGTCTAAGCCAAACCTCACTATATGCAGAAGAAAAGGGAATGGGCGATATCCTGCACTTGTCTGGGCTTAAAACTAAATGAGGCTGAGATTCACAGTCCAATACTGCTCCATTATTTACAAATCATATTGGCTGCCTAATGGCAGAAGGAATAATTTTCTTTCTTTTTTAATTAGTTTTCAGTTTTTCACCTATTTCATTGTACCTTTAGGTGTTCCTCCAGGATATAAATATTGTCTTCTCTAGTCCACCACCAGTTTCAGAGGGCTCTGAAAATATCATCCCAAAAATCTCAGGAAATATGCTCTGTCCACAAAATCATGGCCTATTTGAGCAGCAGCAACTCACATGACAGAGAGATCTTTCTCAATCTGTATAGCTGAGACTGTACCACCAGGCAGAAAGGGGATATAAGGATATCTAAAGCAGAAAGGCTACATAAGGATATATAAGACAAGCAGTCAGCAGATGTGCAAGAGAAAATTCAATATTGCCAGACATTAAGCTCAAACATTGTTCTCAGACAGGAAGGGGGAACATTGTTCTATTGCTCTTTTGGGGATGGCTTCTTTATCCTTCTGCATTAAGAATCAGTAAATAAAATGCACAAGTGGTCCAGAACTCAGGATTCTTTGCCCCCCAGGAATATCAAACACTCAGAGTAGAAGGCTTCTAATATTACTACTCCATTTTATGTCCAAAAGATAGGTCTCTGGAGCTTTTTTAGACTACAGCTGCATTAGCAAACTGATCAGGACTTGGACACAAGCTGTAGGGCTGGTTGTACTTACTGTATGGACAAATGTATGTATGGACAAATAGCAATATTCCAAAAATGCCCAAGGAACAGCATGGACTGAGGACTGTTCTTAGCAGAGTGAATTTTCCCAGGATGCACGATGGCAACCCTGTTTTGGAGAGTGCTTTGGACAGCATTTATTGAAATTATTATAACCTGAGTCACATAAGTTTTAAGGAGGGAAAGGAGTTCTGTGTCATCACTTTCTATGTCTAAATGCATAAAGCAGGTTGTGGAGGTAGTGGTAATGCACATAGTCATCTAATTTTCACATAAATAATCTTTCAACTACATGAATGTCTCAAAAGTACCTAGCATTGTGTCTCAAAAGTACATTTACAAGCCTACAACTAATAAAACTTTCTCTGTAGGAATGAGACTTTTATACACCATATAATAAAGTGTCTGTGGTTTGAAATTTTTCATGAATTATGACCTAAGTCTCAAAATATTTTATTACAGTATGTCTGATAAGTTTTCCTAGTATGCACATTTTTATGTTATACAGATAATAAGTTCAGCTTGAATTTTTCTGCTTCTGTTTTGAAAATACAAGTAATCGTACAGGTCATGATCTCTGGTTTTAATTAGGTGACCATACTGAAAACATTTTATAAAAAGATGTAGATAAATAAAAAAAGGTCAAAACAGTAACTCATTTTCCAGAGGAGAAATGTCCTCTGTGTAATTTTTGCTAGCAAGGGACTAAGGTTGCAATAAGTTTTACCAAAAGGAGTTACAACAGAACTAGAAGAACTAGAAGGAAGATCTTACAAATGTGATATACAATTTTAGGGAGAAAAAGCTAAATTGCTTGTAATTTGGATATCTGGAAATGTTTCTATATGATTTATCTTTTTGTTGCAGCTGGAATCAACTGTGAAGGTAACTTGCTGAAAAAGCAGTTTAGTAACCTAGTTTATTCCCATTAGACAACATTGCCTTATAATGAGTAATGGGAAAACAAGTCTCATTTTTTATGCATGATGTATCCATTTATGTAGCCTTTACAGAACCAAAAATATATATCTGCTTCTATGAATACTGTACAGTCAATTCTGTTTTAGTTTTTATTAAACTTATCTCCTATGTTTAAAGTAAGTGTTACTGGTAGGTTTTTATAGCAAATACTTGAAATATGGCCTAAATTTACTAAACCTCACATTAAAATACCCTCTTTAAAAATTGAATTTCATGCTTTCTTTGTTGGACAAGTCTTAACTACTTCATCATGCAAAATATTGCAAAATTTTCTATTAAGCTATCAAGCGAAAAAAAGAAACAGCAGAAAGCTCAGAATTAACTGTCCCTTGGAACATGTCATTTGCAATGGTTCAAAAGTTTGAGGACTTTCTAAACTAGAAACTGTGCCTCTACCTTGTTTACTAGCTACTTGTGTACTATCCTTCCTGGATCTCTCTAATCTGTTTTCTAATGTAATTTCCTTTTGGCATTTGCAATATCCCAGCATAATGAGTTCTACAATTTCAACACTAGAGATAAAAATTGTACAGAAATGTGCACAACTTGTTAAATACGAAGATTTTTTTTTTTTTTAATTTGGAAGTACAAGAACTGTCCAGAAGGTCTACACAAGGCTTGGTGCACATGTTCACTTTCCATGATAAAAGACAAGATGCTCAGACTAGACCCCGGAAAGGAAAGCAGAACAGAGAGACCAGCAAAAAATATTTAAATATAGAGGGTGATGTGGAAAAAGAAAAAATCTTGTAGGATGATTCAAAAGCTTTACTTGCATTTAAAGAGACTTGTTGAACCAGTCTGTCAAGCAGGCTGTCTAAATGTCCTTGTCATAATTCCAGCCTGGAGGCTGGAATATCGCCCACAGGGCATGTGTTTGCACCTCTTACCCCCCCCCAGGCTCTTACACAAGTGAGTTATGTAAAGATTTAAGGGAAAGACTGTTTGTGCTCCTTTTCATACCATTCTTCTCACAAGTGAGAATATTTTGTTACACAAGATAGAGTTACAAAGCTGGGTGATAGCAGGATGAGGAATGTAACAGTAAAATATGGGCAGTTGAGAATGGTTCAGCTGAGATCCAGTAAATGCAGGCAATGAATAGAGTATATGTCAGGAGGCTGCCAAAAACGGCAGAATCTTAGAGAGAAAAGGTCTGTCTCACACAATCTGCCTAGGGGACATGTCAAGCAGCAAAAGAATTGTGAAGAAAGGGGCAGTGTGATAAGTTAACGTGGCATCTTCTGTTCTAAAATAGAATGGTGTTCCCTGAGAGATAAATGCATTATTCAGAAGCCATTTCAGGTCTTGGCCAAGGCTGGACTTGAGGATGCATGTAGAAGTCTCCATACAGAAGAAACCATTTCATTGATAGTTGCTTACATTTGCAGAATGCATTAATGGCAGCTAGGGAGGTTTTTCAGCATTGCTAATTTCAGTGATATTTTTTGAAAAGGAGGTATGGGAGCTATCATTTACCTGCGCCTTTTTAGTGAGGGTATGGGAAGGTGTCAAAGCAAAAGGGAGAAAAAAACCTTTTGCTTCCCTGCATGTAGAGAAGGGAAAAAAAAACTGAAATTGGAGAGTGAATCAGAAAATACAAATGCACTATGCTACCTCTTCATTTGGTTTTCAGGCCAAAAATAAACTGAGATGCAGACCCTGAGATGCAATTGAAATAGAAAAGCATTGTATCTTAGTGGCAAGCTTAATTGTAGACAATAAGATATATAAAGTGAAGATGTAAAGCAGATGCTGAACGATGTTCAGTGAGGAGGTCAAATTTTTGCAGATACCAACATTTTAGGGGTGTTGGTGTTTAATACACACGTTAAGGAAATAGCTGAGTGGTAGAGTTTGTATATATGAGAGTTTGTATTATAAGGAAAAATATTTTGCGCACTGTGTAAAATCCACGATGTTGAAAGTTTAGTTCCGTCTTCTGAACTGTACGGATCTTGTTTCTTCTAGATATTTTGCACCTTATCTCAAGTTTTCTTCAGCTTGTTTACTGAATTTTCAGTCTGCTTGCTCAGGAGATTCTTAAGCCAGAGCAAGCAGACTAAAAATTCTGTAAATAAACTGAAGAAAATGCAAGATAAGAGCTAGCATGTTCAAAAAGAAAGAAGAGCTGCAAATACCTTGGCAAGGAATTAACTCTTCACAATATCTACACACATGTACAATGTGCTATGTGCATGTGTGCTTTCATCATGTGCATTAAGCAGATTTTATACACAGTGGCAGGTGTGGCTTGTCCTACATACCATGCATAGCAGTGCATCAGCCACTCACTGTTTCCCATTTAATTAAATAGGAAAGATGTACGCAAACTGCTGACAAATACACAATATCATAGACAGGCTCAGTGGCTTGTCACTGTATTTAATTAATTTAAAAATAATAAAACTAGCTGAGAAGAGAGAGCAAAATCTGTGCAATTTTGAACCCATTAATTGTCATATATGTACTAACATAATAACATCTTCATAAAATCAGACTAAGAAAATACAGATAGAGTTGTAGAGGAATACATTTTAAATGTTCTATTACTGTTCTTTTAGAAGGTTCATTCACTGAAACTGGCTTTTGTGAGGTCTTAAGGAGTAAAAAGCTCCCTCATGCACTGCATTCAATTCTCTCTTCATCTGTAAAAACAAGCCAAGGAGTGGTTTAATTTACTGTTGATCACTGGGGAGAAAAAAAAGGAATGCAAAATTTAAATGACATTCACACACAAAGTTAATAGCTTTTATCACTCTCAGAAGGCAAGAGTAGAGGAAGTATTACTCCATATAATATACGACCTGGTTTCAGCTTTATTGTCTTTAACAGTTAAAGCACTGCTGCAAATGTGCATGGACTTCAGACATAGTCTTAAGTCTTACCAAAGCCATAGCAGTGGTTCTTACAGTGTGCTGGATTTTATTATTATCACAGAGTTATTTTGTACTTTGCATTCATAGATTTCAAATTCCTGAACTGAATGACTTACCAACATAACAGCCAGCAAGGAAACGTGCAGAAAGGTTGGGAGTGAGGCTGCGAGTTAAGAGTCTTAGACACTGAAAGTCTCACAAAAGGTGGAGCGACTAATCTCCAGAGTCCTAGTCTAGTGCATCTACTTACACATTGTCTCCTTCAAGAGAAAAAGGAAAAGAAAAGCTGAAAAAACAGACATATGTGGCATGAAATAAAACCTTCACATTTCTATCAGAACCTGACTGATAACACAAAAAAGAGGAGGTTTTTTGCATTTCAATTTCTGTCAAGGTAAAACCTGGGCAATTACTTGTCAGAGTTCATGAATAGTACAAGAAGTTGCACAGGTGAAAGACCCATGCTGGAGTACAGTTTATCTCCATAATTACAGCACTTTTTTCTGCAAGTGAAGAGGACTTTAAATCCTTCTGATGAATTGGTCAGGACTTTGGCTTTGGTCAGCTCTAGAAAGAAGATAAGGAAAAAGTTACTCAGAAAATCTAGTTGTTATCTGTTACTTATGATGGGTCTCAGTAAGAAAAGGTATTTAATTTTTGATCTAACTAAGAAATAAAGTCTAGCAGAGTTATTTCACTCAGTTAATAATTTCTTTGCTTTTTAAATTTCTTATTTGGAGTAACCCCATGAGATAAAACAATAACAGCTATGACAATCATTAATATTTTTAAAATACTTGTGCAGAGCTTCTTATATTCATATATTTTACTTAGAAAGTGAACTATCTAGTATGTGCCAGCATAAATTCTATGTAGGTATTCATAGTTGCTCCTGCATATATTACTATTTTGTGACTTCTGTTGTGTGTTCCAGAAGGTAGGTCTTGCCTTTAGATTGAACGTTTCACTCAGTTTCACTGAGCTGTAAATATAAGTCTGCAGCCAAACTAACTTGATTTCAAGGAAGTTTTTCCCTCGTCATCATCTCAGGATGGAAGATGCAATTGATACGGTGGGACTGTAGCAGATACCCAGTAATGCCGTTACAAACTGGCTAGTCAGCAGGATGCTTTCAGCATTTGTATGGCACAGTAAACATGGGAAAGATCCCTTTCTGTCAGACCAAATCAGCTGCATAATGCAAAGAACAGCAGTAGAAACACACAAAGCACCAGCAGAGTTAATGCTACTATCAATATGCATTTCCGTTTTCTCATCAAACTACACATAATTCCCTCCATGTAGAAAAAAATCTTTCCCTGTTTTCATTTATTACTGTAGGTAATAAAAATAATTTTCCCACCGATGCCTTCCTCTAGCAAAAAAAATATTTCTTAGGGAAGGATGAGTAGTAGGACATCCTCATTAATACCAGCTGAATCAATTAAAATTCAGTGAATATCAGATGTAGTAATGACAAAGTGTGAATAGCAAATAGAGTTGATTGTTACTTACACAAAATAGGGCTTATTTATATATGTTTCTATAAAACAGCCTCATCATAGTATGACCCAGAAGAATGAATTTATGCCTTCCAGCCCATCAGCACCATCTACTGTGACTTGACATAACAACAGTCTTTGCCGTTTTCAGTTTTGCTTTGTTTTTCTTTACGTGTGTCTTTCTTGGGATTTTTTTTCTCCTGCTTATTGCTCCAGAACAGCCTATCACAAAGAGGTTTTTCAGAAATTTGACATTTCTGAAAAATTTTCTGAAAAAGTGACTATTTCTTCTTCAGAAGAAATCCTCCTGCAGCCTTCAACTGGTTGAATAACTGTAGAGTTTTAAAATGTGTAAGCTGAAAACATATATTCAGTTTTCCTTGTCTTTAACTGCCAGAATGGAGGGAAATTAGGGAAAGAATAAAATTTTTACAAATTTTAAATTCAGCATAAACTATGTCCCTAGAATCCATTCCTGAAATGAAACTATAGTCCTCTCATGCCTGGTCAGTATTGAATGGGACAGGTCTGGCAGAATTTCATGAGGTTATCAAGTAGATGCCAGGCTTCCAACACAATCCTCCCACACAATGCATTCATAATTTTTCTCCTAAGACAGAGAGTTCTCTTTATAGCCTAAATACCATCAGGAAAGAGGTTGAAACTATTTAATAAAGCTAGAGATTTTCTGTCTGTCATCATATCTAATTTTAGGAATGCAACTTTCTCTTTTGTCTGCTTTCTTTCTTCCTTTAATTCAAAGACAGGCGAATCTGCAAATCTCTCAGCAGATTTGTGTTAGACTAATGGACTCACTGCCTTAAAAAAATCTTTAGTTAAATCTCATCAGTTTATTCAGATTCATTCTGGCACAATACCAATGGCTGCAGTGAGTGTTCTGACTCCAGAATAATGCTTGGGCAAATGAAAAGAAACAAGCTTTCTGAGAGGTTTCAATAGGGCTTGTCCTATTCCTGGTTACATAGTGCATAGCGTTTATGAACTCATGGCAAGAAAAAGAGACACTGTGATGAAACAAAACAAAAATTAGTTGTAAGGAAAAAAGGATCTTACTTTTTCTCATAGAAACTGATGCCAATCCTAAATTTCCCCCTTTAGCTGTCTCCAGAATGAATGCCCTAGCACAAGTGACATTGGTCCCTCAGACAACCTAGTCAATCGGCTTATGTTTGCCATTTAGGAAAGATATGCTTACACATGCTTGCCTTCATGAGTGTAATAAATTTTATATGCTTTATTTTTCAGACAGTAAATCATTTAAAACTGATTTTCCATGCCTGGTATATAAGACATAAATTTAAAAAAAGATGTTAAGTAATGAGGTATAGAAAGAAATGAGGTCCTCAGCATGCTACATATAACAGAACTGCAACCTTCCAGAAATAAGAGAGTGAAAAACCCCTCAATTGTAAATTCACCACATTCCTTCCTTTTCCCTCTCATTCAGGCATAAGGTGATTTCTAAAACTCTTCGCATACTTTCTTTTAGTGATTTGAAATGACAAATTCCTAGCATTACATGACTCGTTGTGTGCCATTCAGGGTTACAGAACGTCTACTTCTTTTTCAGGCAGGCAGGGAAATCTAGGAGAACTCAGGAAATAGAGTCACATAATTGCATCCTTCAAATATATAAGCAAAACAAACTAATATTTTATATGACCTCTTCATTCTTAAAAGCCATATATTTACTTTTGTTGCAATCACAAAGTATTGGTGCAGGAACATTTTCTTTTCAGTATGTCCTTCACATTCTCCCCTGCAGTCTCTTGATACTTAATATATTCTTTTCTTTTAGCTTCCAACTCCTCTTTTACCTGTCCATCAACTCTCCATTCCATAGATCCAAGCATGCTTTTCAGTCTTTTTTTCTTTTTTTTACTAGACAAAAGGAGTTTGTGTTTTTGATTCTTTTCACTGCAGTAAGAGGAGACGGAACTTTAATGGCTTTAATAAAACTTTTCTCCTGTACTTCAGTGTTGAGTTACTCTTTCCACATACTGTATTTTGCTGTGTAAAAATTATTCTCTACTAAAGGTAAAGTTTCCCTACTTCAGTAATTGATTACATTTTTAATATTCACTAATTCATTCCTATTGGATATTTTCAGTGTAGCACAGGCATTAAATTAGCATTATGAGGCAGGAGTTTAAATGAGCTAGTCATAATCTTGAGATTAAGGACATTCACACAATAAAAACTCAGAGCACAATACTGCAACGCTTACTCAAGCACTGACTGTTTTACATAGCTAAAAATGGCAAACATAAATGTATTAATATTACATTTATACTGTATCTTTTAAAACACTGAATTTGTGGTATATATTACGAACAAAAGCTCAGGTCATTGTCCATTTTGAAATCTGTGGATTTACTACAATCCATTTAATTCAATGGATTATGTCTAATTTAAATCACTGTAGGATAATGTTTTAAGCAAGACTACAGTTAGTGAGATGGGCAGAATCTGGAGCAGGTAATGCTTTTAAAAGCATTAGCCTTTTAAAAACTGACAGAGGGTTGGATTTCCATTCAGGTAGCCTCTGATGAGTTTAAAGAATAACTTCCAAAAATGTTATCATATGATCTCATGAAGGAAGAATCCTTCAACATTTGAAAGAATCACTCAGTCAGCACTGGCTGAGCAATAAAATAAAAAAAAGATTTGTCAGCATTAGTTCATGGATTAAAATGCCTCAGATATGATTGACAAAGGCATTTGAGGTGACAGCTGATATGTAAAAGCTTCAGACAAGAATGTTCAAAGATATAATTCAGCTTATGTGCAAGAAATTGCTAAGCAGACCAAGGACTCTTCAATCTGAAAAAAGAGGTTAATTATGGTACAGATTGAAGAGAATATAAGTATGATATATGGAATCTGACTTTCATGAGCTGAATGGATAAGTCATTCCCCTGCTTTTACAATAAAGGAACTATGAATAATCAAAGAAAGGTAACAGATTCAACAATAATAACAAAAATAACAATTAAAACTAAAACTAATAATTCACACAGCAGGTAGCCTGGGAGAGTTGGTGTCAAAGTTTCTTATTTGTGCTGGCAGTCTATATGAGATCCAGGCAGAAAAAATCAAAGAAAAAGAATCCACTGAGAAATAATAAATATTTCAAAGTCCCCTGTGTTGCAAAGTGGAAACTGAAAAATAGAAGGAAGACACTCTTTTCCAGGAATTCTCTTAAAGACATTCTTGGAAAGGGTAAGGATTAAAGACAACTGTGAGAAATGAGAGACCTGAAATTGTGCTGAAAATTTGAATGTTCACAAAACTCAATATAATAATGCAAGGTCTTGCATTAATCTTGGGTGTGAGGCATTCCTGGCATTTTTATGTTCAAAGTCTGAGACCTTTATTTCTCCCTGATGTTACATGGGTTGTTTTTTCTCTTACCACAAGCTTTTATCTGCTGTCAAGAGATCTTTTAGGTGCAGCCAAGTTCATTTAAGCTTTCACTGCAGGTAGAATTGATCCCCATGAATTACTCAAAGCCAAATACATACCCTTATGCTCCAATCAGATTCTACATTAATGGTTACCTATCTTGTAATACATGCTTTAGTTTAAATTATTAAAGTGATTTAGTATTAATGAAAAGTGATAACTTTTTAGTAATTGATCGTGGACATACAACCTTGGGCCACTTAATACCTTATTACTGGTTTTCATAAGTCAGTACTGCTGAACCTCATGCTTGGAAATGGGGCCACTTACAATTAAGTGAGACAAATTTCAGATTAGCTAAGATTTCAGGTGTCTTTTTTTTTTTTAATTTAATCTAGTGAAAGAGAATGTCTTCTTGTAGGATAAGACTTTATATATACACATAAGCCTGTTTTGATGTTCCTGCAGCTATTTAAAATAAATTATATTGAAATATGCCTTACTCTTCCCAGATTCACTACTCTGGGCTTGTGACTACAAACTTGCAGAGATTTCCATAAGTGAAAGTAAATGCATATGCCAAGATCTTTCTAGTTGTACTACAGGGCACTCACTCCAGAAAGCAACACGAACAAAAAGCCTAACAATTTTTCTGCCATGTCCCTGGGAAGGTTGTTCCAGTGAATGGCTGCTCTCACTACAAAAAAAAAATTCTTTCTTATGTCGATGAAACCTCTACAGTGCAAATAATATCTGTTGCCCCTTGTCATCCCCATGTGGCTCTTCCAAAGAGATAGCCTCCATCCTCTTTGTAGCCACCATTTAAGGGCTGTGAAATGAATCCCCCTTGAGCCTTTTGCTCTCCAGTCAGAAAAGGTCTAACTCTTTCAGTCTTTCCTCACAGGGCATATTTCCAGATATTGGATCATCTTCATGGCCCTTCTTTGGATCATCTTGTTTTCTCCTGGACTTTCTTGGATTGTGGGGACTAGCACTGTACACATTACTCCAGATATAGCCCAACAAGCACTGAGTAGAGTGGAATGACCATGTCTATACCTCTGCTAGCAATGCTCCTGGGTCTGATTTGCCTTTGTGACTGCAACAGCACCCTGCTGACTTCTGCTCAGCTCATTGCCCACCAGGACCTCCAGCAAGGACCTCCTTTCAGCAACGCTGCTCCCCAGCCACACAGAGGTGAGCAAGTACTGGGCTATTTGTCCTAACTTAATGCTGCTATTTCTAGTCCACTCTACCAGCCTGTCCAGGTCTCTAAGATGGCTGTCTCTTTAGACACATCATCATGGATTGACACTGGCTGGATGTCAGGGACGCACGAAAGCTGCTCACTCACTCCCTGCTGCAGCCAGATAGAGGAGACAAAATTAAATGAAGGGTTCGTGGGTAGAAAAAAGGACTGAGAGAGTTCACTCATCAAATACAAAGGGCAAAACAGGCTCAACTTAGAGATCTGAAGTGAATTTATTACTAAGATAATCAGAGCAGGATAATGATTCAAAACACATTTTTACCCACACCCCACCCTTTCCAGGTCTATCTCCTACCCCACTTGGAGGCAAGGGATGGGAGTTATGGTCATTTCATCACCTATGATTTGTCCCACTGCTCAGGGAGAGAAGTCACTCCTCTGCTGTACTCTGGAGCCCCTCCCATGGGAGACAGCTCTCTGTGAACTTCTCCAGTTTGGGTCCACTCTCATGAGCAGCAGCTGCCTGTGAACTACTGCAATGTGAAGTCCTCCCACAGGCAACAGTTCCCCTCAAACTGCTGCAACATGGGTCAGGAAGTGCGGGAGAAACAGGAATTCTGGACAGCTAATCAATATGATTATGCAAAAGCCGATTTATTGTTTACTTTTTAGCCTTAATTATAGATTCTAAGACTACTGTTCACATGATCATGCATTTCTTGATTGGTGCCTCTATGCTGTTCACCCATCTTGCATGAGCCCTTCAGGTATGATCATTGGTGGTTGTCCAGGACTTCAGTGCCCACCTTTATCTTGGGTCTTCTAATCTCAGTGTTCTGCTTTTCAGGTCCTTCTCTCCCAATTTAGCACAATTTATGTTTCAGCAGCCTTGAGGGATCTCAACAAGTTGCAGAAAAACACCTAAAAATGGCTCATCCGATGCACGTGTTACAAACATTGGTCTAAACTAAGAAATATACAGAAAACAGCTAAGGGCGTGAAGAGACAGCAAAATATGCAGAAAAACAACTAGGCAGCAAAATATGGAGAAAAATAGCTAAATATAGTTTATGCATACGATACAGAGCACGGCCTGGACTTGTTCAGATGTCACTGTGGCTCAAACTTGTTCAGTATTATTACAGATAATATAAAATATGGGAAATCTCCCCTTATCTTCCCTGGGCTGGCCCTTTCTGGCTATAAAACCCGCCCAAAAGTTTGGTTAAAAAAGCTGAAAGGCCTCAGAACGCTGGAGGTTGGCCAGGGAAGGCCTCGCGGGGGAGTTCGGCGTGTGAGGCCTTTTCTCCATTTCTGACCTCATTTACTCTCGTGTATTATCTCTGACTCCTCAGGGTCAGCCTATGTAGGTCAGGGATTCAGTGATGTGGATGTTCATCTCTCTTCTTTACAAGGAAAAAAGAAAAAAAAAAAAAAAAGGCAGGGGGGAGGAAAGGGAAAGTGGGTTGGACAGACTGACAGAAGGGCCCAAGAGCCACGTCCAGAGGGATCCAGTGAGGGTGAGAGAGGGGATGGAGCAACAGGAAAAATAATTCAGGTGATATTTTGGGCCAACAATGTGGAAAATATCCACGTGGGAGCCACCACTCCGGTTTGGAAGAGCTCTGGTTTTCCTGGGACGTGCCAGCCTGAGAGCAGAACTCACACAGCTCCAAGAACCAGCCAGGCCAGAGTGCTGCAGGAAAATTACCTGCAGGATTTAATTATCCTAGTGGTGTACTAGGAGATCCCCGGAGAAAACCAAGGGAAATGGGATGTATCTGCTGTTTGATGCTATGTTGCAAGCATTTTTTGCATTCAGCAGGACCAAGTGATATGAATTGAAAATCCAATGTCTAAGATGCTCGGCCAAGATCAAGAGAGATTCTGCTTGGGAAAACAAGGAATTAAATCCAGATTTCCCAAATCCATATGCAAATTCCAGCCTGCCAGTCTGGGCTCACCTGCAAATAAAATCAGCCTTTAACAAGGGGCAAGATCACTTTTGGCTGTAGTTATCTGGAGGTAGAAATGGCTATTCCACTTTCACCTGTCTCATCTGGCTCTTTATACCCACCTAGACTTTCCTCAAAAATAGCACAGGGAAGTATCAAATATATTTTTGTGAACCAACCATTCTGTATCAGCTCCTGCAGAGACATTCATTAGAATAAGTAGCTGTAATATTTTTTTCTTCAACCCCTTTCTCTGTCTGGACAAACAGCACAATTTCTTCCTCTGCTCTTGGCCAGTGTATTTAGAGTTACAGAAGAGAATCTGAACACACTGAAGGCTTGCCAGGCCCAGGTCTGAGGCTGGTGGGAGGGAGGTATCTGGAATACAGCAGCCTGGCTAATTCAGTCCCACTCATGTGTTACTGGAAGCCTTTCTGCTAAACTCAGGCTTACCATCAGCCTGTTAATGTTTACAATGTGGCTCTTTTGGAATAGATGGGAAGGATTTGCAAAGTGAATGTGCCTATAAAATCTCTTATTTACATGCATCATTTGAGTGATTGTGTGTGCAGAAGGACAATGACGTGAGTTGTTTCCTATGCAGTGTATTCAGCAGGCTCAGTCTTTTTCATGCAGCAGTCTGGGCACTGTGGGGTTTTAGGGGCATTCATCAGTGCCCTCCTCTGTAGCCTGCCTCAAAGAGCTCTCAGCAATTTGATTTCAGGGAGTGTTAGATTTCCAGGAGGAAAAAAAAAAAGATTAAAAAATGCGTCAAGCATGGCTTGGAAATCTGGGCAGGCAGGGGAATGTTGCACATCTGGGCAAAAACCCACAGAATGTTGCACATCTGGGCAGCTGCTCAGCCTGGCAGTCTTTGGAGCCCAATCATTTCCACTGCCTGATGACTGCACCTCTTTGGGCCTTGGGGTGGTTTTTTTGCCCAGGTGCTTTAGGCATTTAAAAAGCTGTTTCTAGCCATGAAGGCCTTGCTTGGGAAGGGAATGTCCCTGCTGTGGTTATGAGCAGGGGAATGTCTGATGGGTGAGCTGCAATTAAGTAGGAACCACTTGGTGAAACATCTGATGGTGGAGCAGGAGGAGCCTCTGGGGTTTAGGCTTGGTTTTAGCAAGACTCATCACAGCTTAGGCACCAACTTGTGCCTTGCTCCTCTCTCAGCTCTCCCTGTCTTGCTCTTCCATGAGGACATGAGCGTGGTGGCTTTTTCCTCAGGGCCTAGCACACAAGAATTTTTAGCTGCTCTGAAAATTCTGGAAGCTGCTAAAACACAGATAATACATTCACAATATGGGCTGGATGCATCAGATAATAAAGCCTTTAGGATAAGGAGCACCTTGCAGCAGAAACAAATCTTGCTCACAAAATTTCACCCGTGATTTATTTCTTGATCCACCAAATATTACTTCACAGGTCTACAACATTTTTGGATCCAAGTGTTCCAAACTGCTTTCAAAACAAGAAATCCCAAAGTCTGGCAGCAGCACTGGTGGTGGATGCCCACCTTGTTAATTTACATTCATTGAACTACTATATTAATTTAAAAAAAAAAAAAAAAAAGCAAATTTAGTCTGTATCCAGCTCTGTTTGGTGGTGAAACGTCCTTGGCACTGCAACAGAAATTAACCTTTTGTCAACAGCTCTTAACAGGAGCTGCAAAGACTTCCTGAAGTGCAGAAACAGCCAA